>CM060939.1:546158525-547358525 GCA_030765085.1 Allium cepa
CAGTAGTCCTGCCATTATATGGAATCCAATCTCCAATAAGTGCCATACGTTTTGATTGTGCCCAACTATATTGGAACGTGAGATGTAAGCATTCCAGCTATTTCTGTATTTTACTTGAAAACCCTATACACTATTATAATATCATTGGATTTCCTTTCAAATGATTTGGTTATCGTAAGGTAATTTTTTTTTCATGTTTATGTGTGGGAAGTCTTACGAGATACCTTTCTTTCGAAAGATTTTCAAAGTTAAGCAACTTTAATCCATTTACTTACAACAGACCCATGTGTGACCCAAAGTTTATTTTCTGTTTTATTAAACTCTTGGGTACTCAAATTTTTACGAGTAGCCAAGGGATTCAGGTTAGCTTTGACGAATTTCTGGAAGGGATATGAAGCAGGAGGCTTTAGCATATACAGATATATAGAGGTTCCTCTATGTTGTATCTCTGTGATGGTGTCTGTATTGTATTGGAGTTGTATGATAGACAGATCTTTATAACTGTCTAGTTGGAGATGTATAAACTGTGTAACTTTGTTAAATGTTGTATACTATGTATTAACTATGTGATTAATATATTTGATTCGTTCCGCTGTGATATTCTGATATTGTTTAGTTATTTCTTTCGCATCTTTTCTCTTTTCTATCCCTTTCTTTATTAATAACGTTGCGTCTTTCTGTAGAATGAAAGACGGGTCGTTACATAATAATCTTCCAAAGTAAGCAACTTATGGTTGGGAATCGTGTAGTGCCATGACGTGTATATGTATGTGCAACCCCCCGACCAACCAAAAATGTCAGCCATGCTTGTGGGCAGAGATTCGCTTAAATCTAACGCAAAGCTCATCCAACCCTGCGTCATCCTGGAATGACACATAATCTGGGATTTAGATATTGGCGAGCCCTTCAAAGATGTTCTCCACCTACGAAGGAGGAGCCTTTGAAATTTTAATCCTAGGAACAGGCAAAGACACGGCAATAGATTTCCGTCTTCCAAAATTAAAGCGTTTGAATGTAGCTGCCTTGCCTTTCCTCTTACCTTCGGAACCCTGAAAGGCATCAGAAGGCATGGCCGCAAGTTCACCATTGGTGGGCGTTATTTCTGGATCAACCTCTTCAATTATAACAACTCCTGGTGTCTTACGCTTCACTCATTTCTTCGAGACAGCCCTTAGCATTCCTTCACGCCTTATACTTTGGCTACGCTAGATCAGTCCAACGATTCTCAAGTTTCTGTCTGTCAGAACCAAGTCAATACCCCTCTCTTCACTCATAATTTCTTGAAGAACCCGAACTATCTCTTTGAAATAAGCGCCCTCGTGTTGCGAAATCATAGCTGTAAAAAAAGATATAAGTTTGGCATCAGTTATGATCATCTTATTAGCTACTTTGGACGATTGCGGTACTTACGTTTGAACAGCCATCGGCGGGCAAACCTTGGGGGACAGCGAACATAAAACCATTCCGTTTTGAAATAGCTCAATCTGGTCCATGACCCCGTAACCACTTGACAATTTCTGATCGCTTTCAGAAACATGAAAAAGGGCTATCTCTTCGGCTCTTGACGTTGAATAGGTATCTGATTTCGAGCGGGGTAGGTGGCTGGAAGAGATGCTCCATAAATACGATGAATAAGCTATTCAATATAGCATATCTGTTGGATTGTAGTTGAGATGAAGCAATTCCAAGGAAAGATAACACTTCCCTAATGTATTGATTAAAGGGGGAAGTGTTCCAGCTGTGCACGTGTGGTGGTTGAATGCAGTAAACTCTTCCGGTGGATAGTACAGTCTATTATTAGATCCCGGTAATGGCACATCGTTTAGTGACAGGCCGTGCCTTAAACATATTCGTCCCAACATATCTTCAGAAACATTGGACGGTACAAAGTCTGACGGATTGCCAATAAACGAGGCGTCGGGTAGCTCATCTGGAGATGGATCTATGACTTCGGCCGCGATGGCCGGTATCTCGATTGTTGGGAAGAGTGAGCTCTGAACTTCCTACTGTTATGAGCTTAAAGGTTCCATAACTAATTAGCTTATGAGAAATCATCATTAGACGATAATAAGCACGTGCATCCCCCAGGGTGAAGTGTGTGAATGTGTTGTGCAATGCAGTGCCATAAATTACTTGAAAACAATGTACAGAGTTTCAAAATATATTCAAACGACGAGAATTTATAATTCAATTAGAGTGACCGTCATTGCTCACCGTCACAACCATGCCATCCAGACATAAGCGATCGATCCAAGTTAGGGTTCATTAAAAGTTCGTTAAGTCATAATTCCATCGACGAGCTTCGAAAGGCAGTCAAATGTGCAGTGAAATGATAAAATCCAACTATGTAAGACAGAAGCTCGTCGGAGTCAAATGTTCGAATGTGGGAAAATATGGTATCCATCAAGGTTTGAAACTTGGATCGATTGCTGGAAAATTTACTTCGTATCGATCGGGGAAAGTAAGCTTCGCATCGATCAAAGATGGTTGTTTCGTATCGATCATTAACTTCAGCTTCGCATCGATTAAACGACTCAGTTTCATATCGGCCGAAGAAGCACCAACTTCGTACCAATCAAGATTTACCGGCTTAGTATCGATATCGATTCGAAAGGATCAATTTGAAGTTGTTGTCCCACCATCGAAACGAAAATAAAAGCAAACAACCGAAGTGAAGGTGATCGATACGAAATCCAAGAGTCACAAGTTCGGTACGAAATCTAAGGCATGAGATCGATTCGAAATTCTCAATCGAGACCAATATGAAACAAAATGTTTTCTTCCTTAATCCATGGATGTTAGATTAAAGCAGAATGGAGATGAAGGCAATTCTGACCTTCCTCGACCTTGCTTCAACCCTCTCCATTCTCCTTAATGCTACACTCGCCACGAATATAAATTAGACGACACGTGAGTTTGAATCTCGTTGTGTCAAGATTAAAATTGGTCGATTATTTACCTAATTTAAAAGGTTAGTTCAAAAGGGTGGTTGTAGTGTTGGATTCGAAGGCGAGGTCAAGTTTTATCTTCTTTTCTCTTCTTTTCTCAGGTTGTCAAGCATTATGAAGGCAGGGTTATCAAATGAACAAGTGAGAAAGAATGTTATGTACGAAACATTTATATATGGACTTGAGAAATGAAGAAAAACGATTTGAATCACGGTCGTCACGACCGGTTCCAACCGGTGTCACCTAGCATCGATATGAATTTGTTGTTCATATCCAACAACCCATGCTTTATCGACACAAAGTTTGCAGCGTAGGTTTTTCTGAAGCACCAAGTTCCATCGATATGAAGCACTTGCTCGTGTCCATTATTTTCGACTCTATTCAGGTGCATCAATACGAACTATACTGTTCATATCCATCATGATGCAACCCATGAAGGCACGTATCGATCGATACGAATAGACCTTAAAGGATCGGCTACCCTATTTGTATCCATAATTGGTCAATCGATACGAAATCATAACTTAATAGCCACTGCAATGGAGTCTACCAAAAGTCGCGTCTATCGATGCGAATGTTTATTTCATATCCATTAATTCGAATTGCTATGAAGCGAGAACCATCTTTCTACCTTGTACATCGATCCAAGAGAGGGTCGATACGGAGGGACATTCCAAAACAACCAACAAAACATTGTTACAACTCGAATTTCACATCGGTTCAGAAGAGGATCGATACGGAATTCGATGCGAGAAAACTGATAACGACTTGTAAACGTGCAAACATTAATGAGAGATAGGTTAACATATATGCATATATGCCAGACTAATTTTCAATTTTCAATTTTAAAAATTCACAGGTCAAATGCCCACCTGATGATAATTACAATAACAAACAGCTAATCGCCATCATACAACAATCGGTTACAATGGTGTACGGTACAACAGTTGGCAGTCCACAGCTTATAGTACTAAAAAATCAGTCAAGAATTACAATTTTCAACGGAAAGACGACAATCATTCAACAAGTCAGATAGAACTATTCAGGATGAAAGATGCAGCTATTCAAAGCACGTCATGTTCACACAAGACGTACTTTGGGGGGGGCAAATGTTATCCCTCCTTTTGGCAAGGCCGTGATACCAAGGAATTGACTGAAAACTAAGGATCACTCATCCCGAATGTCGAGTAAGCGTAGGTTAACTATGGATGTCGATGAATTTTGTCCGAGTCCGGATCAAGCTACAATTAACAAGACATGACAAGCAAAGCTATGAAAGCCAACGTTCCAAGTTTCAAGTCAATCGGAGTTCGCATGCTCAAGATGTGATCGATGCAAATTAAAGGAAATAACCTCACTTCGTATCCATCATTAAGCCTTGGTTCAAATCGATCTTATTCGAATCCATCAACATACAAGTACACTTTGTATCGATCAGCTATTGCCTACTTCGCATCCATCGGCTATAATGGAGAAGTCCACTTCGTGTCCATCCAAAGGTGGTTTTCTTCTTATCCCGCATGTTCGCATCAATCCAAGTGACCATACTTCATATCCATCGTCATCAACTAGTTCTATCCATGGAAGGATTTTCACTTCGTATCGATCAATCTATCAACACACTTCGTATCGATCAGCTATTGATTAACACGAAGGACACATTATAGATCAATACGAATGTCAACCTTTTGATCGAGGCGAACCGATTAATAATAATCGATACGAGCCGAGCTAGTTCTGTTTGATACGAACAACAGGCTACGCGATCGATGCGAACCGACAAACTTTCATCGATATGAACTGTGCATCCTCTACCGATGCGAACGAGGCAGCATCATACGTACTAGGCAAAAATATTGGGACGACTAGGTCAACTCGGCATGAAGAGCGGATCGATCCAAAAATCATGCACCAAAGTCATCCGATGAGCACATGCCCAATATCATTCGAAGTAATTGATGCGAAGGCATCGATTCAAACAGAGCTGCCTACATGAAACCCAAGTTTGCATCGATCATAACTTGCCATCCACAAGTCCAAATGCTATGAAATTTTCACAGGAGCTTACGTACAACATGAAGAATGTTCCTACCAGATTTTGACTCAATTGGATGGATTCTTGATCGAACACGAATCGAGTCGAAATCAACTGGGATCGATCTTGTCGGCCCCCAACGTGCCGGAAGAACTCTTTCGAGATCTAAGCGAGACATTTTCCTCCTATGCTTATAAATAGAAACGCAGGGCCTATAGAAAAAGGAACTTTTGGCTCTTTGACATCTACACTCTGCCTAATTCAACTTTGCACTCCATAGCTACCGTTGTACTCGAATTTCAACACTTTAATCCACTGTAATCCATTGAAATTAGCTGTAATCAGCAAGTGAATATCAATAAAGTCATTAAACTTCATAGTGGACGTAGGCAATACGCCGAACCACTCTAAATTGCTGTGTTTTCATGCGTTTTCATTATCTATTTTTGAAGTGTTTGTTAGATAATCCTCGTTTTACATTTCTGTCCTTCATTTTTATCTCTTCAAATACTTCCAAAGAGTGTTGTGCCCATTTTTGGAACAAACAATTATATATTTTAATAAGAGTCATCAAATGTGTATAGAGTCTAATGTAGTGCTTTGTTAAAATCTTTCCTCAAGAATCATCATTCACACTCAAATAAACTTGCATGCATATTTTAATAAAAATCAAGTTTTTAAAAAATGCATGGAGTAGGGATCAAACTCGAGTCACTAGTTTAGAAGGCAAGTGCTCTAACCAAATGAGCTATGGTAGTTTTTATTTAACAACAGAATTCAATCGACTAAATACACTCAGTCAATCGACTGAATCTGTGCACTTTCAAATGCACATGCACGATTTAAATTCAGTCGACCGAATATTCTAAGGCAGTCAACTGACCACTGTATAACTGTCATATTTTCTGAATAGACACTTCCTTTCGCGACTATCCTTCTTCTACGTGAAGAGTTGCAGCCATTGCTGTTCGTAGAGATCACTTCACTAGAAGTTGCAACTTCTTAACTACTATATATGCATGAATTTCAAGATCAAATTACTTCACTTACTTGCTTATATTTGAATCATATTTTCTGAGTTAACTACTCTCTTGAATTCATACATTCATTGCTTACAATCACAATTCTATATTTCTAAAAACAATTTGAAACTTCCAAATCTTCAAATACACCCAATTACACATATCATACTTGAGGATAAGATTGTAGGAAGGGTGTACTACAAGTGACAAATCCATGTTATTCAGAATGCACAAAGTCAATTTAAAATCCAATTTGTAAGAAAGTCCTGTTCGGTTGCTCAAGCGGTCAAGGTCCTGTTCGATTGCTCAAGCGGTCAAAGTCCTGTTCTTTTGCTCTGGCGGTCAGTCCTATTATGTTGCTTAGGCGGTAAAAGTCCTCTTCGGTTGCTCAGGTGATGTAAACCTATTCCTCCGGGTAAGTGAGGGTTGCTAGTTTTAATTCCAGAAGGAGTCTGGGGCTGGACGTAGAACGGGAGTTCGAACAAGTATAAAAATTCCTAGTGTTATTTTACTTTACTGCTATTATTATTTTCCACCCTAGTTATTTTTGTACTCATATTCGGCATCAGGAAATAACTTAGTTTATATCGCATTGCCACTACATTTACCTTCTTTACAACTATTGGCCATTTCGATCCTATAGCATAATAGTCACTTTTATTTAGTATCGGAGCATAGCAATAGGCCTGAAACTATCATAGAATAGTGGCCAGATAAAGATCCAATTGAAATACAACAAGCAATAAGCCTGAAACTATCAAAGCAACGACTAATGAGGACCATAAAAAGGTACTTTCTAATTTACAAATTTCAGTAAATGAGAATAATGAATTAGTTAGTATAAGTGATAAGATCTCAAAGCTTAATTTTCTTATTTTAGAAAAGATGAAATCAATCAAACTTGAAAATGATAAATTGAAAGACGAGAAACTAGATTTAGAAAATTAACAGGGTGTTTTGAAAAATAATTTTGAGGCTCTTAAAGAGTTTCTAGACAAACAAAATACTATCTTTGAAAAAGAAAAAGAAAAAGAAAATTTTTCAAAAGAAATTATGGATTTGAAAAGACAAAAGAATTTATTACAATCAACTTTCGATAATTTAGAATATCGAATTTTTCTTCTCGAAAATGAGAACTGTACGTTAAAAAAGAAGAATTTTGAATTAAACAAGCAAATTGATATTTTGAAAACAGTAATAATTCTTTTGAAAATAATAATTGCAACTTTAAAGCTACATTTGATAAAATTAACACTGATGTCACAAAATTTAATAAAGGTCAAAAGGATTAAAACACGACTTTATCTAATTCTAGACCTTTACATGATAAATGTGGTTTAGGATATAATAAAACTAATCGACAGAAGTAGCTTATTAAGTATCTAAACTAGTGCGATAGAAAGAACTATAATAATAGAAATAGTACTAAACACGCTTTCGTGTATAGTAAATATGTTAGCGCTAATACTAGATTACGAGTAAAGTCTAAATCCAATTTTTATAGAAATTCAAATGCTGCTATGACCAATAATGTTTATAATTTCTTTAGAAGTACAAAATCATTGATGGAAATATGAATAAAAATTATCTAAGTATTTGGGTTCCTGTTAATTGGAAAAGTAGAGAAAAATACATTGATGATTATTTTGATATGGTAGTTAATAATGAAAATTATATTTATATAGGTTCAACCAAACCCAAATGGTTATGGTTTCCTAAAAATTAGGAAATTTTAAGAACCTTGGGTATCGCATGCTTTAAATGTTAATTTTTTTCTGATACTTTACATTATAAGTAGTAGCTATTTTGTTCTATATTGTTCTATGTTAACACTTATGGGGAATATAATTTTTTTTCATCATATAAACTCACTATTTTGTCGATGATAAAGGAGGAGAAAGATATTGCTCTAACACTATTTGTAGGAATAAACAATGCAAGCACAAATTAAGGGAGAGAAACGATTAATTATTTACAAGAATACATAACATAGATTCAAGAGGAGAAATCTATAGCATAATTATAGGAATATATTCAGGGGGAGAGATAAGTCAACAAAGCTTGTCGAAGATTTATCCGTAGAAAATTGGGTTGTCATCATCAAAAAGGGGGAGAATGTTGGATCATAGGTGTTCGACGACGTAAATTGTATCAGTTTAGAAAATCGTCGAACGAATTTGTAATAAAATTCATACCGTAAGCGCAAGGCGTGCACTTATAGTACGTGGCGAATACAGGTCGATCCGTAGGGAATTGATGATTTAAAAATTCTATTCAATCAAATTAAACCAAAGTCGATTGAAAGTTTAGCTAGAGAATTAGAGAATTAACTAACTAACTAAAAGAAAAGAGAAGCAAATATAAGTGTTAAGTGACAATTCAGATAATAAATCAACTCTTTAGATCATATAGTTCAACACATATGAAATCACGATCTCTCTTTTTTGGTCATAAATGAGTTTAAATGATGTGTTTATCATAAGTATGGCTCATTTATGCTATTAATTAGCTCAACATAAGCCATCAAACTATAACACAATCTTTAAACCACTTGCTAACTCTCATGAAAATGACAATAAAGTTGAAAATGGAATCTATTTTATGTATGGCCTGTTAACTATTAATTAGAAATATAGACCATCAAATTTGAATTTCAAATCTGTTTCTTATACCACAATCATATTTGGATGAAGAGACATTTGTGTTAGTGATTGTTTAAGCATAGCCTATTTGGTATCAACAATATAGGCTATCAAATTCAAAACAAAAACAACAAGTTAAACCACTTCAAGCATTATCATTAAGCATAAAAAGAGAGCCATAATTATCAAAACATTGAAGCTACATGATTAGAGAGCTTCATTACCCCCTAAATTGAAGGGGTTTAACCTCTCATATTTGTCATTAAAACAACAAATGTAGCTTGCAACATGAGAGAAAAAAAAGGAAAAAGAAAGCAAGATAAAGAAAAACTATTCTACTTACATGAAAAATAGGTCTACACTACAACATGAAAGTAAATAAGCATGAAAATGTGAAGAACATGCATTGAAGTTGGATAAAAAAAATTACATAAAGAGAAATGGCTAAGTAGCCATGAAAAGAAAGAGAGCTCTCATTTATTTTCCCAAGAGAAGAGATTAAGAGAAAAGAGCCTAAAAGAGAGACAAACTAAGGAAGAGATTACATGAAACATATGGTATTTGTACATGTATGAAACCCTAATTCATATTTTTTGGGAATGCCCAAAATGCCCTTGAGTTAATGTGGCCACCAAGTAATCGTTAGCATGTCATAATCCCCATTTAAGTGTAAATGAAGCCATTAATTCCATAAGTATGTGCATTAACCTCTAATTTGTACATTAAGGTGGTGGGTAGGTGGGGCCCTCCATGATCTTCACTTTGAATTATTTCCATCTTCATTCCTTTGTGTTCTTTTTGTGCAAGCATATCTTCTTCATGAAACAACTTGTAATTGAAATCAAATTCCTACAAAATAGTATGGAAATTTCTAATTAATTTTCTCAAAGAAATATATGCACACAAATGACTGTTTTGCCCCTATATGAAGATGGATATGTGACAATTTAAAAATAATATGGATTTTGGTTAAAAAAAGTTAAAATACCCAATGTGATCATTTATTTAATTTAAATAGAATAAATATGGTGGTAAAAATATGCACATTTACGTGCACATCAATAGGTTTTGCTTGCTGACATGAAACAAAAATTCACGAATCTACGACTATGACAATATCCAGACTCAACGACTCAAACTATGGTTCATATAGTCATATTTTAACAAGATTTATGAAATATGTATGTAAAGTCTAGTTTAGTGCTTTGCTAAAATCTTTCCACAAGAATCATCATTCACATTCAAATAAACTTGCATGCATATTTTAATCAAAATCAAGTTTTCAAAAAATGCATAGAGTCGGGCTTGAACCGAGTCACTAGTTTAGAAGGCAAGTGCTCTAACCAAATGAGCTATGTAAGTTTTTGTTTAATAACAGAATTTAATCGATTTAATACATTCAGCCAGTCGACTGAATCTGTGCACTTTCAAATGCACATGCGTGATTTAAATTTAGTCGACTGAATATTTTAAGGAAGTCGATTGACCACTGCATAACTGTCATATTTTCTGAATAGACACTTCCTTTTGTGAACAGCCTTCTCCTACATGAATAGTTACAACCATTGATGTTCGTAGAGGTCTCTTCACCAACAGTTGCAACTTCTTAACTACTATATATATATACATGAATTTCAAGATCAAATTACTTCACTTACTTGCTTATACTTGAATCATATTTTCTAAATTAACTACTCTCTTGAATTCATACATTCATTGCTTACAATCTAATTCTATATTTCTAAAATCAATTTGAAACTTCCTAATCTTCATATACACAAAACTACACACATCATACTCAAGGATAAGATTATAGGAAGGGTGCACTACAAGTGATAAATCCATGTTAAGTGAGGGTTGCTAGTTTTAATTCGAGAAGGAGTCTGGGACTGGACGTAGAGCAGGAGTTCGAACCGGTATAAAAATTCCTGGTGTCATTTTACTTTACTGCTATTATTATTTTCCTCTCTAGTTATTTATATACTCATATTCGGCATCAGGAGATAACTTAATTTATATCGCATTGTCACTACATTTACATTGTTTACAACTGTTGGCCATTTTGATCCTATAGCATAACAGTCGCTTTTATTTGGTACCGGAGCATAGCGACCTTCAGGAAATAGACCGTGAAATTAAGATTCGCTCCTAATTAATTGCGGTGAAACACGTTATCTATAGACCTAAAAAATGGGTAAGTGCTAAACCATAGCAAGTCAATTTTGTATGCAATCCCGACTTGCTATTAAAACAACATTTTCTTCTAGTGTAAAAATATAAACAACTATGGTTTAATTTCCTTGTAATCATTTCTCAAATGAAACATGGTTAATACCTTTAACCCACTATCTTTAGTAAGGAAAGCATCTTCAAAAACTCCAAGGTTAAATGCCATTCAAAACTTTTCCATATTTGCCATGGATTTATCTTTAAAAATGAGAGTGGGTTATCTGTTTGAAAACTAAGGCACTTTCGAATGTATTCTTTGTATCATTACTTAAAATCTTAGGCCTTCACTTTCGATATCATTAAAACACACCTTTCGAAAGTATTTAAACCTTCCTTTCAAAAAACTTAAGAATACACCTTCAAAACACCCAATACATTCCTTTCGAAAGCATTGAAACCTTCCTTTAGAAACCGTTAAAGATATACCTTTTGAATCAATTAAAGATTATCTTGCGAAGGCACTTAGTTCAAGTAAAATTAATGGAAGCATGGCTTCAAAACCATTTGAAAGATCTCTTTCAAAATCATTGGGTTAACATTAAATAAAACCTCCGAGTTAGAGAATACGAAAGCGAAAGTAACCCTTTCGAAAGTATTGATTTTAAGTAAAAGAATTTAGAGAAGAGGATAGTTTCAAAACCTTCCTTTCGAAACCATTGCCTCTAAATCACTTATTAAAAACATCTCAAACTACCCGTTCGAAAGCATTGAGAAGGCGGCTTTAAATTTTACAAGAGTGAAAGCTTCCCTTTTAAAAGCATTGATTTAAAGTTATAAAGAAAGCGGCCTTTAACTAATTCAAAAGGCATGAATGCGGCAGCTAGGTTTCGGTACAAAAGCAGCTGCCCTTTTGAAAGTTCCTTTTTGAAATAAACAAGCGGCAACTCATTCAAAAGCTTCTTTTAAAATAAAGTAAGTGGCCTTTGAACAAAGGTAAGTTGATTGATTTGAAAGCTTTACCCCTTTGAAAGCATCTTTTCAAAGCGAAGGCAAGTAATGTATTTGAAAGCTTATAAGGATAACTTCTACCTCTTCGAAAGCTTGCCTTCAACACAGATATTTCCGCCTTTCTCCAATCCACTTCGTATCAATAGCGTGATACCATGTATATTGGTTTCGAATGGGTTTATTAGCAGAAGAATGGTGACGAAAGCTAGCAGATAGAAGCGGTGAAGTAGTAAATCAAAACATAACTGATTTTAATCCTTTAAAAGAAATTTATTTTTACCTAACTTACCCAATTTGTCAAAATACCATTGGTTGCCAGATTCCTTATCTAAATCCTTTTCTAAAAAGGCTGTCAAACTCGATAATTTATAATTGAAATTATTTTAACAAATAAGCCATTCCCTACAACAACCTTTAAGCGTTTAAATCCTTCAACTTAAATAATTTAATAATCATATTAAAAAATTAGAAAAAATCCCAAAAACTCATCATAATTCACTTTTATTATGTTTTCTAACATACATAAATTATAGACTTGGAATCATTATATAATTGTCTTAGATAAGTTAAACCTAAAATTTTCTATTTCTTCCATTCAAAAATTCATAATAAATTATCCATAGCATGGAATACTATGAAAATTTAAGCCCATCTCCAAAATAATATTTTACATAACATATTCTAACATATCATCATTCATCCATCCAAACGGTCTAAAAAAACATAAAAGCCAAATTATAATGTCCAATAAAATATATAGGAGATGGCTTTGATTATTATTCACCTTGTTTGGATAAGGAACTTGAGATTTGTTCTTGCTTTACTCTTCCTAGCTTGAATCTTAACTTCTAATTGATCTTAAGCCCTTCTTCCCCTAGGATAATGGCCTGCCTTGATCTCTTTAGTTTATGTTTTCATTTTTGTAAGAATGAAATGGGAATCAAATGGTTGTAGGGGTTTTGGGGTGCAGCCATTCCCTATATTACCCTTGCCTTATTTTTCTTAAGTATTTAACTCATGGACCATTCTTATAAAATTCATTTAGTTAAGGCACAACCCTAATTGGTTTTCAAATCTCAATTCCCTAATCACTCTAGTCTCTATACTATTCTGTTTAACTTATCTAATTAAATTTCTTGAATAATGTTATGTAAAATTAGGGGTGTTATAGTCCCATCAAGAAGAGACTGTTCCACCAACTCGAGAGCTACTACTAAAGCCAAGAATCAGAATCCTCGGCAAAGGGAATGAGTTGTCCAACCTACTCACATGAAGATCTAGACTCCAAGTGAGTCGTGGCCATAATGGAGATAAATATGATGATGAAGCAGATGGAAGATAGGTACAAGCCAGCCAGAATGAGATGAATCAGATGATGCAACAAAGCTTGAGACTGTTCAACGAGCTAACTCTAAACAGTCGTAGAAAGAGTTGTAAGGACTCTAGTTATTCATCTAAAAGTTCCTCATCATTTGAGTAAAGATGGAGGGACAGGAAGCAGAAGAGGATCAGAGTGCTGTTGGAACATTGATGTACCAATCTGCACCTTAATTGGCCAAAATTTCGACAAATATCGAAACCCAAGTCCATCAAAGCACAGATCGTTAGATTTGGTACTTGAAAATAAGCATCATCATTATTAGAGATTGGTATAAATCTAAACTCACATTGGAAACAATAATAGGATAAGAATACTATTTATGACTACCACCTTGGAATTAATGGTATTCCTTGGATAACAAGTTGTCACATCAGCACTGAGTATGGGAGAAAAGAAGACTTCTCCATCAACTAAACACATCCAACTCTAATGATATACATCTATCATGTGGGTTGTAATGAGGAGGGGGTCAGAACAACATTCTGGTGACTGGAAAATCTATAAACTATCCATAACATAAATTTATACCAATTTGTTTCCACTAAATTGTTATGCCTATTAAGGTTAGAAATTATAACCTTCCATTGCACATACGATTACCCACTTACCCCTTCCTAAGGCATATAATACAAACAAAGCCGTATCAACCACCCAATACTTCCAAACACATTTTCCATTTAATACTTCTAAATATGAAGCAGGCTTCTATAGTCACCACAAAATACCTTTAAAAGAGAAATAAGTAGACTTTGCCATTTAAGACCTCAATCAAGGTATACCCCATCATTTAAGACTTATTCCCATGTGGTTTTCTAATAATGTTGTCAATGGTCGGTGGGTCCTAGCTAAAAAGAACTCTAACTACTATTTAAGGCTGTCGACATTTAATGTCCAACCATTGCTGCATCTATTGCTAATAAAACCATAGCCATGTAAGAGACAGTAGCCAAACCACTTAATATTTCTAACAGGACTAGTCAGACTTCTAATCATTTAATACATATATTCTAGGCAGGTCCTATATTACTTAATACCTATTCCTAGGTGGACTACCCACTGGTACTATCATTATTATGGCCTTAACAATATGAGAGACTGTACCCAAGTCACTTAATACCTCATTAATAAGTATTGGGCAGACCCTTGACAATTTAACACCTATTTATAGGTAGGCCTTTGTCATTTAATAGCTAACCCTAAGGTGGACTCCTCACTGGTGATATCTGGCTGACATCGCTTGGAATCACACTAAGTTATTTAATACTTCTTTTTAGGAGGGAGGCAAATCCTTAAATCAATCACTTAATATCTCAAACCTGAAGCGAACCTTTCCAAGATATCTACTATCACTTTTAATTATAAATATAGAATCTCATTAGGTTACTTCTTTCGATAGGGAGGCGAACCCTAAAATAGCCACTTAATACCTCAACACCAAAGTAAATCCTTTTAGTGACATCCTTATTTATTTGGAATCTCACTAGTTACTTAATAATTCCTTTTAGGAGAGGCGATCCGTACAGCCACTTAATACCTCAATCTAGAAGTGTAACCCTATGGAGATATCTCTTACTGCTCCTAATTCTAAATTTGTATGGTTTAATACTTTTTAATTAAGAAATCACGCCAATCTCTCATGCCGTCATGGGCCCTAGGAATAGTGAAATCTCACATCAATAGTAAGTGAAAGTGTGTGAACTGTGTGGCTGATTATCACTTAGGATCGTCTTATAAGGAATATTATATAGTGTAGAAATATAATCTAGATAATATATAAAGTAAATAAATTAAGCACACCAGGACCTTTCATACTGGTTCGAACATCCCGTTCTACGTCCAGTCCCAGATTACACTCTGGATTTAAATCTATAAATCCCTCTCTTAACCCGAAGGATTAGGTATACAACACCTGAACAGCCGAACATGAATTTTCCACCTCAATAGCCGAAGAGTACTTTTACCACCTTAACAACCGAACAGGACTTCTACTGGTAAATAAAACATTTGAAATTTATGTTCTGAATAACACGGATATGCCTTTAATAGCATACCCTTTCTATAATCAAATCCTCAAGTAAATATTATGTGTGTGAAGATATGAAAGGAAGATATTGCTTAGAATCAAAGAATATATTAATTAATTTAGAGATTCAAGCAATATATAGATTGTGATTGCTTGTAGATTGCAGAGATAGATAGTAGAGAAAATAGCAAGAAATCAAAATAAAAATCAGTAATTTGAGAAATGATTCTAATGTGTTTATATAGTGAACAAATAGTTACAACTATTCACAAAAAGTTTAAATCAAAAGGTGCAGCCATATCTCTTCAATTTGGCTCGAAAATCTTCGCAATTAGAAGTTTCTTTTCAGGAAAAATGGCCGAGTCGGTCAGTCGATTGAGCTAAGTCGACCAGTCTACTGAATATTCAAAGATAGTGTAAAATAGTGCATATCTGTTACTGGACATGGTCAGACGACTGGTTATTTTCGGTCAGTCGACTGACCTAGTTGTCAATGCATAGTTTGCACATATTTTAAAAAATTTGAATCTTAAAACAACTTTGAGTATGCGTAAACTACTTGAGGAAAGATTTTAACAATTATAAACCATATGTAAGACTAAAAATTTAGTAAATAATCATACTATACTTAGATTTGAAGTCTCGTTGCCTTTGTAGTTTAATAGCTCGCATATCTCATTCTTTTTTTGTCGCTTGATCGTATACTCTCATCACTGATCGCTTAAGCTTTTTGTCATGAATCAAAACTCATGATTCAACTGTAAGTGCATCCGATTGCTAGTAGCCTTAAAGTGAAGGGCAGTCTTCCATCGAATACTCTACTGACCTCGCATCACAAACGTACTAAGTCCAATTAACCACCTAAGTCTTTCCTTATATTATCTTAGGTAGACATTGGACTTAGCTTACAAATTCTTTTTTTATTTAAGGCAATAAGATTTACCTTAAATATTTATCTACCCATAAATCCTATTTCAATGCTCATAAATGTCAATTTGTTCATAAAATCCTAACGGACATTTCCTAAGACATTTATGCATGATTAATAATTTCAAATTAGTAACCTTTTTAACTATTCCACAGTTATTAATTCAACTTCTTTATTTATCAGTTTCATTAATCCATTTACCCTACCAAATTATTGCAACTCTCATATTTATTACTATTTATGTTTCATTTATTGGAGTTACAACATTTTAAATTCCTTTTCCATTAATCAATTATCCTAAATGTGGATATTACATATAAGCATCGTTATTAGCTAAGTTTTATTTAATTATTATAAGCAATAAATTATGTACAAATATCTACTTTTATCAAAATATATTCTAGTTATATATCTTCACTAACATATTATTTTCCCTGTTCAATTGTTGGAATCATATCTAAAAAGATTACCTACTGTAATTTCCAGAAATGTAACGTTTCGGCTTTTCGTTGCCGAAAAACCGAATAGTTATGGGTTTTAAAAAGAATTTAAGAAAAAAAGAAGAGAGAAAAAGGTAGAAGATAGAAAATAGAGGGAGAAAAGAAATTTAAAAACAGAAAATTTTAAAATAGAAAAAAGAATTTGAAAATAGAACGGACAGAAAGGAAACAAAAAGAACAATATCAGAATCTCACAATTCGCAGCGAAACAACATATAATAATAAATGAATAATCTTTAAACAAAGAACTATATCAGTTATTGCATCACATTTCATTACATCATATCATCAGAGTGTACAACAACATACAACATCAACAAACAGTGCAGCGGAAAAAGAAATACTATATACTAGTAATACGCCATGCCATCCAGCTTGCCTCCTGCAACTCCAGAATATCCAGAATATCCTGATAAACCTAACTCTTAACTGCCCGTGTGGAAATTTGGTGGGCACCCAGAGTTTAGGAAGGAAAACAATAAACTCCGAGTCAGTCATGAGACTGGTGTGAGAACTCAAAACAGTTTATTTATCTTTAAAATCAAAATAGAGGAATATTTTTATTTCTATTCGCAATGCTTTTAAAAATGAGACTACCATAAGGCCTCCCGCACACACACACATGCAAACGCAGAATCGGAGGAGATTTCTCCTTATGATAGCCAAAGATGCTTGATACGCATTAAAAGAACATTTGATATTATTATTAGTGTATAGTGTAGGGAAAATTCATTTCGAAAGTAGAATATAAATCTTAGCCAACATAGACATTTCGAACTATGCCTACTATAGCTACCATCCAAACAGTGGTGACCACCATAAGTGAATGGCAGGTTCTACAACTAATACCGTACAAGTTTCGTATTGGGAATTGGATTTCCAACGAATGATCAGGCCAAGGAACTTCCCATTGCCACATGAGAATGCCTCTGGATGGACATCCCCGAGAACCAAACCGGATCTCTACCAACACAAGGCCGGGTTACCCCTAACTGGGTAACAACTGACCGAATATGCCATCCCCCGGTCCTTTGGGACCTTTATCCGAGAGCTCTCTAATCAATTCACACAATCATAAAAACAAAGTGTTTCAACATGAGTAAGTATCTGGGCTCCATACCATGATACCACCCTTTTCCAGAAGGAAATGGACACATCCTAAAGGGTGCTACCCCTCATAACCTTGCTGCTTCTTTCCTGTTTTGACCATTCCCGGGATGTGAGGTTCGACGAAGTCACGTCCACAAAAACATACTTTATACAAAAGCCATGCTTTGGGTCAACAAATGATCAACACAATGATCACTAAGATAGACGATCAAATAAATGATCCTATCACAATAATCAACACAATGATCATTTCAGCATCACTCAGCATGTCACATTACCAAACTGGGAATATATCGCTGATAACTTCAACTATATAACCTTTGAGCTCGTATGTCTCAAAGAAGGGTGTTAAGCTAAAAGAATAAATTCTCCGCCACCACAGAAATATATTTGAAAGAAATCGGCTTTATATCTCAACTTGTAATGTCAAACACACAATCCATACAAGTCTGTTCCGGGCTCGAACAGAACCGAAGGCACTTACAAAGAAGTCCTTGCAATCCGGATATTCACTAATCACGTTCGGACTTCCCATCACATATGGAGTCTCTATACCGGGGACCAGTCGATGCAAAGACATTCGACAAGAAACCCTTACGTTTTCGAAAATATCCGGTCTTCAACACCGGTCTTCGAATGCAATTCATACGATGTATCACATATTCGGAATGGGTTATACGACCCCATGGTCCTTTCCCGGTTAACCCGAATAGTGAGCGCTTATTTTTTTTTAAAAAAAAAATATAAGTGTGGCATTCAATTTCAAACAAATTTACAACAAATACCTTTCAAAGGTAAATATTGATAGTCGGTTATTGAACTATCAATATATATGCACAACATCACCAGAATCCAAATAATTTTCCCAATTATTTATTTTCCAAAATATCCTTAGAAGATATAAACTTTCCATACTTTAAAAAAATAAATCAATATTTATTTTTTTTACCTATTTTCCAAATTTCCTCTATAAATTCCATATTGAATTTATATTCCCAAAATATTTATGAATATTTGATTTCAAATATTCATTTTCAATTTATCTTCAAAAAGATAAATTTTCAAAATATTCACTTTATATCGGAAAACAATTCCATACTTATTTATTTATAAGTAATTCACAAATCTTTTTATTTTCAATCTTTGGAAAATATTCAATATACTTAAATCGAGATTAAGTATATATATATTTCATTCTTTAAGGAAATTATTCACTTAAACATATTTATTTGGGCCAAAACGAATGTTGCGTAAAACATCGTTACGACAACCCAAAATCACTAGTATAGGGATTCGAAATTAAAATAGATATATAAATCCCAATACTATACAAAACATTTCCTTTCGGAAATCATCTATTATAACAACAGTGTTATAATCTACCATTTCCTTTTATTTCTCGAAAACATCTATTTCAACAATAAATGTTGAAATCTATGATTTCAAATCTCAACATATTTTAAAACATCATTAGATCGTTTTAATTTTATTTAAAACATCACATTCTAAATAATTTCTTTAACATATTATTCACTATTCAAAAACGTGAATATATTGTTAACCAATTTCATTACTTCTATTCATTTTAGTTTAAGGAATTATTCACTGTCTAAAGCATGAATATAACTTCATAAATAATTTGCAACAATTTACTTATCAAAATAAGTAGTTTGCGAATTTATAAAACAATGTTTATAAATTCTATTTCTATTTCTTTTATAACAACTTCCTTTTATAAATTTCCTTTATTAACTTATCTCAATTCATACCACAATGATATATTAAAATTTTCATATTATAAGTTAAATACTTATAATTTATTTGTTTATAAAATCATTCCTTTAAACTTCACAAATTTTATAAATCTTATAACTTATAAGATTCATCTATTTATCCAAAATCTTATTCTTTTAAATAACTTCACAAATTTTATAAACCTACTGTTTATAAAATTCCAATTATAACTTCACCGTTCATAATTCTATAAATTCATTCATTTGTGGAATTCATTCACAATTCATCCTAACTCTTATAAAAACTTCGTTTTATAATTCCAATATTTTAATTTACAAATATCCGTTTGTAAATCTTTTATATAAATCAATTTATACTGTTTATAAAATTCTATTTATAACTCATCGTTATAATTCTATAATTCCATTTCTATTTATGAAATTCATTTACAATTTATTCTAACACTTATAAAAGCTTGTTTTATAATTCTTATATTTTTAATTTATAAATATCAATTTATAAATCTTTTTAATATAAAACAATTTATATTATTCTTTTGAAACATCTTCACAGTTCTTTATAATTTCATCACTTTTATTCATTTTATAATAGATTCAAAAATCCCAGTTTAAATTATTTTGTCAAATCATTAATCCCATATTCTCAAAAATCAACTTTTAACTACATTTCTCAAAAATCATAATTTTTTTTTATAACATAAAAATTATAACGTTTATTTATTTATAATAAATCAATTCCAAAAAAAATATTATATAAACGTATATTTTCAAAAATCACTTTAGAAATTAAAATCGTTGTTTTTAAATTTCAAAAATTGGATCCGATGATGCAACACATCAATTAGTAAATCACGACTTTTCCAATATCATATATCGATATGATAAACGATCAAACATCACAATATTTAAAATCAATAAATATTTGTGAGGAATCCAGTTGGATCCCTCCAACCTGTTTCCCTGCATCCACAGACATTAGCACAATACCATTCCGTTTCGAGACGGAATATCGCGGTATATGGGATTTTATAAAAATATATCCGCTTACTAACGGCGCAATAGGGTCTCATCCGCTAAAAGAAAATGCGGGAAATCAATCAACTGCAATATATACATATGCCAATATATATATATTGCTATATATATAATATAATACCAATTCCACTTCGAGGTGGAATATCGCGGTATATGTGTGTAATAAATAACCTCCGCTTACTAACGGCGTATAGGGTCTATTCACATCCAATATATACATAACAATCATCATTCAAGCATTCAATCAACATAGTCAATCAAATTTAAATTTAACTATTTAAAATTTAAATAAACAACGAAATTCCTTTTGAGTGAGAAGTTCTCACCTTTATTCCCGTTTGCCATCCACTTCCAATTCAACTTGTTTTCTTCATTTATACCTTGTATAAATATTTACACATTAATTAATATTTGAAACGATCGAATAATAAATTTTCGTTCTTGATTGTTTAATTAATCAATAGTTTTATTTAAACCAATCTCTTTTTAAATAAATTTATTTTAACAAATTTTCCTTTTACAAATTAAATCAACTAATTATTTTACTTTAAATTAATATCTTTAAACCAATTACTTTTAATAAATTTGTTTAACTAAAAATTTAAATTTCTTTTAATAACTTTCTTAACTAACTATTTATTTAAATAAATTTTCCTTTGATAAAATATCCTTTAGTTATTAAAATAACAGATAAATTTTGTTGAAATAATTAATCCTCATATTATGTATTATTTTAATATAAACTTAGTAGATTTTAAATCTATCTATACATTTATTTTACATTTCTATCTAATGACTTATTTATTTATAAGTTAAATAAATCATTCTTTAATTACTATATTAATTTAGTCATTTTATTTATTAAATTAAATCTTTAACAAATTTTCTTTTACAAAATTTTTTTCATTTGAAACTAAAATTTCTATTCAACAAATAATTTAGTTTTAAACTAAATTTTCTTCAAGTTTTAAAATTCTTATTATTATTTATTTCTAATCTATATATATTTATTAAAATTCGAACTGATTCCTTTAACAAGTTTATTTAACCAATTTCTTTTAAATAATTAAATTTATCTAACTAATGATTAAATTCTTCCTTTTATTTTAACTAACTAATTCCTTTTTTTAAAACAATTTCTTTTCTATGGATTAATTTTTTTTTTACAATTTTAAATTTGAACTAATCTAACAATTAATTTTTCGTTTAATGATTTAAATTCATAATTTAAATAACTAACGATTTAGTTCTAAACAAATGATTTATTTATTTTACTTTTCAAATTTAAATTGAATAAATAAATCAATACCTCGCTGTAAATCATGAACTCAACCCACTGCAGCCATCCCATTGACTTCGCCCCTGCTTCGCGTCGCAACCCCGAACTCGATCGAGTTTGCCCCACATCCATATGAGCGCCGTCGACATTTGCTAGCTCACGCCTCCCCCCGCCTCGTCGCTTTCCAACATCACTTGAGCCACCGCGACCTCGCGTCGAACCCCCCTGCCGCCATAGCTGGGTTGCCACCGTCCATCACTCGAGCTCCAAATTCGTCGCTGCCAAAGCCCTAACTTGAAGTGCCTTACGCGACAAAGAGCGTCACGCTATTACGCGAACGCGAGATGCGCTCGACCCATGCTCCATCGACGTCGTCGCCTCACGATCTCACTGCCAATCGTCGCCCCTCGTGCCGTGTACCCCCACGCGCGAGCGCCATTTGCCCTAGTCGCCTCCAAATCGCGGCTGCGGCCATTTTTCTTTTGTTTTTTTTTTGTTTTTTTGTTTTTTTCGTATGAACTAATGGAGGAAGGGGGTCGTGTTTTATGGGAGAAGGAGACGAGAATTTGGGTATGGAGGAAGGCGTGAATTAAGGCAATTGTTACGGCATAGATTAAGGTAGTGTATACTTCTTTTCTTTTATATTTTTTTTTTTATATAAATATCTTTTCTTATTATTATTTTTTTCATTTTAAATTCCATTGTTTTGTTAAAATTATGTTGTTAAATTTTCTCAAATGTAATTACATTATATTTTTTTAACATTTATAAATTCAATTTGTTTTGTAAATTGTTTTCTTTAATAAACATAGAAACGTTTTGAAATTCAATTATCAAGCACAAATTTATATTAACGTGTTTCTCAATTTATTTTATATTGATTAAAATTTTATTCCTTTATTTAAGTTAAAGAAAAATGTTATTAAACTAACCCTCCATTTATAAATTTAAATAAGCAACAATTCTTATTCCTAAAGTATTTCTCTAAGTCATTAGCTCGAATTTTTAAATACACATTCAATATTCAATTTCAAACTTCAAAGTTAAATTCAAATTCTATTCGACTTTAAATAGATTAAATTCAAAAATTTAATCATCAAATTTCAAAGTTTTATTGGAATTCTATTTAAATCATCATTCAAATATTTTAAAATTAATTAAATATTTACAATTTAAATTGTTAAAAATTCAGGATCGTTACAAGAAACTAGCCCAAAACAAACATTTAACTTCAAAAAATAAAAGATTACATCATATAAAATTACAAGGAATAATCATTGTAATGACCCGTATAATTCGTGGATTTAACTAGGTTGGATTTTTGAGCTTTGTAATTTAATTTAGTGGAAAAATTTTCACTTTATAAACAAATATTGAAATAAAGGCTAAAATAAATTATATGAACGATGCCTTAAAAACTTATTTATATAGAAATTTGTATAATATTCAAATGAAGTAAGTTGGAAAATAATTCTTACCTGGATATAAAATTTAATATGAGAAATTTATGATAGTATTAAACCGATTTAATGCAATAAAAGATTGTGAACGATAAATTGGAATAGATTAAGGAATCCTGTTATTGCAAGTCAATAAATTTGTAAACTCTAATGAACATCTCAAAATTTATAAATTTATTGAAATTTAAGACTTAGCATAAGCGTAGAACTATGAGTATGATGACAAACTTTTATAAATTGCCTAATTAAGGGTCAGCAAATTTATTTGGAAATCAAACTCAATTAAGGGTAAGTAATTATGATGGGTTGATGGCATAAACGTTACTAATTATTATCATAAGTAACGGAAGTGCAGATGGAATGCAACCGTAGAAATTTAAGTTAAGTATTAACAATTGAAAAGGATTGTCGATTGAATGGAGTACTTTAGGTTGTCATACTAAATTAAGAATGGAACATAAGGCAAATAGAAATAAATCAATAAACGTATATAGATTTTAAAGTTTATAATGATGAATAGAATTTTTGATGACATTAATATAAGATAGTGAATTGAAATAATTGTGGGTAGATATTAAAATGTGAATGGGAAGGTGATTGTATGGTAAATAAATAATCGTGAACTTTAGTAAATGAATTTATGTGCAAAGGAATTGAATTAAACATGAATAGCATGAATATTAATAAAAGAAATTATGTAATAATTGATTTATTTTAGCATTTATGAATGAAATAGGAATTTAGGTTTAAGCAAGTGATGAATAAGATGTAGTGCAATCCAAATTAATATAGTAATTGTGAGTAATAAGAGCTTATTTATATGATAAGGGTAACGATAATATTTATGGTACGTTACTTATTGATAATTAAGATTGAAATTAAATTTTTTAATAAATATAAATCAATTAGTAACTGTACGTTGCCTATTGTGGTAGTTTGTTAATTTGAAGTTTGGATCAGTTACCATAATTTTAATTTTATATTACATTAATAATAATTAAGGTAATAATTGTAAATAATGTTAAGATTTTATTTAACAGTCGTTATATTTTAGGGCATGGAAATAAAGTTATCAAAATATTTGAAGACAATTACACTTAGATGAAATTGATTGTCTCATTTATGTGGGTAAGAACTGTAATTGTAAAGAGTAAATGTAATTAGCAACTAAAATGCATATTTGTTTCATAAGTTAATTTAAAAGGATGAAACCTATTTGAATAAGCTTATTTGAGATTCTAATTTTTTTATATGTTTTACAATTTTAATATAAATGGAAATAGTAGTAATACAAAGAAAGGCAGTATTTTTGAAGATAGTAGTTAAGGAAAGGCAAACAAATCTTTCCATCTAAATCCAATTTAAAATAAAGCTTAATTATTGCAGCGGTTAGAATTAAATATTATGCAAGTCGAATACTAACTAATTCATTGAAATACCTATTAATGAAAAACAATTGAAAGGTTTTATTTGGTTGTAATTGGTAGATTTGAAATAAACGTAAAGTTATATTAATTGACGTAATAATACGCAGTAAACTATAAGGTCATAGTCAAAGTTAAATTTAAGTAAATTCTTGGGAATTTGAATTTACAATATCTGAATTTACCGTAATTGAATTCAAACACTGAAATTTATAAATTTATTTATTTGACATTGATATCTGGGTTTGTTTAAATTGTTGTAACTAAATTGAAAATATAAAAGTGATAAAATTTTCAATTTTAAAGTCGAAATTTTAAAGATTGAATTTAATTAATTTATTTGCCTATTTATTTAATTAATATAAAAATAGCCATTTTGGCCACGGACTCGGATTTCGACGAAACCAGTTTCATCGGATCCGTATCGGTGACTTATTGTAGAGTTTCAAGTTTCGTATCGATCGGACATGTCGTTTGATCGTACGGACGCGAAACGCCTTGAAATCGATTTAATTAAAATCAATTTAGAAATTTTGTTTTCAGCATAACTTCTTCATACGATCAAATTTGGACGGAAACTTTTTCCATCGCGTTCAGAATATTTTAAAATACCTATTTGGATATATGGGTTTAATAAATTTCGTTCCGGGGTCAGAACGGGCTTTTTGGGCCAACTACCGTTTAGCACGTTCGTAATTCGTGCCCACCTAGCCTTCTTCTATTTGTCTATAAATATGCTGTGATAAACCCTAGCCTCCTTTCTATTGTCAATTGGCTGTACGTTCATTTTTCTTCATCTCTTTCTCTTCCTCAATGGTTGCAAAACCTAGATCTACTTCAATTCAAAATTCAAAGGAAAATTCAAAGTCCTCCTAAAAATTCAAAAAAAAATATGTCAATGCTCTCGATGAGCGTAATTCAGTGGTGATATCCGTTTTACGATTGGAGCTATCGTTTGTCCAGAAAAATTCAAATCATTTTCGGCCTTACATCATCGCCATAACAAACTTCGTCAGATCGTCAAACGGTTTCTGGGGTTTGTGGAGAGGGCTGAAGGGATCGCATCCATGTGAGTTTCATGGTTGGTTAACGGCTAGATCGTCGTAGATTTTGCAATTAGGGTTTCGGCCCCAGGCTATAGGTGGCGGCCGGCCGTGACTGGAGAGGGCCGGACCTAGGGGGATGGAGGCGGCTCGCCAAGGGCAGGCTAGTGGTGATGGGAGCTTGATGAACGGTGGCCGGAGGTGGACGCGATCGATGGTCAAAGTCTGGTCAATGGACGTGTTCATGGGTTCGAACATGGTGAACTGGTTTCGTTCCAGGCGCGTGAAGAAGATTGCATACGTGGCTATTATTTTGGTTAGTTTTATTTTTATGTTATTTTGTTTCAAACGTTTCGAATCGCTATAACTTTTACATACGAATTCGGTTTCACGCGCGATTTTTTTGTTAGGATCGTATTTAAATTCCGGATCTGATGACGCAGGTTTGGACAGATTTGGATACCGTCGAATTTTTGGGTTTAAATCGGATTTAAATTCGATTTAAATTCAAAAGGTGAGTGTTTTAACCCACTCACAATTTCTAAAATTTCTTATGTTTGTTAAATTGATTTTTGATATGAGTAGAAATTTATTTATGACTATTTGACATGTTTTATTCCTTATCTCTGTTAAATCGCATTTATTTAATTTAACTGTTCATAAATTTTATTACTGCGTATAAATTGACAGTTATAGTTATTTATTTGCATATAAACTGTTAGTTTAATAGTTGTTAAATTCATTTTTGAATATAACTGCCAGTTATTACCTGTTATATATTATCAGATGTATATACTGATATTGAATTATTATTGGATGATGATTGTGATTTGGATGATGGATGATGTTGATGAATGGATGTTTTATTTTATATCATTAAACTGCAAGTTATCATGCATTTTTCGTTTCATTCGAGATTGTGGTTTGAAATGATATACAACCGCAATTTTTTTTTAAATTGCGGATTGAAATGATAAATATACGTATCACTTGACCATAGGATAGAAAATTATATACAGGCACTGTGGTCTATATATAAATTATTTAAAGTGATTTCTATGGTTTGGATGGGATACGGTTTATAAAAATTTGATTTTGATATTGTATAAAATATTATTCTTCGATATATATACATATGAAGTTAAAATTTGAAAATTAAGTTGTGTATAAACCTGTTGAATAAAAATGAAAAATTGAGAAAATGGAATTTGGAAATTTATCTTATATGTTTAAGTTTGGAAATTTTAAGGTATGATATTTATAACTGGATTTTCCAAGATGAATTAAAAATGAAAATTCTAGTATAAAGTAAATTTGAGAAAATATTAAATTGCTAGAAATTGGAGTTTTATTTATGGAATTTATATGAATATTCAAGACTAAATAATAGAATATTAATTGTTGAAAGAAGAAAATCCAACTTTAGTTTTGAAATATTAATACTCCAAATGGATATATATATATAGAAATTGAAGGGGTTTTTGGAACTTGAAGTGATATTTAAATTATGGTTTAAACTTTAAACAACGTAATATATTTGTAAAGACCCGTAAATCCGTACTCCTTGAATAGACACTAATCTCCTTTGTTTAATTCAAGATGAACGAAAATACGAACCCTTAGGGGTTTAAGAAAAAGAATTTAAGAAAAGAGAAGAGAAAAAGGTAGAAAATTTAGATAGGGAAAAGAAGATAGAAAATTTTAAAATAGAAGAAAAAAGAGAATAGAGGAAAAAGAAAATAGAAGAACATAGAACGGAACAGAAAACAAGAACAACATCAGAATCTCACAATTCGCAGCGGAACAACATATAATAATAAATGAAAAATCTTTAAACAAAGAACTATCAGTTATTACATTTTATACATTACATTACATCATATCATCAGAGTGTACAACAACAACAACAACAAACAGTGCAGCGGAAAAAGAAATACTATATAAACTAATAATACGCCATGCCATCCATCTTGCCTCCAGCAATTCCAGAATATCCAGAACATCCTGATAAACCTAACTCTTGACTGCACGTGTGGAAATTGGTGGGCACCCAGAGTTTAGGAAGGAAAACAATAAACTCCAAGTCAGTCATGTGACTGGTGTGAGAACTCAAAACAGTTTATTTATCTTTAAAATCAAAATAGAGGAATATTTTTAAATTCAATTCGCAATGCTTTTAAAAATGAGACTACCATAAGGCCTCCCGCACACACACACATGCAAACGCAGAATCGGAGGAGATTTCTCCTTATGATAGTCAAAGATGCTTGATACGCATTTAAAAAGAACATTTGATATTATTACTAGTGCATAGTGTAGAAAATTCATTTCGAAAGTAGAATATAAATCTTAGCCAACATAGACATTCCGAACTATGCCTACTATAGCTAACTATGTTCAATAGCAGGTTACCGCCACATTCCATAGCAGGTTATACAACTAAAACCGTACAAGTTTCGTATTGTTTCTTTGGATTTCCAACAAATGGTCAGGCCAAGGAACTTCCCATTGCCACATGAGAATGCCTCTGGAAAGACATCCCCGAGAACCAAACCGGAACTCTGCCAACACAAGGCCGGGTTACCCCTAACTGGGTAACTACTGACACGAGCACGCCATTCCCCGATCGTAAACGACCTTTCTCACGGGATCCCGAAAACCAACAACCACAAAGTAATAAATTCGTAGTAACCACATAGGTTAAATATCTGGGCTCCATACCATGATACCACCTCTATCCAGAAGGAAATGTACATACCCTAAAGGGTGCTACCCCTCATAACCTTGCCGCATCTTTCCTGTTTTGACCATTTCCGGGGTGTGAGGTTCGACGAAGTCACGTCCACAAAAACATACTTTATACAAAAGCCATGCTTTGGGTCAACAAATGATCAACACAATGATCACCAAGATAGACGATCAAATAAACGATCCTATCACAATAATCAACACAATGATCATTTCAGCAACACTCAGCATGTCACATTACCAAATTGGGAATATATCGCTGATAACCTCAACTATATAACCTCTGAGCTCGTACGTCTCAGAGAAGGGTGTTAAGCTAAAAGAATAAATTCTTCGCCACCAACAGAAATATATTTGAAAGAAATCGGCTTTATATCTCAACTTGTAATGTCAGACATACAATCCATACAAGTCTGTTCCGGGCTCGAACAAAACCGAAGGCACTTACAAAGAAGTCCTTGCAATCCGGATATTCACAATCCTGATCGGATTCACCATCACATATGGAGAACTCTATACCGTAGCTACTCGGGCAGAGTAAATCGACAGGTCATCCTATCGCTCTCGCAAATACCGGGTATTCAAAAATAAGTGTGGCATTCAAATTCAATCAAATCACATCAAATACCCATTCAAAGGGAAATATTGATAGTCGATTATTGAGCTATCAATGGATATGCATACATCACCAGATTCCAAATAATTTTCCAAATTATTTATTTCACAAAATATCTTTATAAGATATATAATTTCAACACTTCAAAAATAAATCAATATTTATTTTTAAACAAATTCCACTTTCACATATAAATTCCTTAGTGAATTTATAATTCCAAAATATCAATGAATATTCGATTTCAATTATTCATTTTCAATTTATCTTCAAAAAGATAAATTCTAAATATTCACTTCATATTGGAAAAACAATTCCATACTTATTCAATAAGTAATTCACAAATCTTTTTATTTTCAACACTTAGAAAATATTCAATATACTTAAATCGAGATTAAGTATATATTTCATTTTATTAAGGAAATCATTCTCTTAACATATTTATTTGGGCCCAAAACGAATGTTACGTAAAACATCGTTACGACAACCCAAATTCACTAGTATAGGGATTCGAAATTAAATAGATATATAAATCCCAATACTATACAAAACATTTCCTTTCGGAAGTCATTTACTATAACAACAGTGTTATAGTCCATTATTTCCTTCTATTTCTCGAAAACGTCTATTTCAACAATAAATGTTGAAATCTATGGTTTCGAATCTCAACACATTTTAAAACATTGTTCGATCGTTTTAATTCTATTTAAAACATCCAAATCCAAAACAATTTCTTTAACGTATTATTCACTATTCAAAACGTGAATATACTTCATTAACAATTTCGTCCTTTTATTCATTTTAATTCAAAGGATTATTCACTATTCAAAAATGTGAATATAACTCCACTTATAGGTTTTAACAAATTTTCTTGTCAAAATAAGTTGTTTGCGAATTTATAAAACAACGTTTATAAATTCCATTTCTATTTATTTATAAAAACTTCCTTTTTATAAATTCTTTTATTAACCTATTCCAGTTTATAACTCAATTATAAACTAAAAGTTCATATTATAAGTTAAATACTTATAAAACGATTATTTTACAAAATCGTTCTTTTTAACTTCCCAAATTATAAATCTTATAACTTATAAGATTCATTCATTTATCCAAAATCATTATTTTAATAACTTAATAAATTTTATAAACCTACTGCTTATAAAATTCCATTTATAACTTCACCGTATAAAATTCTATAAATTCCATTCATTTATGAAATTCATTTTCACTTCATTCAAACACTTATAAAACTTGTTTTATAATGTCTATATTTCAATTTATAAATATCCATTTATAAATCTCTTAATATAAATCAATTTATATTATTCCTTTACAACGTCTTTAAATTCCTTTATAATTTCACCATTTTGATTTATAAAATAATCAAATTTTATAAATCCTATATTTAAACTCTTTATAATTATTTCTAAAATCTCAATTTAAACTATTTTATAAAATCATAAATCCATATTTCTCAAAAATCAGCTTTTAACTATATTTCACAAAAACATAATTTTATAACTTTTAAAAGTATAACGTTTATTTATTTAAAATAAATAAATTTCCAAAAATAGTTTATAACGTATACTTTTCAAAAATCACCTTTAAAAATCATTTTTAAATCCCAAAATCTGGGTCCAATGATGCTACACACCAAATAGTCAACCACGACTACAACTATATCATATATTAATATGAAAATCCATCAAATATCAAAATATCTGAAAATAAAATAAAAACTGTTGAGAAATCCAGTTGGATCCCTCCAACCTGTTTTCCTGCATCCAAAAACATTAGCACAATACCAATTTCGCTCCAGTACGAAATTATCGCGGTATATGTTCTTATTAAATATTATCCGCTTAATAGAGGCGTAATAGGGTCTCATCCGCTAAACAAAAAATGCGTGAAATCAACAACTGCAATATATACATATGCCAATATATATATATTGATATTATTTATAATACCAATTTCACTGTTTATGAAATATTCGCGGTATATGTTTTTAATAAATAACATCCGCTTACTAACGGCGTATAATGTCTATTTTAACAATCAATAGATATCAATCAACATTCAAACATGCATTCAAATATTTTAAATCTAACTATTTAAAATAAAATCGAAACTGATTCGATTGAGTGAGAAATTCTCACCTTGGTTTCATTTCCGTTTTAGCGATTTATTTCGAATAAAATTAAACGGACGTTTAATTTTACCCAAAATTCTCACTAACTCCAATCGACTCCAAACCAACTCCATCGCGTAGTGCTCGTTCATACGATTCCAACGCAACTGGTTTCGCACGTTTTCGACCTCGTATGAAAAAGTTATGAATTTTTGAAGTTACACGTATTTTATTTAATATAATTACAACATTCTTTTTATATTTTTAACCTTAATCATTCTGGGCCGTCAGATCTCAATCCAGCACATCAAGACCCTTGAACGCAACTCCCCTCCTTCTTCATCTTCTACAGGCCGAGCACGTTATGGCCGAACCCAACTCTTAGGATTAGGGTTACAATTTGCAACACCATCTCTCGACTAAACTCCATCACACAACCACCATCGCGAAGCTCTTGACCCCCTCTACCTTCGCCCACCACCATAGCCCACTCGGCCACCTGTAGAGCCTTGGATCGCGTGCGAAAATCTGCAGGTTCGGCCCCACATAGCTCCCTCTCCGTTGCACCATTTCCGATCATCACCGTATGGAATCGAAGCTCTCGTCGAGCTCTTCGACTTTCGTGTTGAACACCTTGGCTAAATCTTTGTAGATTGAGAGAGATTGAGGGAGAAGTGAGAGACAATTCTGGCCATTCAACCTAAAAGTGGCGGCTAGGGTTTTATAATTAGGGTTTTAGTGTTTTATTTTTATTTTTTTAGAGTGAGGGTGTATATAGGAAACCGTCGAAACACTATTCATCCCGGAAATTCCTAACTCCGATTTACGCGCCGTAACCAGCGTTTCTAGGGTTTACCCCGCGTTCCGGACACAATGGAACAGGTTTCGGAAGCTAATTCGGACATCTGTGCGAGTTATGGCTGTAAACGCTCAATTTAAATTAAACCGATTTAAATCGATTTCTAGGCGTTTTAATTTGTACCGGACAAACGGTAAATCCAATTGACTTGAAATTTGAAACCTTACAATAATATCACATTACAGATCCGATGAAACTAGTTTCGTCGAAATCCGAGACTTTTTGAAAAATGGCTATTTTGACTCGCCAAATTTAAATTAAAAATAATTCGATGCGTTTCGAGCTGCCACGGTCAAACGATAGCTCCGATTGACACGAAATTTGAAATCCGATAATAACTAACTATTACGGATCCAATGGAACTGGTTTCGTTCAATTCTGAGACTGTTCAAAAATTGACTATTTTCACTAGTCGATTAAATATTAAAATATTCAATTTTCACAAATTAACTTTTAATTCGATTTTAACAGTTCTAAAATATCATTCTAACTTCCATATGATAAAATAAAATTTTACAAATCATTTTCAATCATATTTAAGTCAATTATCAATTATTTCCATAATTTAACATATTAAATTATCGATTTAATAATCCAATTAAATTCAATAATTCAAATAAAAATTTATTTGACTTATAAATTCACTTATTAATATTTAAAATTAATTAAATATTCAAATTTTAATTTCTAAAAATTCTGGGTCGTTACAATCTTTCCCACTTAAAAGAATTTCGTCCTCGAAATTAACAAGTAAGAAAAGTTACAGAATCTATTAATTTTCCCAAAATTCATAGTTAAATTCCTTACAATACTTTACTAAGTTTTCCAAATCATACTTAGTTATCTTTCAAAAACAACTACTATTGTTTAACTTTCAATTCCAAAATCAAAGTTAAAGTTTTCAAAATTTTCCAATTTTCTCAAAAAATTTTCTAACGCCTTAAATTTTCGGAAAAATTCGCCATAGTCTCCTTTGCGCAGCTCGATCCGAAAAAAAAATGACAGTATATATATCACAAATATACATCTCATCAAGTAATGAGGCATCCCGAAGGGAAAAAAGTGTAAAAGTACGATATTTAATCCGATATATGTACCTTATATTTTATTAGCAAGCATATACGGCTAATATAGCGCAAAAGCGAGCTCCAAATGCGAAGCAAACGCGATCCGCACCTACTAATCACTCAACAAACAACATGAGAACATGCATATATGAAAATAATCTCAATATACAACATATATCTCCATAACAACTATATATGCTAACATAGCAAATGAAACAAAACAACAAATGCAAACATCAACCAACTATCATCCATAACCAAATCAATATTCATTTATATTCTCATTAATATTCAATGAATTGGGTTTTCAATTTAATCACATTTGATTCATTAACAGTGGATGTTTTTATTAACATTCATTCTCAATTAGTTTATATTCACTAATTCATATTCAAGTTGGTCCACTTCCAAATCAAATTCAGTTCTATTCAAATTTATTTACTTCTAATTTGAATTCAATTTCATAGCTTCCAATTTCATTAATACTTAATGAATTATAAACAATCAACTAACAATCATATGACAATCAATGTATATTAATTACAACCAAATTCCTTTACTTATATTCATTCTCATTCAATTTATTCAACTTCCAATAACATTTGATTTCAATGAATTAACACCTATATTCATTATTCCATATCAATTATTCACATTTAATTGATTAATTCAATTCAATTTCAAAGTTGAATTTTATTTATATAACTCAAGTTCACATTTATCACTTAACCTTTATTAGTTTACTTTGATACTAATATCAATTTCTTTCAATATCACTTAAGTTATATTCCATTTAACTTTAAATTCACTTTGACTTACAACTCATATTCATATATATATCCATATAGTTTCACTTCTTATATATATAAGTTTATTTCACAATTTCAAATTACTTTAATTATAATTCAATTTTTTTATAATTCATTTGCTTATACAATTATTCTTCGATTTAGATTATTCAAACAACTTAACAATCAACTTACATACACTTTAATAATTCTGAAAAATTATTTCTTCATATACAAAATATTCTCAAGGTAAAATTATTTCATTTACCCAATTTAAATCAATATTGTGCCGAATTGTTCTATTCAAGTGTTTAGAAACCCCTTCGGCATAGTTGTACATACCGTGCTGACGAAGGTTCATATACCACTCAACAAACCAATCATCACAATATAAAACAATTTCATATTCACTAACAAATACGCTCTCATAGCTATTATTACACTCAAATTCATTCTAGAGTACTACTGACTCTATCTCTAATGAATAATACCCAACAGAACCATGGTTGTCGCTTAACCATAAGCTCTGATACCAGATGTAAAGACCCGTAAATCCGTACTCCTTGAATAGACACTAATCTCCTTTGTTTAATTCAAGATGAACGAAAATACGAACCCTTAGGGGTTTAAGAAAAAGAATTTAAGAAAAGAGAAGAGAAAAGGATAGAAAATTTAGATAGGGAAAAGAAGATAGAAAATTTTAAAATAGAAGAAAAAAGAGAATAGAGGGAAAAGAAAATAGAAGAACATAGAATGGAACAGAAAACAAGAACAACATCAGAATCTCACAATTCGCAGCGGAACAACATATAATAATAAATGAAAAATCTTTAAACAAAGAACTATCAGTTATTACATTTTATACATTACATTACATCATATCATCAGAGTGTACAACAACAACAACAAACAGTGCAGCGGAAAAAGAAATACTATATAAACTAATAATACGCCATGCCATCCATCTTGCCTCCAGCAATTCCAGAATATCCAGAACATCCTGATAAACCTAACTCTTGACTGCACGTGTGGAAATTGGTGGGCACCCAGAGTTTAGGAAGGAAAACAATAAACTCCAAGTCAGTCATGTGACTGGTGTGAGAACTCAAAACAGTTTATTTATCTTTAAAATCAAAATAGAGGAATATTTTTAAATTCAATTCACAATGCTTTTAAAAATGAGACTACCATAAGGCCTCCCGCACACACACACATGCAAACGCAGAATCGGAGGAGATTTCTCCTTATGATAGTCAAAGATGCTTGATACGCATTTAAAAAGAACATTTGATATTATTACTAGTGCATAGTGTAGAAAATTCATTTCGAAAGTAGAATATAAATCTTAGCCAACATAGACATTCCGAACTATGCCTACTATAGCTAACTATGTTCAATAGCAGGTTACCGCCACATTCCATAGCAGGTTATACAACTAAAACCGTACAAGTTTCGTATTGTTTCTTTGGATTTCCAACAAATGGTCAGGCCAAGGAACTTCCCATTGCCACATGAGAATGCCTCTGGAAAGACATCCCCGAGAACCAAACCGGAACTCTGCCAACACAAGGCCGGGTTACCCCTAACTGGGTAACTACTGACACGAGCACGCCATTCCCCGATCGTAAACGACCTTTCTCACAGGATCCCGAAAACCAACAACCACAAAGTAATAAATTCGTAGTAACCACATAGGTTAAATATCTGGGCTCCATACCATGATACCACCTCTATCCAGAAGGAAATGTACATACCCTAAAGGGTGCTACCCCTCATAACCTTGCCGCATCTTTCCTGTTTTGACCATTTTCGGGGTGTGAGGTTCGACGAAGTCACGTCCACAAAAACATACTTTATACAAAAGCCATGCTTTGGGTCAACAAATGATCAACACAATGATCACCAAGATAGACGATCAAATAAACGATCCTATCACAATAATCAACACAATGATCATTTCAGCAACACTCAGCATGTCACATTACCAAATTGGGAATATATCGCTGATAACCTCAACTATATAACCTCTGAGCTCGTACGTCTCAGAGAAGGGTGTTAAGCTAAAAGAATAAATTCTTCGCCACCAACAGAAATATATTTGAAAGAAATCGGCTTTATATCTCAACTTGTAATGTCAGACATACAATTCATACAAGTCTGTTCCGGGCTCGAACAAAACCGAAGGCACTTACAAAGAAGTCCTTACAATCCGGATATTCACAATCCTGATCGGATTCACCATCACATATGGAAAACTCTATACCGTAGCTACTCGGTGCAGAGTAAATCGACAGGTCATCCTATCGCTCTCGCAAATACCGGGTCTTCAACACCGATCTTCAAATGCAATTCACAACGACGTATCACATATTCGGAATGGGTTATACGACCCCATGGTCCTTTCCCGGTTAACCCGAATAGTGAGCGCTTATTCAAAAATAAGTGTGGCATTCAAATTCAATCAAATCACATCAAATACCCATTCAAAGGGAAATATTGATAGTCGATTATTGAGCTATCAATGGATATGCATACATCACCAGATTCCAAATAATTTTCCAAATTATTTATTTCACAAAATATCTTTATAAGATATATAATTTCAACACTTCAAAAATAAATCAATATTTATTTTTAAACAAATTCCACTTTCACATATAAATTCCTTAGTGAATTTATAATTCCAAAATATCAATGAATATTCGATTTCAATTATTCATTTTCAAATTATCTTCAAAAAGATAAATTCTAAATATTCACTTCATATTGGAAAAACAATTCCATACTTATTCAATAAGTAATTCACAAATCTTTTTATTTTCAACACTTAGAAAATATTCAATATACTTAAATCGAGATTAAGTATATATTTCATTTTATTAAGGAAATCATTCTCTTAACATATTTATTTGGGCCCAAAACGAATGTTACGTAAAACATCGTTACGACAACCCAAATTCACTAGTATAGAGATTCGAAATTAAATAGATATATAAATCCCAATACTATACAAAACATTTCCTTTCGGAAATCATTTACTATAACAACAGTGTTATAGTCCATTATTTCCTTCTATTTCTCGAAAACGTCTATTTCAACAATAAATGTTGAAATCTATGGTTTCGAATCTCGACACATTTTAAAACATTGTTCGATCGTTTTAATTCTATTTAAAACATCCAAATCCAAAACAATTTCTTTAACGTATTATTCACTATTCAAAACGTGAATATACTTCATTAACAATTTCGTCCTTTTATTCATTTTAATTCAAAGGATTATTCACTATTCAAAAATGTGAATATAACTCCACTTATAGGTTTTAACAAATTTTCTTGTCAAAATAAGTTGTTTGCGAATTTATAAAACAACGTTTATAAATTCCATTTCTATTTATTTATAAAAACTTCCTTTTTATAAATTCTTTTATTAACCTATTCCAGTTTATAACTCAATTATAAACTAAAAGTTCATATTATAAGTTAAATACTTCTAAAACGATTATTTTACAAAATCGTTCTTTTTAACTTCCCAAATTATAAATCTTATAACTTATAAGATTCATTCATTTATCCAAAATCATTATTTTAATAACTTAATAAATTTTATAAACCTACTGCTTATAAAATTCCATTTATAACTTCACCGTATAAAATTCTATAAATTCCATTCATTTATGAAATTCATTTTCACTTCATTCAAACACTTATAAAACTCGTTTTATAATGTCTATATTTCAATTTATAAATATCCATTTATAAATCTCTTAATATAAATCAATTTATATTATTCCTTTACAACGTCTTTAAATTCCTTTATAATTTCACCATTTTGATTTATAAAATAATCAAATTTTATAAATCCTATATTTAAACTCTTTATAATTATTTCTAAAATCTCAATTTAAACTATTTTATAAAATCATAAATCCATATTTCTCAAAAATCAGCTTTTAACTATATTTCACAAAAACATAATTTTATAACTTTTAAAAGTATAACGTTTATTTATTTAAAATAAATAAATTTTCAAAAATAGTTTATAACGTATACTTTTCAAAAATCACCTTTAAAAATCATTTTTAAATCCCAAAATCTGGGTCCAATGATGCTACACACCAAATAGTCAACCACGACTACAACGATATCATATATCAATATGAAAATCCATCAAATATCAAAATATCTGAAAATCAAATAAAAACTGTTGAGGAATCCAGTTGGATCCCTCCAACCTATTTTCCTGCATCCAAAAACATTAGCACAATACCAATTTCGCTCCAGTACGAAATTATCGCGGTATATGTTCTTATTAAATATTATCCGCTTAATAACGGCGTAATAGGGTCTCATCCGCTAAACAAAAAATGCGGGAAATCAACAACTGCAATATATACATATGCCAATATATATATATATATATATTGATATTATTTATAATACCAATTTCACTGTTTATGAAATATTCGCGGTATATGTTTTTAATAAATAACATCCGCTTACTAACGGCGTATAATGTCTATTTTAACAATCAATAGATATCAATCAACATTCAAACATGCATTCAAATATTTTAAATCTAACTATTTAAAATAAAATCGAAACTGATTCGATTGAGTGAGAAATTCTCACCTTGGTTTCATTTCCGTTTTAGCGATTTATTTCGAATAAAATTAAACGGACGTTTAATTTTACCCAAAATTCTCACTAACTCCAATCGACTCCAAACCAACTCCATCGCGTAGTGCTCGTCCATACGATTCCAACGCAACTCGTTTCGCGCGTTTTCGACCTCGTATGAAAAAGTTATGAATTTTTGAAGTTACACGTATTTTATTTAATATAATTACAACATTCTTTTTATATTTTTAACCTTAATCATTCTGGGCCGTCAGATCTCAATCCAGCACATCAAGACCCTTGAACGCAACTCCCCTCCTTCTTCATCTTCTACAGGCCGAGCACGTTATGGCCGAACCCAACTCTTAGGATTAGGGTTACAATTTGCAACACCATCTCTCGACTAAACTCCATCACACAACCACCATCGCGAAGCTCTTGACCCCCTCTACCTTCGCCCACCACCATAGCCCACTCGGCCACCTGTAGAGCCTTGGATCGCGTGCGAAAATCTGCAGGTTCGGCCCCACATAGCTCCCTCTCCGTTGCACCATTTCCGATCATCACCGTATCACTACAACAAAAATGCCCTATTACAACGCCCTTTTTACAACGGGCATTTGCTGCCCGTTGTAATAGAAGGCTATTACAACGGTCGATTCAGGACCGTTGTAATAGATGCCCCCTTTTACAACGGGCATTTGCTGCCCGTTGTAATAGATAGCTATTACAACGGTCCATTCAGGACCGTTGTAATATATGCCCTATACAAGACTCTTTTTACAACGGTCCATTCAGGACCGTTGTAATAGATGCCCCTTTTTACAACGGGCATTTGCTGCCCGTTGTAATAGATCTCTATTACAACGGTCCATTCAGGACTGTTGTAATATATTTATTAATTACACTTAATATTTAATTATTATAATTAATATTCAATTATTTAGTAATTACATTTAATATTCAGTATTTAATATTCAATATTAGATAATTAAATTAGTAAAATTCTAAACTAAATTCATAAATACATTTGAAATTTTCATAAAATTCAAGAATTAAAGAGTAAAATTTTAAGATAACTTAAAATTTTAGAAAGTTTCCGAAATCTTAGAATATTTAATATTTCAAATAATTTAAAATTTGGAAATTTTGTAAAATAAACTTAAAAACATTTGTAAAATTTATAAACAAAAATTTGAAATTTTCATAAAATTATAAAATAAAGAGATTAAAATTTTATAAAATATTTAAAATTTCAAAATATTAAAATAATTCAGAATTTGAGAAATATAAATTTTACTGTAAAATTTTTAGAAACTAATGCCCCTTTTAGTTTCAAATGCATTAGTAATTACATTTAATATTCAGTATTTTACTGTAATATTTTAAAACCCTAAATAACTAAATAACTAAAACCCCTTTTTAAATAAACAAGGCCGGCCCACTTGAAGTTCACCGTCCCCTTCTTTTGTTTGTGAAAAATGTCGGCCTCTCTTTGTCGAATTAGGGCTTCGGCTTCTTTCTCGAATTAGGGCTTCGTTCTGATGATTGATGCTCTTGCTTCTCTGATGTTCGATTGTTGCCCTTGCTCACTGCTTCGCTTATGATTGTTTGCTCCTCTGTTGATCGATTGTGAAATTAGGGCTTCGGCTTCAATTTGGTATGTAACTTTCCTTTTTGCTTGAATGCTTGAATTTGATTGTTGCTCTGCTTGCCGATGATGAACTTGGGTTTGTGATTGATAGTTTGATTGTGAATTTTAGCTCATATTCGATGATGATACCTTCGGGTTGAATTTATATGAACTCGTTACACTTGAAATCCTTCATATCAATTTAATATTTTCCTAATTCTCAATTTTTTGTTACCTGTTGCGCACGGCTTCTATTCTGTAGCGTTCGATCATCTTGATTAACGCGGCATTAAAACTTTTCCCTTTTTCATTTCTGACTTTTTCAAAGGCGTATTTGATGCACTGTCATCAATTCGAATTCTCTGGTTCTTCCATGATTTCGACTTCACTGTGAATTATTGTTGCATTCCGTATTTGTTTTCGAATTAATTAATTCGAAGATTTCTTCCTATATTTGTTTTCTCGGCCCTTATTTGTATTAATACTGACCATATGTAGTCAAGAAATTTGATGCAGAGATTTCTTTCCAAATTAATTTTCTTTGACTTAATTAAAAATACGATTTTGATCTTTAACTTCGGCTTGATTTCTGCACTGACTTGTACTTGCCACTGTCTTGTGTTTTCTACTGCACATTCACCTGTTTACAATATATGTGCATACATACATATGTATGTGTGTATGCATATATTCTTGGGTTTGTGCTTGGACTTCAACTGCTTCATGTTCTGTTGATCTTGATTTTGTTTCTCAGTCATGTATTCACCTGCATGTAGTTGTGCACTGATTCTTTCGAATTGCATACTTCATCCATTTGTTCATGTTGCTGGACTTGTTTCACTGGTATCTTCCCTGTGTTGATTTGAGTTGCTGTCGTCTGCACTTGCACTTGATATTGTAACCTCTTATAATCATTCTGGCCTTGCTTATCACGGTTTGATTTTGCTGGTTCGACTTGGCATTGACTGTTTCAATTTGTCTCAACTTGATTTTTGATTTGTGAATTATTCAACCTTGTTCATCACGTTGCTGACATTTGCTTTGACCAGTTGATTTACTTTGGCCATACTGTTGAAATAGTGTTCTCTGACCATCTCTTCTATCATTTGGTACTGCCATGCATTTTCATAGTACCATAGCTTCTTTGTTGCACTCGAGTTAGTTCAAACATGAACTTGTTGCTTGGTTCACTGTGTTACTCATTGATTAGTTTGCATTGTCATATTTTATTCCTGTTGCCTTCATTTGCCATTGAGTTTTGTAGCTTGGTGTCATGTTTGCTGGACTTGTTGTTGGCATGTTTATTGTGTTTATTTGTGTCCACACGATGCTTTGAGTCTGCAACTTGTAGCTGGACTTGATTTGTGCCTTGTCCATTCTCATGTGTTCATCCCTGTAGTATATGTTAGTGATACATTTTGGAGTTGGTTCATGTTGCTCTGCACTTTGATGTTGTAGTCTCTGACTTTGCTGTATTCATGCTTTTATGCTTGTGACATTCCTCTGCCTTGTTGACTGCATCACCATACTCTATTGAGACCTGTAGTCTTATTTCATGTTGCTGTGCAGTAGCTATGCCTTACTTGTCTCTGCTCCATCCTGGTTGCTTCCCTGACCTTGTATCACTTGATTCAGAAAAAAAATTGGAACTGGATTAGTGCAGTTTTCATTCTAGTTTGTAACTGCAGCCATGTTTCATTTTGAGTTGCAGTGTTGGTCTGACTTGCTTGAGTTTCACTGCCATAAGTCGTGCATGTGCGTTGCAGTTGTTTATATGCACTTCATCACTTCAGTATTGTATTGTTTTATGTAGTAGCCTGGACTGGTGCATACTGTTTCTTTACTATGTTGTATTATTCACTGATGCACTCGTATCACTGGTATTTGTGGTCGTCTGCACCTCTGGCATGCAGCTTGAATTGAGTTGAGTCGAGATAGCTTGCATGATTTACTTGCATTGTGGCATTGTGTTCTGGTCATTTGCACTTGCAGTTATACTGCAGTTATCTTCGAGTCTTCTGTATATTTTGTAGCATGTCACTGGACGCATTCCTGTAGTAGCTTTGTTGTTGCTGTGCTCACTGTCACTACGCATTGTTGTGAGTAGTTGGAATCACTGTCATTTGTTTCTTCACTTGTGCATTGTTGTGTCTGGTTCGTTGAGTTCTTGGTTGTGACAGCTCTATATAGTTTGGAACTGTGTCATGGTGATGCATTCTTGAGTCTTGGATATTGAACAGTATTATGTTGGTTTGGTTGTTTTAATGAAGAGGTTGAACTTGCACACTTCATGTAGCCTTCATGTTTGGTCTGACCTTTGCACATATGACTTTCTTCATGTTGCAGCTGATTTTTTTTTTATTTTGATGTTGCCACTATCTTCTTTGTACTCCAGCATACAGTTGGTAGTTTGCATTCTCTCATGGTTAAATTCATTGCTGAGTTGATCATGTTTCTGGATTTGATCAATGCTCGGTCATGTTGCATTGTGTTGAATCCAGTTTGTTATTTGGGTTTGACACTGTGCTGAATTGTTAGCAGTGCTTTTGTTTGATTTGTGCACACGAGTTGGCGGGGCAGTGCACACGTGTACAAATGTATACGTGTGTACTGCAGCCACTTATGTACAACCTGTCCCTGATAAAATGCTGATATGCACAGATACAATCAATGACGAATAACCCAAATAACTGAGGCAAACAATGTTTTCAAAATCATGTTTCATTTTATATTGCAAAGCGCATATTCAACAAAACTCGGGTTTGACCTTGTGCTCGTGTCGTGATTTTAAATATATTGCATGTGAGTTGAACCCGGCTTTGCATTTGGGTTTGACCTGTGCTCACTTGTCCCTGTAGCATTATCAAGTGTATATCGGTGTGCACGGCCTTGTGGCATATACAGTGATACACTGTGTATGTCACAAGTTGTTCGTGTATGATGAATTCAAAATTCAAATTTAAATGATGACGAACAACCCAAATAACTGAGGCAAATATTCTTTTCAAAAAATTCACATTTTATTTTATATTGCAAAAATATTTCTTTTTCAATTTTACTGCGTTAGTAAATATTTTTGCAGATTGCTCAGATGCTGGATTCTAACTGGAAAGAAGTTGAAGATAACAATACGAGTGTGAGTGATATGTAGTGAGGTTCTGAATGTAAAATAGTGATGTAATGAAATTTGTATCAAAATTGTATAGTGAATAGTGAGAGTTTGAATTTGTACTATTTAAAAATTGTAATAAATATTTGTTTGAATAAAATATTCATTTGAATTCAAAATTTGTGCTGTAATTTTTTTTAAAAATTTGCATTCATTTTGCAACGGTCAGAAACCGTTGCAATATCATGTATTACAACGGGCATTGCCCGTTGTAAAAATATGTATTACAACGGGCTTTGCCCGTTGTAAAAATATCTATTACAACGGGCATTGCCCGTTGTAAAATATGGTCGACCTATTACAACTAGGCCTAATACAACGGGCGCATGCCCGTTGCGAAATGCATATTACAACGGGCATTGCCCGTTGTAAAATGCCTGTTTTGTTGTAGTGTATGGAATCGAAGCTCTCGTCGAGCTCTTCGACTTTCGTGTTGAACACCTTGGCTAAATCTTTGTAGATTGAGAGAGATTGAGGGAGAAGTGAGAGACAATTCTGGCCATTCAACCTAAAAGTGGCGGCTAGGGTTTTATAATTAGGGTTTTAGTGTTTTATTTTTATTTTTTTAGAGTGAGGGTGTATTTATAGGAAACCGTCGAAACACTATTCATCCCGGAAATTTCTAACTCCGATTTACGCGCCGTAACCAGCGTTTCTAGGGTTTACCCCGCGTTCCGGACACAATGGAAAAGGTTTCGGAAGCTAATTCGGAAATCTGTGCGAGTTATGGCTGTAAACGCTCAATTTAAATTAAACCGATTTAAATCGATTTCTAGGCGTTTTAATTTGTACCGGACAAACGGTAAAATCCAATTGACTTGAAATTTGAAACCTTACAATAATATCACATTACGGATCCGATGAAACTGGTTTCGTCGAAATCCGAGACTTTTTGAAAAATGGCTATTTTGACTCGCCAAATTTAAATTAAAAATAATTCGATGCGTTTCGAGCTGCCACGATCAAACGATAGCTTCGATTGACACGAAATTTGAAATCCGATAATAACTAACTATTACGGATCCAATGGAACTGGTTTCGTTCAATTCTGAGACTGTTCAAAAATTGACTATTTTCACTAGTCGATTAAATATTAAAATATTCAATTTTCACAAATTAACTTTTAATTCGATTTTAACAGTTCTAAAATATCATTCTAACTTCCATATGATAAAATAAAATTTTACAAATCATTTTCAATCATATTTAAGTCAATTATCAATTATTTCCATAATTTAACATATTAAATTATCGATTTAATAATCCAATTAAATTCAATAATTCAAATAAAAATTTATTTGACTTATAAATTCACTTATTAATATTTAAAATTAATTAAATATTTAAATTTTAATTTCTAAAAATTCTGGGTCGTTACAATATTTGAAAAGCCATGGAAATTATTTTTCTTTACAAAGTAACTTTAAAGATAAACCATTTATTTTACATTCGTTGAATATCCAAACCATTCAAGTTTTAGAAGATATGGTTTTAAAAGTATGAATTCCGAAATATTCTGTTTTGAAAGTATAATTCAAATGTTTGGTTTCCAGATATTTTAAATTTTAAACCAGTATGATTTTGGAAAAGGATTATATTTGAGATAAAATGATATCATATTATTTTGGGTTTTAATTTGATATTGTATGGGAAATTTTATTCTGGTTTGAAAGTATAAACTATTTTTAAATGACCGCGGTGTTATAATAACGATGGGTTGGCAAAAGACCGGGATCGGATATGGACATACTCTCTGTCGATACCGAAAACCACTTTGACTAACCGTGTACGCGGTGGAGATTCCAGAATGAAGTAGGTTGGTGGCGACGTTTCCTGTAAGGTAAATACGTGGACCCAACTCCCGTGAGTTGGCATAAGGTGGCTAAAATAGGAGCGATTCTCGGGCCAATGAGGTCATTCCTCTGATCGAACGCACTCCTTCGATACTATACTCTGACTTTGGATTGTTTCGGTGGCCACTATTGATTTCTTTGATTTGGGGGTGTTTGTTTGAGGTGGGCGGTAGCTGCGGCTATGCGTTACCATCAGCCCGGATAGCAATTGGTATATCTACCCTGGCATTGCCTAGTTGTGCCGTGTCACCTACCCTAGCGCGCCTTATACGATTTTGGTTTTGTACCATACCTATGGAGTGCCCTCTGACGACGCCCAGTACGGGGGAGATTACGGTACTGTATAGACTATGGGAATATATTCTGTGTTAAGGGCTATATGGGTAACCCCTTAACGCTATTTAAAAGTAAGTTTATTTTATAATTAGACACTATTATAATAGCGCAATATACTATATAGTAAATAGTTTAACGGATCCTTAGGAGCTGTAAATCTCGAGCATCTCTTGAGTTACTGCACTCATATTTATTTCTGTAAATTTAACTCACATAAGATCTTTTAGTTCTGACTCGAGTGTTTTTGTCTTTCCAAATTCGCTCGGGTCAGTCCGAGCGTTTCAGGATTTGAAGATTTAGCTCTGGAGGACGAAGACGAAGATTTGTATTATTATTATTTATAGTATTGCACTACACTCACACTGTATTCCGCTGCATTGATATTATTGGTATGTGAACTCCGATATTTAATTGTATAAAGAAGAATCAAATGTTTTGTAAACAGTTTTATAAACCGTATATTTTATTATTATATTTTATCCTTCCGCTGTGAGATTCTATTTTGTTTATTTCTTCTCTGTTTTTCTTATTTTCCCCATAACAATCCGCCCTTCCGTATGGTTTGAATGGGCACGTGTGTCGATTTAAAGCGTGTGAAAAGGCGGGATGTTACAGCTGGTATCAGAGCTTTGGTTTAGCGATAAACCTTAGCTTTGTGGGGTTTGACTCTTTGCTAATAGGGTACTAATACCCTATGGGAGTCGCTGAGTGTATATAGGAGAGAGCGTATTTGTTAGTGCTATAAAAAGGTTTTAATATTGTGTTAATTTGTTCCGTTTGGTATTTATAAATTCTGGTTGGTGCACGGGACGCTGTGACATCAATAGGAATTTCTAAACACTTAATAGGACAGACCGACATGATACTTGTTTTTAATATAGGTGAATGAAATAATTTTGCCTATTATATTTTCTATATATAAAATAAAATTTTCAAATGATATCTATATTTGGTTGCAATATATTGGTTGTTAGGAATAAAATTTATAAATAATAGTTAAATAAGATTAAAAATAAATAGATGTAATTTGGGAATTTAGAACTTAAGTTCCAGGGTTTTTGAAAACTTCTTTCAAATGATTTGGAATATAATAATATTGTTATAAGTATTTTCTGATATAAATATTTCGATATAATTCGGAAGTATTGTTTTAAAGAAGATTTTGAAGAAAAAGTTTTGTACTTTCCTCTTTGTCGTTGGAAAATAATTTCGGTGATGGCGGCCGCATCATCGACTTTCATTTTCGAGTTTCGAAGGGGAAAGGCCACTGTAGTAAATTCTACTACAGATTCATTTTTAAAATATCTAAATTTTAAATTGTTTTAAAATAATTAGAGATATATGAGTTGTAATATTTATATATTATTTTAAAATAAAGTGAAAATTTAACCCGGTATTAAATTTTTAAATTTTCATTAATTAATTGTTTCAATTATTGTAGTGAATCGAAACATAGGTAATTAATAAATTAAAACCTCTAAAGGAAATAAGAGATTTAATGATAGGTTAAAAATGGTCTTAAATGAAAGTTGAAATTATAACTTATGAAATAAAGAATATTATTATTAAATGTTAAATTTACCATAGGAAATGAGAAACTTGTATAACTTTCAAGTATATTCTTTAAAAACATATATAACTTACCAAATATTAAAAGTTGAAATGTTTAATAGGGAATGTAATGAAATTGTACAAGTAAAAGTAGGGAATGAAGTATTCAACGAATTTGCTATTATAAATGAGAATTTAATGTTTAAACTTAAGTATTAATTGAAATTTTACCAAGTAAATATAATTAAAGGTAAGTATGACAAATAGATGATTTAAACTTAAGTAATTAAAGGGTAACTAAATGAGATCATGCGATAATAAATAAATGAATAATTATAGTGAAAAGGGGGGGAAACTGGCATGACCTTATTTAATGGAATTGAGAAATTTTAAGTAAAAAGAAAAATAAATGACTGCAAAACGTTAGTGAATGAATTAATAAAATCCTTTACTTATGAGAATGGATATTATAAGGTTAAGAATTTAAGTGTAATTAAAAAAAAGGGTTACTATAATTAATTATAATAGAAATGTAAGCATTAAATAAATGATTGAAATTGAGAAGTGCATTAAATATAATACCAATAAAAGAGACTTACATAACCTGAATAAATAAAAATGAATAATGGTAAGTAATAAGTAAAAATAAGGAAACAACAATTGAATGAGAAATAAAAAATTTGAAGTTGTTAGATATAAATGTAAATTATAGAAGGATAACTTATGTGGTATGAATTGTAAACTTAAGAAAAAGGGTTTAGGAAAATAAAAGATAAACTGTTATATGAATGAAAAGATCAAACAGCTAATGTATGAAATAAAAATTTATAATGAGTTAATTGATTGGTTGGTTGAATTGTTATTGTTTGATTTATGGTTTGGTCGGGTAAGGAAATTTGAAGTAGTCAGATGAATAAATAATCTATTCCGTCTCATCTAAGACTGTTGAGTAAATGATGCACTGGATAGTTATTTTTCATTCCGTACCATTTCAAGTTTTGAACCCGAACAACTATTTGTTTGTTTGATTATATGGTTGTTTTATATTTGTTGTGTATGCTGTTTGTTGAAATGGATGGTTGTTGGATTGATTTGTTGTTATGATTGAAACCACTTAGAGATTATTTGAAAATGCTTTCCAAACTTTATTTATCTAAGTATAAAAAGATATAATGATTATAAAACGGGTATATTTTATTTAAGGTAATAAATTTAGTAAATTATTGTTTATAAATTTAATATTTTGAATAAGATGTATTGTTATTTAATTCTTTCTTCTCCCTTCTTTTTCCTTTTCGGGGACGAAAAGTTTTGAGTGGGGGAGATTGTAACGACCCGTATAATTCGTGGATTTAACTAGGTTGGATTTTTGAGCTTTGTAATTTAATTTAGTGGAAAAATTTTCACTTTATAAACAAATATTGAAATAAAGGCTAAAATAAATTATATGAATGATGCCTTAAAAACTTATTTATATAGAAATTTGTATATTATTCAAATGAAGTAAGTTGGAAAGTAATTCTTACCTGGATATAAAATTTAATATGAGAAATTTGTGATAGTATTAAACCGATTTAATGCAATAAAAGATTGTGAACGATAAATTGGAATAGATTAAGGAATCCTGTTATTGCAAGTCAATAAATTTGTAAACTCTAATGAACATCTCAAAATTTATAAATTTATTGAAATTTAAGACTTAGCATAAGCGTAGAACTATGAGTATGATGACAAACTTTTATAAATTGCCTAATTAAGGGTCAACAAATTTATTTGGAAATCAAACTCAATTAAGGGTAAGTAATTATGATGGGTTGATGGCATAAACGTTACTAATTATTATCATAAGTAACGGTAGTGCAGATGGAATGCAACCGTAGAAATTTAAGTTAAGTATTAACAATTGAAAAGGATTGTCGATTGAATGGAGTACTTTAGGTTGTCATACTAAATTAAGAATGGAACATAAGGCAAATAGAAATAAATCAATAAACGTATATAGATTTTAAAGTTTATAATGATGAATAGAATTTTTGATGACATTAATATAAGATAGTGAATTGAAATAATTGTGGGTAGATATTAAAATGTGAATGAGAAGGTGATTGTATGGTAAATAAATAATCATGAACTTTAGTAAATGAATTTATGTGCAAAGGAATTGAATTAAACATGAATAGCATGAATATTAATAAAAGAAATTATGTAATAATTGATTTATTTTAGCATTTATGAATGAAATAGGAATTTAGGTTTAAGCAAGCGATGAATAAGATGTAGTGCAATCCAAATTAATATAGTAATTGTGAGTCATAAGAGCTTATTTATATGATAAGGGTAACGATAATATTTATGGTACGTTACTTATTGATAATTAAGATTGAAATTAAATTTTTTAATAAATATAAATCAATTAGTAACTGTACGTTGCCTATTGTGGTAGTTTGTTAATTTGAAGTTTGGATCAGTTACCATAATTTTAATTTTATATTACATTAATAATAATTAAGGTAATAATTGTAAATAATGTTAAGATTTTATTTAACAGTCGTTATATTTTAGGGCATGGAAATAAAGTTATCAAAATATTTGAAGACAATTACACTTAGATGAAATTGATTGTCTCATTTATGTGGGTAAGAACTGTAATTGTAAAGAGTAAATGTAATTAGCAACTAAAATGCATATTTGTTTCATAAGTTAATTTAAAAGTATGAAACCTATTTGAATAAGCTTATTTGAGATTCTAATTTTTTTTATGTTTTACAATTTCAATATAAATGGAAATAGTAGTAATACAAAGAAAGGCAGAATTTTTGAATATAGTAGTTAAGGAAAGGCGAACAAATCCTTCCATCTAAATCCAATTTAAAATAAAGCTTAATTATTGCAGCGGTTAGAATTAAATATTATGCAAGTCGAATACTAACTAATTCATTGAAATACCTATTAATGAAAAACAATTGAAAGGTTTTATTTGGTTGTAATTGGTAGATTTGAAATAAACGTAAAGTTATATTAATTGACGTAATAATATGCAGTAAACTATAAGGTCATAGTCAAAGTTAAATTTAAGTAAATTCTTGGGAATTTGAATTTACAATATCTGAATTTACCGTAATTGAATTCAAACACTGAAATTTATAAATTTATTTACTTGACATTGATATCTGGGTTTGTTTAAATTGTTGTAACTAAATTGAAAATATAAAAGTGATAAAATTTTCAATTTTAAAGTCAAAATTTTAAAGATTGAATTTAATTAATTTATTTGCCTATTTATTTAATTAATATAAAAATAGCCATTTTGGCCACGGACTCGGATTTCGACGAAACTAGTTTCATCGGATCCGTATCGGTGAATTATTGTAGGGTTTCAAGTTTCGTATCGATCGGACATGTCGTTTGATCGTACGGACGCGAAACGCCTTGAAATCGATTTAATTAAAATCAATTTAGAAATTTTGTTTTCAGCATAACTTCTTCATACGATCAAATTTGGACGTGAAACTTTTTCCATCGCGTTCAGAATATTTTAAAATACCTATTTGGATATATGGGTTTAATAAATTTCGTTCCGGGGTCAGAACGGGCTTTTTGGGCCAACTACCGTTTAGCACGTTCGTAATTCGTGCCCACCTAGCCTTCTTCTATTTGTCTATAAATATGCTATGATAAACCCTAGCCTCCTTTCTATTGTCATTTGGCTGTACGTTCATTTTTCTTCATCTCTTTCTCTTCCTCAATGGTTGCAAAACCTAGATCTACTTCAATTCAAAATTCAAAGGAAAATTCAAAGTCCTCCTAAAAATTCAAAAAAAAAATATGTCAATGCTCTCGATGAGCGTAATTCAGTGGTGATATCCATTTTTCGATTGGAGCTATCGTTTGTCCAGAAAAATTCAAATCATTTTCGGCCTTACATCATCGCCGTAACAAAATTCGTCAGATCGTCAAACGGTTTCTGGGGTTTGTGGAGAGGGCTGAGGGGATCGCATCCATGTGAGTTTCATGGTTGGTTAAAGGCTAGATCGTCGTAGATTTTGCAATTAGGGTTTCGGCCCTGGGCTATAGGTGGCGGCCGGCCTTGACTGGAGAGGGCCGGACCTAGGGGGATGGAGGCGGCTCGGCAAGGGCATGCTAATGGTGATGGGAGCTTGATGAACGGTGGCCGGAGGTGGACGCGATCGATGGTCAAAGTCCGGTCAATGGACGTGTTCATGGGTTCGAACGTGGTGAACTGGTTTCGTTCCAGGCGCGTGAAGAGGATTGCATACGTGGCTATTATTTTGGTTAGTTTTATTTTTATTTTATTTTGTTTCAAACGTTTCGAATCGCTATAACTTTTACATACGAATTCGGTTTCACGCGCGATTTTTTTGTTAGGATCGTATTTAAATTCCGGATCTGATGACGCAGGTTGGATAGATTTGGAGACCGTCGAATTTTTGGGTTTAAATCGGATTTAAATTCGATTTAAATTCGAAAGGTGAGTGTTTTAACCCACTCACAATTTCTAAAATTCCTTATGTTTGTTAAATTGATTTTTGATATGAGTAGAAATTTATTTATGACTATTTGACATGTTTTATTCCTTATCTCTGTTAAATCGCATTTATTTAATTTAAATGTTCATAAATTTTATTACTGCATATAAATTGACAGTTATAGTTATTTATTTGCATATAAACTGTTAGTTTAATAGTTGTTAAATTCATTTTTGAATATAACTGCCAGTTATTACCTGTTATATATTATCAGATGTATATACTGATATTGAATTATTATTGGATGATGATTGTGATTTGGATGATGGATGATGGATGATGTTGATGAATGGATGTTTTATTTTATATCATTAAACTGCAAGTTATCATGCATTTTTCGTTTCATTCGGGATTGTGGTTTGAAATGATATACAATCGCAATTTTTTTTTTAAATTGCGGATTGAAATGATAAATATCCGTATCACTTGACCATAGGATAGAAAATTATATACAGGCACCGTGGTCTATATATAAATTATTTAAAGTGATTTCCATGGTTTGGATGGGATACGGTTTATAAAAATTTGATTTTGATATTGTATAAAATATTATTCTTCGATATATATACATATGAAGTTAAAATTTGAAAATTAAGTTGTGTATAAACCTGTTGAATAAAAATGAAAAATTGAGAAAATGGAATTTGGAAATTTATCTTATATGTTTAAGTTTGGAAATTTTAAGGTATGATATTTATAGATGGATTTTCCAAGATGAATTAAAAATGAAAATTCTAGTATAAATTAAATTTGAGAAAATATTAAATTGCTAGAAATTGGAGTTTTATTTATGGAATTTATATGAATATTCAAGACTAAATAATAGAATATTAATTGTTGAAGAAAATCCAACTTTAGTTAATACTCCAAATGGATATATATATATATATATATATATATATATATATATATATATATATATATAGAAATTGAAGGGGTTTTTGGAACTTGAAGTGATATTTAAATTATGGTTTAAACTTTAAACAAAGTAATATATTTGAAAAGCCATGGAAATTATTTTTCTTTACAAAGTAACTTTAAAGTTAAACCATTCATTTACATTCGTTGAATATCCAAACCATTCAAGTTTTAGAAGTTATGGTTTTAAAAGTATGAATTCCGAAATATTATGTTTTGAAAGTATAATTCAAATGTTTGGTTTCCTGATATTTTAAATTTTAAACCAGTATGATTTTGGAAAAGGATTATATTTGATATAAAATGATATCATATTATTTTGGGTTTTAATTTGATATCGTATGGGAAATTTTATTCTGGTTTTAAAGTATAAACAATTTTTAAATGACCGCGGTGTTATAATAACGATGGGTTGGCAAAGAGACCGGGATCGGATATGGACATACTCTCTGTCGATACCGAAAACCACTTTGACTAACCGTGTACGCGGTGGAGATTCCAGAATGAAGTAGGTTGGTGGCGACGTTTCCTGTAAGGTAAATACGTGGACCCAACTCCCGTGAGTTGGCATAAGGTGGCTAAAACAGGAGCGATTCTCGGGCCAATGAGGTCATTCCTCTGATCGAACGCACTCCTTCGATACTATACTCTGACTTTGGATTGTTTCGGTGGCCACTATTGATTTCTTTGATTTGGGGGTGTTTGTCCGAGGTGGGCGGTAGCTGCGGCTATGCGTTACCATCAGCCCGGATAGCAATTGGTATATCTACCCTGACATTGCCTAGTTGTGCCATGTCACCTGCCCTAGCGCGCCTTATACGATTTTGGTTTTGTACCATACCTATGGAGTGCCCTCTGACGACGCCCAGTACGGGGGAAATTACGGTACTGTATAGACTATGGGAATATATTCTGTGTTAAGGGCTATATGGGTAACCCCTTAACGCTATTTAAAAGTAAGTTTATTTTATAATTAGACACTATTATAATAGCGCAGTATACTATATAGTAAATAGTTTAACGGATCCTTAGGAGATGTAAATCTCGAGCATCTCTTGAGTTACTTCACTCATATTTATTTCTGTAAATTTAACTCACATAAGATCTTTTAGATCTGACTCGAGTGTTTTTGTCTTTCCAAATTCACTCGGGTCAGTCCGAGCGTTTCAGGATTTGAAGATTTAGCTCTGGAGGACGAAGACGAAGATTTGTATTATTATTATTTATAGTATTGCACTACACTCACACTGTATTCCGCTGCATTGATATTATTGGTATGTGAACTCTGATATTTAATTGTATAAAGAAGAATCAAATGTTTTGTAAACAGTTTTATAAACCGTATATTTTATTATTATATTTTATCCTTCCGCTGTGAGATTCTATTTTGTTTATTTCTTCTCTGTTTTTCTTATTTACCCCATAACAATCTGCCCTTCCGTATGGTTTGAATGGGCACGTGTGTCGATTTAAAGTGTGTGAAAAGGCGGGATGTTACAATCATTTATTTTTATTGTTGAAATAGACCATGTAAATTACAACGAATTCACACTTTACACATCTCTTTATCTTTTTACTTGCATCTATTCCTTGTTAGATCAAACGCAGTATTTTTCTAAAAGGGAAAGAAATCAAATTAATTTACAAATATTAAATGGATCTAAATTTCAATAATTCCAAACTTAGAAAAGTTTACATTCCAATAAGATTAGGGTAATAATCCAAATTCATAATGTTATTATATAACCTATTTTCAGATTTGGAATAAATTTCATTCAAATAAATATTCTAAATTCATACTTTTAGAACTGATTTCCATACCAGTTGTAAAAAATTCTAAATCAATTCATAAACAAGAATATATGGGCGATATTTATTATATTCGGCTGTTGCCTAAGACTAATATAAAATTATCTTGTAAGGCATAATAATCAAATAAACACCAATGGGATAATTTTCATGTTTCAATCAATAAAATTTCCCACTCACCTTTTAAAAACAATCTAAATCTCCAGATCTAAAGTAGAACCTTTGATTCATATCCAAATCCTTTCTAATCCAAAAAATATGTATAAAAAAGATATATATACAAATATTAGAATTACAGATCTGAGAAGAGATTTGGGATTGAAAGAGAAAATAGATACAAATATACAAAAATTTAAATTATCTTAAATATGTTATAGTTGATTCTTTCTCTTCTCCTTTTTATTAGATTTCTTTTCTACTCCAATTTGTATGAATATATATACAAATATCTTATTTTTATAATTTAGAAAGAAAATAGAGAAGAAGCAATAGAAGAGCTTCGCTACTACCTCTAGAAAAATATGAGAAGAGAAGGGAGGATTAGGTTAGAATTTATAGGCGCTAGAATCAACTAGAACCGTTAGATCGAAATATATTAAATCCAAGCCGTTGAGCCTAGGCTAACCCTAGCCGCCATACATGATCTGTCGACCGCCCCCTTCTAGGGGACGACCACCCCTGGTCGACCGATCCTATATGTGTCGACTTGTGGGCCCGGGTTAATTTTGTTAATTTTTCTTATTTATTTATTTTCATTCCGAATTCGTTTTACATCTGTAAATTCTTTGTTTGGACTCCGATCGTAAAACTCCAAATATGAAAGTTACTCAGAATTTCGCCACGAACGCAATGGTATAAGTTTCATAGTCCAATTCTATTGTTTGCACAAATTCCTTTTTAGAGCTTAATTAATTAACTAACTAACTAACTAATTAAATAACTAACGTCAAATTATGGGGATGATAATCGAATCAAGGAAGAGGATAAGCCCCAGGCTCAAGTTTGGGGATCGGTACCAAGGCAAGGTCAAGGGTTGATATCAACCTGTAATGACCCTAATTTTGACTAACATTATTTAGAACATTTAATTAGATCAATTAAATGCAATAATGTAAATGGTTAAGGGATTGAGAAATGTATGATCATAGGGTAGCTGTGCCTAATAATCTAAAGCCAAAGAGAATTAAAATGAAGTAAGTAAAGGTAATAAGATAAGGGAAAACAGGAATAGGTCATATTCTTAATCAAAACCCTTATTCAAATATCATTTACAACATTCACAAACAAAACTAAACCTAGATCTAGGTCGGCCACCATTAGGAGTAATCTAAAGGAAGATAAGCAAGGATTCAAGTAGGAAGCTTAATCAAATCAATTCAAGAGCCAATCTCAACCATCTTAATAATCAAGCTAAGGTGAATCCTAGATTTCGTCTTATTTTATAGCTTTCAGTTTCTAGATAAGATCTAAATTTATTTTTCAAGAAAAAGGCCATATTTTGATTGTTTAAATGGTTATATATGCTTGTTGATAATTTATGTTATTTCATATAGATTTTATAATAAGATTTGATTTGAAAAAGCTAACAAATGACTTGCAAATGGCTTGCGTTTTTTATATAAGGTCAAAAACGTTATTTTAGGGATGGGTTTCAAGTTTCATAATTTTCTAAGTTGTTGTGGATTTATTATGACTTTTCTAGTAAAAAAATGGTTGAATTGGTTTTAAATTATTTTCGGGTATTATATGTTAGATTTGGGTCAGAAATTTAAATATGTTAGAAAATATATCAATAGTGATTTATGGTAATTTTTGAAGAATTTTCCTAAGTATTTTATTAAAGATATAAATTATTTAAGGTATGTGACTTAAATGTTTTATATGTTTAGAAAAGGAGGAGGGGCAATTTGCTAAATGTTTTAAATTCTTAATTACTGAATTCGATAGCACTTTTAGGAAAGATTTAGAAAAAAGAATTGGCAACTAAATATATGTCGAAAAACAAGGCAAGTTAGTCAGAAAGGTATTACTTTAAAAGGTTAAAAATCAATTTTGTAAAGATTTATTGCTTCGCCACTTATAGCAGTCACTTTTCGACCCACACTGTCGCCTCCAACCTAGTCGAAACCAATACACACAGTATCAATGCCTTGGTACGCAGTAGATGGGAGATAGGCGGAAGGTATAGAAATGAAACATGCTTTCGAAGGGGTAGATGTAGTCTTTATAAACTCAGAACTATTTTGCTTACAAAATAAGGCTTTCAAAGGAAATAGCTTTCGACTTAGTCAAATATACCTTTGTTTTAGAAAAGGCTTTCGAAAGAGGTTGTTGCCTTTTGTTTTTAAATAAGCATTCGAAGGGGTCGAAACCCCTACTGTCGCATTCAACCTTTCGAATCAATGCCTTCGAAATGGTTCTATTGCCTTAAATTTCGAAGCCGCCTCTCCATGCCTTCGAAAGGGTTGGTTATGAAACCATCCACTTTCTTTTAACTTAGGAATAATGTTTTCGAAAGCAATGCTTTCACACCAGTTCTTTTAAGACCATTAAATATATTGAAAGTTAAACCCAAAGGTATAAAGGAATGGTTTTAAATGGGTTCGAAGCTATGTTCCACAAACTTTTACTTGGATCCAATATTTTCGAAATGTTTGTTTGAAGTAAAGGACTTTAATGCTTTTGAAAGATATACAATGAAGGTTTCGAAGGGTAGATTCCCCATTGTTTCGAAAGGTTTACTTTTAGTATTTGAATGGAAGGTTTTCAATTCTTCCGGAAGGCAAGTTTAAAGTGTTTTGAAAAGAGAATGCTAAGGTTTTATACAACCTTCGAAGGGATGCTTTCCATGATTTCGAAAGGTCTATTTTGAAAGGTTTCGAAAGGTATGTTTTTTCCTTCGGCCTAGAGTTCAAGATAAAGTAGTCAACCAATTTTGAAAGGGGTACTTTCAATGGATTTGAAAGGGGCCGTTTAAAGGTATTTTAAACAAAGTTTCGAATGTGATACATTGAATTTAAAACCTAATGTTTTCATAGTTAAGGAAGGGCTTTAACTTATTTTAAAGGGATGGATAACCTTATTGATTTAGGTTTTCATCAACATTGTTTTATGTTAAGCATATATCATGGCAAAGATATTTGAGTAAAGCAAATGTATATTTTCCTTGTTTGAGTTTGATTTAAAGGATTAAACCAATTTGACAGAAATGTTTTCAAGGAAAATTTAACGAGGTAGTTAACCCTTGAACCAAATATTAGAATGCCAAATGGGTCTGGTATAGGGTCGTGCCCTATACTTTAGCTAATAGACCCTAGCTAATATAAGTCTAAAATTTAAGTGTGTAGGGCTTTGTCACAAGTAAGACTAAAACGATGTTACACACAGAAAGGAATATACAGAGAAGGATAGATTTTTAGTGAGCCTACAAAAACATTAGAATCAGTTGACCCTGGGAGAAGTAAGTTAAGGACAGACCGTCCAAAAATGTGTCTAACAGAAGTTAGGTTAGTTATTTTGCCTGGTAGGCCAAAGTTAGCCAATGGTAAGTAGTTAGCCAAATAAAACTACATTGTTCGGACAGATAGTGCATTATTACCTAATTTATTTGCATATATGATACTTCTATTATTGCTTTAATCAATTTGATTGCAGGATTCGGTTTTGCAAAGATATGTTTTAAATGGGATATTAGTGAGGGGAAACCCGTTCTACTAAGCGGTGTGGTCCCACATAATATCAATTAACCGAGATGTAATAGTGTTATTTACACCAGGCTTTATGTCTAACTCAAAGTTTATGGTTTCCCCTTAAACTCTCGGTGCTCAAAATTAATTTGAATAGATTGAGAGTTAAGGTTTTTCAGGTTTAGTAGGTTAGACGAATAAGCTTCCGAAGAACCGCAGAAGGAAAAGTTAGTAGCTATTTAATTTTATTTCCACTATGATGTATTATGACTAATATGTCTATTTAGTACTTAGATCATCCAAGGGGGCATCTTCATATGTCGCTCTTAGAGTAGCTTGTAATAATTATATTTGGTCATAATCTAGGAACCATTTACGATTATTTATCTGAATATGAAATATTGATTTGAAATGTAATCAGAAAATTTGTTTTAAATCTGTAATGATTTTTTTTCATATTCATGTGCTTCTTATATTATGGATACCATTAACATTACCGTGTTTTGTCATTGGAAGTTAATACTATAGATGATTGGAGCATCTGTAGCGCTTAGCTTCGTGTCTCAAGATAAGGGATGTTACAACATGGTATCAGAGCATAGGTTTTAAAAAACTTAAAATAAGTTTCAAACTTAAAGTGATTTTGAAAACATAATACTAAGGAATTAGAGAAAAGATTGGTGTATGGGATAATGCTATACTAACATACTTGGATTTACTATATATAAGTATATATTTTATCTCTATTCTCACGTCTCTCTTAGGTAATTCTTTTGTATCTTACAAAGGTTCAAATGAAAATTTTACGGACGTAAGATATGGATGCTAGAAGCGGAAGTGTTAATATTTGTAGAGGAAGCACCATAACTAATGGGAATGCCAAACCAAACACTCGAAAGAATCCATGTCAGGCACAAGCTGCTAATGTGAGTATTGAAATATCGCAAGTCGATATGGAAGCAACGTATCAGTTCTTTTTAACATGATCCAGGCTGGCATTGCTGTAGGTTTAGTTGGAGGAAATGCTGAAGGAGGAAATCAGAGAGCTTTAGTGGTCAATAATTATGCTGCATTGAGTAGAGATTATGCTAGGCTGGGAGGAAAATCATTTATCGGGACTGAATACGCAATTGAAGTGGAGAATTGGTTAATTCATTTCAATAGGATTTTTGCAAATTTAGGACTTAAGGATGAGCATAAAAGGAGACTTTCTTCTAGGCAGTTATAGGGAGAAAAACTGTACTGGTGGAACAGTGTTACGGTTAGAGTTAATGAGGAGACTATGACTTGGGCTAAATTTAGGAGGAGGTTTGAAGAAAGTTTCATGTCGGAGATTACAAAATCTACTCTGCTCAGGAAGTTTTCTAAGTTGGAGCAGGGAGAGATGACAGTGCTTGAGTATGCAACCGGATTTGAGGAGCTATCGAGGTACGGATACACTACGGTCGATACTGTCATTAAAAGGAATGAGAAGTTCATTCGCGAGTTGAAGCCTAAGCTTTCTAATGCCATATTATCCTCGTATTAGAGATCTGTGTGATGTAGTTGTTGAGATGGCTTTAAGGCAGGAAGAGATGCTTGCTTTTCTTGAAGGAAACAAGGCAAGGGAAACTCAAGGAGGGCAGAACCAGAAGAGGAAGTTTTTCCATAAGAAAGGAGCTTAGAAAGGTAGAGCTGCCAAGAAGGGAAGACATAAGTTATTTATTATAAGTGTGATAAGAAGGGACACTATGATCACAAATGTCATACATGCAAAGGGAAGAAAGCTGCTGACAAGAAAGGAATGAGATGTTTCAACTGCGATCAAATTGGACATTATAAGTACCAATTCAAGGAGCCAGCCAAGGATGGTAAAGGCAAGATGTTTGCATTGGAGCCAGCTACCTCGAGACCAACAGTAGAGGAAAAGGGAAAAGCTGTGTTGGGAGGTACGCTTTTATCTTATACTGGTGCATCGCATTCTTTAATATCTCATTGTTTGGTAGATAATCCTAACCTAGAATCCTCATACCTAGTTATTTCCTTCAGGGTTGTGAATCCGATAGGAGGATATGCGTCTCTTGAAATGAGATGTGACCACCTAGGGTTTGAATTGCTAGGTCCTGTATTTGTTTGTAGTTTGCATGTGTGTGATTTCGTAGGGTCCGGAATTATTTTAGGTATGGATCGGTTAAGTAAATACGATGCTAAGATATTTTTCCATGATAGGAAAATATCACTTAGATACCCTGACTATAGATCGGATAATATACTCCGTAGAAAAGCCTAGTTTTGAAGTTTATGCTCTGTTGGGTGTTGTGGAGGCAGAAGACGGGTTAAATCAGGTTTTCGTTGTTAGAGAATTCACAGATGTCTTCAAGCCCATAATAGGACTGCCACCGAAACAAGCTATTGAGTTTCAGATAGATTTTGTACTAGGAGCAGAACCGATCAGTAGACCGCCAAGCAGAATGACACCAATCGAGATGAGGGAGCTAAAGGTGCAGTTGGTGGATTTAGAGGTAAGAATTTTATCAGACCTAGCAGTTCTCCATGGGGAGCAAACATAGTGTTTACTAGGAAACCAGATGGATCGTTAAGGTTATATATTGATTACCATAAGTTGAATGAGAAGACGATATAGAGATCAATATCTATTACCAAGAATTAAAGATTTATTCAACCAGTTGAGTGGGGCCAAAGTATTTTCCCAATTGGATTTGGTAATGGGGTTCCATCAGCTTATAGTGGTCGAGAATAGTATTAATTTGATGGCATTTAGAACAAGATATGGATCGTACGAATGGTTAGCAATGCTGTTCGGACAAATTAATGCACCAGCATTCTTTGTAGATCTAATGAATTGAATTTTCCAAGAGCACCTGGATATGTTAGTATTGATATTCATAGATGACATTTTGGTATACTCTAAAGATGAAAGAGAGCATGAAGTTCATCTTAGAGTTGTGCTTGAGGCGTTGAGGCAGCATCAACTAAAAGTGAAAATTTTGAAGTGTCATTTTTGGAACGAGGAAGTGAAGTTCCTTGGTCATATAGTCTTAAAGAAAGGGTTTTCTATGGATCCAGCTAAGATTGAGGTAGTGAATAGATGGAAGAGACCTGAGACAGTGACTGAATGAAGAATTTTCCTGGATTAGCTGGTTACTATCGAAGATTCATAAAGGATTTTTCGCAGATAGCGGCACTGGTGACCAAGCTAACGCGCAAAGATGTGAAATTTGTCTGGACTGATAAGTGTGAGGAAGCATTCCAGAAGCTGAAAAACTTATTAACAATTGTACCTATGTTAGTTGTCAGAGGGGAATCAGGACTTAATGGTGTACACAGATGCATGTTGAAGATGATTAGGAGCTATGTTAATGCAAAGAGGTAAAGTGATTGCCTATGCTCTTTGATAGCTTAGACCGCATGAGGTTAGATATTCAACTCATGATTTGGAATTAAATAAGGCAATCTTCATGTTGAAGGTGTGGAGACAATACCTTTTGGAAGAGAGATTCGAGTTTTATAAGGATCATAAGTCATTGAAGTATTTATTCTCTCAGAAGGAGTTGAACACGAGGCAACAAAGGCGGTTGGAGTTTTTAGCCGCTTATGAATTTGGTATTGAGTACACACTAGGAAAAGGAAACAAGGTTGCAGATGCACTTAGCAGGAAACATCAGAATGCAATATTGGCAATGATAGCTGAGTGGAAAGATTTAGAATCATTGACTACATGCAGAATATAGTGGAGATCTTAAGCTATATCTAGTAAGGAACTGCTGTGTTGTCATGTTTAGAAGTTCGACCAGTGATGATAAAAAAGATTACTTCTAAGCAGAAGAAGGATCCATTATTAGTTGAATGGCTCAAAAAGTTAAGGGATGGAACAAAGAGCGATGACTTAAAAGATTTCAGTCTTGACTAGAATGGGTGGTTGAGGTAGAAAGGAAGACTATATGTTCCAAATGTGGGGAAACATTAGGAAGGAAGTTCTTCGAGAATGCCATCGTTTAAAATTCAACATTCATCCGGAAGGAACTAAGATGTATCAAGATATGAAAAGAAGTTTCCTCTTGGAAGGCATGAAAAAAGATGTAGGCTTATAGGTGAAATAGTGTTTGAACTATCAACAGATAAAAGCTGAGCTTAGAAACCAAGAGGGTTACTTCAGCCTTTAGAAGTTCCAATATGAAAATGGGATTCTATCTCAATGGATTTTATAGACAGGTTGCCAAGGTCAAATAGGGGAAATGAAAACATATGGGTTATAGTAGACAGGTTAACTAAGAGTGCCTATTTCATTCTAGTTAAGTCAACCAGGACGTCACATGTTTTAGCTAAGTTGTTTATGAATAATATAGTTAGACTGCATGGAATTCCTAGTAGTATAGTAAGTGATAGGGATTGCTTATTCACTAGCGAGTTCTGGAAGAGTCTTAGGAGACTTTAGGTACCAAGCTTAAGATGAGTACTGCTTACGATCCGTAGACAGTTGGGAAACAGAAAGAATTAATAAAGTCTTAGAAAATTTGTTACGAGCTTGTGTAGTAGATTTTGGGGGATCATGAGAAGACAATCTACACTTAGTTAAGTTTTTGTATAATAACAGTTATCATACTAGTGTAGGGATGGCACCGTTTGAAGCGTTGTATGGAAGGCCATGAAAATCTCCTATTTGTTGGTTAGAGACCATGAATAGATTAGTTCTTGGTCTAGAATTGGTTAGAGAAGTTGCAGAAAAGATCTAGTTCATTCAAGCCAGAATGAAGGAAGCTTAGTCTAGGCAGAAGAGCTATGTTGATAGAAGGTGGAAAGACTTAGAGTTCTCGATTGGAGATCATGTTTTTGTCAAGGTATAACCAATGGAAGGTGTAATCAGATTCAAAAAATTGGAAAAATTGGGGCCGAGATTCGTTGGACCATTTCTTATTATATAAAGGATTGGGAAACTCGCATATAGAGTGAAGTTACCAAGTAGTTTGGTAGGAGTCCACAATGTTTTCCATATTAATCATTTAAGGAAATGTATTCGAGATCCAGAGACTAATAGCACCGAATATGTTAGATGACTTAGTAGTGGAACTAAATTTGACTATAGTTAGAAAACTAGTTCGTATAGTTGCAAGAGATGAGAAGAGACTAAGGAACAAGACAGTTTGATTAGTCAAAGTCCAGTGGAGTGACAGCGAGAGAGACTGTACGTGGAAAACTGAGATCGAGGTTAGAGATACTTATCCTGGCTTGCTTCATGGTATGTATTACTTTTACGATTGATTTTATGAGCATCTTATCGTAATTTCGAGAGTGAAATTCTTTAAGAAGGGAAGTCTGTAACAACCCTAATTTTGACTAACATTATTTAGGACATTTAATTAGATAAATTATATGAAATAATGTAAATGGTTAAGCGATTGATATTTGTATGATCGTAGGGTAGCCATGCCTAATAAATCTAATTCCAAAGGGAATTAAAATGAAATAAATAAAGGTAATAAGATAAGGACAAAATAGGAATATGTTATATTCTTATACCCTAAACCCTTATTCAAATTTCATTTACTACATTCACAAACAAAACTAAACCTAGAGCTTAGCCAACCACCATTAGGAATAATCTAAAGGAAGATAAGCAAGTATTCAAGTAGGAAGCATAATCAGATCAATTCAAGAGCAAATCTCAACCTTCTTAACAATCAAGCTAAGGTAAATAATAGATTACATCTCATTTTTATTACTTTCGGTTTCTAAATAAGATCTGAATTTATTTTGCAAGAAAATGCCATGTTTTGATTGTTTAAATGGTTATATATGTTTGTTGATGATTTATGTTGTTTCATACAGATTTTATGATAACACTTAATTTGAAAAATCTATCAAATCAGATTCAAATGGCTTGCCTTTTTAATATAAGGTCAGAAACATTATTTTAGGGATGGGTTTCAAGTTTCATAATTCTCAAAGTTGTTGTGGATATATTATGAATTTTCTAGTAAAGAAAATGGTTGAATTGGCTCTCAATTATTTTCGGGTATTGTATGCTAGCTTTGCGTCAGAAATTTAAAATGTTAGAAAACATATTAAAAGTTATTTATGGGAATTTTTGCAGAATTTTTCTAAGTAATGTATTAAAGATATAAAATTATTTAAGGTATGGGACTTAAATGTTTTATATGTTTAGAAAAGGAGGAGGGGCAATTTGCTAAATGTTTAAATTGCTAATTACTGAATTCGACATCACTTTTAGAAAAGATTTTGAAAAAAGAATTGGCAACCCAATATATGTTGAAAAATAAGGTAAGTTAGTCAGAAAGGTATTGCTTTAAAAAGTTAAAAATCAGTTTTGTAAAATTTTATTGCTTCACCACTTATAGCGGCCACCTTTCGACCCATATTGCCGCCTTCAACCTAGTTGAAACCAATACACATGGTATCAATGCCTTGGTACGTAATGGATAGGAGATAGACGGAAGGTATAGAGTCGAAATATGCTTTCGAAGGGGTAGAAGTGGTCTTTATAAACTCAGAAAGATTTTGGTTACAAAATGAGGCTTTTGAAGGAAATAGCTTTCGACTTAGTCAAATACGCCTTCATTTTAGAAAAGGGCTTTTGAAAGAGGTTGTCGCCTTTTGTTTTTAAAATAAGCCTTCGAAGGGGTCGAAAACCCTGCTGTCGCATTCAACCTTTCGAATCCATGCATTCGAAAGGGTTCTATTGCCTTAAATTTCGAAGCTGGCTCTCCATGCGTTCGTAAGGGTTGGTTACGAAACCATCCACTTTCTTTTAACTTAGGAATAATGTTTTCGAAAGCAATGCTTTCACACCAGTTCTTTTAAGTCCCTTAAATATATTGAAAGTTAAACCCTAAGGTTTCAAAGGGGAGTTTCACCAATGTTTTGAAAGGTTTACTTTTAGTATTTGAATGGAAGCTTTCCAATGCTTTCGAAAGGCAAGTTTAAAGTGTTTTGAAAAGAGGATGTCTAAGGTTTTATAAAGCATTTGAAGGGATGCTTTCCATGATTTCGAATGGTCTATTTTTAAAGGTTTTGAAAGGTATGTTCTCACCTTCAACCTAGAGTTTCAAGATAAAGTAGTTTACCTATTTTAAAAGGGGTACTTTCAATGGATTTGAAAGTGACCGTTTAATGGTATTTTAAACAAAGGTTTCAAATGTGATATCTTAAATTTAAAACCGAGTGTTTTATAAGTTAAAGAAGGGATTTAACTTATTTCAAAGGGATAGATAACCTTATTGATTTCATCAACATTGCTTTGTGTAAAGCATATATCATAGCAAAGATATTTGAGTAAAGCAAATGTATATTTTCCTTGCTTGAGTGTGTTTAAAGGGTTAAATCAATTTGAAAGAAATGTTTTCAAGGAAAATTTGATGGAGTAGTTAAACCTAAGCAAATGGATCAAATATTAGAATACTAGATGTGATTGGTATATGGTCGCGTCCTATACTTTAGCTAACAGGCCCTAGCTAACATAAGTCTAAATTTCCAGTGTGTGGGGCTTTGTCACATGTAGGACTAAAATGATGTTACACAGAGAAAGGAATTACAGAGAAGGATGTGTTATTAGTGAGCCCGCAAAACCAATAGGATTAGTTGACCCCGGGAAAAGTAAGTTAAGGACGTCCAGAAGTGTGTCTAACAGAAGTTAGATTAGTTATTTTGTTTGGTAGACCTGAGTTAATCAATGGTTAGTAGTTAGCCAAACAAACTACATTGCTCGGACAGATAGTCCATTAATTACATGATTTATGTGCATATATGATATTGCTATTATTACTTTAATCTGTTTGATTACAGGATTCTAATGTGCAAAAGATATGTTTTAAGGAATATGAGTGAGGGGAAACCCATTCTGCTAAGCAGTGTGGTCTCACTTAATACCAATTACCTGAGATGTAATAGTATTATTCACACCAGGCTTTATGTCTGACTCGAAGTTTATGTTTCCCCTTAAACTCTTGGGTGCTCAAAATTAATTTGAGTAGATTGAGAGTTAAGGTTTTTCAGGTTTAGTGGGTTGGAAGAATAAGCTTCCAATGATATGCAGGAGGCAAAGTAAGGTGCTATTTAATTAATTTTCCTTGTGATTTATTATGATTGATATGTCTATTTAGTATTCCGATCTTCCAAGGGGCGTCTTGATATTTCGCTCTTTGCATAGTTTGTAATAATTATATTTGACCACGACCTGGGATTCGTTAGGATTATGTATCTGAAAATGAAGTATTAATTTGAAATGTAATCAGAAAATTTGTTTTAAATCTGTTTTGATTTTATTTCATATTCATATGCTTCTGATATTATTGATACCATTAACATTACCGTGTTTTATCACCGTAAGTTAATACTATAAATGACTGTAGCATCTGTAGTGCTTCGCTTCGGGCCTCAAGATAAGGAATGCTACACGACCTTTCTAATGGAGAGTCAGAGCCCATCCTCTGTAAGGTCGCATGGAGTTGGCTTTAGGACATGCTGGTGGTGGTCAGAATCTAGAGAATCGTGTTGTTGTTGATGATATTGCTCACATGAATCAAATAGCAGGGATTACAGGACGAATGGATCTCCTAGTGGATGGAAAACTTATGTATCGAGAGCCAAACTGAAAGCGTTCGCTGGGCCAAACACTCAGAGCAAAGCCCGATACTGCCATTCAACCGAACCTGTTGATCCGAACTATTTAGAGGATATGATCAGGAGACTTGTTAACGAGAATTATTTCAGGAGTGATGATAAATGGGGTACCTCTCCCAGTCTGAATCCATTTATAGAGAAGATTCTACGCAGGAGATATCCCTGGAGATTCGCAATGCCAACTATGTCGTTGTACGGAGGAACGTCAAACTGCATGCAGCACTTGATGATATATAAATAGCATAAGGATTCAACTAGAGCTTTAGATGAGGTAAAGTGCCGTTGTTTCCTAATTTTCTTAGAAGCAGTAGCTACGATGTGGTTCATTCAACTTTCACCAAGGTCTACGGTATCAACAAGCGGTTGACAAGAGCAAAAAGAAACTATCCGAGAATGGTAAAGCTCATTGACTGCCTGTTGATTGCTTCGAGAGAACTCCACTCTATTCCAGGCTCATCCGTTCAATGTCCTCACCGACCAGCCTTTACAACAAGTCTTGCAATGACATAGGACTTTTGGAAGGCTGTTGAAATGGAACATTGAAGTGATTCAATATGATATCACCTATCACCCTCGAAGAGCAATCCAGGGTCAGATCTTCATAGATTTCATAGCTGAATTCACCGCATGAGATGACCTTCAGAGAGCAGTGGAGAAAAATAAGTTAGATGGAATATGTATATGGATGTGCATCTAACAATAAGTGTTCCGGTGTTGGAGTCATACTTGTCACTCCTGAAGAACACCCGATCAGTTACGCCCTGAAACTACACATTCCGACGGTGAACAACGAAGCTAAATGTGAGGCCCTGATTATTAGACTCAAAATCGCCAAGGATCTAAGAATAAATATTTTCACATTCTTTGCGACTCCTAGCTAGTGGTATGCTAGGTTAGGAAAGAATATTACGCAAAGGGGGCAAGGTTAGCTCCTTATCTAAACCGAATTCTTGAGCTACTTGATGACTTTGAATACTATACGATAGTACATATTCCCAGAAACTAGAATGAAAAGGCTAATTTATTGGATACGTTAGCTAGTTTTGGAGATGCACAACTCATGAGCTTGGTTCCAATGGAGTATTTTTAGCTTCGAGCATTGACCAGATGGATATTGATAGGATCTTGGAGACTGAACCTGAAAGGGAGTCACATTTGACTCCGATTTAGAATTATTTGCAAGGAGTGATCCATCCAGAGAGAAGGAATAAACTATGAAAAGTCCGTCTTCAAGCTTTGAGAGATGACATGCAAGAAGGATTATTGTACAGGAAGGTTTTCTCTGTTCCCATGCTTCTAAGTATCACCCACGATGAGGCCAAACAAGTCTTAAGAGAAGTTCATGAAAGGGCTTGTGGTGACCAAACTGAGGGGCAAACCTTAGCAAACATGATTCTTCGATACAAATATTTTTGGCCAACTATCAATCGAGACGCAGTTGATTATACTCGAAAGCGAGATAAGTGCCATAGATTTGCAAAAATACCGAGAGCTTCATCGACGAAAATGACTCAAATGGTCAGTCCTTGGCCATTTGAAGTTTGAGGCATTGACATCATTAGTGTTCTGCCGATATCTACAGGTGGCACGAAGTACGTCATCATAGTGGTTGATTACTTTCCTGAATGGACTGAGGCAGAGCCAATAGCCACTGTTTCCATGAAGAAAGTAATCGACTCTGTAGTTGGAATATTATCTATCGGTTTGGAGTTCCATAGGCAAACATTACTGATAATAGGACCCAATTTGATAGCACATAATTTAAGGACTTCTACTATCGACGTCGCATAGAGAAGAGATTCACAGCGGTAGCACAACCTCAGGCGAATGGATAGGTTGAAGCTATAAATAAAAGTATCAAGTCCGTTCTAAGAAACAATTGGAGAAGGCCAAGGGTAAGTGGGTCGATGAGCTTCCTTTAACACTTTGGGCTTATCGAACAACCCATTAGTCAAAGACTGGTCATTCTCTATTTGCATTGGCATATGGATCAGAGGCTATGATTTTGGTTGAATTGAAAGTACCTTCTCACAGAATGACACATTGCATCCGTAGACGAATGAGCAGCTCCTTCTAGAATCCTTCAATATGATCAATGAGAAGCATACTAAAGCTGAGTTAAGAGCAGCTTCACACAGACACCAAGTCGTTCAATACCACAATACTAAAGTCAGGAGTCAAACCATTGAAATTGAAGACTTTGTCCTTAAATAAATCTTCCCTGGCCTTCAGAACTTGGGCCCCAGTTAGGAAGGTCTATACACATTGGAGGAAAAGCATAGAGATGACACTTTCAAGTTAGCAATTGTGGACGGGATCTCACTTCCGAGGGTGTGGAACAATGAGCACCTATGAAACTATTTTACTTAGAAACAAGCTTGTAAATAATTGGTTAGAGCCAGGTAATAAGACAGACTGTCTTAACATTTTCCATATATTATGAAATAAAACGGTTTTTCCTGCCCAAAAATCTGTCTCTCCATTACTTAAGAGTTGTGACTTGACTGACTCGAATTAATTTGCATATGAGTAATGTGGGTGTGCAAATACTCAGAGATAGGTGCCGATCAAACTTCTATAGCCCATAATCGGGCCCAAGAAGTCCCTTTTGGTGTCTAAAGATTGATGCCAACCAACTCCTCCCTTCGAATTAGAGGCAGGAGTATAAACGAAAGCCGGATATGATATGACAATCCACACGCTAACTCTCGTCCCTTGACTGGGGGCAGAAGTATAAAAGGAAAGAGATGTGACTCAACCGTCCATCAACAAAATCTTATCTTTGGAATGAGGGTAGGAGTATAAACTAAATGGATGTGACCCGTGCGTCCATCGGCCAAACTCTAAATGGATGTGACATAATCGTCTATGTACAAACACTCACCCTTGATGTGAGAGTAGGAGTATAAATCAAAATGAACATGATATGACCATTCCCTCACTCAACTCTTGTCCTTAGATTGGCGGGAGGAGTACAAACCAAAGCAAACATGACAAAACTATCCAACTCTTAACACTTGCCCAGAGCAGGCAAAGCCAAAGGTCCGTGCCTAGTGTAAGGCAGGATCTTGCCTTTGAGCTTTGAATCGATGCCAATAGTTAGGCATGATTGGAAGCGTAGAACCTCGAAAAAGATGTGCAAACTACAATAAGTCAATTTAGATTGGTGCCCGAAGTTCGGCGCAACCGGATGTCATGATCTTGGAAAAGGATACCCGAATCAACGTTTTAAGTGGTTAACTCCAACTAATGCCTAGAGTTTGGCACTTCAATAATTACTTTATGTTCACAATAACGATATAGGATGGTAAATTACAAAACGGGATAAAGGATTAGGTCCAATAGTAATAGCCAACAGGAATAGATCACATGTACATTCAAAGGAAAAGTGTGTTTCTTAGGTACTTAGACAAATCCATACAAGGAGTCGGTTAAACAAAAACCTCTATGGTTTACATGAAACCTAGAAAGCCAAGTACAAGTATTATTAACACTAGAAACAAAAAGCAAAGCCAGGTCGAACCCAAACAAAGCCAGCCAAAAACCAAAATACACATCAATTACTATTAAAAAGCAAGCCTATCTACACTAAACAAGCCGGCGCCCACCTCTTCGGTTTCGTTCTCCTTTGTTTCCTTTTGGAGTTGGGGGAAACATCGCTCGAGCTTTCAACTTTCCTTTTCTCTCCTCTTCCTCTGCTTCCTTTGCCTTTGGGTGCGGTGCTCTACGAAGACCCAGCCGACACACTTTAAGCGCTACTAGGCAGAGGAATATAGACCGGAGCGAAAATAGTTTTCCCGGGCAAGGCAATGGATAGAGAAGAAAGAATAACTTTAAGTTTCTCCTGCTTGACCTCTGAGGAAAGGAGGATGTCTTTCTCAAGTTCCTGCTCGAGCTCGTGCATGGTGGGACCAAAAGGGGGCTAGGAGCCCCTAGTAATAATAACGTTCTCATCAATATTAGTTTCCTGAGTCCACCAGCTCCTTCATCCGATAAGGCGTCGATCGTCTACTCGTCAAGCCCGAAAGTATCATCAATCGAGATGGTTGGAAACGTTGTTAAGGTGGTAATAATAACTGGTTCTATTACAGGCACTTGGAATCCCGGCTGAGAGTCCTTGCCGGGAAGCGGAGCAATGTGGAGCTGACCTGAGGCTTAAGAAACAAAGAGAGAAAGATTAGCTATGTTAATCGATGACACATTAACTTTTTGGAATACAAGAGAAGACAATGGGACACCTACTTCACTTTGGAGTTCTACGTGATCCAGAGTATTGTCGAAGTTCCCCTCAAGAATTAGAGAGAGGATGGTAGGCCTATGGATCTCATGCCTCTTAGGATCATACCCAGTTGTTTGAGCAGCTTGGGACTAAAGCATTTGGCTGGCAGTAGAATCATGTGGCATCGATCTAGAGCCTTCTCCCAAGTCTTTATGTGTTGTTGAGGCAAGCTCCGGATGAAGGATAAGCTTTCCATCTTTTAGAATCATAGGCTCATCTCCTTCCAGGATTTCTTTCTCTTGCTGCTCCAAATTTACCTCGCCACCTTCAAGGAAATCTTGTTCTTATTCAACGATTTGCTCCTAGGCGAGGGCAAGGATTATGGGATAATCATCTTTGAACCACTCTGTATTTCAGAAATTGAGCACGTCAGCATTGTACTAGTTCAGTAATGGTACAAACTTCTTTATCGCGCGTTCTTTTGCCCGTTGTTCCATGGCCTTAAATTATCTTTTGACGAGTGCATCAACATCTTAACATGCTCGAGCGCTTTGTTTCTTTCCTCCCTGGCATGGAGCAACTCTTTACAATAAGTCTGAGCTATTAGAGCACTTTGTCCTTTTCTTTTGTTTCATACTCTATTTTGGTTTTTAGCTCAGCCGCATTTCTATGTGCAGTATCCCTCTCCATTACCAAAGCATGATTTCCATGGAAAGCCTTCTACATTTAATCTTGATGCTTAATCCGCTCCTCTTCAAGTGCCTTGGTAGCCTTCTCGGCCTTCTACTCGACATCGGCTTGGGATATTCTTAGTTTATCAACCTCAGCATCGAGATTAGTTATGATTCTCTTGTAATCAACTTCGGTGAGTCTCTGATGTCAATCTCTATTTGCCTGTCCTTGGAGACTTTGGAAATTTTCTCAGTTAACTTTAACAATTCGTTATGCTGATTATAAACATTGATCACACAATCGATGTTCATATTTTATATGTCAGCCAGAATCCTTTTTATATTAGGTGCAAACATAAGGCCATCAAAGAAAATGTTTGGAAATTCTTCTTTTAGTTTGTCCATTTGGGCATTAGCCACAAGCTGTTCCTCCGAAGGATAGGTGAGAGTATGGCTGTTTCTTTGCCCGACCTATGCTATGAAGTTTCGGAGCCACTCTGGTGATGCCTACGGTTGGGGGACCGACTAAAGTGAGATGGCATCGATGGTTGCAAAAGGTGGAAAGCCGGTGGAGGGGCACAAGAAGCATCACCAGATAGGATGTCATCGCGACGATCAAGTTGCCTGTTTTGACCTCTAGGAGAAGGTGATCTAGACTTAGGGACACGTTTGGAAGAAGAGTCATACGATGAGTGACCTCTATCATAACTACTTCTATCTCAGTCATCTCTACCTCGGCTAGAACTATAGCTTGACACATAATCGCAACCGCTTCCCTAGTGGTACAAGCTTGACCAAAGCCTTTGTGCTTGGGGTGCTTTTTGCTTCAAAGACCGATAAATTTATTTCCTTTTTTCCATGGATCCTACACGGGAGTAAAGAACAAATTGGATAAAACAAGCATTGACACAGGTCAAGTGCGAGTGTTGTGAAGTACATGCGTGCATGAGTGTTCTAGTGTCGCCCTAACAGACTGTGATCTGGAGCTTTACTCATGGGAGTAACTTTTCCCATACTGGTAGGGATGAAGTCCTTATCGATGCGGACAGGGGAGTCAATGCCCTCTATAATTATATTACCGACACTGAAAGAACCAAACTAGGTAGGAATTGGCCGTAAGCCAGCGATTATGCCCGTTGAAGGAAAAGATGGAGTTTTTTCTACATCTGTGATCAATAGGAGTTGGGTAGAAGTATGCGCCTTGGAGATTTTCACAATTAACCTCTTCTTTGGAGCAGGTGGTTCATCATCCCTAGATTGTTAAGGCTGAAACTCATAACCCACATCGATGTTACCTTGGACAACCTAGCCACTTTTAGCAATAATTTTGCCTTCCTCTATGTCTTCTGATGCTTGTTCAATGTTTTCTTCAACTCTGGCCCCATGACTTAGGACTGGAGGGCAAATCTAGATCAGCCTCGGCTCCTTCGAGCGGGTTGTTATCATCATCGTCGTCGTCACTGTAGGCTATTTGGACAATGTCAGTACTGCGGCCCTCTTCTATCGAGCCATAGTCGAGAATATTTTCATCCGATATGAGAGTTCTAATATCTCTACTTCCCACAGAAACTATCGTAAGAGTGTTGATAACATCTAAAAGTGCCAAGTTACTGGGTCTCGGTGGAACATCTGGACGGTAAAGCAAGAATTTAAGTTAAGTCTTCATATTAATAAATAAATTCATGTAATGCGCATGAAAAGGAACTTACGTCCGGATAGCCATATGCGTGCAAACCTAGGCAAATAGCAGACATAAAGCCACTTTATTTTGAAGTAGCTTAGCATGTTCCATGCCCCAATAACCAGTCTACAACCTCTTAGTGGTTTTATATGAATAAAGATGGACTTTCCTTTTGGCCTTTGAAATTGTATATACATCAAATCTCCTCGTCACTGGGCACTTCATTTAAGTGTTCATTAAAGACCATATGTGCCGAGGAGAAAGTCATAGTTATTCAAATGCGACTGTGTGGAGTGAGACTCATAAGATTCAAAATTCGATGGATGAATTAATTAAACGGTGGGACGTAGCCTACCAAGCATATGTTCCTATTACAAGCAATATAACTATCTGAGGGATTGTGAGCTCTTTGATCGCGAGACAGGACCAAGACGTCATCGAATGGAATTACGTGCTTGTTGCATATTCTCTAAAAAGATCCTTCATCGATTGTAGAAGCGATAGAATCAATGGGATCATTTAGTATTACTGCATCCTCGAAAGTGTCAGGTGCAGGGTCTACATCAGGACCACCTACTGGCTCAAACGAATTTTCAGGAGCTTATTTCCCCACTTTGGGATTCTCAAAGTTTTTTTATTTATGGCGGGATCTCTTGTTGCCATTCTTGCTAAATTGGATTTTGATGTGTATGTGATGTTGTACTTGAGCTTGACTCAACATCAAATTTGATATATCTTGAAGGTGATGTACCTGTAGCTTATGCTGCAAGACATTTGGAATGTTTGTGATCCATTTATATAAAAATATTGATATATAATCAACATTAGAAGATTAAGTGCGAATCGTAAGCCCCATGCTAAAGTGGATTTTAGTGAAGTGCCATCCAGTTTAATTTTTCTGATATTATTTCATGGTTTATTTTAGCAGTTCGTTTTCAAACTCCAAATATCACTCGATGTGACCGTCATCACTGACCATCCTGATAATTCTATGTCATTGGTCATGCTTGGGAAAGAGTCAAAACCAAGAAGAGATCACTTGTTCACAAGGTAGGATAGCCATGTGAATAAAAGTATAGAAAATTTTCCTAAGTGTTGGAATTGAACAACTCCTAAACTTAAACAAAATTCTTCTTCTCCTTCCATCCTCATCACTTCCCTAAACCATGGCCGCAGAACTAAACTCCATCCATGCCCTAACTAATCCATCTTCATCCATGTCTACATCCATAGCCAAATCTATCACCAACCTATGCAATTCAAAATAGGACTTTAGCGCGGGAATAGTTGCAGGAGAGAAAGGTTAGGCTTTGGTTCGAAGGGCCTTAAATTGAGGCGAGGCAAAGCGAACGGTGTCTGTTATAGGTGGATAGGCGATGGCAGTCCTAAGGAGGCAGCGCGAGGTGGAGCAACTTCAAAGTTGAAGTTCTTAATGGTAGGAACTAAGGAGTTTAAGCTCGATTTAGTTGGCAAGAGTAAAGTGGAGAAACAAAGTGAAGGGTTTGGGTTATATACCCTATGGAACTTGTATTCTCAGGAAGACTTGGAAATCGCTCCAAGTCTTGAGTCAGTACCAACTCCTAAGTCAGGGGTCAGTACCGAGTCTTTTTTTTAAATAATTTATATGTATATTTATATGCATGTGTGGACTTATCCCTATTAAATACAAGAGATGAACCCTACATGCATACTCTTATCAAGTCAAGAGCGTGGACATGGATATGTGGACATGTACATATTCAATATCCAACAATCAGAACCAAAAGGAAATTAAGTTCAAACCTGAAAAATCCATGGGTAGGATGAGTTTAAAATCATCAAGCTCAGAATGACAAAATATGAGATTATGTTCCAAATTTATACTTCCAGACGTCGATAGAGTGTCACGGTGGATGACTATGGATATAATTTTTCATGGAATTGATTTATAGGAAGGACAATGACCATTCAAAACATAGAGTTCAGTCTTTCACGGTAATTCCTACTTGTCTATATTCAAAACACATAACATTGGTAATGAGATATACTTTGGAGGGCAAGTGTTATCCAGCTTTTTGACCGGCAATGTTCGAACAGATTGGACGGGTCAATCTCAAAGTTACCGAGATAGAAAGCCTAGAGAGATGGCCAAGTAGTCCAGAAACCAAGCACGGACAGGATCACAAGGTCAAAGCCAAAATAACCAAAACTGGGGCAAGCCAAATGCACCAAGTTAGGGATCGGTACCGACCCCACCCTATTGGTTGGATCGAGTCCAACTTCTGCCATAGGTAGACCCATTTCTGCCTATGTCTTCTACAAGATGACATAAGCCTATTTTCGAAGTCATTTTTTTTGATTCAATCCAATTCTCCATCAATCTCCATAAACACTTGAAACTTCAACTTTGCTCATCCACACTTCATCATTTAGACTCAGAATCAAGCTAATTTTGGTGCAAACAACTATGGAACCACGAAGATAACAACAAAGTGAGCCAAGATAAAGAGACGTGGGAAGCCATTTTTGCTAACTTAGGGATCAGTATTGACCCCTACTTATGGTTTTCTATTAACTCCTACTTTATGATGACGTGGCACCTACTTTTATGGAAGAATTGGTCTAAATATTGAGCAATGCCTTGGAGATATTTTGTGTGAGATATTAGGCTCCCTACGTCAACAAATAGGAAAGTAGGGATTATTTCTTGGCATCTTTTAGGTTCCAATTAGGGCTTATTTCTAGGCATCTTTTAGATTCCAATTCATTCTAATGCTATATTCTTGTAATTTTAAAAATCTAAGTATCGGATTTGTATCGAACCCTAAGAACTTCTGCCTCCAAGTCAGAAATATGCAATAAAAGATTAGAGTGGACGTAGGCATAGCTTCGTAGAACCACTATAAATTGTTGTGTGTTCATTTTCCACATTTTCCATTTACTTTCTTCATATTTTGTTCTCTACAATAATTCCCTAGGTGTTTGTGCCATTTTTGGTTCAAACAAGGGGAACATTGATTCTATTTACTATTGGGACTAGGTTTCAGGTATATAGAATTGATCATAAATTATGCCCATTATATGGGTAAGGTGAGATCTACATGAGACACATTTTTGAGGTTGTTTCTTAGGGTCTATGGCATATAAGGATACCGATGTTGTTTATCTTGAACTCCTGATGGGAATCACTGGATTACGATTGATGTTCATAATTGACCTCACCCATTTTTAAGGATAGGTATTCAGTTGTATTCTTTGGTTGTGTTCCATTGTTATGTTATGTGTTATTAGATGGTTGTTTTTTTGCATTTATTATCAGTGTGTACTTTGCGATAGACTTATATTATAACCACCCTACATTTGGATGTTGAGTTACATTTATCATTGTTTGTGTCAAAATTGGGCACAACACTCTTCGGGAGTCGTTGAAGAGATAATAGTCAAGAATGTAAGTTCAAAACAGATATTATCTAACAAAAACTCCAATCAACAGTAAAATAAATGCGTAGACAAGCGATTTATAGTGGTTCGGCGTGTTGCCTACGTCCACTGTGAAGTGTTTTGATGTTTTATTAATTCTCTTTCAATGATTACAAGTTGTTGCAGCAATCAACAGCAAGTTACAACTGGAAATTCGAAATCAACAGTAAAATTATGATGTAGGGTGATGGAGATCTCGATCCGGCATAGTCTGGGCGCTTGAGAGTCGAAAGATCCCTTTTCTGCTGGCCCTGGGGCTCTATTTATAGGCGTAGGTTGCTGGTATCTCGCTGAAAACTCGGGAGACCACGTCTGGCACGTGAGGGGGCCCACATGCACGGTCTCAGGAAGTTTGGGCCCACTTCGGCATCAGTTCGAACTCCATTCAAACGGATCAAGAATTCATCCAATCGAGGTGAAATTTGGCGTGGACATTCTTCAACATGTGCGCAAGCTTCAGTGAAAATTTCGTGGCATTTGGATCAATAGGTTAGGAGATATCATGGATTCGAAATTGGGTTTTTGGCATAGCTGTCTGGTTTGAACCCATGTATTCGAAACGATGGTTTCGAATCCATCATGGCACGCGGCTTCGTGGTGACGTGGAGCGCAAACTTCGAATCGATCCGGACATCACTCCGTGTTGACCGCTTCGACTCCATGTATCTCGGTGCATTCGAACCGATGGAAGACACGTCATCGTGGTTGGTTGACCTAGTGGGTTCGAACGAAGTTACACAGGATGGGTTCGAAGATGGCATCACAGATGGGTTCGAAGAAGGCCTCTGTGATGGGTTCGAAGCATGGCTTCGGTGATGGTTTCGAACTTGTGTTCCTTGGATGCACATGAGCTCTGCAACCCCTCCATGGATACGAGGCACATGGATTCGAATACGATGGAGTCGAAGGTAATGGAGTCGAAGGTGAGGCGCTTTGGTGGTTTCGAAACTGATGGGTTCGATGTCCTTCGGTTCGAAGGTGATGGTCTCGAGTGGTGCACGATGATGGGTTCGAATACACCCATCATGGTGGGTTCGAAACCAGCATGTCCCCTCCAAGTTGAACCGATCATAGCTTGAGCGTGCGAACTCGGATTGACTTGAAATTTGAAATGCTGACTCCTATGGTCTTTCTTGCCGTGTCCCATCAATTGTAGCTCAATCTGGACTCGGATAAAATTCAGTGATATCCATGGCGAAAGGAAGTACGATCATCCTCTGAGGCGAACTGTCCTTCGCTTTCGATCAATCTTTTGGTATCACGGCTTTGCCAAAAAGCGGGATAACATTTTGCCCCCCAAAGTACGTCTTGTGGGAACATGACGTGCTTTGAATAGCTGCAATCTCTCTCTGAACAATCATTGCCCTCTTTTTTGTCGTAACTCGTATGTTGTATTGCTGTAACCTTGCGTTGATATGATTGATTGCTGTATAATAGTGCTTAGCCGTTGGCTGTCGCATTTGTAACAGGATGAGTGTTTGATCCCTGTGAATATTCAAAATTGAATGTTAGTCCGACATGTATGCGCATATGTTAATTTGACCCCTGTTAACGTCGTGCGTCCACGAGTCGTTGTCAGTTTGGTTTGCTATAGAATTTCGTATCGATTCTCTCCTGAACCGATTTTGAAATTTTAATTGAGACAACGCTTGGCGGTTGTTTTGAAAGGTTCCTTCGTATCGATCCTCTCCTGAACCGATGTAGAAGGTTAAAGGAATCAAATTTGTATTGCGCGAGCGTAACGTTTCGAACCGATGCATTCGAGCATTGATGGGTTCGAAATCCACGTTTGTATGGACGCGGTACGCTTGCTGCTATGATGGATTCGAAATTGACGTCCGAACCGATCTGAAAGAGTGGAGTATTCTTGTGTTGTGATGGGTTCGAAATTGACATTCGAACCGATGTGATAGGATGGTTTCGAGACTTTTGTTCGTGGCAGTGATCCGTGTGCTTCACACGATGGAGCCTCAAACGTGTGGGTTCGAAAGTGGATTTCGAACCGGTTCTGCATTCTGACCTGTTGTAATCGGTCAAGTCCACCGACACGCGAATCGATTCAGCCATCTCCAACTCCCCATATAAATAGCACAGACCACGGCATTTTTTCACTTTTTACTTTTACTGTTGCCTGCTTTTTACTGTGCTCTTCATCGTTTCAGAGCTCCAAAAGAGAAAACACAGTGTCGCTCTTTCGAACCATTCAAGATCCGAATCTTCAATTCCTTGAATTCATCATCCAAACTAGGTAATTAGCCTCGGATTCAACCGGCGAAGTTATTTCGAACCCATTTCTTTTTATTGATTGCGTAGCCTCGAGATTGGCAAAACCAGATCTGGTTTGGGAGGGATTCGAACCGATACGTGGGCTCGAGTTCGAATCGATGACGGTGGCGTCTTCTTATTGGATTTCGAATCGATCCTTGGAATGTCCTTGTTGGGATGCACAGTTCGCACCGATTGAGGGATTCGAGGGGTCCATTCGAACCGATGGTTTCGAACCCATAGGCTATTGTTTCGAAGTCCACAGCTTCGTATCTATACGAAGTGGATCGGTTCGAACGTGAGTGATGCGGAGTTGAGGTTTTCTCATCGGTTCGAACTTGTCATCTGTTTATCGGTTCGAAGCGCGTCAGGATGGATTCGAATGCATGGGTTCGAAGCGAAGTCAGGATGGTTTCGAACGCATGGGTTCGAAGCGACGTCAAGACATGGGTTCGAACGAAGTCCTGGTGATGGTTTCGAACCCTAAATGATGGATACCAAAATTTGAAATTCTCCAAGCATAACTCCGACGAGCTTCATTCCTGCATATTTGGACTTGAATATTAAACTGCATGCATGACTACCCTTTTGAAGCTCGTCGATGGAACTATAACAACTTCTACCCGAACCAACTTCCATCATGGAAACGGATTGGTGATGACGGTCAGCGATGACGGTCATCATAGCTGGACTCCGTAGCCTTGTTGTTTGCATATTTCTTTAACTCTGCAACATTTATACAAGTAATGCATGTCACTGCACAACACACACTCATACACGTTACACTGGGGAACGCACGGGTTTTTGTCGTCTAACGATGGTTTCTCGTGAGTTAGCTAGTTATGGAATCGTCAAGTTCACAGCAGCAGGAGACTCAAGTTACCGTCTCTCCGAGGCTAGAGATTCCGGATATTGATCCTGAGATTATTGGTCCAGCTCCGGATGAACTTCCCGATGCGTCGTTCATTGCCAATCCATCAGATTCCGTTCCGTCCAATATCTCTGAAGACATGTTGGGGAGAATATGTTTGAGACACGGCCTGTCGCTGGATGATGTGCTACTGCCGGGGCCGAATGATAGACCGCATAATCCGCCGGAGGGATATATAGCATTTAACCGCCAAGCGTGCGCGGCCGGGACACTTCCTCCGTTCAACGAGTATATAAGGGGAGTATTGTAGTTTTTGAGGATTGCCTCATCTCAACTGCATCCGAACGGATATGCATCGATCAATAGCTTGTTCATTGCATTTATGGAATATCTTCATCGACCACCGCTCCCAATCGAGATCAGATACTTGTTCAATTTCAAAACTCGGGGTGATTATCCCTCCTTCACATTCCTAGAAGCGGTGAGAAATTGCCAAGTGGTTACCGGGTCTTGGACCAGGTTGAGCTATTATAGGGCAGAATGGTTTTATGTCAGATGTCCTCCTGGATTCGCCCGACGATGGCTATTCAGACGTGAGTATAGTTGAGTTCGCAAATAATTACTATGGCAATCGCAGCCGAAGTGGAACTTATATTTTATTCTTTTTTGCAGCGGTGATTCAACGACCTGAGGGCGAGCACTTTAGGGAGATGGTGCGAGTGCTTCGAGAAGTCCCGAGTGGAGATAGGGATATCGACGTGTTATTGACGGATAGGAATCTCCGGGCCTGCGGTTTGATCGAACAAGGGCAGAGCATAAGCTTTGAGGTGGCACTAAGGGTCGTCTCGAAAAAACGAGTCAAGCACAAGAAACCCGAAGTTACTATAACTGAGGAAGCTGACTCTGAAAGAACTCACACCGATGATGAGCCGCTGACCGGGCCTACTGACGCAGTTCCGGATATCGCGGAGCAGAGAAAAGGCAAGGCTGCCATGGTTAAGCCAAGTAAGAAGGGGAGATGGAAATCGGTCGTCACGGCCCGTTCTGCTCCCGGAGTTAGAATCTCGGAGACGTCTCCTCCGAGAACTGAAAACCTTTTTGAAGGGCTTGCCGATCTTCCAATCTCGGACGATGTGTCTTTTCAACATGATGCCGGGTTGGAGGAATTCCATCGCACCCTAGAATTGAACGAGCCTCTTATTACTAGCGAGGTCGACACTTCCGGTTGGTCGGGGGGAATGCATATTCATACACATTTCACGACACTGCATAACCTTTGACTGAAAACTATCTATTTTGAAAGGTGATTAATTCTATTTTATTTTGCTTCGCAGATATCATGTCTAAGCGCGGTTCAATGCTTGGGAGTCTTCGTCATGCCCGCAAGCCTTCATATTACGACTCGCGCCGACGAGAAGGGGATAGAGGTTATGATCAGGGGCGTTCTGGGCATTATGACCAGGGACGTTCTGGGTATTCTAGTCATGAGAGATATGACACGGACATGGGCTATAAGCGTCGATCGCGGTCGCGTAGCCCTCCTCCTTCTAGAGATCCCGTACAACCTCCTACTCATGTCCCTCATCCTTACGAGTCTTCTCGATATTCGTCGGTTTCTCAACCTTCCCGATCCGAGGCGATGACCCCGATAGTCGCAGAGCAGCCTCCTACAGAGATCTCGGGAGAGGGGGCAATTAGACTCGCGCAATTAAAGAGGGAGTTCCCGAATATTTGTTTCGATAACTACGTCTTTCCTCCGAACCTGAAAAGAATCCCGCCGGAGGCCGAGCGGTTAGCGCTCGACTATGTTCATGACTTTTACTCCCAATACAAGGCGTGGTATAGGGCGGCCGATAAGGCATCGGCGTTGGCCTTCGAACGAGCGGCTACCATTGAAAAGCTTCAAACCGAGTTGGCTCAAAGAGACCGCATCATACAAGTGCTGAATACTGAGGCTGAATCGTCTCGAAAATCAGAGATGGAGGCTCTTACAAAGGTCGACGAAGCTCAAGCAGCCATGGATAGAATGAAAAAGGAGCACTATGTTACGGTGGAAGACATGGGCCACCGGAACACTGTCGTCACTGCTGAGCGGGATGCGGCGTTAAAAGAACTTAATGAGCTCAAGGCTAAACTTGCCGAGATTATTAAAGATAGAGATGACGCGCATAACACGGCGCAAGAAGCCTGCGAGCAAGCCGTAGTGCTTCGCACTGAAAGAGATGTGGCCGTGGCCAAAGTTCAGGCGGTCGAAGCAGAGGTGGAGGAGAAGGTTCAACATGCAGAGGCCAGGCTAGAGGCCGATATCGAAGATTTGCTCATAACTTACAACGCCAATGTGTTGAAGCACAGAAACTTGGCCTGACTTCAAGATTACTCAGTTCACCTTCGTAGCGCCTGGGACCGATTGGTTGAGGAGGAAGAGGAAGCGCACCCAGGTGAAGCGGTCGATCGATTCGAACTGGAGAATCGGCTGCTCACAGACGATGAGAAGAAGGTTCTTCATGACGCTATCATCGCTCATGAGAAGGAAATGATCGGTGGTCGTTCCCTGGAAGTCGGAGAGGGGTCAGGCGTTGAGCACCATTCTGCTGCCACTGAAGTCACCACACCATCTTCGTCGATGCCTGTATCTGTGGTCAGTTTGCAACCTGTTCCTGCTTACGACCCGGAACAACCGCGCTTATCTCCTATTCATGAGCGTACTTCCGAGGCCGTCCAGCCGTCTGCGAGCCAAACTGGGGAAGGTATTCCGAAGTTATCTCAAGCGTTTTCTGAATAGAGTGTTTGTTTTGTAGAAGTTTTTAATAACTTCTTATTTTTTGCCTAGTGACTGGAGTTGCACCGACTGTTGTGGCTCAAGAATCAAGTATAGGAGATAAGGCCATCGCTACCGAGACTACTGTTGTAACCGCGGTATCTGCTGAGACGACGCAGGGGGGATCCTTATCTGCTGACGAACAAATGGTGAGTGAACTGCTCGGTGAGCAGGGTGGTTCTTTCTCTGACTTGCCATTTATCATCGTGAGTAGCCTCCTGCCGTCCTCAAGTTCTTCGATGCAGGCCGAAGATGCCTCCAGCCAAGCCCATGCGACTCGTGATGAGGAAATTTTGGCTGAGATCAACGCCGAGATAGAGGCTGCGGGGCATAGCGGTACCGTCGGTGGCAGTACGGCGGCGCAGAGTCCAGCACCTGCTACGGTAGCGCCATTGGGTGGCACTGTCTCAACTTCCGTTACGGACCCAGTCCCCCCTACTCCTCCGGCAGGAGGCCTCCATGCAGACTCAAGCTCCTAGGAGGATATTGACATCATGCCTCCAGCCGAAGAGCCACCGCCGGAGAGGAGACATTCAAAACGAAGAATTTCTGTCCCTAGTGACACTGATGATGTACCACTAGTAAGAAGGACGAAAAATAAGAAATAAATCGGCTTCTCAAGTGGACGTTTTGGTAGATAGGTACTTGTCTTCGTTTTTTGTCAGTAGGTCGTGTATAGATGCAGGTTCGGCCCCTGCTAGTAGGCATTCTTTTTTGGAAGAACTTATCTGCGTGTAAGTCCTTGTTTTAAGTTAGTTGAAATAAAATTTTATTTCTTTGTTTCAACTCTTGTTTCATTTGTGCTTAAGTACTTGCAGTGTCTTGTTTTCGGTCCGGTGCACTTGTGGTGTTTTTATCGTTTAAGTAGAGTTCGTCTCATTTTCCAAGTCTGAAGATCTTGGTCACACGTTGTGATTGATGAATGAGTTGAACTTCGGACGTTGTATCACTTCGGTTAGTGATTAATATTTAGCTTTCGTGCCCCCCAGTTTTGGGGAACAACACTTGTATTTGTGGTGGTTGATCGCACTTGTTGCAAGTCTTGAGCACACATCCGCATTCCGGGGACTTAGAATAATTTGAGATTGATAACCTGGTTTGCATTCCAGGAATTCGAGAGTTATTGATGCTTGTGACACGGTTCGCGCTCCGGGAACTTGGGAATGATGTTCACATTCCAACTTGCACTCTACGAACTTGGAGTTAGTATTAACACTTTAGTTCGCACTACGGGAACTTTAACTTGGTGTTTGTGCTCCAATTCACACGCCGGGAACTTGGATAAAACTTGTATGTTTGGGTTCGTACTTCAGGAACCCGGAATTGACGTTTATACTCCAACTCGCACTTCGAGAATCTGGAGTTTGCACGGATGCTTCGGTTCGCGCTCCGGGAACGAATTGTTAAATGTTTATACTCCAATTCGCGCTCTGGGAATTTGGAGTCCGTTCGCACTCTGGGAACGAATTATTGAATGTTTACACTCCAATTCGCGCTGTGGGAAGTTGGAGTCCGTTCGCACTCTGGGAACGAATTATGGAATGTTTATACTCCAATTCGCGCTATGGGAAGTTGGAGTCCGTTCGCACTCTGGGAACGAATTATGGAATGTTTATACTCCAATTCACGCTGTGGGAAGTTAGAGTCCGTTCGCACTCCGGGAACGAATTGTTGAATGTTTATACTCCAATTCACGCTGTGGGAAGTTGGAGTCCGTTCGCACTCCGGGAACGAATTGTTAAATGTTTATACTCCAATTCGCGCTGTGGGAAGTTGGAGTCCGTTCGCACTCCGGGAACGAATTGTTAAATGTTTATACTCCAATTCGCGCTGTGGGAAGTTGGAGTCCGTTCGCACTCCGGGAACGAATTATGGAATGTTTATACTCCAATTCACGCTGTGGGAAGTTGGAGTCCGTTCGCACTCCGGGAACGAATTGTTGAATGTTTATACTCCAATTCACGCTGCGGGAAGTTGGAGTCCGTTCGCACTCCGGGAACGAATTGTTAAATGGACTGTCATGTGTTGGTCCAGTTCAGCCTTCGATGTGTTGGCTTGCCCCCGAGCTGGGGTTTCACTTAGTGAGTGGCCGGTTGTAACGCAGTCACTCGCTATTTGAATAAATTCCATTGTTCGATGGAACTTAGCTCTTCGTGTGTCGTGATTGTTGAATGTCGTATTCGGTGAATCACAGCTTTAGCTTGAAGAGATAGCATTTTATTCGCTGAAATGAGAAAATGTGGCAAAGTCAGTGCCTTATTACAAATTCAAAATTCAGAACGTAAAAGAAATTGTAAAGTATTCATGGATTGAAGGAGCCTGTTAAGTGTGACAGTGACGAGGTTCTTCGTCGTTCCAGGCTTCTGAATGAGTAGGCCCACCACTGATGGCGTTTATCACCAATCTCCCACGGGGACAAGTCGAGTCCTCCTGCCTCGGTCGATTGGGTTCATTGATTGGATTGGATGGGCCCGCATCTCTGGGCTGCGGTGTCCGCACAAACTGTTCCAGTTTCCCTTCCCTGACCAGTTTTTCAACAACATCCTGTAAGTGACGACACTCGTTCGTATCGTGCCCGTAGCCTTCATGGAACCTGCAAAATTTTCCCGTCTGGATTTGTCTCTCCGACGACGGTCTTGGAGCAGGTTTTTCATATTGAATCGCGTTACGGGTCCGCAAATACAAGTCCTCCAAAGAAATATTCAAAGGGGTATAACTGTCGAACTTCGGATTTTTGCGTTGCGGGCCACGATTTTGATCTTGTTTTTTAAGTTGATTCACGCTCTCTCTTCGCCGAGCTTGTTTATTTTTAATGTTCAACTGAACGTTTCCGGAGTTCTCGCCGGACTGTTTTATTGCAACATTGCTTTGGGTTCCTCCCGCATTTGGTCCTGCGTCAGTTTGCTTCCTAGACTGTTTCGCGTCTTCCCGTCTCAGGAATTGAGCTGCTTTGGCATGGAAACGGTCCAATGACGCAGGTGGTTTCCCAGCTAGCCAATTGCCAAATTCAGAATCGGGGTCGATCCCCTTAGTTAACGCCATAAGGATGGAGTTATCGTTTGGGTTACTAATCTCTGCACATGCAGTATGGAATCTTTCTAAGTAGTGTCTGAGTGTCTCTCCGGGAGCTTGCGTGACACTAGATAGAGTGTTGACATCTTTCGGCCTTGCGACGTGCATGCGGAATTGCTCAACGAATTTTGTGGCCAGCTGGTCGAATGAAGAGATGGATCGAGGAGGCAATCGGGTGAACCACATGGTGGCGATGCCCCCCAAGGATATGGGGAAACTACGACATTTCACAGCGTCGTCGGCTCTGGCAGCAGTCATCGACCATTCATATTTTAGAATATGTTGATTGGGATCGGAGTTTCCCTCATGGGCAGAGTGGGCATTCGGAATCGCCGTGGGGGTTCAGCATTAAGAATCTCGTCCGTAAAGGGAGTGTGACTTCGGGAAACTCCCCAATCGTCGTTTGTGAATCCCTGACTCTCACGGATCATCTGACATATCATGGTTGAAAGATCCGGCATTTGCGCCGGAGTATGGTCACGTTCCATACTTCGGGTTTGAACCGGATATCGTTGACGGTTCACATCTTGCCTTCTCGGCTCATAGTCCTCTGGGACATACGGTTCAGGAGCATGACCGCTTTGACGACGGTCCGGGTCCGACTGATCTCGAGCGTCGACCCCTGGTTCAGCCGCAACGCTAGCGGTGCGGTATTCAGTGGCGTGGTGAGGAATGGCACCCCCTCGGGAGGAGGGTCCGGTTTGGAAACTGGATGACGGACCAACTCTTATTTGTCCAACGGTCAATATCGGTTGGTTTCCATCGGGCGGCATACGACTCCCATCTAACCGGGGTCGTGGAGGTATGTTATGATAATCAGAAGATGAAGAACTTTCGCTGGAAGAGCGAGAAGCATGATCTCTCATGGATCTTTTTCGTTTCTGGCGATCCAGCTTGTTGATTAGCTCAGCGTTAGCGCGTAGCTGTTCTTCTAGTTGTCGCCGACTCTGGGTCAGCTCTTGAAGTAACAACTGCAATTCTTGTCGGGTAACCGGACCCGACGGTTCTGAGTGCCCAGCGGCATCTTGATTAGGTGGTGATAGAGGGGCAGGATTCTGTCTATCCTGTCCTTCCTAATTGACGGCGTTCGAGGTGGTTCTTGTGCTAACCATCTTTAGAATTGAGTTCCTTTCCTAGACTTTATGCAAATCTGAATAGAAGGGAAGGAAGTTGGATTTAACTATCTGGATCTCTCTCTTAGATTTATTCAATCCGGTATCGATGACAGATCCAACGAGCAGGAGAAAATCTGGGTTTTCTCGGTGAAAGCACCAAAGTGTTTGTGTCAAAATTGGGCACAACACTCTTCGGGAGTCGTTGAAGAGATAATAGTCAAGAATGTAAGTTCAAAACAGATATTATCTAACAAAAACTCCAATCAACAGTAAAATAAATGCGTAGACAAGCGATTTATAGTGGTTCGGCGTGTTGCCTACGTCCACTGTGAAGTGTTTTGATGTTTTATTGATTCTCTTTCAGTGATTACAAGTTGTTGCAGCAATCAACAGCAAGTTACAACTGGAAATTCGAAATCAACAGTAAAATTATGATGTAGGGTGATGGAGATCTCGATCCGGCATAGTCTGGGCGCTTGAGAGTCGAAAGATCCCTTTTCTGCTGGCCCTGGGGCTCTATTTATAGGCGTAGGTTGCTGGTATCTCGCTGAAAACTCAGGAGACCACGTCTGGCACGTGAGGGGGCCCACATGCATGGTCTCAGGAAGTTTGGGCCCACTTCGGCATCGGTTCGAACTCCATTCGAACCGATCAAGAATTCATCCAATCGAGGTGAAATTTGGCGTGGACATTCTTCAACATGTGCACAAGCTTCAGTAAAAATTTCGTGGCATTTGGATCAATAGGTTAGGAGATATCATGGATTCGAAATTGGGTTTTTGGCATAGCTATCTGGTTCGAACCCATGTATTCGAAACGATGGTTTCGAATCCATCATGGCACGCAGCTTCGTGGTGACGTGGAGCGCAAACTTCGAATCGATCCGGACTTCACTCCGTGTTGACCGCTTCGACTCCATGTATCTCGGCGCATTCGAACCGATGGAAGACACGTCATCGTGGTTGGTTGACCTAGTGGGTTCGAACGAAGTTACACAGGATGGGTTCGAAGATGGCATCACAGATGGGTTCGAAGAAGGCCTCTGTGATGGGTTCGAAGCATGGCTTCGGTGATGGTTTCGAACTTGTGTTCCTTGGATGCACATGAGCTCTGCAACCCCTCCATGGATACGAGGCACATGGATTCGAATACGATGGAGTCGAAGGTAATGGAGTCGAAGGTGAGGCACTTTGGTGGTTTCGAAACTGATGGGTTCGATGTCCTTCGGTTCGAAGGTGATGGTCTCGAGTGGTGCACGATGATGGGTTCGAATACACCCATCATGGTGGGTTCGAAACCAGCATGTCCCCTCCAAGTTGAACCGATCATAGCTTGAGCGTGCGAACTCGGATTGACTTGAAATTTGAAATGCTGACTCCTATGGTCTTTCTTGCCGTGTCCCATCAATTGTAGCTCAATCTGGACTCAGATAAAATTCAGTGATATCCATGGCGAAAGGAAGTACGATCATCCTTTGAGGCGAACTGTCCTTCGCTTTCGATCAATCTTTTGGTATCGCGGCTTTGCCAAAAAGCGGGATAACAATCATAATATGTTTTGTAACGACCTAGAATTTTATCACTTTGACTCATGGATATTTATTTTATTTTATATATTCAATTATTGGTTTTTAATAATTAAATAACCTTCTTTTAGTTTGTAACTAATGATAGAAAATTCATTTTTGAATTTTTTTCATAAATAGATAGTTCGATAAAAAAAATGTGATCGAAAACTGTTTTTTGGATTTTTGACTTTTCATCAAATGACAAGTTTTAAAAAGTTGTTGAACCCTTATATACTTTTTAAACAACATTTAAATGTTAGGGTAAGTGTAGAGAAACATTTTCTGTTTTAAAATGTAAAAATAATATAATGATAATAAGAATTCATTAAAATAAAATATATTTGAATAGTGAATTTTGAAGTGATGGATTAAGAGTTAAAGTGGGCAAAAATACTTGGCTCCCTCAAATATCCACTGTTTTCTCTCATGGCTTAGTACTAAGTGACTTTGAAAAGATGGGTTAGAAGAAAATTTAACTAAGGGCATTATTGTCTTTTATCCCTTTTATTGCATTTTTAAGAAGAAGGTTTTGTTTCGTTTTCAATTTTAGATTTCTTAGTTCATCTTTCATTTTTCGCTTCTTAGCTCATCCTCTCTCTCTCTCTCTTTATTTAACATTCTTAAAATTAGAAAAAATCTCATCTTTTACCTTTATATGTTTGAAATTAAGTAGTGTTAGTATGGCCAATAATGACTAAAGGATTGATTGCTAAAGAAAAGCTTGGATTTTGCATTCAACATTTTGGAGGGTGAGTACTCTTTATTATTGTGACAACCTTTTAGGAAATAATAGATGTTGTTAAAAATTTGCTCATTGTTTGATTTTGATCTTTATAATGCTTATTTTTTATTTCAAAATCATGTTTATGTTTGATCCTTTGCTTCAAATGGGAAGTGGTTACTGTAACATGTACAGGGCTGTAGATAAGAAAGTTATAGGTCTCTTCTTCTTGTTGTTCCGTTTTCTCTGTTTTTTTCAAAATAAACACTCGATCTTATTTTTCAAAAATTGATATCTCCAAAATCATAGGAAATCAGCTAATCCAACCAACTACAATTAATCGTTATTGTCCCTAGTTGTTTTTAAAAATAATCGTAGGGTTTTTTGTGCAGTATATCGGAAGAATTTTGTAAATTATTGTAAGTGGCCTAATATTGTCGACTATTCGTCGACCATAAATTTACAAATGAATTATGCAATCATATTCGTATCCATGAATCATAATTTTTGGAGCAAGTCGTAGGATTTTACGGATTAGGATGGTATCTGGGTTGTAAGTTGATCAAATTTGGTTCAAAATTTGATTTTCGATGTTCTTCGTAATCTGGAGCAGAGCGGTTGGAGCTTTGGGCTTGGATGGTGGTGGAGCAATGGTGTTGGTCGCAAGGGGTATGATGGTTGGAGGTGGGCAATGGGGCTCAAGTTAGGGTTTGTAGCCATGGATTTTTGGCCGACTTCTGGGCCATGTTAGCAACAAATAAAGGGACTGAGCTAGTCCTGGAGGCGGTTGAAGGCTTGGGGAGGATGGGTGTACGAATGGTGTAGGCAGCAGTAGCGATGGGTGGACAACGTAATGGTAGAAGGCATTTTTTTAAGGCGGGTTTGCAAAAACCTATACATGATTTCCATTTTGAGTATGGACGGTTGAAGCTTACTATAGGGTGTCAGGGGCGATGATAAGGCGGTGGGTATGTCAGGCTTGGCCAGAGATATTTGTTGCTGAGCTTGGATGGGCGGTTGCAGGTCGAGGTGGTGGTGTCGTCGGTGTGCATGCGCAAAAGATGTTAGGTGCACATGAATTTGGTTTTCAGGGAGGCAGTTGATTTTGGTTTGAGGAAGGAAGTAGGAGGTTTTTGGATTTTGGGTTTAAGGTAGTGGGATTTGGGCCTTAGGGTTTGGGTTGGGATAATCTAATTTTTAGTCTTTTACTTAAAAAAATTAATAGTTTTAAAACTTTGTAAAATCATAATGTAACCATATGAAGGATGTTTAACCCGTGGTCTTCGACACTAGACTCGTATGGACGAGTACTACATTTCTACATAGATAGTTAAAATTTTAATGAAGTGTAATTTGACAATAAATTAATGGTGATAGAAAAATAATATAGTTAATTAATTATACCACATTGATGACATCTGTTGGCAGAATAAATCCCTATTCTGGTATTTTATAAATTTGGACATTTATATGCCAATTAATTAAAATTGGATAAGTGATGTGTTAATAACTAATTGTCAATTATGGATTTGTTTTACATATGTACCTGCTTGTAAACACTAGTATTGAATTGGGAAAGTTAAATTGAACTAAATGGTAGCTTGTTTAAGTACCATTATGGTCACTAAACCTCTTTCCGAATTTAAAAGGTTATGGATTTAAAGTAACTTCAATTTTATAACAGTTTGAGGGTGAGTGTTTATTAATACGAAATGATTTTAATTATTTTATTAAAGATGCTTAAAGTGATATAATTATATTATTAATGTTGTTTAAAATTATTTAATTATATTATTAATGTTATTTAATTTATATTATTAATAATGATTTTAGTTAATTAATTAATGTAATTAACGATGCGTTAAGGTAATAAATTATTTATTAAGGGTTTATTAAAGTAAATTATTTTTGTTGATGGTTAAAGGCAAATAACTAATTTGACAAAGGTATTTATAAATAACAAACTTTTTTTATAAAAGGGATTTTACTTAATAAAAGAATTTATTTAAAGAAGGTTTACAAATGAGTTTTTGTAAAGGATTTTTTTTTTATAAAGTAGTTATGAAGGAAGATTTATAAAATAATTTTATAAATAGAAAGGAATTTTGTAAATGATGTCAAAGATTTATAAAAGAAGTTTGATAAATTAGTTTAGGGGTTTATAAAAGGATTTGAAGTACGAAATTAGCTTATTTAAAAAGAATTTTATAAAAAGGAATGAGATTTTATTTTGATAGTTAATCCTTCTTAATTATGGTGGTATGGAAAACATTCTTTCCATACTTAACACCAAAGGATAGTTATGTGGTTTATAGTGAGAAATATTTTAAATAATATTTGTTTTGGCCCATTTAAATATGGTTTTTGAAAAGAGTAAATCCCTCTTAAGTTTTATTAATATATTTATACCGTTGAGATATGGATACTTTCTAAGTATTGAAATATAATGACTTAAAATATACTTATACCGTCACGATAAGTATATGAATTTTTTCAAAGTATCAGAAAGAATATAAGGGATTCATGAATATCTTTTGTGAAGGTATTTTGAATCAAATAAGTGAAAGAGATCTTAATTAATAAAAGATTAATTAGTAGAGGCTTGGTGGATCCCATATGGAATTTAAATCTAAGTTTGATTGTTTGTATAAGTAACAATCCAGAATTTTACCGCCTTGATTTGCGAATATTTAACAAAATTTAAATATTAAAATAATAGTTTTTATAATTAATATATAACTCTTTTAAATAATAACAAATGATGATAAAATAGATTTGTAGCGACCTAGGATTTTGGCACTTAAAAATAGGCTATTTAAATATATTTTAAAATATCGATAAATGGATTTCTATTAGCAAATAAACCTATTTTAATTATTTCTTAATAATGATAAAATAGTTTTCAAAATTTGTTTACCAATATAGATAGTTCAAATCAAAATATAAAATATGATCGAAGAACGTTTTCTAAAATTTGAACTTTTTAATACCCAAAAGTCGTCGGGAACGTTGTGCGCACTTGGTGCAACATGCACACATTTATATATGTTAGGATTAGTGTTAATTAAGCATACTTATGTATATTAACTTATATATTTTATACCTAAGCATGGATGTTACAAATTATGTTATAAATGACATTTACATAAATATAAACACACTTATATATATACAAATTCCATGCCATACCATAAATACCCTACAACATGGCCTTAGGGGAGGGGGTAACGTGTACAAGAGGGAGTGTATGGGTATGGGGGTGCATGCATGTGTACATATTTAATTATAACCACTTTATGTATTTTAAATAAAATTCCTAAGCCTATATATATCCCTCTCATTCCTACATCCTCTTCTTTGTTTTCATTTACATTTTCATGTCAAAACCCTTTTCTTATCTCCATGTGTTTCAACGACATCCATCTCTAAATTCCTAAGAGAAAAGACAGAGAAAATAGAGTAAAAGTATAGCTAAATACCTTCCATTCACTTCCAACCCTCTTCTCTTCACAAAGCAAACCCCTACACCTCAAAACCACCTTGTCCGAGCCTAATTATGCCCTTGGCCAAGCACATTTTCACCATAGAAGGTCATACTAGGTCATATTTTCAAGATAAGTTGGTTTGCTTGTGTTGCTTTTGTCGAAGTTTAAGTAGGAAATAAAGATTATACCTTAAATATTAAAAAGGTTAGTTAGGATCTGTATATCAATATTCTTGCTTATGATGGTGCTATAATATTATGATGTGATATTGTGATTGAATGTTATATATGTTATATGTGGGTTCATGACACAAAGGTAGCGATCCGCTAACAAAAAGCGACGCAGAAATCCGTTTTTTGTCGAAAGTTTGATTTTTATTTGAAAGCGAAAAGTTTTCAAGCTTAAAACTTTGATTTTGGTTTCAAAAGTTTATTTTCCTATTTTAAAGAAGATAAGGGTTCAATGTTGAAGTTTTACGAGTTAGAAAATCAAAAATGTCAAATTTTGAATTTACAGGTCCGTATAGCTATAGTTGTTATACGCGCAGTTCATAAAATCTAACTATTTTTCTAATCTAAATTTTTTTAACTTAAAATTATTTTAGAAAATGTTTTCTAACTTTAATTTAGTAATTAGAGAACAATTATTTTTTTATATTTATTTATTTGTTTAATGATTAATTAATCAATAAAGGTAGTCATTTGTTAATAAGGGTTTTTAAAACTCAAATGTTAATCAATTAAGTCAATCATGATATGTTACTTAATTAAAATTAATTATCATTTAATTTTTAATTAAGGATTAATTAATTTTTATTTAATTATTTAGTTAAAATAATTGTTGATTAATTATTATTTTAAAAAAAGGGTTTTATTTAACTAATCTATGATCAAAATTAGTTATGTTTTAATAAGGTTTGATTACTTTTAATTAGAGTTTTATTACTTTTTAACAAAGATTTGATTCTAATTTACAAAGATATTTATTATTTTAAAATCGCTTTGAGTTTAAATAATCAGTTTTTTTAAACTCTTTTCTTTTCAAGTTTGTTTTAAATCAAGGGATTTATGTGTCGCTTGCCCTTAAGTAACCCCATATGATTAGGAAAACTAAATGACATCAATTAACAGAAAAAAACACCATTCTGCTATTACAATTAACTTAGACATTTACCTAAGTCGATTGATTTTTATGTGTCGATCCCTTATATACCTGTTGTTATGTGATGCCATGTTAGATTGGATAAGTAAAATTAAATTATAAGCATTGTTGTGGTCATTAAGCCTCCATTTAATTTTGAAAGGATAAATATTTAATTTTCTTTTTGAAATGATTTCAAAGTTATTGCAATTTGAACAAGACATTTAAAGGATGAGCTGTCAAATGGTTTTACTAAAGATGTTTTAGCCAATGGAAGTTTACAAAGAGTTTTCTAAATGATTTGTAAGTGTATAAAAAGAATTTTTTATAAAGAGTTTTATAGAGGAATTTGAGAATTTATAAGGTGTTTTAGGTAAACGGGTTTGATTTTTAAATAAAAGAAGATTCCATAAATGATGGAGATTTATAAAAATGGATTTCCTTATTAAAGGAATCTAATTTGATTAAGCTTATTTAAGAATTTTTTAAACAGGAAAGGAAGTTTTATAAATGATTTTGGAGTATTTATAAAAGAAGTTTTAGAAAAGGTTTTGGATATTCATAAAGGGAGTTATAAAAGGTTTGGATATTTATATGAAATTTATATAAAAAATTTGGATATTTATAAAACCAATTTATATAAATGATTTGGAATACTTATAAAAGGGTTTTATAAATGAATTTGGAAGTTGGAAAGTATTTTGAAATGGTTTTGATTTTTAAAAAGTGATTTCATGAATGAAATAGATTTTCTTAAAAAGGATATATCGAAAGAAATATAAAATAATTCAAGATATGGGTTTCTCTATACTGACCTTTTAAAAGTGGTGGTATGGAACATCCGTTCCACATTTAACACCAAGGGTGTAATGTTTAGGGTTTCCCTTACCTTCAATTTAAACAACAACTTTTAATCCTTTTTAACACGATTTGGAAGTAAAAAGTCATTCGCAAATGTTTTGTGAATATACTTATATCAGAAAGATAAGTATATGAATGTTTTAGACAAATGTTTTGAAAAGAGATTTATTAAATAAAGATTTGTTTTGAGGCTTAGTGGTTGCCATGGATAAATAAATGTCAAATGGAATTGGTTGGTGTTGTTTATTTGATAGTTAAATAGACGACTATCAATCCGGACCTGCTTTGACACAGGAGGTATGTTGGGTATATTCAAGTTCCCTGGTGAGGACTCGATTGCTTGGTGCATACTTCCAAAGAACTGAAATTGAGTTAGCCGAAAATTATTGCTTAGTTTTGGAGAAACCGGTCCCTAGACTTATCTGAACCACTCCAAACTAATAAGAATGATGTTAAATCATATTGACGTATGCTGTGGAGCTATACAATTCTTCCAAAGGGTGATTCCAAAATGGAAGATAGTAATGTGCAATGTTTGTTCGATCCTAGAGCAACTTGCATAGATGAACGTTGGAATTGTATCTCTGCATGAAGGGCAGTGTTAGCATTCCAAGATGGTTTGCTAATAGGAAGAAGGTAAAGATGTTATCTCACGAGCCTCACAAACTAGGAAATGGCAAAAATAGGGTATGCAGCAGAGTTATGTGGTCAGCTACCATTAGTAGCCACCATCCCATTCTAGATTGTCCATATTCGAGTTGTTTTGCATGCAAACACCATGGTAGTATAACACCTCGGTGTCAAGAAGGGATAAGTTCATCCAGTTCGTCATGTTAAAGGGGCAGTCAGCTCTATGTAGTAGGGGTACAAGAAGTCCTTCTCAGACTCCAGTGCATTTTGTAAGGGTGTACCATCGGAAGATAGTCTCTTACCTTACCAATTCTCCAATACGTGCCTTTACGGTTTTAGATGTTCCTAACTATGTTGAAATGTGAGATATAAGCATTTTAGCTATTTTCATTTTTATTTGAAACCATGTATATTATTATAATATCACTGGAATTTTACATACAAATGTTTTGGCTATCGTAAGGTAAAAACCCATCCGTGTTTATGTGCGACATGGTCTTACGAGATGCCTTTGATTAAAGGTTTTTATAAAGTTAAAAACTTACTGCTTTACTCACACCAGACCCATGTTTGATACGGAGTTTATTTTCTTTTCCTAAACTCTTGGGTGCTCAAACTTGAATGGGTAGCCAAGTAGTTCAGGTTTTTCCATAGGTTCATTTTGGAGGAGCTAGGAGCAGGTGGCTTCATCGATAGCTGGTTATTACCTTATTTTCCATTGTATTATATGTATATTATATCATTTAGGTAGGGACAGGCTGTTATAATTGTCATAGGGAAAATTTTGTATTAGCGTGACTCTGATGTAATATTTTTGAAATGACTTTGTAATATATTATATTGAGTAATATATATTGTTTCGTTGCGTTGTGAGATTCCATGTTGTTTATATTTCTTCCCTTCTTATGTTTCCTTTTCTTTTACCCTTAATGGCTCGTCTTTTGGAGTAAGAAAGACAAATCGTTATAGTTTATTTCATACTTAAATATTCGACTACCAAATCTGGAATAATTTTTAACCCTAGAAATATCTAGGAGAGAAAACAAGAGGATTATATGGTACATTTGTCCTCGAAATACTATACTGTGCATATAAAATCGTGTGTTCTTTTAGGACAAACGATAAGGAAATCAGTCCACTTAAATGGTTAGGGGGCGATCCTCGCTCTTATGTATTGTCTGTTTATTTTCGGAAAAACCGAAGTTGTGTTTGTCGAAAAGTATTGAATGTTGGTTCGAAAAGACAGGGATCAGATACATATGAATCATCCGAAAACCACTTTGAACTAACTCAAGCGTTCTATTTGGAAGCATTCCGAAGATGTTGTAATCGAAAACGAAGATCTTTAAAGTGCAAGGGCTACTTTCTACTAATCCTGAGGGTGATTCCAACAAGGATGTAGTAGAAGTAGTACCTTTGGTTTGTTCATATCCTGAAAAACTTGTATGGATGAATGCTAGCAGTGCATTGTCGCCTGGAGGACAGTGTTAGTATTCCAAGTGGAATTTTCTAAGAGAGGAAAAAGGTAATCATGACCTCACAAGCCTCATAACCTGGCAATGACTAAAACAGTGGATATGCTTCGAAGCTATGTTGTATACCGCATTAAGAGCAGTTATTTCTCGATCTAGAATCGATATTTATGGATTTGGTATGCAAGCAGAAGTAGGGCCATGGCTAATGCACATCGTTTTAGAGCCTAGTATTAGGGAATGATGTAATCCAGTATGCCATGTTAAAGGGACACCCGACCCTAATTCGCATGGGGTCCATGTGAGGCCCTTGGTACATTTTTCTTAAGATGTACCGTAGCAGGCGATACCCCACTAGCCTTATCATTGATGGAAATCCAATCTGCAATACATGCCTTATGGACTTAATTGTGCCCAACTACTGGAATATGAGATGCAATTATTTCAGCATTTTATATATTTGTTTTCAACCCCTAAACATTTATATGATATCACTTGATTTATAATAAAAGTGATTTGGTTATCGTAAGGTAAAAACCCACCCGTGTTTATGTGCAGCGTGGTCTTATGATTATTTTCGAAAGATTTTATAACATTAAGTAATCCATTTAACTGTATTTCTCATTCTTGTTTTATCAGACCGACCCGGACGTTATTTTTCTTATAATGCTCGGGTCAGCATATTTTCCAAATTTATCTCAATATTTTGGAGCTTCAGGAGATGAGTTGGATCCTCCAAGACGTACTTCCATATTTTCTTTTGTCTTCTGCTATTTTGTTCTTATTGCATTTATCAGCAATTGTAAGGAATTTTTGTAATAACTATCCAGGGCTGATGATAGATGAGTTTTTCTCTGATTTATTTGAAACTTTCCTTTTAAAAGCATATGATGAGTAAATAGAAATAGTAGGGACGTTGAAATGAACACCATGTGAATTAGGTTTCACAATTTAACTATAAGGCATTCGACGGTAATTTGGGTTAAAATTGGATTTAATAAGAATTTATTTAAAGGAAAGGCTAAAATATTAAATAATTGAGAAATGATTTTATAGAAGAAATGATTTTTTAAAATTGGTTTGTAAATAAAAAGATTTAAGTAAAAATTTAAGGACTTAAATCCCGGTGCTTCTGAAAAATAGTTTTCGGGGTTTTGGAAAAAATAATAATAGTATTATTTGAAAGTATTCATGAATAGAAATATTTGTAAAAATTTTTAAGAAGATAGAGAGCACTAAGCTCATTTCTATCGCTGGAAAATAATTCTGATAGTGACTCAGCATCATCGGCATTCTTTTTTTTGAGTTTCTAAGTAAAGGATTGCTACCATAGTAGTTGTGTTTCACAGAATGATCTTGATACAGCAGATTTTGATTTGACCCTAAAGTCTTGATTTGACTTATAAAAGGAAAAATGAATATTAATATTTCAAGTGATTTTTGGAAATAGTTTCCATAGTCCACTCAAGAATGTTTTTACTAATATAAGTATTTTGGAAAGGAAATTTTAAAGTAAGATACGTTTTCTTTGGATAGGTCTAGGAATGAGTCTCGATTTGTTTTGTGATAATCTGAATAATCTTCTAAGTGATGGTCAGATGTTTGCCTAGGTGAACATTGTAGTACACTTGGTAAATTATTCTCTTTATCATTGTACGAGCGAAACGAGTTTGATCCGAACAAATCCAAAGCAAGTTGGAAATTAATATTTATTTAAAACTACTTGTTAGAAACATAGAAAGTAGGGTTTCAAAAGGGAAAATCTGAAATAGAAGAAGTATTTTCATGCTGAGTAGTCGACCGACTTGAAATAACTATAAATGGGAAAGAGATGTGCTTTGATGTTAAGCACTTCTCTCAAGTATTACCCTTAGAATCGATATTTATGGATTTGGTATGCACGCAGAAGTGGGGCCATGGCTGGTGCACATTGTTTTGGAGCCTTGGTCCTGGGGAATGATGTAATCTAGTATGCCATGTTAACGGGGTAGCTGGCTCTAATTCGTAGGGGTTCCATCTGAGGCCCTCAATAAATTTTTCTAGAGGTGTACCGTGGCAGGTGGTACCCCAATAGCCTTGTCATTGATGGAATTCAATTTCAATACATGCCTTATAGAATTAGTTGTGCCCAACTACTGGAATATGAGATGCAAGCGTTTCAGCTATTTTATTTATTTTTTTTCAACCCCTAGACATAAATATATAATGTCATTAGATTTATAATAAAAGTGATTTGGTTATCGTAAGGTAAAAAACCATTTGTGTTTCTGTGCAGCTTGGTCTTACGATATACCATTATTTCTATAAGGTTTTATAACATTAAGTAATCCATTTAATTGAATTTCTCATATTGGTTTGCCAGACTGATCTAGGCATATTTTTCTTATAATGCTCGAGCCAGCCCGAGCATATTTTCCAAATTTAACTGGCATTTTGAGCTTCGGGAGACGAGTTAGATCCTCCTAGATGTACTCTCGTATTTTCATTTGTCATACATTTTTTGTTCTTGTTGCATTTATTAGAAATTGTAAGGACATATTATTATAACTATCCACGGCTGATGATAGATTAGTTTTGCTCTGATTTTATGTATGTATACAAAAGTTCTGTTTCTTTTGTAAAGACCATTGTTATGTTATATATTACTCATAATGATGTGAGATTCTATTTTATCTTTTCTTTCACCCAAATAGTCTATCTTTCCGAAACTTTGATGTTCAGCGCGTGTATACCGTGGATAGAAAAGTAAGCCTTTTACACCACATAAGACAGCCAGGTCAAAGCATTGACCAGTCTTCAGTACCGCCTATAAGGATTGACTGAAGCAGCTGCTGGAGGGAGGGTGGAGTAAGCCTTTGACACCGCCTAAGACAGCCAAGTCAAAGCACCTAACCAGCCTTCGGTACCATCTATAAGGCCTGACTGAAGCGCATCAGAGAGGGAGGTTGGGTAAATCTTAAGTTCTGCTTAAGAATAGCAAACCAAATGAACCAGACAAAGAACTAAATCATCACCAAAAATAGTGATAAGTGGTCCGAGCCAAGTAGAGATCATCATCTAAAATGGTGCCAAACAAAATCAATGCCAATTAGCGCTTTAAATCAATTAACCTTTTAGAGGAAGATCTATCAAAATCAAAGCCAATTAGCGCTCTAAATTGATTAATCTTCTAATAGAAGATCCATCAAAATCAATGCCAATTAGCACTCTAAATCTATCAATCTTCTAGAGAAAGATTAATCAAAAATGAGTCGTATTGTGCTCCGAAGCAAGAATCAAGCAACCATCTAAAGAAAGGTCTTTATTGTTACTAGAAAAGGATTTATGGTCTTATATTATTATTGCCAGATGTATTTTATGGTGTCCTCTTATTATTACCAGATGGATTTTTTTGGTTCAATTCTTATTGCCAGATGAATTTATGTTCTTCTATTATTATTATTATCAAAAGGATGTTGGTCTCCCATGATTAAGCAAGGTTTTCTAGTCTTCTATTATTATTATTATCAAAAGGATGTTGGTCTCCCATGATTAAGCAAGGTTTTCTAGTCTTCTATTATTATTGCCAAATAGATTTTTGGCCTTCTATTATTATTATTATCAAAATAATTGCTGGTCTTCTATCATCAAGCAAGGTTTTCTGGACTTTTATTATTGATGCTAGATAAGAATCTCTGGACTTATATTATTATTATCAAACAAATTTCTAATCTTCTATTATTAAATGGATTTTTGGACTTCTATTATTGTTGCTAGATAAGGATCTCGGGACTTCTATTGTTTTTATCAAATGGATTTTTGGTCTCCTATTATTGCCAGAAGGTTTTTCGGATTTTTATTCATATTATTTGAATCATTATTTTTGCCAAATAGTCTTCTGGTCGTTTATTCATGATACAATATATATCCACTCATAGCTCAATCAAATCCAAAAAGGGATTGTTTGAAATTGAAATCTGGTTTAAGGTTAATAACAGAAGTTATCATTTACTTTATGTTTTATAGGAACACGAGATTGAAAAGAAAATTTCCTAAGGGATCGAGAAAACAAAAAATTCTTGGTTTTACAGTAAAGAGTAAAAAGCTTTTTCTATACAAGGAGGGGGGGAAATTTTATCCACATAATTTTCAAAAGATAGGAGAAAAGGCATTTATGTCAAAAAAAAGATTAATAGAGTAGAATCAATGCCAAAAGACTACTGTTATCGCCATTATCGACCTCGAAGATGTTCGACATGCTACTTGATCACGATGCCGCATCAATAAGCAGTGCCAAAGTAACGGAAGATGTTCGACATGCTTAACACTACCTCTAACTAATGTCGCTAACAGTCAATCAAGAGCACCTTAATGTATAAGATCACTGACGCCAAAGACCATTGCCACTAAAGTGGCATCAAAGTCCTATTATTGTCTTCATTAAACAAAGACTAGCGCATAGCAACATCGAGGTCGTCGAAACTATTGTGGAAGCTATTGTCACAACACGTCGAAGTATTATGGAACCCACCCCTATAAATATAGACCTAGAGGTTATGGAGAAGGGGTGACCTTTTCTTTTCTGTGCTCTTGAAAACCTTGAATCGAGTTGAGGAAAAAAATCTAATCATGTACAATTATATGAACAAGGACTTGGACATGCCTATTATTTTTACTATGCACTTTGGACGTTATCGACATGGACATGGACATGCGTATAAAAAGCTCTTTAGGTCGAAAGTCTGATATGAATAATTTCAAAGGGGCTTCGGCCTAAACAAGAGTTTATATGCATAATTACTATTTTTTCCTACTACATATGGACATTGGACTTAGAATATAAGGACCAATTACCTAGTCCATTAACATGCTTAATAGGCTATTGCACAAATTTGTTATTTGTCTTATCTACCCCTTTTGGATATATAGCATGGGCCTTTGATAATTTTATTCGAAAGACGATATCAATTCTTGAATATGTTTTCCAAGTGATCTTAAGGACTCTCGAATATTTTATTCCAAGTAAACTTAAGAGATCTCGAATATTATATTCCAAGGTAATATACAGACTTTCGGATATTCAACATAGCCCATTGGCATCATAGTTCCATCCCTTAGTAATATCCTCTTTCACCGAGTCTTGAATGATAAACTTGTTCTTGATAGCGTTGTTTGATCAACATCAATTAAGTCATGCTTGGTCACGTTATCATATTTTTCCGAATCAAGAATTAATTTTTCATAATTAGCATCATGTGTGTTATACAAATTTTGGTTTAATACCACCTCTATTACTTTATAATATAGGAAGAAATCCATTTTCCCTATTTACTATTGATTGAGATAAACGTATACGCCGCTAACATATTTTTCCATTGTTTGAGGAGGCCACGTCTTATACCCAAATTTCAATAGATATATCCATTTTCTTCAAATCAGCTCATCTCCTCGTTGTAGCTAACAGCAAAACCTAGCAGAGTTTTGTCCTAATATCATCCAATTACAACCAAGTCTAAATCAAGTATCATCCTACAATCCTCAACCGAAACCCCATTTCATTGCTTGATGTTGATAAATGAGATTTAGGTGTAGTAATTTCAATCCATTTAATATGACCAATTTGATTGGTATCATTAAATTTGAAGTATTTGACGGTATTGAACTATTTGTATGTTTTATATTTGTACTACAGGTTCATAACTTTGAATTGGGAGACCAAAATAGAACTGAAGGACTAATGATATGTATAATTCAAGGTTTGGAATCTTATTTACTTTTTTTAGAGTTTACTAAAGAGTGGAAGATTGAGCGAGGTGTGAATAATTTGTTCTATTCTTAGTAAAATAAAATCTCCCTCAAACTCTTTCTATTTTCTCATAATTACGGATAAAAATCCCTAATCAAGCTTATACTTGATTCGAACTTCCATGAAACCATGTTTATGGTTGGATATTAGGCCTTCTCATTTGACTTTATTTTGATCAATATATGTATGTATGATATTTTATTGCATTTTGGCAATTCAAGTGATGAAGTAAAGTGGCTCACCATTTAAATGCATTAACATAGGTAATAACTTACCCTATCTTAAAGAATTTTTGTGTGTATCCTACTAGTTGAAAATTGAATAAACTAAAACACATGTTAATTAGTTTTCAACTGTTTTACTATAAAATGGCCAGCTAAATTTGTTTTCATCCTTGAATTGAACATTCATTATATTTATCATGATACACATTATCTAAAATATATTAAAAGATAGAAAGCCATGAAGTAGTTTCAACATTCACATTTAAAGCTTAACCTTATGTAAAAGAAGGTCACAATCAGCTCCCTGAAATTACCTGGTTATATATAAATATCAGGATTTAATTTCTTTTTAAGTATATTGTTTAATACACCAACTCTTTCTGTACTCGTAAATAATATTTCTAAAAATGGGGACTTTGTCTTTCTACCTAATTCCTACTTGATAATTTAGGGTTTTCATCTTTCCACCTTTCATCGTCGCTCCAAATCCCCCTCCCCACCCACCCCTCACCCCTCACATCCCCCCCTTCCCCCCCCCCCCCCCCTCCCCCGCGCTTCCCACCTATTCCCCTCGCCTTCAACTCTTCTACCTCCATCCTACTTTGTTGATTTGGATTTTAACGAATGACCAAGAATTGTAAGAAAAAATTGCATTTCAATCGATCGGTTGTTCTCGATGGAGGGAGCCACTATATGTGATTTACTTACTGTAATTACTACTGTCACCTTATTAAGTGCTGTGTTTTTGGGTTTGGCCTCGAGGAATATTTCATGTGTCCCTATATCTATTGATACTGCTATATGTGATAACCAACATGCTCTTACTCTGAAAGTGCCTTTATCCTTAGTTTAAATGCAAGTAAATATCCTCTACTTGAAACGATATATGATTTAGGTACAGTGCCTATAATAGAAATTTTGGTTGGGTCATATTGTTGTTCATTAGTAAATGTTGATCCGATTATGCACACGAAAGTGTTAAAACATGTCTATATAATAAAAATATTTTTGAACCTAGGAAGGATTTTAAATCGATGCTAATAAATAGTGACAATGATCCTTAAAAGGCTAGTTCAAAGAAGTGATCATCTCTTTTCACCAACAAACCCCGCAATGCGGGTGTTTAATCCCCTGGATCGTTTGAGATTAATTATGCCGATGGAGTAAAAAAAAACCTTCCCCCGTTTGATGTTTCAGATGTTGGTTCCTTGTTTTGGAAGGACCAACTAGTTGGTTTCTTTTTAGACGACAACTTATATTTTTGGGTTGTTAGAAATCACTTAAAATGGGTATAAAAATCAAGGGGTATATCACAATAATTTATGACAATAATTTATTCTACTTTGAATTCTCCGACTCTATGATAGGCAAAGAATCTTAAAGGATAAGCTTATCATTATTCAAGGAAAATCATTTATTGTTACTAGATGGACTCCTTCTATTGACTAGCTAAGGAACAGATTCTTTCTATCTCTGTTTGGATTCATTTCATGAAAATCCTATCAGTATTTTAGTCCATGATTGGTATCGATTAGCTAGCTAATCTTATCGGTACATAATTTGTTTTGACTCGGCTACTGTCAATAGGGAAAGGTTAGGATATTGGAAAAATCTGATTGAAATAAATCTTGGTAAGTTATTACCGATGATTCTTGCAGTTCAACCTGCTTTAGGCCAGGTTACGATTGTTAATGTTGACTATAGATTGAAGCCTCTCATATGCACTACATGTCAGTCCTTTAGTTACTTAGCCTCGCACATCAAACACTCTTTTGAAGCTCCTCCTCCCGTTCCATTAATGGTGTCTGGTATCAAAATTCTAATCCCTAAAAAGGTCCCTCTTCCAAGACCACTGAAGCGCATATGGTTACCTAAGTAGAACTCGACTAATGGTTTATGTGTTAGAGCTCCTATCGTCGAGTTAGACGAAACTAGTCTTGTTCTTGAGGCTGCTAAGCATCATATCCTTGTTAGGCATCCTTGTCCTCCTATCATCTGGTTTTCTATGGGGAAGACTTAGGTTCATCACCATTTATAGATACGATATTCACCTGATGAAAAAACCTACTATAAATATGTGACATACAATGGAGGGAAGGAAAGATATCTCTACTACGAAATTTATGAAGGTGGGTTTATTCTCTCCACCATAGGTGAACTTGGTGAAAACAATATAGAGGTTATTGGAGATGCCACTTGGTGTAGGTTATGTATATACTAGAGTCAGTTGTATATGTCCCTGACTTAGTGTAACGCCCCGCCTTTTCGTACGCTTTAAATCGACGATAAATCACACACGTCAGATTTAAACCATACAGAAGGGCGGATTGTTACGGAGTAAATAAGAAAAATAGAGAAAGAAAAAGAACAAAACAGAATCTTGCAGCGGAACAATGAAATATAATAATCAAATAAACAGCTCGTTAAGCTGTTTTACAAAAACATTTGATTATACTTATACAATACATATCAGAGTTACATATACCAGAGAATAATCAATAACAATGCAGTGTAACAATGTGATGCAGCGGAATAATATAATAAATACTAGTAACAAAATCTTCGTCTTCGTCCTCCAAAAGTAAGGCCTTCCAAATCCTGAAATGCTCAGGCTGACCCAAGCGAATTGAAAAGACAAAACACTCGAGTCAGAACTAAAAGATCTTATGCAAGTTAAATCAACGGTAAATAATATGAGTGGAACTGCGTCATAGATGTTTACGGGGTTTGACATCTCCTATCCAGTGTCTAATGTGAGTGCAGTAACTTAAGAGATGTTCGGGATTCACATCTCCTAAGTATCCGTTAAACTACTTACTATGTAGTAATATTTTGCTATTATAATAATGTCTATAGTAAAATAAACTTACTTTTAAATAGCGTTAAGGGGTTACCCATATAGCCCTTACCACGTAATAGTCCCAGTAATCCATCCAATATCATGGTCTCTCCTGATCGGGAAGCCACCAGAGGATACCACACGTGCTACAGGAGAAAACCAAACTCGTACAAGGCACGATAGGGTAAGTGACACGGCACAACTAGGCAATGCCAGGGTAGATATACCAATTACGCTTCTAGACCGGTGGTAACGCGTAGCGTGCAGCTACCGCCCACCTCGAGCCATACCCCCAAATCAAAAAACAAAAATGGCCACCGAATCAATCTAACAGTCAGAGTATAATATCGAAGGGATGTGTCCGATAAAACGTGCTGCCTTCTTAGCCCGTCGATCGCTCCTGTTTTAGCCACCTTATGCCAACTCACGGGAGTCGGGTCCACGTATTTACCTCAAAGGAAACGCCGCCACCATCCTACTTCATTCTGGAATCTCCACCGCGTAAACGGTTGTTAAAGTGCTTTTCGAAGTTGGCAAAGAGTATGACAACTTCCGATCCCGGTCTCTTTAACAACCAAACGTTGTTATAACACCATGGGCATTTCAAAATAATTTATACTTCGAAACCGGAATATAACATCCATTTCAAAACCATATAAATACGATATCATTTCCATTTCAAAACTAAATCACTATGATATCATTTTAAGAAATCCCAAATCAATATAATATCTTTTTTTTTATTTCAAATATATCCTTTTTTCCAAAATCATAGCACTTTTAAATCATAATACCTTGAAACCCATGACTTTGAAACATAACTTCCAGTACTTAAATGGTTTAATATTAAATTACTCTATATAATAAATTAGCTTCTTTAATTTCACAAATCAATTTCAAATACAGATTTGAATCCCCAAATAAACCATTTCAATTTCCATATATTTCAAAGTTTTAAATATTCCACCATTTCAAAACTAATTCTTTGATAATCGCATATACATCAAATTCAATTACTATTATTTAGATTTGAAATGTTTACGTAATAAATCCAATATCATTTAAGAAAACTTTTAACTTCACATAACTGGATATTCTTTCAATTTATTTAACTTGATATATTTATTTAAATCAACTTTACATTCATTTAAATCACTCTAAACCAAATTAAGTTATAAGAATCATACCCTTTAAAATCTCAATTTCAAATCAAATTTATTCGAGTATAATTCTTAAATAATTCAATCCAAACCAATTTCATATTTATCTTCCAACTTAATTTTTATTTAAGTCATTAAAACTATATGTATAGAATATCTTAAAAAGGTACTTAACCATATAATATAAAACAATCAAACTCCATTATTAAACTTATTTTTATTAAACAAATTTATACATGGCTTAAATTCAAGAATTTAACTATATATATATATGTAATAATATTTATATAATATCAAAAATTAATATTTATTAAACCGTATATTTCTTTCCAAAACCATAGAAAATCATTTCAAAATATTTTATATATAGACCACGGTGTCTGTATATAATTTTCTACCCTATGGTCAAGTGATACAGATATTTATCATTTCAATCCGTAATTTAAAATAAAAATATGGTTATATATCATTTCAAACCGCAATCCCAAATGAAATGAAATGCATAACAACTTGCAGTTTATAACAATATAAAATACAGAATCCCTTCACTCAATATCAATGATCAACCATTTATCACAATCATCATCCAATTCAAACAATAACATCAATATAGAACAGATAATAAATAACAAGTAATTACTGGCAGTTTATATTCAATAATAAATTAATTTAACTGGCAGTTTATACGCAATAATAAATTGAATAACAATTTAATTCAATAAATTTAATTTAACTGGAATGACGATAAAATATACCAAACAGCAATAAATAAATTTCTAATCATATCAGAAATTAATTCAGCACACATAAGAAATTTTAGAAGTTGTGAGTGGGTTAAAACACTCACCTTTTGAATTTAAATTCAATTTAAACCCAAAATTTCAACAGTCTCCAAATTCATCCAAACCAGAGTCAAAATGTCTGGAATTCCAATACAAACCTAGCAGAGAAAACCGTGCGTAATTTCGACCTCGTATGAACAAGTTATGGATATAAGAAGATTGGAATTTAAATTAAGTTTTAAATTAAATAAAACAGAAGTCACCACGGCTTACTGCCACGTACCCGGTCCCCTTCATCTTGCTACAGAACCCTAGCTGAGCATGCGCTCGAACAAACGCAGCCGCCAACGCACGAGAAGCTTCATCGCAAATTCGCCATCGCCTGAAAGTCTGTGGCCACGATCAGACTTCGCCATCACCTCAGCCTTGACGAGCCGACCCCTCCCCTCGCTCGCGACAGCGCGCGGCACTGCCTGGTGGTGGCCGCCTTCGCCACCTACTGCCGCTCATCATGGTGAATCCGAAGCCCCTTCGACCTAGGTTGCCGTGCCCATGACCACCATACGACGCCCTCTACACGATGCCACCACCCGACCGTCATGAAATCGACGATCCACCGCACAATCCAACTTCCAACCACGAACGGCCGAAACTTCTTCATCCGATTTCGGCCACACAGCAACCCAGATCAAAAAACAAATTATATATTTTACTTGCGCTCGTCGAGAGCTTCAAATCCATATATAATTCGATATAGTTTGAAGAGATTTAATTTTTGGCTTTGAATTTGATTTTGAAATTGCAATTAGAATTATGGTTTGTCTGCCATTGAAATGAGGAGGAATGAATGAATTGTATATACAGACAAATGAGAAATAGAGGTAGTCTAGGGTTTATAATAGGGTATTTATAGACAAAGCTGAAATAGAATGGATCAGATCGATTGGATATACACGTTGAACAATAAAATGGCCCGAAAAGCCCGTTCTGACTCCGGGACGAAATTGGGTCAACCCACATATCAAAATAGATGTTTTTAAATGTTTTAAAATCAATGAAATAGGTTTCAAGTCCAAATTCTATCGTATGAAGAAGTTATGCTAAAACCAATTTATTTCAAATTGATTTCAACGCGTTTCGAGTCTATACGATCAAACGACAAGTACGATTGCTACGAAACTTGAAATCCTACAATAATTCACCGTTACGGATCTGATGAAACTAGTTTCATCGAAATCCGAGCCAGTGGCCGAAATGGTTATTTTTGCATTAATTAAATAAATTAATAATTAATTAAATCAAATTTTCAATTTCAATTCTAAAATTGACAATTCTTATCATTTTTATATTTCCAAATCATTCACACTAATTTAACAAATTTAGATGTCAATTTAAAGTTAATTAATTTATCAATTTCAGTTTTAACCTCAATTTATTGAATTCAGAAATTATAAATAAAATTCCCAAAATTCCATTTAATTAAATCAATCAATAATTATTCCATTCACTATTGTCAAATAGATGGATTTAACATTGGATTCAAAATTATTACATAAATTTTCTCATATTCCATCTTCATTTCAAACAACGAAATATTTAGATGTTTTAATTTCATTTAATTGCAATTAATCCAATTATTGAATTTTACATTTCAATTAAATAAATAAAATCTTGATTTCCATTCTTTAAATCAACCAATTGTCATATTATAAATAGAATTAACATTATTTCCAATTATTACTTTAATCTACATTAACAAAACGTTAAATTAAGATTTATTGCAATTGATTACCAAAGTTTATTTAACACATTAAATAAATAAACAACCTATATTAATTGTCACCTATTTGCTTTTAATTGCATTTATAAGTTTGTTACCTATCAACCCAAGTTATCATTCCATATATATCACTAATTTTATTCCATTACTATTTATGATACCCTTGCATTACATACTTCAATATTTCCATTTTCATCTTTATTTCAATTGCATGATATTTAATTTCAATTGCTACAATAATTACACTTATTATAAATTAGATTTCAACGGAATGATTTGTTTGTCTTTCATTACACTAGTATATTCAAATATCCATCTTTCCTTTGTATTAACTACTATTTCCATTTTATTATATTTGCCAAATATGTACATTAATTACGATTTATATTCTCAATTAATTTATTTACTTGGTTTCATACTTTTATTACATCAATTACTACTTTATAAATAAATTTACGTTTATATTTAATTTACATTCACACTTTCCACTATTATATTAATTATCATTAAAGTAACATTTAATTACCCTTATTTGTAATTGGTAAATTAACTGGTAACAAATACCATTTGTCACCATTATCCCTTTATAATACTTGTATGTTTATTCTTCACAAACAATTTCCATCTATCATATTATTTTACACATTAATACAATAATTACATTTGTTTTTATTATATTCCATTTATAACTAAGTCATAACATTTAAATTATTTTATTTAATTGGCATGTTCATTCAAGTTCATTAATTGTCAACTTGCATTAACATATTTCCTTAATTTATAACCAATTACTGTTAACAATGTGTTATTTCATTAATTAATTCAATACTTACCGTTATTTTCTCATATTCAATTTATATCCAGGTATAACACTATCACTACTTCATGTATTAGAATTTTATTCAAATCACTAATAATTAGTTTTATTTACCACTGCTATATTTCATTCTTAACATTTACTTCAATATAATTAGAAAATTTTTATTTCTTTCTTAATTTAATTACGAAAATCTTATTAATTTAACCAATTTAATTATTGAATTTTACGGGTCGTTACACTCTCCCCCACTCAAAACTTTTCGTCCCCGAAAAGGAAAAAGAAGGGAAAAGATAGAATTAAATAAACAATACATCTTATTCAAAAATATTAACTTATAAACAAAAAATTTGTACAAAATTAATTATTTTAAATAAAATATGCAAATTTACAACCATAAAATCTTTTTATACTCAAATTAATAAAGTTTGGAAAACATTTTTCAAAATATTTTCTAAGTCCAAAATTTACGAAAAAATTTCGGCCGAGTCTCCTTTGTACGGAGAGTCTCGAGAGAAAATATAATAGTAAATATAACAATATACAACAATACCTCAAAATAATATATCCCAACAACGGGAAAATATATAAAATAGCGCTATAAAACTGTAATCCGAAAACGTACCTATTTGTCGGGCAATTAACGCTTAATTATGAAACCAAAAGCAGTAGCAATTGCTTCCATAACCTGTATTTCACTTATATAATCCAGAAAAGTTAATAATTATATAAAATGAAATATTTAAAGTTGTTTCGATCAATAGCAAATAAATCAATATAACAACAATCAATTGCAACCAACAGCATACCCATCAAATATAAATCAACCATCCAAGCAAGACAACCATTGGTTTGTTCGGGTTAAGATTTTATATCACATAGAATAAAAAATAACTATGAAGTATTTCACTTACTCAACAGTCTTAGATAAAGCTCAATAGATTATTCATACATCTAAGCGTAAAAGTATCTTTACCCAAACAACTCATTAACCAAACAAACAACAATTTCAAACAATAAATTAAGTTCATTCTTATTAATTCCATTTTATACTATTTGTTGTTTGATTTCTTTTCTTTCATATAATGATTTATCTTTTTAATTTACATTTATTTCTTGCAAAATTTCCCTTTTTATTATGTTACATTCGTTTCTCAATTTCGTTTATTTTCATTTATTTATCCATAGTATTCATATTTTAGTTCAATTTCTTTGCATATTAATTCATTTACTTAAGTTTATAATCTTATACTTACAATACTTACTTCCTATTACCTTTATTGCAGTAATATTTCAATTATACTTAAGTTCACAACAATTACAACATCAGATTCTTATTTATTGAAGAATTACATTGAATACTTTCATTACTTCAAATTTTTACTTGTATAATATTCTATTACATTTTCTTATTAAACATTGTAACTTTTATTATTTGGTAAGTTATATATTTATGCTTTTAAGAATACAATTGAAAATTACACAAGTTTATTTTATTTCTTTTAATTAACTTAAATGTTCAATAATAATATCCTTTGTTTTATATGTTACAAATTCCAACCTTCTTTTAATTTCATTCATAACTTAGCATTAAATCTCTTATTTTAATTAAAGGTTCCAATTATTAATTATTTAAAATCCATTTCACTACAATAATTGAAACTACTGATTAACAGAAAATTAAGAACTAAATACCGGGTTAAATTTCAAATCATTTTAAAAATAATATATAAATGTGTATACTTACAACTTATATATCCAATTATGTTTAAACAATTTGAAATTTTATATTTGTTTATCAAAATAAATCTGTAGTAAATCTACTACAGTGGCTTTCCCACTTAGAAACTCGAAAATGAATGTCGATGATGCGTGCACTCATCACCGAAATTATTTTCCAGCGACAGAGAGGGAAGTACATAACTTATTTCTTCCAAAATTTATTTAAAACAATTTTTTAAAATTATATTGAAATATTTATATCAGAAAATACTTCTAAATAATATCATTATTATTATGTTCCAAAATCATACGAAAGAAGGTTTTAAAGCCCGGAACATAAGTTCTAAATTTCCAATCTTTCATTTATTTTATTTTCAATCTTATTTTCAACTAATATCTAAGTTTCACCACCTAACAACCAATATAACACAACCAAATATAACATTTATAAAAAAATTATTTTTTATATATATAGAAAATATAATAGGCAAAATTAATTCATTCACCTATATTGAAAACAAATATTGTGTCGGTCTGTCCTATTAAGTGTATAGAAATACCTATTGATGTCATAGCATCCCATGCATCAACCGGAATTTATAAATATAAAATGGAACAAATTAACACAATATTAAAACCTTTTTATAACACTAACAAGTACGCTCTCTCATATATACACTCAATGATTCATCATAGGGTATTACTACCCTATTAATAAAGAGTCAGACCGCACAAAGCTAAGGTTTATCGCTAAACCAAAGCTCTGATACCAGATGTAACGCCCCGCCTTTTCGTACGCTTTAAATCGACGATAAACCACACGTCAGACTTAAACCATACAGAAGGGCGGATTGTTATGGCGTAAATAAGAAAAAGCAGAGAAAGAAAAAGAACAAAACAGAATCTTGCAGCGGAACGATAAAATATAATAATCCAATAAACAGTTCGTGATGTTGTTTTACAAAAACATTTGATTATACTTATACAATACATATCAGAGTTACACATACCAGAGAATAATCAACAACAATGCAGCAGAACAATGTGATGCAGGTGGAATAATATAATAAATAATAGTAATAAAGTCTTCGTCTTTGTCCTCCAAAAGTAAGGCCTTCCAAATCCTGAAATGCTCAGGCTGACCCGAGCAAAATGAAAAGACAAAACACTCGAGTCAGAACTAAAAGATCTTATGTAAGTTAAATCAATGGTAAATAATACGAGTGGAACAGCATCGGAGATGTTTACGGGGTTTGACATCTCTTATCCAGTGTCTAATGTGAGTGCAGTAACTTAAGATATGTTCGGGATTCACACCTCCTAAGGATCCGTTAAACTATTTACTATGTAGTAATATTTCGCTATTATAATAATGATTATAGTAAAATAAACTTACTTTTAAAAAGCATTAAAGGGTTACCCATATAGCCCTTACCACGTAATAGTCCTAGTAGTCCATCCAATATCATGGTCCCGCTTGATCGGAAAGCCATCAGAGGATACCACACGGCCTACGGGAGAAAACCAAACTCGTACAAGGCGCGTAGGGTAGGTGACACGGCACAACTAGGCATTGCTAGGGTAGATATACCAATTACGCTTTCGGGCCAATGGTAAGCGTAGCGCGCAGCTATTGCCCACCTCGAGCCACACCCCCAAATCAAAAAACAAAAGTGGCCACCGAATCAATCCAAAAGTCAGAGATAATATCGAAGGGATGAGTCCGATAAAAGGTGCTACCTTCTTAGTTTGTCGATCGCTCCTGTTTTAGCTACCTTATGCCAACTCATGGGAGTCGGGTCCACGTATTTACCTCAAAGGAAACGCCGTCGCCATCCTACTTCATTTTGGAATCTCCACCGCGTACACCGTTGTTAAAGTAGTTTTCGGAGTTGGCAGAGAGTATGACAACTTTCGATCCCGGTATCTTTAACAACCAAACGTTATTATAACACCGTGGTCATTTCAAAATAATTTATACTTCAAAACCGGAATATAATATCCATTTCAAAACCATATAAATACGATATCATTTCCGTTTCAAAACTAAATCAGTATGATATCATTTTAAAGAAATCCCAAATCAATATAATATCATTTTTTTATTTCAAATATATCCTTTTTTCAAAATCATAGCACTTTCAAATCATAATACCTTGAAACCCATGACTTTGAAACATAACTTCCAATACTTAAATGGTTTAATATTAAATTACTCTATATAATAAATTAGCTTCTTTAATTTCACAAATCAATTTCAAATACAGATTTGAATCTCCAAATAAACTATTTCAATTTCCATATATTTCAATGCTTTAAATATTCCACTATTTCAAAACTAATTCTTCGATAATCCCATATACATCAAATTCAATTATTATTATTTAGATTTGAAATGTTTACATAATAAATCCAATATCATTTATGAAAAATTTTAACTTCACATAACTGGATATTCTTTCAATTTATTTAACTTGATATATTCATTTAAATCAACTTTATATTCATTTAAATCACTCTAAACCAAATTAAGTTATAAGAATCATACCCTTTAAAATCTCAATTTTATTTAAATTTCAAATCAAATTTATTCGAGTATAATTCTTCAATAATTCAATTCAAACCAATTTCATATTAATCTTCCAACTTAATTTTTATTTAAGTCATTAAAACTCTATATAAGATACTTAACCATATAATATAAAACAATCAAACTCCATTATTAAACTTATTTTTATTAAACAAATTTATACATGGCTTAAATTCAAGAATTTAACTATATATATATATAAAATAATATTTATATAGTATTAAAAATTAATATTTATTAAACCGTATATTTCTTTCCAAAACCATAGAAAATCATTTCAAAATATTTTTATGTGTAGAGCACGGTGTCAGTATATAATTTTCTACCCTATGGTCAAGTGATACAAATACTTATCATTTCAATCCGTAATTTAAAATAAAAATATGGTTATATATCATTTCAAACCGCAGTCCTGAATGAAATGAAATGCTTAGCAACTTGCAATTTATAACAATATAAAATACAATATCCATTCACCCAATATCAATGATCAGCCATTTATCACAATCATCATCCAATTCAAACAATAACATCAATATAGAACATATAATAAATAAAAGGTAATTACTGGCAGTTTATATTTGATAATAAATTTATTTAACTGGTAGTTTATATGAAATAATAAATTGAATAACAATTTAATTCAATGAATTCAATTTAACTGGAATGATGATAAAATATACCAAACAACAATAAATAAATTTCTAATCACATCAGAAATTAATTCAACACAAATAAGAAATTTTAGAAGTTGTGAGTGGGTTAAAACACTCACCTTTTGAATTTAAATTCAATTTAAACCCAAAATTTCAACAGTCTCCAAATTCGTCCAAACCAGCGTCAAAATGTCCGAAATTCCAATACAAACCTAGCGGAGAAAACCACGCGTAATTTCGACCTCGTATGAACAAGTTATGGATGTAAGAAGATTGAAATTTAAATTAAGTTTTAAATTAAACAAAACAGAAGTCACCACGGCTTACTGCAACGTACCCGGTCCCCTTCATCTTGCTACAGAACCCTAGCTGAGCACGCGCTCTAACAAACGCAGCCGCCAACGCACGCGAAGCTTCATCGCCTGACACTCCGTGGCCACGATCAGACTTCGCCATCACCTCAGCCTTGAAGAGCCGACCCCACCCCTCGCTCGCGGTAGCGCGCGGCACTGCCTGGTGGTGGCCGTCGTTGCCACCTACTGCCGCTCATCACGGCGAATCCGAAGCCTCTTCGGCCTAGGTAGCCGTGCCGATGACCACTATACGACTCCCTCTACACGATGCCACCACCCGATCGTCATGAAATCTACGATCCACCGCACAATCCAACGCCCAACCACGAATGGCCAAAACTTCTTCACCCGATTCCGGCCAAACAGCAACCCAGATCAGAAAACAAATTATATATTTGACTTGCGCTCGTCGAGAGCTTCAAATCCAAATATAATTTGATATAGTTTAAAGAGATTTAATTTTTGGCTTTGAAATTGATTTTCAAATTGCAATTAGAATTAGGGTTTGTCTGTCATTGAAATGATGAGGAATAGAATGAATTGTACGTACAGACAAATGAGAAATAGAGGTAGGCTAGGGTTTATAACAAGATATTTATAGACAAAGCTGAAATAGAATGGATTGGATCGATTGGATATACGCGTTGAACGATAAAATGGTCCGAAAATCCCATTCTGACTCCGGGACGAAATTGGATCAACCCATATATCAAAATAGATGTTTTTAAATATTTTAAAATCAATGAAATAGGAAGTCCAAATTCCATCGTGTGAAGAAGTTATGCTAAAATTAATTTATTTCAAATTGATTTCAATTGATTTCAATTTTATTGATTTTAAGGCGTTTCGAGTCCGTACGATCAAACGACAAGTCTGATTGCTACGAAACTTGAAATCCTACAATAATTTACCATTACGGATCCGATGAAACTGGTTTCATCGAAATCCAAGTCAGTGGCCAAAATGACTATTTTTACATTAATTAAATAAATTAATAATTAATTAATTAAATCAAATTTTCAATTTCAATTCTAAAATTGATAATTCTTATCATTTTTACATTTCCAAATCATTCACACTAATTTCACAGATTTAGATGTCAACTTAAAGTAAATTAATTTATCAATTTCAGTGTTAACCTCAATTTATTGAATTCAGAAATTATAAATAAAATTCCCAAAATTCCATTTAATTAAACCATTCAATAATTATTCCATTCATTATTGTCAAATAGATGGATTTAACATTGGATTCAAAACTATTACATAAATTTTCTCATATTCCATCTTCATTTCAAATAACGTAATATTTAGATATTTTAATTTCATTAATTGCAATTAATCCAATTATTGAATTTTACTGTAACGATCCTGAATTTCCGACCCAGTTTAAATTTTTAAATCCATCATTTTAATATAAAATTTTGAAATTTATAAACGATCTCAGTGAACGTCCAAACTTTATTTATAAGATACGCCTAGTTAGAGATGAGTATAGAAAATGTTTCGTCGTAAAATATTACAGTAAATTTCGTTCGCGTTTTATTGTATATCAGTTCATATAAAGCTGCTTAAAATTTATCTTTCAAATCCAAATATTTTTACACAGTTATGTTGTAAAAATTATTCCGATCAAGATTATGTAATTCGTTTCATCAAAAACTGTCATCGCCTGTTCCGTTTAAATTGTTTTGCAAAACGAACAATTTAAGCGGCGTAAATTCAAATTTTTATAAAATCATCGTATCGCAATAATCTGTGTACCGTTGGAAACGCATCGTCGCACTGATCAAAACAGTATATTTATTCGTGCCAATCGGAGTCCAACGTAAAATAGTCGCATTGATTTAACCGTTTCGGACGGACCGGTTAAACAAATTTCAGCCCAAAATTCTTTAGCCCGTATACATTCAAAATTTTGAAATTAAAGTCAGCCGATGCATTTAAGAAAGTAGTTGGAAGCTGAGGGTTGGCATTGGAATGGGGTATGACTTTTCGGTATTCGATATTGAAAATGTGAGATACGAAGCAACAAAGTAAAAAATTATATTTCTCTAGTATCATTCCACTGTTCCAACATTTCATCTCATCCTCTCTACATTTCGAAACCACCAGGTAACACACTTTCCCTTCCTTTCTTCTATTCTTTCTAAAATTTTGAAAATGAAAATAAAATAAAACTTACAAAATATGAGCATGGCCGAAGCATGCACTTTGCCTCACCTCCTCTCCACTCACTTCCTCCCTTCCTCACTTCACATATCAAAAGTACACACCACCTCCCTCTTCATCAAGCATGGCCGAAACAAAACCCCACTCCCCTCAGCCTTCGCGCCTCACCGGACCACCCTCGTTTCGCCTCCACTTGCCACCTACCTGAAGCCGATCCACTCCATCATGTGCCGGCCTACCCACCTCCACGCACATATAACCGAGCTGCGCCATGTTTTTTCCTCCCCTTTTGTTCGCCACCAAGATTCTATGCGTATACATGCTGCATGTACTCGAGTGAATTCAGCAAGTTGAAGCGCGTGCGTGTATGTGTTTCGGAGTATGGCATGCGTGTGTTACAGTGAGCTCGTGTGTGCATAAACGTGTGCGTGTGTTTTGTTTTATATATAAAAAAAATTCTGCGTATGAAAAATTGCAGCGTTGGAGCTGTGTTGCATGCATGATGCGTGCATAGTCGTGTGCGTGTGTCAGGGTGTGTCGTGTGTTATGTGTATGAATTAAGGGAGGTTGTACATGTGAAGGAGTGCATGTATTATGATGTGTGGGGGGGGGGGGGTTGCCTGCATTGGTTAGGTGGAAGAAATTAAGTCCCAAAAAAGAAAAAGAAAAATCGGTAATATGTACATTGGGTGTTGCGTGCATGTGTTTCAGGTGGGCAGGTAATGAAGCTGGGAGGATGTGCGTGCAGGCAAGCTTAGTCTCGGCTGTTAAAAAAAATGAAAATGAAACTGAGATTCGTAAATAGTGTTGGATATTGCAATAGAGTATTTACGTCAATATCTATTTTGATTGCCAAATAGTAACCAACTTTTCTCTGTTTGTTGTGTGCAGAAGCAACCGATTGAGCTTCTTGTTGCGGCAGCATCGATTTTTAGCTTTCGTCCTTTCTCCATCATTGGTAAGCGAGTCTATAATTTATAAATTATATATGACGTTCATTGAATTAATACCGTTTTCTTTGTCGATATTACAGTGTCCGTTGTTCCTATTGTGTCGACTTCATTCGTGCTTTCTTTTGCTTCGCCGTCAATTTCTTTATCCACGAAAGGTGAAATAAATTTTCACGACTATATTCTTATACAAGCTTGATTTATGAATGATTGCTATGTGATGTTAAATTGGATGTTAATTGATATTGTTAAGTGATAATTGAAATTGATATAAGATAGTTAACAATTTAAAAATGGATTATATATATTGAATATTAATTTGTTAAACTTGACCCCTTCATATGTTGAATATTGATTAGTTAAACTTGACCCCTTTGATTGTAAATTAATTGACACGTAGAATATGATAAATTACACTTTGAACATTTGAACGTATATTGGATTGGAATTGAATGACAAGTGAAAACCGTAATGTAATAATCTTTAATCTACATGAAATGATAGTGTAGATTCTAGAAATAATTATATTAGTTTGCATAAATAACAAATGTAAATTAATACGATTATTTCGGGATTATTTAAATAAATTGTTGAATTGTTATGCATGGATGCTATTACTTGTTTATTTACTTTGACACCATCCCAGTTATCACACTGCAAGTTCCCTTTGTATGCTTTGGTTTTTGAATTGAAATGGAATCGGGTTGAAATGATATATACTCAAATAACTTTGACTTAGGATAGAAAATTTAATTAAAACCGATTGGTCAATGTTTTGATTTAAAATAAAATAAAGTGATTTGACTAATAACAAGGTTTTGAATAAAAATTAGAATTTAAATACAAATGAATGTAAATGTGAATATTTGAATTTGAAACAAATATTAACGTCGTAATTGACAAAAGAACATTGTTTAAAATTTAATTATTTAATAATTAAATTTAGAATTAATTGATAATTAATTTTGGAGTAATAAACAATAAAGTTTGAAATTATTAATAATGAAGTTTTGAAATAATTAATGATTAAGTCTTGAAATTTATTAATAATAAAGTTTGAAATTATTAATAACGAAGTTTGAAATAATTAATGATTAAGTTTTAAATTTGTTGATAATTAAGTGTAATTATTAATGAATGAGTTTGAAATGGTTAATAACTAAGATTTGAATTTATTGATAATTTGATGAGATTGAATTATTTAATAATTAAATTGAATTGAAAATTTTCTTATTAAGAGGAATTGAATTTTGGATAAGTAAAACTAAGTTTCTTTAATTGAGTATGAAATTTGAAACTAAGTAAATAATAAACGAAATTGAATTTCTTTAATAAGAAATAGAATGAGTTTTATCGAACAAATGAAAAATTTGAAATTTAAAGAATTGGATTTGACAAATTTAATTTAAATTAGATTTGTAAACTTTGATAATGAAGTTATACTTAAGAAAGCAATGTTATGAATTGGAAATTTAATTGAAATTATTTTAATGATAAATTAATTAAATGAATATCGAATGAAATCGATAAATGAGTTCAAATCGATTTGAATGTTAAAATTAAGTTAAATGATTATGGAATGAACTTATATACGAAATGAAATGAATATTTGAATTGTATTAAATTGAAATTTTGAAATTGAATTATAGAAAATTTGAAATGAAATTGCGAAGTAATGAAACGTAATTTTGGAAATTGATTTAGAAAGACCAACGAAATGTTGATTTACGAATTCTAATTGAAATTGAAATTTGATTCCGTTTTGAAATATATTAAGCGACCAATTGGTAAATTAATTACGAAGGTTATTAAAGGAACCGGAATCGGTTAGGGACATACTCACTGTCTAAACCGAAAACCACTTTAATAACTATGCGCGGAGTGTGATCCAGAATGAAGTGGTTGGATTGGCGAACGTTGATGAATGAAGAAAGTGAACGATAATGGATAGCCTTAACACTTGTGTCAAATTGGAAATGACTAATTTAGGAGCCGTGCCAGGCGAAATGGGATTAGCTACCTCGAACGAACGCACTTCTTCGTAAACTACCCATTTAATTTGTGATTGATTGGTGCACACTCTTGAATTTGGAGTGTTGTTTCGCGGTGTTGCGATCGTTGCGTTCTCACCAGTCCGGATTAGGCAAACGGTAGTTTCACTACCTTGGGTATTGCCTCATGTGCCTTGTCATACTTGTATTCCCATATACGCGACCACTACGAATTTGTTTTGTATTATACCTATGGAGTATTCTCTGATATCCCACTAGTTTACGGTGGAGTTTACAGTGCTGTATAGACTATAATGCTATATAAAATGTGTTAAGGGGGACAATGATAACGCCTTAACACTATTTTGATATTTTACTTTACTGTTAGACATTATCTATCTATCGTACATTACTATGTATAAATAGTTTAACAGATCCTTAAAGATGTTATTCCATTCGTCTTTGAGTTATTGTATTGAATTTGAATCATATTATCTGTATAAGAATATATGTCCTGATTCGAGTGTTTGTTTATACTTATGCTCGGATCAGACTGAGTTTTGTTGTTGCTGTTCTGCTTGGAGCTGAAGACCGAAGACTATCATTATCTTATCTTATCAGTATTGCTCTTTCTATTTGGACTATTGGACATCTATGTTATTCTATTTTATTTTATCTGAGACATTGTTGTATTTATGGGTAGCTTCATGAACTACTCTTATGACTATGTTGTATTTCCGCTGCACTATTCCGTGATGTTAAATTTCTGTGATTCTGTGATGATTCTCATTTATATATATATACTCCATTAATGATTCGTATTTTGTATTATTTAAGTTGACAAGTATGGAATATCGTCAATTTAAATGGTACAAATATACGGGTTGTTACAGTTGGTATCAGAACTTTGGTTCCCGATAACCTTAGCCTATGGAGTTTTAAAGCTCATTAGAGATAGGGTAAGTATACCCTAGAATGAGGAGAATCATTTCAGAATCCACATCCTTTGATTCATCCTTCTTATTGAATTCGTTTGAATAGAATTTCCTTAAGTTCTATAAATTCCTATCTTTATTCTGAATCACTTTTGGTATTCCAGGATGGCTACCAGAAGAACTGTTAGAGGCAGGGGTAGGGGAAACACTTCCGAACCACGTGCCCCAGCTCCCGCAGTCAAATTCTCCACTCTTAGCAAGGAGTACACTCAGCTTGGCGGAGTCAAATTCACTGGCTCCGAGGGTATCATCGAAGCACAGCAATGGCTAAAGAGTTCGGAGAGGATCTTTACTGGCTTGGAGATCACTGATGCTCAGAAGCGTAAGTTGGCCGCTTAGCAGCTTCAGGATGCTGCACAGGATTGGTGGGAGTCAGTCACTTCTCGTACTGACGAGGAAACCATCACTTGGGCCCAGTTTAGGTAGTAATCTATCTAAAATTTCATCTAAATAAAATTTCTTTTATCTCGTTAAATTTTGACTCATCTTTATATCACTTATAAATAGAGATTCCTTTACGGCTCAGTGGATGCCAGCTGCTGGGAAGGCTCAACTCTATCGGTCTTTTATGGATCTCAAGTAAGGCAACATGACCTTCACTGAGTATGAAAGGAAATTCAACGAACTATCTAAGTTCGGACCCAGTTTGATTGACACACCTCTGCTTAAGAATGAGAAGTTCATACATGGCGCACGCCCTGAGTATTACGAGCTCCTCACCGCTCATGTCCATGGAACTTTCACTGAGTTGATGGATTTTGCTCTTCGATATGAGGGAAAGCCAAAGGGAACTTCAGTCAGTAAGGCTCCAGCTACTCAACCATCCTCTAGTTAGACTGGGAAGAGGAAGCCAAATTTTGAGCAACAGAAGAAGAACTGGCAGAAGAAATCCAGGCTTGGCTATTCTCAGAAGAAGCCCATAGACATCTCTTCTATCACCTGCTTTAACTGCAACCAGAAAGGTCACTATGCCAGTAGTTTCCCAACCCCAAAAGGTGCAACTATTCCGCCACCGGCTCAGATGGCCAAGAGAGACGTCTGTCACATCTGCTTACAGCCAGGACGCTTTAAGAAGGACTGCCCAACACAGAAGAGAGGTACCCCATCTGGAGTTTTTGCTATTTCCACACCTACCCCAGAAGTTCCAGATAATCAAGGTACTTTACAGAGTACTTTTATGTTGCATTCTTCACCTGTTAGAGTAATATTTGACACCGAAGCAACACATAGTTTCATATCTATTGATTTATGTAATAAGCTTGGATTGGAACCTATTCTTGCATCCACCCTCTTATGTGTATCTAAACCTATTGGAGGGCCCGCTAACCTCAAAAGGGTTTGCAAATATGTCACACTTATGTATGGCATACATCGTTTTACTTGGGATTTCTTTGTACTTGGATTCGAGGCATTCGACATCCTATTAGGTATTGATTGGCTACGAAAGTTCAAAGCCGTTATCTCATGCAAAGCTCGTACCGTCTCTCTTATCGACGACAAGAGCTTACCTTTAGTTATTAAAGGCAAATCGCCTAATATGCTGGGAGTTTTATATTTTCTCTTGAATCTCATCCAAGTGAACTAAGCTCCACTCCAGTTGTTCAACTCTTTTCTGATGTGTTTGGAGAAGTCAATTCTCTACCACCTCCACGGGAAATTGAATTCCGCATTGACCTTATTTCCGGTGCACGACCAGTAGTTCTCCCTCCTAGGAGAATGACTCCTAAAGAAAAGGCAGAGTGGAATGTTCAAATTGAAGATTTATTTTCTAAAGGCTTGATTCGGCGCAGTCATTCAGAATGGGGTGCTGCAGTTCTATTTGTCAAAAAATCTGATGGTTCTCTCAGAATGTGTGTGGACTATAGAGAGCTAAACAAGCTCACACACAAGAACAGGTATCCGATGCCCCGCATCAACGACCTATTCGACCAGCTTCATGGAGCTAAAGTTTTCTCCCAACTTGATTTGGCTACCGGATTTCACCAACTCAGAATCGCTGAGGATAGCATTCCTAAAACAGCATTCCGCACTGAAAATGGACTCTATGAATGGCTAGCTATGCCGTTCGGCCTCACTAATGCTCCAGCTTATTTCGTCGACTTGATGAGTAGAGTTTTCAAGGATGTTCTTAACAAATTCGTTCTTGTTTTCATCGACGATATTCTCGTCTTCTCTAAAGATGAGAAAGAGCATAGGTCACATTTGGCTTTTGTTCTTGAAACTCTTCGCAAACATCAGCTTAAAGCCAAGTTTTCGAAATGCCACTTTTGGAGAGATGAAGTTCGTTTTCTTGGCCATATTATTTCGGAGAATGGGATTTCGGCCGATCCAGCTAAGATCGCCGTAATCAATGCAAGTTCTATTCTTACTTGTCAATTCTATCTAAACAATTTATCAATATCTAAATTCGAATCCTTGGAATTTGCAGGATTGGAAGACTCCCAAAACTCCTACAGATATCCGCAGTTTCTTGGGTTTGGCCGGCTATTACCGCAGATTCATAGAAAACTTTGCTCGTGTTGCTGCCCTACTTACCGCACTGACCAGAAGGAATGTGAAATTTATTTGGAGTGAAAAGTGCAAGGCAGCTTTCAATGAGATGAAGCGAAGGTTGACATCTGCCCCAGTTCTTACGGTTATAGACGGTAGCGAAGGATTGACCGTTTATATTGATGCTTGCCGGGATGGATTAGGAGCAGTCTTAATGCAAAAAGGAAAGGTTATTGCCTATGCGGGTCATCAGTTAAAGACCCATGAAGCAAATTACGCAACTCACGATTTAGAGCTTCTTGCGGTTGTATTTGCTCTTAAGCTATGGAGGCACTATCTATTGGGAACCAAATTCGAGCTATTCATTGACCACAAGTCATTGAGATATATTTTCTCGCAAAAGGATTTGAATCAGAGACAAGTCCGATGGCTCGAATTTTTAGCTGCTTATGATCTTGATATTAATTATACTCCAGGGAAAGAAAATGCCGTAGCCGATGCTTTGAACAGAAACCAAGCAATGACATGTTGTAATCTTGTTGAAGGAATGTTATTCCAGCTTTCCGTCTCCCCAGCTCTTGTGGATCCTATTATAGCCAAGCAATATGAGGACACTTTGCTTTATCGCATCAAATAAATAGTTCTCGGAAGAGTTGGTAATGCTGACAATAAATTGGGTGCACACGTCGATAGTAACGGAGTCTTGAAAATTGATAATCGCATTTGTGTCCCTAATGTTGATGGTCTAAGGCAGGAAGTGTTGAGAGAAAACCATCAATCTTCACTTTCATTTCATCCCGGTGTCACTAAAATGTACCAAAATATGAATAAGTTATATTGGTGGAGTGGGATGAAACGCGATATTTCTACATATGTTAGCAGGTGCACAACTTGCCAACAAGTTAAAGCCGACCATAGAAAGACAGCAGGTTTGCTTCAACCACTTGAGATTCCAGGATGGAAGTGGGAGCAGATTTCTATGGACTTTATTGATGGGCTGTCAAGGACTAGAAAGGGTAACGAAAGCATTTGGGTGATTGTCGATAGACTGACGAAATCCGCTCATTTTATTCCAGTCAAGTCTACTCGTACAGCTTCGAGTTTGGCAGAGATATATATGAGAGAAGTTGTTAAACTTCATGGTGTACTATCCAGTATCGTATGCGATTAAGATCCTATTTTCATCAGTAAATTCTGGAAAGCATTTCAGGATACTTTGGGCACCAAACTGAATCTGAGCACAGCTTACCATCGTCAAACAGATGGCCAAACTGAGAGAGCCTGTATTATTGACTTTGGTGGACCTTGGGAAGACCATCTTCATTTGGTTGAATTCACTTATAATAATAGTTACCAGGTAAAGAATTTGAATTTCAAATTTGAATAAGTATATTTGAATTTGAATTAATTATCCTTTATAAATCAGGCAAGCATTGGTATGGCACCGTTCGAAGCCTTATATGGACGTCCGTGCAAATCGCCAGCTTGTTAGATCGAGTCGGGTGATCGATTAGTGCTTGGTCCAGAAATAATTATGAAAGCTTCTGAAAAAGTCGAAGAAATCAGGAAGAAGATAAAGACGGCACAGGATAGACAGAAGAGCTACGCTGACAAAAGGAGAAGAGAGCTCGAATTCAGTGTAGGAGACAAAGTATTTCTGAAAGTGTCGCCTTTAAAGAATATTGTTCGATTTGGAAGCAAAAGGAAAGCTAGCTCCGAGATTTGTTGGTCTGTTTGAGATTACGGAAAGAGTCGGAACATTGGCCTATAGAGTTGCATTACCAGAGAAGTTCGCCGGTGTGCACAACGTGTTCCACGTCTCACATCTGCACAAAGTTATACACGATCCATCTATGACCATCCCTACTACTCAATTGGAGGAGATAGTTATTGAGCCTGACTTGACTATTGAGCGGAAGCCACTTCGGATAGTCGATCGTGAGACAAAGCAACTTAGGAGGAAGTCGGTAAATCTCGTCAAAGTACAGTGGAGTGCAGATGAGCGAGATTGCACATGGGAAACTGAGGATAGTATTCGGGATTCAAACCCCGAATTACTAATTTCAGGTATAATTCAAATTTCTCAAAATCTATCTTGACTTTTCTGCTTATTTCATTCCTACTTCACTCGTCGTTCCTTTTGGAGGACGAAAAGTTTTGAGTGGGGAAGATTGTAACGATCCTAAATTTCCGACCCAGTTTAAATTTTTAAATCCATCGTTTTAATATAAAAATTTGAAATTTATAAACGATCTCAATTAACGTCAAAACTTTATTTATAAGATAGTCTAGTTAGAGATGAGTATAGAAAAAGTTTCGTCGTAACATATTACAGTAAATTTCGTTCGCGTTTTACTGTATATGAGTTCATATAAAGCTGCGTAAAATTTATCTTTCAAATCCAAATATTTTTACACAGTTATGTTGTAAAAATTATTCTGATCAAGATTATGTAAAAACTGTCATCGCCTGTTCCGTTTAAATTGTTTTGCAAAACGAAAAATTTAAGCGGCGTACATTCGATTTTTTATAAAACCATCGTATCGCAATAATCTGTGTACCGTTGGAAGCGCGTCGTCGCACTGATCAAAACTGTATATTTATCCGTGCCAATCGGAGTCCGACGTAAAATAGTTGCATTGATTTAACCGCTCCGGACGGACCGGTTAAACAAATTTCAGCCCAATATTCTTTAGCCCGTATACATTCAAAATTTTGAAATTAAAATCAGCTGATGCATTTAAGAAAGTAGTTGGAAGCTGAGGGTTGGCATTGGAATGGGGTATGACTTTTCGGTATTCGATATTGAAAATGTGAGATACGAAGCAACAAAGTAAAAAATTATATTTCTCTAGTATCATTCCACTGTTCAAACATTTCATCTCATCCTCTCTACATTTCGAAACCACCAGGTAACACACTTTCCCTTCCTTTCTTCTTCCTTTCTTCTATTCTTTCTAAAATTTTGAAAATGAAAATAAAATAAAACTTACAAAATATGAGCATGACCGAAGCATGCACTTTGCCTCACCTCCTCTCCACTCACTTCCTCCCTTCCTCACTTCACATATCAAAAGCACACACCACCTCCCTCTTCATCAAGCATGGCCAAAACAAAACCCCACTCCCCTCAGCCTTCGCGCCTCACCGGACCACCCTCGTTTCGCCTCCACTTGCCACCTACCTAAAGCCGATCCACTCATTCATGTGCTGGCCTACCCACCTCCACGCACATATAACCGAGCTGCGCCGTATTTTTTCCTCCCCTTTTGTTCGCCACCCAGATTCTATGCGTATACATGCTGTATGTACTCGAGTGGATTCAGCAAGTTGAAGCGCGTGCGTTTATGTGTTTCGGAGTATGGCATGCGTGTGTTACAGTGAGCTCGTGTGTGTATAAACGTGTGCGTATGTTTTGTTTTATATAAAAAAAAAATTCTGCGTATGAAAAATTGCAGCGTTGGAGCTGTGTTACGTGCATGATGCGTGCGTAGTCGTGTGCGTGTGTCAGGGTGTGTCGTGTGTTATGTGTATGAATTAAGGGAGGTTGTACATGTGAAGGAGTGCATGTATTATGATGTGGGGGGGGGGGGTTTGCCTGCATTGGTTAGGTGGAAGAAATTAAGTCCCAAAAAAGAAAAAGAAAAATTGGTAATATGTACATTGGGTGTTGCGTGCATGTGTTTCAGGTGGGCAGGTAATGAAGCTGGGAAGATGTGCGTGCAGGCAAGCTTAGTCTCGGCTGTTAAAAAAAATGAAAATGAAACTGAGATTCGTAAATAGTGTTGGATATTGCAATAGAGTATTTACGTCAATATCTATTTTGATTGCCAAATAGTAACCAACTTTTCTCTGTTTGTTGTGTGCAGAAGCAACCGATTGAGCTTCTTATTGCGGCAGCATCGATTTTTAGCTTTCGTCATTTCTCCATCATTGGTAAGCGAATCTATAATTTATAAATTATAGATGACGTTCATTGAATTAATATCGTTTTCTTTGTCGATATTACAGTGTCCGTTGTTCGCATTGTACCGACTTCATTCGTGCTTTTTTTTGCTTCGCCGTCAATTTCTTTATCCACGAAAGGTGAAATAAATTTTCACGACTATATTCTTATACAAGCTTGATTTATGAATGATTGCTATGTGATGTTAAATTAGATGTTAATTGATATTGTTAAGTGATAATTGAAATTGATATAAGATAGTTAACAATTTAAAAATGGATTATATATATTGAATATTAATTTGTTAAACTTGACCCCTTCATATGTTGAATATTGATTAGTTAAACTTGACCCCTTTAATTGTAAATTAATTGATACGTAGAATATGATAAATTACACTTTGAACATTTGAACGTATATTGGATTGGAATTGAATGACAAGTGAAAACCGTAATGTAATAATCTTTAATCTACATGAAATGATAGTGTAGATTCTAGAAATAATTATATTAGTTTGCATAAATAACAAATGTAAATTAATACGATTATTTCGGGATTATTTAAATAAATTATTGAATTGTTATGCATGGATGCTATTACTTGTTTATTTACTTTGACACCATCCCAGTTATCACACTGCAAGTTCCCTTTGTATGCTTTGGTTTTTGAATTGAAATGGAATCGGGATGAAATGATAGGTACTCAAATAACTTTGACTTAGGATAGAAAATTTAATTAAAACCGATTGGTCAATGTTTTGATTTAAAATAAAATAAAGTGATTTGACTAATAACAAGGTTTTGAATAAAAATTGGAATTTAAATACGAATGAATGTAAATGTGAATATTTGAATTTGAAACAAATATTAACGTCGTAATTGACAAAAGAACATTGTTTAAAATTTAATTATTTAATAATTAAATTTAGAATTAATTGATAATTAATTTTGGAGTAATAAATAATAAAGTTTGAAATTATTAATAATGAAGTTTTGAAATAATTAATGATTAAGTCTTGAAATTTATTAATAATAAAGTTTGAAATTATTAATAACGAAGTTTGAAATAATTAATGATTAAGTTTTAAATTTATTAATAATTAAGTGTAATTATTAATGAATGAGTTTGAAATGGTTAATAATTAAGATTTGAATTTATTGATAATTTGATGAGATTGAATTATTTAATAATTAAATTGAATTGAAATTTTTCTTATTAAGAGGAATTGAATTTTGGATAAGTAAAACTAAGTTTCTTTAATTGAGTTTGAAATTTGTAACTAAGTAAATAATAAAAAAAATTGAATTTCTTTAATAAGAAATAGAATGAGTTTTATCGAACAAATAAAAGATTTGAAATTTAAAGAATTGGATTTGACAAATTTAATTTAAATTAAATTTGTAAACTTTGATAATGAAGTTATACTTAAGAAAGCAATGTGATGAATTGGAAATTTAATTGAAATTGTTTTAATGATAAATTAATTAAATGAATATCGAATGAAATCGATAAATGAGTTTAAATCGATTTGAACGTTAAAATTAAGTTAAATGATTATGGAATGAACTTATATACGAAAAAAAATGAATATTTGAACTGTGTTAAACTGAAACTTTGAAATTGAATTATAGAAAATTTGAAATGAAATTGTGAAGTTAAGAAATGTAATTTTGGAAATTGATTTAGAAAGACCAACGAAATGTTGATTTACAAATTCAAATTCAAATTGAAATTTGATTCTGTTTTGAAATATATTAAGCGACCAATCGGTAAATTAATTACGAAGGTTATTAAAGGAACCGGAATCGGTTAGGGACATACTCACTGTCTAAACCGAAAACCATTTTAATAACTATACAGGGAGTGTGATCCAGAATGAAGTGGTTGGATTGGCGAACGTTGATGATTGAAGAAAGTGAACGATAATGGATAGCTTTGACACTTGTGTCAAATTGGAAATGACTAAAACAAGAGCCGTGCCGGGCCAAATGGAGTTAGCTACCTCGAGCGAACACACTTCTTCGTAAACTACTCATTTACTTTGTGATTGATTGGTGCGCACCCTTGAATTTGGAGTGTTGTTTCGCGGTGTTGCGATCGTTGCGGCGATGTGTTCTCACCAGTCCGGATCAAGCAAACGGTAGTTTCACTACCTTGGGTATTGCCTCATGTGCCTTGCCATACTTGTATTGCCATATACGCGACCACTACGAATTTGTTTTGTAATATACCTATGGAGTACTCCCTTATATCCCACTAGTTTACGGTGGAGTTTACAGTGCTGTATAGACTATAATGCTATATAAAATGTGTTAAAGGGGACAATAGTAACGCCTTAACACTATTTTGATATTTTACTTTACTGTTGGACATTATCTATCTATCGTACATTACTATGTATATATAGTTTAACGGATCCTTAGAGATGTTATTCCATTCGTCTTTGAGTTATTGTTATTTTGAATTTGAATCATATTATCTGTATAAGAATATATGTCCTGATTCGAGTGTTTGTTTATACTTATGCTCGGATCAGACTAAGGATTATTGTTGCTGTTCTGCTTGGAGCTGAAGACCAAAGACTATCATTATCTTATCTTATCAGTATTGCTCTTTCTATTTGGACTATTGGACATCTATGTTATTCTATTTTATTTTATCTGAGACATTGTTGTATTTATGAGTGACTTCATGAACTACTCTTATGACTATGTTGTATTTCCGCTGCACTATTCTATGATGTTATATTTCTGTGATTCTGTGATGATTCTCATATATACATATATATATATACACACACTCCATTAATGATTCGTGTTTTGTATTATGTAAGTTGACAAGTATGAAATATCGTCAATTTAAATGGTACAAATTTTACGGGTTGTTACATTTACATTTCAATTAAATAAATAAAATCTTGATTTCCATTCTTTAAATCAATCAATTGTCATATTATAAATAGAATTAACTTTATTTCCAATTATAAATTTAATTTACATTAACAAAACGTTAAATTAAGATTTATTGTAATTGATTACCAAAGTTTATTTAACACATTAAATAAATAAACAACCAATATTAATTGTCACTTGTTTGCTTTTAATTGCATTTATAAGTTTGTAACCTATCAACCCAAGTTATTATTCCATATATAACACTAATTTTATTCCATTACTATTTATGATACCCTTGCATTACATACTTCAATATTTCCATTTTCACCTTTATTTCAAATGCATAATATTTAATTTCAATTGCTACAATAATTACACTTATTATAAATTATATTTCAATGTAATGATTTGTTTGTCTTTCATTACACTAGTATATTCAAATATCCATCTTTTCTTTGTATTGACTACTATTTCTATTTTATTATATTTGCCAAATATGTACATTAATTACGATTTATATTCTCAATTAATTTGCTTACTTGGTTTCATACTTTTATTACATCAATTACTACCTTATAAATAAATTTACGTTTCTATTTAATTTACATTCACACTTTCCACTATTATATTAATTATCGTTGAAGTAACATTTAATTACCCTTATTTGTAATTGGTAAATTAACTGGTAACAACTACCATTTGTCACCATTATCCATTTATAATACTTGTTTATTCTTCACAAACAATTTACATCTATCATATTATTTCACACATTAATACAATAATTACATTTGTTTTTATTATATTCCATTTATAACTAAGTCATAACATTTAAATTATTTAATTTAATTGGCATGTTCATTCAAGTTCATTAATTATCAACTTGCATTAACATATTTCCTTAATTTACATCCAATTGCTGTTAACAATGTGTTATTTCATTAATTAATTCAATACTTACCTTTATTTTCTCATATTCAATTTATATCCAGGTATAACACTTTCACTACTTCATTTATTAGAATTTTATTCAAATTATTAATAATTAGTTTTAATTACCATTGCTATATTTCATTCTTAACATTTACTTCAATATAAATTATAAATTTTTTATTTCTTTCTAAATTTAATTATGAAAATCTTATTAATTTACCCAATTTAATTATTGAATTTTACGGGTCGTTAAACTTAGTCAGGTTATTTTCAGACTTCATTCATGTGATTGGCCCTGAGTCAGGTAATGACTCTTTCTCGGATGAGGGGGGTTAGCCATGTTTTGGTTGTTGTTAGTAGTTTGGGTATTTTACCCAACTCATATACTTTAAGAATTTGTTTCCTTTTTTTCATTTAATAGTTGTTGAGTTGCATGTGCCTTAAAACTGATATATACTTTGTAAAGTGGTACGACAATTATAATCCGGCTTGATTGTGCAAAATAATAATACTTCATTTTGCCTGCAAAATAAACTAACTCTTTCAATATTCTTATGTAATCAAAATCTAACATTCCTAATTATGAATTATCAATGAATAAACTATAACAATGGTATTATTATGAATATTTTGCACCCCATTTTTTTATTACAGTCAACAAAGTTCATTCCCTCTTTGCTACACACACACACACCAATTTTTGTTTATCCTTCCAGCCTCAAATTTTCTCTCTTTTCCACCTAAATCAATGAGCATTAGTAGTAGCCTTAAACTTAAAACTCTCCTATTTTTCATACTATACAATATCACCTATATATGTTCAGCTCCTTAAAAGTTTACCCCTGGCTTGTGGCAGGCTCAGCCACATTTTATTGTCGAGCTGATGCTAGTGGTACAATGGGTGAGTTCTCTTTTATCAATCTTATAATTGGAACTATCTACCGATCTACATTCGTTATGTATCAATTAAATGTATACATAGGAGGAGCTCGTGGGTATGAAAACTTGTATGAAATGGGCTATGGCACCAACACTGCACGTTTGAGCAGTACTTTAATCTCAAATGGTCAAACTTACCGTGCATGCTATCAAATTCAATGTGTAAAATCTTCACAGCAATGTACTTCAAATGAAATAATGATCACTACAACAAATTTATATCCATCAAAATATAACCTTCCAAATGATGATGGCGGCTGATACAACCTTCCAAAGTAGCATTTTGACATGTCAGCGTACTTTTAAGCAGATCGCAATATATCATGCTAGCATTGTACCTACAGCTTTTAGAAGGTAGTTTAATAAAATCCAAAAGAAGTTCTTTTTAACATCTTTTATGCCCTTCTTGTTTATGGTGCCTTGTGTGAAGAGTGGAGGAATAAGGTACATATAAGTGGAAACTTCCACCCATACTTCAATTTGGTGCTGGTGAGAAATGTGGCTGGAGCTGGGCGATGTAGTAGCAGTTTGGTTGAAAGGAGAGTTCGCAGAATGATATAGATGATTAGGAGCTAGGGTCAGAATTTCAAAAATCACCACTAAAATTGTTAGTATTGAAGGCACAAGGTTAGATGCAAAACATATATATCGTCTATATTCTTTATAAGTTAGGATAGAAATGCATTTTGTCCTTATTTACCATTAATTATGATAAATGTATTATCACACCCCTCTTCAATTGATAGTAAGGCTGCCACTAAGAAGAACAACTGAATAAGCATTACACTGTGTAGTCATTTTGCCAAATAACTAACGTGCATTGTATTGTATTAGGTATGCCTGATGTAAACAGGCCAGTTAAGCCCAGTGTGAGTTTGATATAAAAATAATGTATTGAGCTGTAAGCAATAATCGATCAAAGTTGAATAAAAAGAACCTTTCCCTCCAAAATTGTATTCTTCTTCTTCTTCTTATGATCTTCGAACTGCCTCTACCATGCCACCTAAACCCTCTTGTCAAACTCTGCTGCCACGGTTGATATCAGATGCAGGCCTCAACATTGCTGATGAAGAGGACTGATTCACATCAACAACCACCATTGGTAAATCATTCGGCTAGAATTTTTGGTCCTAATCCAAAATAATGTAATCGATCAAATTCTTTGAACCACTCATCAATTCATGACGCTACAAGATTTCATCACGTGTAAATAAATAATCGCACACATATTTCCTCCCCGTTCTTGAATCATGGAAGTCCATGAAGCTTGAGTTTCCAAAATATAATGGATATAGTGATGTTTTAGCCTGGCTAAAACAAACTAAATTAGTATTCAAATATTATAAATTACCCGATTTTTAAAAAGTGAAAATATGTGCATTTCAACTGAGAGATGAAGATTTACAGTGGTATCATTTGTTTTCAGGTAATATTGATAATTACCGATGGTAAAAGTTTGTTAATAGGTCCTAATCTCCTGGGTAGTCCTATTCTTAGGGAATATAAGGATTATTTTTTCTATTCAACTTAATAACTATTATGTAGGCTTAAAAGGTGGAGTTACTGCTTAGTATTTCTTTTTTGTAACAGCTATGAAAGCCAGTTTGTTTCAGCTCAATAAGATATTTTTTCCTTCCAACCATTCCTTTGTGTTATTAGTGTCTTTGAATTCCAGCATCTGGTATCAGAGCGTAGAGCAAACACGAGAGTTTGTGTGAGTGTGAATTAAACACGAAGAGATCAGAATGTCAACTTAGAGAAGTTTGTGCAGCCGTCCATTCTGAGGTTTGATGGCCATTATGATAATTGGTCGATGACGATGGAGAATTTTCTGAGAAGCAAGGAAATGTGGATCCTGGTGGATGAGGGAATTCCGACACCAGCAATCGAGACTGCACCAACAAGTGAGGCACAGAGGAAAAGTGTGGAGGAGGCCAAACTAAAGGGTATGAGGGTCAAGAACTTCATGTTCCAAGCCATTGATAGAGAAATGCTGGAAATAATTCTCGACAAGAGCACGTCGAAGGCAATATGGGATTCAATGCGTCAGAAGTATCAAGGATCCACAAAGGTGAAAAGGGCCCAACTTCAAGCACTAAGAAAGGAGTTTGAGTTGCTTGCCATGGGAGAAGGAGAGAAGGTGGATAGCTTTTTGTGGAGGACTCTGACCGCAGTGAACAAGATGAAATCAAATGGTAAAGTGATGGAGCAGAGTACCGTGGTTTGTAAAATACTTAGATCATTGACGTCCAAATTTAATTATGTTGTTTGCGCAATAGAGGAGTCCAATGATTTAAGTACCTTAAGCACTGATGAATTGCATGGGAGTCTGCTTGTTCATAAACAAAGAATGCAGGGGTACCAGGCGGAGGAACAAGTGTTGAAAATAACCACCCTTGATGATAGATCAGGCAGAGGAAGAGGGGGTAGAGGTCTGTTCAGAGGAGGACGAGGTTGAGGAAGACAGCCCCTAAACAAAGCATTCATTGAGTGCTTTAGATGTCATAAGCTGGGACACTTTCAGTAAGAGCGTCCCAACCGAGAAAAGAAGGCAAACTATGTCGAGTTGCAGGAAGAAGATGAACTCTTGTTGATGTCCTATGAAGAGATGCATCAAACCAAGCGAGAAGAAGCATGGTTTCTCGACTCTGGATGCAGTAATCACATGACAGGGAACAAAGATTGGTTCTCGGAGTTGGAGGAAGGCTTTCGTCGAACCATGAAACTTGGGAATGATATGAGAATGGTGGTTACAGCAAAAGGAAGCATATGGGTGCAGGTGAATGATATCACGCAAGTAATATCAGATGTTTATTTTGTTCCTGAGCTTAAAAACAACTTGCTTAGCATAGGACAACTTCAAGAAAAAGGGTTAGCGGTTTTGATTCAGCAAGGAACTTGCAAAGTATTTCATCCTAGGAGAGGGTTAATCATGCATACTAATATGAGTGGGAATAGAATGTTCTATTTGTTAGCAGCTATGGCACCAAAAGATTCCCTGCGTTTATAAGCTGAGATAGTGTCAGAGAAAGAGGCTCATTTGTGGCATTGTCGTTTTGGGCATCTTTATCATAAGGGGCTCAGGGCATTTTGAGATAAGAAGATGGTGGCTGGTTTACCATCTCTAAAGTCCCCTAATAAGATATGCACTACTTGTTTAACTGAAAAGCAACACAGTGAGTCGATACCACAGAGGAGTTTGTGGAGGGTTTCAAAGCAACTTCAGTTAGTGCATGCTGATATATATGGTTCTATCAAACCCGCTTCAAACAGCGATAAGAGGTACATCTTATGTTTTACCAATGATTTCACTAGTAAAACTTGGGTTTATTTCTTACATGAGAAATCAGAAGCATTTGTTACTTTTAAAAATTTGAAGATTTGTTTTGAAAAAAGAAGTTGGTGCATACATTACATGTTTAAGGACAAACAGGGGTGGTGAGTTCACCTCAAATGAGTTTGGGAAATTTTGTAAGGTTCAAGGCATTAGAAGGCAACTGACAACGGCATGCACTCCTCAATAGAATGGAGTTGCCGAGAGGAAGAACAGAACCATCATGAATGCAGTGAGGGCCATGTTAAATGAAAGACAAGTTCCTAGAGTCTTTTGGCCTGAGGCAATGAAGTGGTGTGTGCATGTGCAGAATAGAAGTCCAACTGCATCTGTAAAGAAATAAAACCCCAGAAGAAGAATGGAGCAATATGAAACCCATGGTGGACTACTTTCGAATTTTTGGATGTGTAGCCCATGCTCATATACCAGACCAAAAGAGAAGCAAGCTGGATGACAAGAGCCAAAATGTGTATTTTTGGGTGGTAGCAATGAATCTAAAGCTTACAAATTGTTTGATCCTGTCACAAAGAAGATCATCGTAAGCAGAGATGTTATATTTGAAGAAGAAGAAGGCTGGGATTAGAGCCGAACTGAAGAACAGTGCAAAGCTGATGTTCTAGTATGGGAAGATGAAGAGGACAATGATGAAGAGCAAGAGACTGGGCAGAATGAAGAAGAAGGTGGTGGTGATGACCAAGGCACTTCTAGTAGCAGCAGCTCCAGTGAGACCGATCCACCCTCGAATGAGCCAAATGATGTCGTTCAGGAGGCTCTAGTTGAAGGGAGGGGTGCTAAAAACAGACGAGAACCAACTTGGATGGCAGATTATGAAATAGGGGAAGGTTTGTCTGAAGAAGAAGAAGGTTTAAATGTAATGACGATGATTAAAGATGAATATGATCCTTTTCTTTTAGAGGAAGCAATCAAACGCGGGAATTGGAGAGAAGCACTGGCAGTGGAGATAAAAGCTATTGAAAAGAACGAGACATGGGGACTAACAAATTTTTCGAAAGGAGTTAAGCCTATCGGAGTTAAGTGGGTTTTCAAAACCAAACTCAACGAAAGTGGGAAGGTGGAGAAATTCAAAGCAAGGTTGGTGGCAAAAGGGTACGCACAACGATATGGAGTAGATTATAGAGAAGTGTTTGCACCGGTAGCAAGACTTGATATTGTGCGTGTGATACTGGCTTTGGAAGCTCGATGTGGTTGGGAAGTGTTTCAGCTTGACGCAAAGAGTGCTTTTCTTCACGGAGAGCTCAAAGAAGAAGTGTTCGTCCAACAACCGGAGGGATTTGTCAAGAAAGGTGAAGAAGGCAAAGTTTACAGGTTGAAAAAGGCATTATATGGCTTTAACCAGGCACCCAGGGCATGGTACAGCAAGATTGAGACATATTTTGCACGGGAAGGTTTTGAAAGATATTCTAGTGAGCATACTTTATTCACCAAGTCAAAGTGAGGTAACATATTAATAGTTAGTCTTTATGTTGACGACTTAATCTTTAATGGAAATAATAGAATTATGTGTGATGAGTTTAAAAACTCAATGATGTTAGAATTTGACATGTCTGATTTGGGAAGGATGAGACATATTCTCGGGGTAGAAGTCATACAGAGTGCAACTGGAATTTTTATTTGCCAAAGAAGATATGCTCGAGAATTTCTATCAAGGTTTGGCATGGAGAAAAGCAATCCAGTTAAGAATCCTATGATTCCAGGAACAAGATTATCAAAAGATGAGGCCGCCGCAGGAGTTGATGATACTATGATCAAACAAGCAGTTGGGAGTCTTATGTATCTAACTGTGACTCAACCAGATTTAATGTATGGAGTGAGTTTGATTAGCAGATTCATGACAAGTCCAAAGTTGTCACATTGGCTGGTAGAATTTTAAGGTACTTGAAGGGGACTATTGAGTTTGGTGTGTTCTACAAAAAGGGAGAAGGTGACACGGGTCTCATAGGTTATACCGATAACAATTATGCTGGGGATTTGGATGATCGAAAAAGCACCTCTGGTTCTGTATTTATGATGGGGTCTGGAGCTGTCTCATGGTTTTTCAAAAAGCAACTAGTGGTGAGTCTATCCACCACCGAATCTGAATACATTGCAGGAGCTCTTTGTGCTTGCCAATGCATCTGGCTTAGAAGAATTTTGGATCAGCTCGGAGTTAAAGAAAAGAGAGATACAGTACTTCATTGTGACAACAGTTCTGCTATTCAGCTGTACAAAAACCCTATCTTCCATGGAAAGAGTAAACATATTGGAGTACGGTTTCATTTCCTTAGAGATTTGGTAAATGATGAAGTTGTGAAGTTGAGTTTCTGCAGCTCTGGGAATCAAGTTGCAGATACAATGACAAAATCACTGAGGCTGGAACAGTTCGAGAAGCTTCATGGCATGCTTGGAATGATTGAAGCTATTGAAGTAAGCTAAATGCAGATGCATTAGCTTAAGGGAGGGAATGATGGTAAAAGTTTGTTGATGAGTCCTAATCTCCTGGGTAGTCCTATTCTTTAGGGAATATAAGGATTAGTTTTTCTATTCAACTTAATAACTATTATGTAGGCATAAAAGGTGTAGTTACTGCTTAGTATTTCTTTTTTGTAACTGCTATAAAAGCCACAAGTTTATTTCATTTCAATAAGATATTTTTTCCTTCTAACCATTCCTTTGTGTTATTAGCGTCTTTGAATTCCAACAATTACTTTGAATGTGAAGTATTCAAAGATTAAATGCTTTATAGATTTGGAATTTTTATTTTGCAACAACTATTTTAAGCTTTATCTAATATCAAAGAAATAACTATAGCGAGAGGTTATCTCAGCAGATTTAAATAAATTCTTGGTCTATTGGAGAAATTACCATCACATTATGTGTTAGACAGATTTATGGGTGGTTTGAAACATGATATTAAATATGAAGTGCTTGCTGGTCAACAAAAATCACTAAAAGATGAAATTATCTTAAAAAACATCCAGGAAGAAAAGTATATGCAAACAAAAAAACTACCTAAAAGTTACTCATTCACTCCTCAAAATAATCAACTAACTTCCAACACATCAGCCTCAATATCCCAAATCATCTACTAAAAATCAATCAAAAACCAATCCATGTTCCTTTAACAAAAAGCTTACTTCAAATGATATTATGCAAAGAAGAAGTCAAGACTTAAGTTATACTTGTGATGATCATTAAAAATTGAAATTGAAAAAAAATGATTCAAGCGATGCTTGAAGAAGGAATTATCAAATCTGGCTCCAGTTCTTATGCAACCCCAGTAGTAATGGTAAAAAAACTGATGGCTCATGGAGTATGTGCATTGATTATAGGGAACTCAACAACACATAATTAAAGGTAAGTTTCATATTCCTAATATTAATGGATTATTGGATGATTTTAATGGTTTAATTTTTTTTTTCAAAACTTGATTTAAAGTCAGGATATCATCAAAATAGAATTTTTGAAGTTAATATTCACAAAATAGCTATTCGAACTAAGGAAGTTCAATATGAGTTCATTTTAATGTAATCTGGTCTCATTAATGCTCCTTCTACTTTCCAAGCACTTATGAACACAATTTTCAAGCCTTATCTAAGAAAATTTATTCTTGTGTTCTTTGATGACATCTTAACTTACTTTAGGACTTGGCTTGAGCATATATCACATATTCCCTAACCTTGGAAATATTGTACGAAAATTAATTGGTGGTTAAAAAAAATATAAATGCCAATTTTCTCAAACAAGCATTGCATATCTAGGCCCTATTGTATCATTAAAAGGCATTGCAGTAGACCGTGAGAAGACAATAGTAGCAAAATAATCACCAATACCAAAAACTATTAAAGAACTCAGAGGATTTAGGATTATTAGGTTATTATAGAAGATTCATCAAAAATTATGGAATACTAGCCAAACCACTTACCAATCTCCTAAAAAAGAATGCTTTTTAATGGTCCGATGAAGCTTAAAATGCCTTTGATTTCTTAACTTGTTTTACTTCTCCTCCTATTTTAGCTATGCCAGATTTTAACCAAAAATTTGTGATAGAATGTGATGCCTCATATGAAGGAATTGGAGCTGTATTACTTCAACGAATAAACTTATTGCTTTCAATTGCCGAGCATTAAAAGGAAAGAGCTTGCATTTATCAGTGTACGAAAAAGACCTCTTAGCCATTATGTTAGCAATAAAGAAACAGGGTCAGTATTTGTTAGGAAAAAAGTTTGAGATTAAACAGACCATAAGAGGTTAAAACATTTGTTACAATAATAAATACAATCTATAATACAAAGCAGATGGCTAGGAAAACAACATGGCTTTCATTATAGAGTTGAATATATAGCTAGTAAGGTAAACACTACAGCAAAATGTTTATAAAGAAGAACTGGAAGAGTTGATGCTCTTGCTCAAGATGAATTTTTACTCAATGCTACTTCTGTACTTGAATGACTTTAAATGAAAAGTCAAGGAAGATTCATATTTCATAGATTTAGATAATAAAATTTATGGTGGCTCTTTTGATACTTGAAAGTATAAAAAAGTGGATGGCTTATTCTTTTATAAAGGAAAAATTATTGTTAATCCTTCTGATGAAGGACTTAGACAAGTCTTACTACAAGAATACCATGCAGCCCCTTTAGCTGGTCACTCTAGTATTGATAGAACCTTAAAAAAAATTGAAGCAGGTTTTTTGGCATGGCTAAACATCAGATGTTCAAAAATATGTTCATGCATGTGACATATGTCAAAGGATAAAATTGAAAATGCCAAATACCCAAGGCTGTGGCAACCATCACCTGCTCCAAAAAAAATATAAGCATGGATTTCAATATTGGGCTATCAAATTGTAATAAATTTGTTGTTATATATGTATTAGTTGATGGGCTAAGCAAGTATTCTCATTTCCTTCCACGAGCTCATCCCTATACAACCATTCAAGTAGTTGAAGTACTCTTTGATGGTGTGTACAAATTGCATGGTCTTCCAAGATCTATTGTAAACGGCAGCGACACTATCTTTACAAGTGAATCTTCGACTGAATTGTTCAAATTACAAGTTTCTACTTTAGCAATGAGTTCTTCTTACCATCCTCTATTAGATGGTTAGTTTAAAATTACCAACAAAACTCTTAAGTGCTTGAGATGTTTTTGTAGTTGTAAACTACATGAATGGGTTAAGTGGCTTAGCTTGGATGAAGTTTGACAGAATACTACTTGGAAATTACCTATGAAGTGTACACCATTTGAGGCAGTTTATGGTAGAACTCCACCAACTTTATTTTCTTTCATTCCAAAATCTACTAAAGTGTATCAAGTTGATGCAGAATTATATTCAAGAGATATTGCATTACAATTCTTGAAAGACGACATTCTTAAAACAAAAGAAAGAACAATCAAAAATGACGATGCACATATGTCACTTGTCAGAAAGCAAATTTTAGATTAGTGATTGCGTACACTTAAGGTTTCAATCATATAGTCAAACCTATATAGCAAACTCAAAAAACCAACAAAGCTTTCACCAAATTTTTTTGGTCCATATAGGTAGGGATGAACATAAACCGCACCGTTATACAGAAACCGTTTACACTGGGCCACAAAAACGGTGTGGAAATCCGCACCGAATCTTCTAACCAATGCAAATACCCTAAACTGGAACGACCCGCATTAATAGGTTTGATTGCGGTTTGGACGATTGAACCGACCATATTAAACTGGACCAAACCGAAAATTTACACTAGTAATCTTACGATAAAAAAATAACCAACTCCTACATCATTTTAGATTCTAACGATATATATTCTATTTCTAGGTATGTTGTTATTATATTAATAATAATTGTTGTCATAAAGGAAGAAGTTATAGTTTTAGTATAATATTTTTCATCTCATTTTTTGGGTAAATGCTAATTATAATTTTACTCTAGTCATTTCACTTAATGATTATGCATTGATTAATGTTGATATTTGGTTAATCTACTAAAAAAACTCACTTTTAGCTAAATGTTGAATTGAAAATTCATACAATTAAGAACTAATCTTTTATTTCAGTATAACATTTTATGTTTTAACCTTTAAGAGCGAAAACTTCACACGGTTGATTTCGTGAATTGATTGCTGATAGAAGTAATTTTCTTATTTCATATTTAATATAGGTTCAAATCGGACCGGACCAAAACCGAACCATATTGCATCAAAACCGAACCAAACGGAACCATTTAAAAGATTAGTATAATGATTTGAATTTTTGATTAACCATTTGATGCGGTGCGGAAACGGTTTGGGCTCCAAACCCCACCAAACCGACCCGCGCCCAACCCACATATGAGATTGAATAGAGAATTAGAACTATTGCATACAGATTGAAATTTTATTCTATATCTAAGCTACACACAGTATTTCATGTTTCTCAATTAAAGAAGAAGTTAGGATCGAACATCGTTATTCAGAGAGACATACCTGAAGCAACAACAGAACTAATTCTTGAATCTAAATCATTTTTACCTAGAAGACCAGCTAAAACCGCTCAAGGTACAATTACATAAGTAATAATGAAGTAGAAACAATTCCTCACAGAAGATGCTAGTTGGGAATAGAAGATGCTAGTTGGGAAGACTATTGGAAGCTGGTTGATCATTTTCCTACCTTTGACTTCGAGACAAGGTCAAAATTTAATGGAGGGGCATCTGTGAAACTACTACTGATGCACCACCTCCTCCTCCATTGATAGCAAAGCTACCACTAAGAAGAACAACTGAATAAACATTACATCACGTGGTCATCTGTCAAATATCTAATGTGCACTGTATTGTGTTCGGTATGTTTGATGTAAATGGGCCGATTAAGCCCAGTGTGAGTGGGCTATAAGAAATAATCAATCGAAGTTGCATAAAAAGCTTTCCCTCCAAAACAAAATTATATTATTATTCTTCTTCTTTCGATCTTCGAACTCCCTCCACCATGCCACTTAAATCCTCTCGTCAAACTCCACCGCCAAATGTATACACTGCCAATATTATTTTGCATTAATTGAGGGGGCTATGTCTGAAACCCAAATTTCAGTAGAAACATTCATTTTCTTCAAATCAGTCCATCCTCCTCATTGCAGCTTTCAGCAAACCCTAATAAAGTTTGGTCCAAATTTCACTGTATTGCAATCAAGTCGAAATCAACTATCATCATGCAATATTCAATCGAAGTCTTATTTTATTACTTAATGTAGATAAATGAGATACGATGACTAGGTGTAGTAATTCTAGTCCTTTAATATGACTAATTTAATTGGTATCATTCAAAATTTAAAGTGTTTGACAGTATTGAACTATTTTTATTTATGTTTTTATTATAGATTTATAATTTTGAGTTGGGTGACTGAAATAGAACTGATGGGCTTGTGAATTGAATAATTTAAGGTTTAGAATCCTATTTTTTTTTTTAGTGTTTATTAAAAGTGGAAGAGTGAATGAGGTTGGAATAATATGTTCTATTCCTAATAAAACAAGATCTCTCTAAAAATTCATTCTTTTTTTCATAATTATGGAATAAAAATCCTTAATCAAGCTTATACTTGACACAAGCTTTGACGCAGCGGATAATTCAAACAAAACTTCGATCGATGAAATGTAGCAATCGGTGAGTTGAAGATACCAAAATGCCCAAGTTCGTTGATCCAAAGATACCGAACTCTAGCTATCTCAAACACGTTGATAGCGCACTATACCGTGTTCAAAGATCTACGATTCTTCGCACGTTGATCTAGCGCACTAGATTCCGTGAATCGGCTTCAACAAACGTGGATTCGAGCGCACTCGAATGACGTAAGTGGAGATAGGAGATTACACTCAACTACCAATTGGTATGAAAGCACAAAGCTAACAAAAGAGAAATTTTATTCAAAATCAACAACTAAAAAATGTACAACACACTCCCTATTTATAGTATTTTACAACCGTCTCTTAACTCGTGACCGACTCAACACCCTTAGGTCGGCACCGACTTATCCTATAACGACTCAACCCCTTTACAAAACACGCCGACTCAACTTATTACAAAACACGCCGACTTAACTATATACAACACACGCCGACTTAACTGTATACAAGACCCACAACAGAACAAGTTACCACCGACTCATGCTAAGTCGTTAACGACCTAACACATTACCTATATGACCGACTCAAGTCTTGCCGACTCAACCCATAGGTCGCACACTACTTAATACCATATATCTCACAACATCCATAGGTCGGTAACGACCTACAATACAACACACACGACCCCTAGGTCGGTAACGACCTAAATACGTCACGACTCAATAGGACCGACTCAAAGTAAACGACTCAGACTTCCTTCATAAGCTTGTGTCTCTTTCCCTCGTGTTCCTTCGAGTCTCCAGTTAAGTCGCGGGCGACTTAGAATCATTTCTTTAGGTCGTGAGCAATCTCCCCTAAGTCGGCAACGACTTATCACTTTCAGCCGACTTAACTCCGTAGCTTCCTTTACATGTCCTAGGGCAATGTTAACCCGTGTTCCATTAAGTCGGAAACGACTTAATCCAGCCCTCCTAAGTCGTGAACGACTTAACCCCCCTATGAGTCGTGTACGACTCATCTTTGTTAGAAATTTTGGTTGCATTTCTTCTCTGTTCTGAGCTGCATCATCCTCCCCTGGTTGAGAAAAATTCGACCTCGAATTTGTAAATTCTTTCTCAACAATCTCACCGCCGTGATATGGAATTAAATGTTTGACGTTAAAAACATCAGAAGTATAAACGTCATCTGGTAACTTTAATCGATAAGCATTCTCATTGATTTTCTGCAAAACTTCAACAGGACCAATTTTTCGTGCCTTCAACTTGTTATAAGCACCCACCGGAAAACGATCCTTTGTCAATACAGCATAAACCAAATCACCTTCTTTAAATTCAACATTTCGTCGTTTCGAATCTGCAAACTTCTTATATTTCTCATTCGATTTCTCCAATCGTTCCTGAACGATTTTATGACATTCATTCAGCTCATCAACAAAATCAGCAGCTCGTTTAACTGTTCCCTTCGACTGTGGTACAACTGCTAAATCCAACGGTCCCCTAGGTAAATTTGAATAAACAATCTGAAACGGACTGAATCCTGTGCTTCGATTTACTGCATGATTGTGAGCAAATTCTGCCTGGCATAGCTTCAGGTCCCAACTTCTCAAATTATCCTGTACAAGGCAACGCAACAAATTACCCAATGACCTGTTAACAACTTCCGTCTGCCCATCGGTTTGTGGATGATAAGCACTGCTGAAATTCAACTTCGTTCCCACCATTTTCCACAAACTCAGCCAAAAGTGACTCAGAAAACGAGTATCTCGATCAGAAACAATAGATTCTGGCAATCCATGAAGTCGATAAATCTCCTTGAAAAATAACTGTGCTACTCGAACTGCATCTGCTGTCTTCTTGCAAGCAACAAAATGTGCCATCTTCGAAAACCTGTCCACCACAACAAATATCGAATCATTTCCCCGTTGAGTTCTCGGCAAACCCAAAACGAAATCCATGCTAATATCAACCCATGGCTTAGATGGTACTGGTAATGGCATATACAACCCTGCATTCGTTGCTGCTCCCTTTGAAACCTGGCAAATATGACATCGCTCCACGAATCTTTCAACCTCTTTTCTCATCGACGGCCAAAAGTAAGACTGCGAAATCAACTGTAAAGTACGATCACGGCCCACATGCCCCTCTTCATGTAACTCCTTCACAATCTTCATCCTCAGACTACAATCCGGAATACATAAACGATTTCCTTTAAACAGAAAACCATCAACCAACATGAATTCATCGGTAATCCCATCCTTAACTTTTTCAACATATTTCACAAAGTAAGGATCTTCTTCAAGCATTTCTGGCAACATTTCAAACCCCGTCACTTCAACCTTCATTGTCGTTAGTAAATGATTTCTCCTACTCAACGCATCAGCTACCCGATTTGTCACCCCTGCTTTGTGTTTAACGACAAAAGTAAACTGCTGTAAATAAGAAATCCATGATGCATGTCTCGCTGAAATTTTATCCTGTCCCTGTAAATGTTTCAAAGCTTCATGATCTGTGTAAAGAACAAATTCCTTCTGAAACAAATAATGCCTCCAATGCTTGACAGCCTGAACAACAGCGTAAAACTCAACATCGTATGTGCTGTATCTCATCTTCGCTCCTGACAACTTCTCACTAAAATAAGCAACTGGCTTCCCATTCTGACTCAGAACTCCTCCAATACCAACCTTCGAAGCATCAGTATGTAATTCAAATAACAACTGAAAATTCGGTAGAACAAGAATTGGTGCAGATGTTAACAATTCCTTGATTCTCTCGAAAGCAACCCCCGCTTCTTCTGACCACACAAACTGTTTCCCCTTCATGCAATCAGTCACTGGAGCCATCACGCTACTGAAGTGTGGTATGAATCTTCGGTAGAATGACGCTAGCCCATGAAAACTTCTCACTTCTGTAATTGTCTTTGGCTGTGGCCAATTCCTGACTGCTTCAACTTTGCTCTGGTCAACTTGAATTCCTTTCCCTGAAACAACATAACCCAGGAATAAAACAGTAGGTGTCATAAACACACATTTCTTTGTAGCAGCATAAAATTGTTCCTCACGAAGAATAAGCAACACTTCCCTCAGATGAAGAACATGCTCCTCTGTACTCCTGCTGTAAATCAGAATATCATCGAAATAAACCACAACAAACTTCCCGATGAATGGTCGAAAGATTTGATTCATCACCCGCATGAATGTACTAGGTGCATTTGACAGCCCAAATGGCATGACCAACCATTCGTACAACCCCTCTCTAGTTTTGAAAGCTGTCTTCCATTCGTCTCCAGGTCTGATTCGTATCTGATGATAACCACTCTTCAAATCAATCTTTGAAAATATAGTTGCCCCACTCAACTGATCCAACAAATCATCCAACCTCGGCATAGGAAATCTATAACGAACAGTGATCTTATTCAAAGCTCTACTATCAGTGCACATCCTCCAAGTCCCGTCCTTCTTTGGTACCAACAATGCAGGCACAGCACACGGACTCAAACTTTCCTGGATACGACCCTGCTCAAGTAACTCTTCCACCTGCCTTCGTAACTCCTCATGTTCCTTCGGACTCATTCTGTAATGTGGTCGGTGTGGTAACACGGCTCCCGGAACAAGATCTATCTGATGCTGAATGTCTCTAAGTGGCGGTAACTCCTTTGGTAACTCATCTGGAAAGACATCTTCAAATTCTTTCAAAACAGGCTTTACTTCTTCGGGAATTTCAACTTCTTCGCTGCTTTCTCTCCCAATCAACAAAAACACTTCCGGTTCTTCCTCCACTTCCTTGACAAACTCTTTCAAAGTCAACAGAGTTTTCAATTCTTCAATCTCTTCTAGCTTGCTCTCCTTCTGTTGCTGTTTCTTAGGAACCAAAGTGATTTTCGTACCCTCGAACATAAAACTGTAACTGTTGGCACGACCGTCATGCTGAACTGCTCTATCAAACTGCCATGGTCTGCCCAACAATAAGTGACAAACATCCATATCTACGACATCACACAAAATCTCATCCTTGTACTTCTTCCCAATCGAAAAATTAACACAAGCTCTTCGACACACTTTCACTTCGCCTCCCTTCCTTAACCATGCTAGCTTGTATGGTTTAGGATGCTTCTCGGTCTTCAAGTTCAATTTTCTAACTGCTTCCGTAGAAATAATATTATCACAACTTCCCGCATCAATAACGAACTTGCAGACTTTTCCCAGAATAGTACATGTCGATTGAAAAATATTGCTTCTCAGCCAACTACAATCCTCCTCCTGCTTTGGTGTCAAACAACTTCTCCTCAACATAAGATTACAACCTTCATCACCCGACACTTCTTCTTCCTCCTCAACATAAAGTGTATTTGAACATTCTGCCTCCTCACCATCATCTGCCTCAACCTCTGCAACCATGGTCCTCTTCTTCGGCTTCGGACACTCATTGCTTTTATGACCCAACTCCTGACAATTATAGCATTTGAAAACACTGCTAGCTTTCGCCTTCTCAGCTTCCTTCATCACTGGCTTACTGACAGGTTTAGGAACATTAGAACTACCACTGGCCCCCTTCACCGGATTATTGGAATTAGTAAACACACCCCCTCCACGCCTTCCTTGCTTCTCCCAAGCCAACGCCTTTTGATGTGCCTCCGCTACAGATCTTGGATCGAACATATTAACCATATCCTGGATCTGCATTCTCAATCCCCCAATGAATCTAGCAGTTAATTGTTCCTCGGTTTCCATAATATCATTCCTGGCAATGAGTTGGTAGAATTCATCAGCATAATCACTAACAGATTTTGTCCCCTGCCTCAGATTCTGCAACCTTTGGTACATAAGTGACTGGTAATTATAAGGTAAGAAAGTAGATCTCATCAGCTTCTTCATCTTCTCCCAAGATTCAATCTTTGACTTCCCCATTCTTTCCCTGGTAAGTTTAGTTTGCTGCCACCATGCCAAAGCTCTCCCCCTCAGCCTTGTAGCAACCAACTTCACCCTTCTATGCTCAGGAACCTCCTTGAAATCAAAGATCTCTTCAACATTAGAAATCCAATCGAGAAATTCTTCTGCTACCATCCCGCCTTTAAATTCTGGAATTTCCATCTTCATCCCCGATTCCCATCGACGATCATTCTCAACATCCCGATAAGAATTCCGAACTTGGTCTCGATCTCGATAATGAATACTGGCTCTATCACCTTCTTCAACAAAATCAAAAGTACGCCTACATCGATCTCGACCAATGTCATCCCTTCGTTCATGCATGCTTCTTTGACTATGTCTCTCTTCATCCCTATATGCTTCATGGTCAACTTCACGTTGACTTCTTCTCTCTTCATATGCATAGTCATGACGATCTCTTCGTGATGAAATTGATGTGTCTCTTCTATCTCTACAAGAATGTGGCGATACCCTCCTCGCTTCCGTAACCGATGGCGAAACTCGGTTTCCTCCATGGTTCGAGTTTGGTGATCTCCTCCTTTGATTCAAATCATTCATCAATCTCTCCAATTTACCAATGCCTTCATCAAATTTTTCATTAATTCGTTGTTCCATAAGTTCAGCTTCTTCTCGACGATACAAAGCTTCAACGTTTTGATGTCGATTAGCTCTCCTTGGTGGCATGGTTGAAAACTTCACAAAACTTCAACAATTCAATCACAAAACTTCAACTTCTAACACAAGCAAACTCGGCTCAACAATGCTTTATATATACGGCTCGCACTTAGCTCGGCACACAACTAGATCGGCAAGGCTTAGCTCGGCTTGACTTGTCTCGGCTCAACGCGCACGACTTATAGATAGGTCGGCACGGCTTCACTCAAGTATCACAGCCAATCCCTTAACTCGGCAACGAGTTAACGACTCAAGATAAAGTCGGCTCCAACTTATCTCGGCCTTCAACGCAATCCTTGGCTCGGCTCAACTAGCTCGTCCAAAGTATCTCGGCTCAAGTAAGGTCGGTTCTAACTTCAAAACCTTCAAATTTTTTGGCGCGCAGACTCCAACTCAAATTCGAACAAGTCCAACTCCTCGATCCAAATTGAAATGGATCAAACACTCCAAATTGATGCAACTTCACTATGAACACAATGAACTCCTTCAAACTTCAAAAACTTGGCTCCAAGAATCAACTTAGCTATGATTGGCTAAGTATGGCTCCGATACCAATAATGACGCAGCGGATAATTCAAACAAAACTTCGATCGATGAAATGTAGCAATCGGTGAGTTGAAGATACCAAAATGCCCAAGTTCGTTGATCCAAAGATACCGAACTCTAGCTATCTCAAACACGTTGATAGCGCACTATACCGTGTTCAAAGATCTACGATTCTTCGCACGTTGATCTAGCGCACTAGATTCCGTGAATCGGCTTCAACAAACGTGGATTCGAGCGCACTCGAATGACGTAAGTGGAGATAGGAGATTACACTCAACTACCAATTGGTATGAAAGCACAAAGCTAACAAAAGAGAAATTTTATTCAAAATCAACAACTAAAAAATGTACAACACACTCCCTATTTATAGTATTTTACAACCGTCTCTTAACTCGTGACCGACTCAACACCCTTAGGTCGGCACCGACTTATCCTATAACGACTCAACCCCTTTACAAAACACGCCGACTCAACTTATTACAAAACACGCCGACTTAACTATATACAACACACGCCGACTTAACTGTATACAAGACCCACAACAGAACAAGTTACCACCGACTCATGCTAAGTCGTTAACGACCTAACACATTACCTATATGACCGACTCAAGTCTTGCCGACTCAACCCATAGGTCGCACACTACTTAATACCATATATCTCACAACATCCATAGGTCGGTAACGACCTACAATACAACACACACGACCCCTAGGTCGGTAACGACCTAAATACGTCACGACTCAATAGGACCGACTCAAAGTAAACGACTCAGACTTCCTTCATAAGCTTGTGTCTCTTTCCCTCGTGTTCCTTCGAGTCTCCAGTTAAGTCGCGGGCGACTTAGAATCATTTCTTTAGGTCGTGAGCAATCTCCCCTAAGTCGGCAACGACTTATCACTTTCAGCCGACTTAACTCCGTAGCTTCCTTTACATGTCCTAGGGCAATGTTAACCCGTGTTCCATTAAGTCGGAAACGACTTAATCCAGCCCTCCTAAGTCGTGAACGACTTAACCCCCCTATGAGTCGTGTACGACTCATCTTTGTTAGAAATTTTGGTTGCATTTCTTCTCTGTTCTGAGCTGCATCAAGCTTATATCAAAACGTGTTTGCTATTGGATTTTCGGCCTTCCCATTTGACTGCATTTTGGTCAATATATGTATATACATGGTATTTTTTCATTTTTGATGAAGTAAAGAAGCTTACCATTTAAGTGCATGAACAGAGGTTAATAACTCACCATATTTTAAGGATTTCTTTTGCATATCTTGTTAATCAATAATTGATTAAACAAAAATATGTGCTGATTAATTTTCAGTTGTTTAATTGCAAAATAGCTAATATGCAAAGAATCAATTTTCTTATTGGCAAATCGCACAGTGTTACTTTTATACTGTAGAGCCTATAATCTCATGGACGGAGGTGTTATAGCTAATAACCCAGTACTTAAAATTCAAAACACCCTGTTATATTCGATTAAAATAAACACTGTTGCAGACTAATGTAATATATTGCTCTTGATTACATACTTTGTCAGCAATGAACTTGGTCATGAGGGAAATTTTTGTGGAGAATCAAAGTTGTCCTGTGAAGCCAACGAACTATGGAAACTTTCTTGTATTATCTCTTGGAACATAAAACTCAAAATGGAGAACAAGTTTACCACGAAAGAATGCATAAAATGGCGGCTTTTTGAGTGGTTATATAACAAGCAACCACACCTATAATCGACATTTTCAGCAATGTAAGTGATGATATGGTAGATATTCAAACTTTCGTTCTTTTTCAAGCAATACATTCTAAAATTAACTACCTCCATATATAGGTACTGAAATTAGTTATAATTGTGTCCTTTAAATTATTTTTTTAAGCAATGTTTTGGTTTCCCAAGCATCAATAAAATATAAAGTATTACATAAGTCATGTTCAACCTAAAGCATTCTTCTCATACCTCTTATATGCATAATCTTCCTATAATATTTCTTTCACATGGTACCGTGTACGTTGAAGAACAAATTTAAGAACATGTGTAATAAAAAGTGGTTTTGAAATATAAGGAAGTACATGGAGATTTCAGTAGATGAATGCAAGGTTTGTGAGTACGATGCTTTTTCTCTTTATTTGTATATTATAATAAGAGAATTAGGAAAAATGACAAAATTTGAAGAAAAAAAATTAGACTGAAGGACATGAAGTTTTATTTTTAGGCTGAAAGAAAAAAGCTAGTTAAATTAGCATTATATTCAACTTTTACACTGTACAAAATGCTAGTTATATCTAGCATTATAATCAGTTTTACACTATATAAAATGCTAGTTATAACTAGCACCGTCCTTCAGCCTAAAAAACAAACTTATTGTCTTTTAACCTAAATTTTTTTCTTCTAAGTTTTTCCTTGTACCTATTTTCCTATTGTAATAATATCTATAATGAAAAAAATGTGACATAAAGCATATGTGTATAGTTACTTGATACCCTTAACGTAATCACATAACTTTCTTCTTTTTGTCTCATTGCAAGAGAGATGACAACTCTACTTTCAAACAATTATTCAAGAGGAATATAATTGTTTATAAAAGATTTGGTTAGTTGTTACTGTATGTGTGTGTGTGTATACATATATATTTATTTATTTATAGGGAGGTTTCATTTGGTGTGATACTAATTGTAACGTTTAACATTGTCGTCGAACCATTCCACTACCTTTGTCATTTATCAATAAGAATATTGCCATATCACGTATAATTAGGCCAAATCTATTACCACGCCGCTTTTTGTCTTTCTTACCCAATTAAATTTAGACAAATAATAATTAACTAACTTTTCTTTATTTTTATTTAGTCAGATATATTTTATGTCCTTTTATTGTTTCTAATTCTTCCTTTCTTTATCTTTTACTATAAACATGGATGAACATGAGGATAGAATCTTTAAAGAAGAGAACTAATCAGAAGAAGATAATGATTTTGAAGAATGCTATGGAACACAGGTATTTGCTAACTAGCATGTTTAATTTACTAGAATTGAACATATGTTTTCCAGTGACTTATACAAAGTAAAAGGAATTGATAGCAACCAAGCCTATACCTAGTTTGGATTGTTAGTAAACTTGGTGCATGGTGCACTTGGAATAATATTAAACCTAATATAGTGAAATATACACACAGAGCTGGCCCCAAGGCAAGGCAATTAAGACTAACGCCTTGGGAAACACATGCAATAGGAGGCAATAATAAAGTAATGTATTACGATGAAAACCTATTTTGTAGATTATTTTCAAAGAATTTTTGGCCTAGCATAGCACATATATATATATATATATATATATGAATAATGCAAATGTACTACGGTGTCTAGGCTCTAGATATATTTACCTTAGAACTACAATGAACGCATATTGTGTCCTATGACATTACTATCAGTTGTTCAGTAAAATATGGATATAATAAATGTCCTTTAATGTACTGAATAGAGAACTAATTGAAATTTTCCTAAGGCAACAAAAAGTTATGAGCCAACCCTATATACACATTGCATAAGATTTTTTTTTACTATATTAAACTTTAACCTATTCTTCTCTCTCAGATTGCATTATTGGATGAAAATCAAGATATATAAATTAGCATGGACTATACCAATAAGTGTAGATTGTATTGTTGGATGAAAAACAAAGTAAAGAAATTATTTTGTTTATGCTTTGATCCGGTTTCCTTTTCCATGATTTAGTGGCTAGGGTTTTGTTTTTAGTAAAGCGAGGAGGAATATAAAAAGAAATGAGACCACTGAAAAAGGTAAGGACATTTTGTTAATGAAATAAGGTGGAAAAAGGAAAAAATTGTTCGTGGTTTTTTTGAAATTGATACTCAAATGGTAGTGCATTTTAGTAATAGAAGTCTTAGGTAGTATATAACATACTACATGTCAATATATGTTCGAATCACGCTACGCAAGTTTTGAACTTGTGACCTCTCGCACCAAAGTCGAAGTGTCTAATCACTGGACAATTGTGTTAGTCGTGAGTTGTATTTTATTTTTATAAAAACAATGCGGTGGAATATGAAAAGAGTGGAATTTTAATGGAATTGGCCTATTATTAATATAAATTATGTTTTTATCTAAATTATATTACACTGTTTTAGATGAAGGAATCCTACTTAATCAACTTATGTTTTATTGTGACCCTGCTTGATAAACAGTTAAACAAGTTAGACTCTATTTATTAATTCTTCATTTCTCCTAGGTTTATTCTGTAATGGATCAATCTTGTAAGCAAATCATCTTAATGCACAACAATAGTTTTCTTTACGGTTATATATGTATGGAAATATAAGTAGTTAGGTATATAACATTTATTCATTTTTTTATTTGTTCTCTTGCAACTTATAATTTCCAAGTTATTCAAAAGGTTCCTATGATTATTCTAGAGAGGTAAAGTGGTTTTTCTGTTTTTGTTATCAAATTTTGTCTTGTAGGATTATTTTCTAAAATTTGAAGTGTTGTTTCTTGAAATTGGTTGTGTAAAGGCGTTGCAGATATAGATATGGAGACTCCTTATGGTACTCAAGTTTTTTTGAAGGTACTTATTAATGATGTAGCTATCCACTAAGTATTTATCAGAATTATGTTTATGTTACGACAAAAATAAGCACTTGTTTATATGAATTACTAATATTTAAATTATTAGTATTATAGCGTCGATGATTATTTGTATAGTTTATATTCTAATGTCATTAAGTTGATATAGATTAGAAAGGACATCAAATGCAAGTAGATATGCCATTTTTGTGAAAAAAGATTTTTCAAGTAAATGGATGTGCTTGTTTTGTCAGATAGGATAGTAAAGTAAGTGAATTTGAAAAGTTTCTTACTTTCATAAACATTATGATTAGAGGTTTGCACATTATAGAATTTTTTTGGTGTTGATAGCTATTATGACGTGGGTTCCCGATCAAATTTTGAGTTGTTCCAAATTTAGTAATTATGACTTTTCTAGTTAAAGTAACACTTATATGGACATTCACTCTTATATAATTTGTAAGTCCAATGTATGCACTAAAACAATATTTTTGCAACAATTCACTCCATATACTGCTTGTACTTTTATTATTTAACACATATTTGGAAATGCGTATATTTACAAATTTTCTTAACGTAGTGGAATGTTGTCAATCCGAAAATTTGAAAGTACCCGATAAACATAACTATAAACTTTTTAATTGAAATTTTTTTTAAATAAAATAAATCGACTAATACATGATCAATATACCTCAAACTAGCTTAAACTTGTAAATGAATGCATATTTCTATAGTCATTTATGTGGTGACATAGCTCTCTTTACCTGAAGTAGTATATATTTTTAAACTAGTGCATGAAAATAAAATTAACTTCGTAGTATTTATTATTAATATTATATGTGATATATGATATATGTATAATTTTTTCATTTAGGAGTATCAATTTACAAATATTAATTGAAAGTTTTTAGTTTCAAATCTACAATCTTGTTACCTTTACAAATTTATTCGATGAATGGCTTAATAGGTACAGACTTCAAAAAATATGTTTGTATTGCTCCATTTATGCGTATTGATTCTCTCATTAATTTTTATTGCATTTAGGAAGTAGAAATGAAGTTATATGTTTAACATTCTTGAATTTCTCATCTTTTTGCAACAAATATGTTCACTTTTCATTTGAAAACTTTTGAAAGCTTTTATCATGTTCAATATGATTGAAGAATACACATTTTGGTTTGATAGGAGAATGTAACATATGATAAGTTTCATCCATGTATTACCCATCCTAGAAGTGAGGATCAATGATTAAACTATTTCTTTTTAGTTTAATAACATGTTAATGAGAAATGGGAAAATGATGATCAAAGAGATTAGGGGAATGTTAATTGTGTTTCTAGTCACACCAGATGAGTTTCCCAAAAAGATGTTTTCACAATACACATTATAGAAGAAGTTTGGAGATTTAGGAAGAAAATTTTATCACTTAACTTGCATTTGTGATGCTATGTTTACTTATTCTATTATTAGTTGACCATTTTCCTAATTTGGCATGAAATAATTTTTTGTATACAACGTTAAGTTTCAAGTCATTTATCTTATTATTGTAATGTCTCTTGTTCTCCAGGTTGGGATTATTGCAAAATAACTTGGTCTTAGGTTAAGAGTCTACAATTAAGATTTTGCTGATGTACTTCTCACGAGTTATTGATCTCAAGTTTCCTTAAATATGTTATGCATTTCCGTTTAAAATTTTGATTAGCTAAACAAGTTATATAGTTTGCAATTATTGTGTTTTTAAGTGAAACATTTAATTTTGTAAACTTTGTTTTTGATGTTTTTAAATTTTTTGTAAAACTAAATTAACAATATATCAAATATAAACGTTAATAAGCCATCAAAAATATTAAAACGAACGTAATCTACATTATTGGTTCTTTATTTGTATATTACATTTAGATTTGAACAAAAATAATTTATAAATTAGTTCATACCGAGGGAAATCATAAGTGCCTCTAGTATAGATTACTTAATAAATATAATTATTGAGGCACTTATTAGTGCATTTATAATTTACTTATTTATCTATTCCATATGGTATGTGGAGTAGTAAAGGCAAAAGTAGTGTTTAATTTTCCTCTAATTGTTATTAGGGTCTCTACTTTTAGGGATGGTTAGTCTCTTTTTCGTATATGGGTAGATTTTCAAATATGGTAACGTCGTTACATATTTCCATCTTCCAATAAACAAAGAGAAAAAATAACAAAAATATGCAAGATGATCCATTAAAGATGATTCATAAGCATATGATATTTGTTGGTAAAAGTGTTTGTCCACATTGGTAAAAGTATGTATCCAAATTAACATGGTTTGTTTCCCTTATTTATGTTATTCAAAAACAAGATATAGCTTTATGAATAATAAATGGTAAACTGCATCTCTAATATAGTTTTTTATGTTTCTAATGCACTTAACTTATTAATCTAATAATAAAGATGGTTTTCATCATTGCAACAATAAATTAAAATGTGTGGTACTTTACTAAATAGAAACTAAATACCAAAAGGAATCAATTAATGCGGTTAGGAAGCAAATACTAGTGTTACTTAAGGTGGAGAATACTTTGGTAGTTATTACTTGGCCTCTTGACCCGGCTATATCCTGACTAATTGGATTGGCTGGACTCGACGATAAATAAGGCAAGTAGCCCAGAGGGATGATCATGGAGTCCAAAGATTAAGCATAATAAGTAGTATGATTCAACAATCAAATGGGATCAAGAGAGACTCTCCGTAATATTCTAAGTATGGATTACTGCCTCTCCTAGGGAGGGGATTAGTACTTATCCCTCCCACAAGGTAGGAGATTGGATCGTGTCACTTTGGCTAGGAACAACTAAACAACAGTTTAGCTCAATGGAAATCAATCGATATCTCCATAAAACATGTGTGTGACTATGCAAAATAACATTGGAAACACGAAACTAGCATCGTAGGGGACCCGTGGGAGGGATTGCATGACATCAAGTGGCCATCTAGGCCGATTGGTACCGATCGCCCATCTTTGGGAGTTAGGCTATGAAACATTTTGGGTGACCTCTTCTGCATTATAAGAATCTTTCGATGAAATTTCAGGAAGATAGTTGGTCGTCTACACCTATAAATATAGAGTTCATAGCTCATCTTAAGGATCTTTACGCTACTGTTTTACTTCAACTCTATTGTAATCAAGGATCTGTTACGATCCTATCTTCTTGTAATCAGAAAAGCAAGTATTTAATAAAGCAATTCCTTTAAGTGGACGTAGGCAATCAATGTCGAACCATTATAAAATTGTTTGTTCTTTGTTTTTGCTTGTTTGCTCCCTATTTTAAGTTTAATTCTTCACTTTATTTCTTTATTTTCAATCGATCAGGTATTTGTGCCAACTTTTGGTGCAAATATTTTGGTGCTTTCACCGAGACAGAATTCTCAGCTTAATTGGATCTCATCATCAACTTGTGGATTCCCATATTCATGAGAAAGATCCATATTTCTTACAATGAGTTTCTGTTTCTACTCAGATTTCAAGAAGATCTATAAGGAAGCTATTAGCCATGACCAGAGGAAACAGGTCCACTACTTCTCGTGCTGCTGAAGGTAATGAAGATACCAGCATTCAATAGGTTGACTAGAATATGAAACCAACGACTACTGATGCCCTAAATCCAACTGATTACACCACTAAAGCCGACTTTGAAGTCCTGGTGAAGGAATTGTTAGATAGCCATCGGAAGCTCAATCATCAAATCCAAGCCAATATCGACCTGATGAACCGGTTAAAAGACCAATGGGGAGCCTACTCCATACTCAAGATCAAAGAGCTCCTCTTTATCTGACAACTATCGAAGGAGAAGACGACGCAAAAAAGATGCATATGATGCTCGAACATCGAGGGGCAACTATGAGATCGTCTATTGCCAAGCTACCTAGATTGGCACCGAACCCTCTAACCAAGGGGAACCTTCATGCTGGTGAAGGATCCAATTTCGAGCATGCCACGACTCACCAAGGTGTTGGAACCCAGGGAATGCTATTGAAGCACAACCGAGAGACAATGGTAGGATTACTGCTCAAGAGGTGCTTGAGGAGCATGCTAAGCTAAGGCAAGGTAGTGTTGTCTGAAGGCATGGATTGGGTCATTCACATAAGGTGGAACAAGACCACCGCCAAGCACTAGCTCTCCAGTCGTCGGACCTAGCGGCTATATTGAGACAACTTATGAAAGAAAGCCAAGGCTTGACCAACGATGATTGAGAACTCTCTAGAAGTCATACTCCATTCACCGAGAACATCCTACATGCAGAGTATTCATGAAGGTTTAATATGACTAAGGTTCCTGCTTATATGGAAAACTCGACCGCATACAAACATCTCATGAAGTACGAGTTGCACATGGACTTCGCATGAGCCACTAATATAGTCAAGAGCAGATGTTTTCCCATTTTTATAGAAGGGGTTGTGGCCATGTGGTTCATCAAGCTACCACCGTAGTCAATTTTTTCATTTGATGAGTTAGCAACGAAGTTCGTGGAGCAGTTCTGCATGCATGCGGCTCACCCCAAACATGTCATGCCCCTCTCCAACTTGATCCAGGCTCTAAGGGATTCACTGAAAGATTATCTAGAAAGGTTTAATATGGTTATTGCAGAAGTCGGTAGACTAAAAGATGATGCAATACTGATGGCACTGACTAAGGGAGTCGACCCTGAATTTGACTTAGGCGATTGGTTGGTGGGAAAGCCTCCTTATACACTATACCATTTTTATGCAAGGCCAACTTATCACCTTAGGAAGGAGGAGGTGAAGCGGACTAGGAAGAGAGATTTCTTAGGCTAGAGTGCCGAGGGAGTACAAAGTAACATGGCTGTGAAACAGTCCGAAAAGAGTTCTAGGAAAGTTGAAGTTAATGTTCGAAACAAAGCAAATGAACAAAAGAGAGGCAGTGATAGAAATCACGATCGAAGACGAGATTCGGGGAGAGGGAAGCAAGGATCCTGATGTTTGACACATATATGCCATTGAACACATCATTAGAAAACATTTATATTTTGACTTGTAATACTATTAACCCAAAAAATGGATCTACGCCCTGGGTTGAGTGTGAAAGCACTAGCCATATTTCTCAGAGCAAACAACATAGAGAATAAATGTAAAACGAGCAGAAATATTAAAGTGACAAGAAGATTTTTGAGTGGTTTGCTTGTTAATGAAGCCTACGTCCACTTCATAGCTTTCGTTTGATGACTGCTGTTACAAAATTGATTTGGTTTACAAAATGATTGAATCACCTAATTTAGATCTAAAATCATAAGTACTTGGAGGCAACAGGAGGATCTCAGTTACTCCTTCACGACTGTTGTGTGGGAGAAGAGGGAAGAATAGTAATGGAAGAATTACAGCAACCAGTCCAAAGATCTTGTTCATGTTGCAGATGGGATGGTATTTACAAGGGTTGCAGAACATTTAGGCCAGAGCCACTTTGCAGAAGCATGTAGTCGTTATGCAAAGGAAGCCCAAGAAGTTTGGTGGTTATCGGAGCGAACTATTTGGTTCGGATAGGTGCCGATTTAAATAGTTAAGCATTTTTTTATGCTTCGACTACTTGGTTTTCTCTTTTGCCTCGTTACGATGTTCTCTATGTAGTTTCATAGCTTGTTGACTCTTGTTTCGATGATGATTCACCTATGGTTTAGATTGAAATATATTCTAAATCGGATGAACCATTAGTTCTTAAACTAGGTTGTCTAGATCGCTACCAAACTTGTTGAACAAACTTAGTGCAGGCATAGGGTCATGATGCAAGAGAATTGGAGGATCAAAGAGCAGATAATTCGGATCGGTGTCGATACGTAAAGTTAGGATAGTTTCGACCCATACTTTTTAGAGACTTCAATGATTTTCTTTTAGGCCTTCCGGTCAAGTTTCGAGTCGTTTTGGCTTAGCTTGAATGTTTTAACTCTGTTGAATTCAACTGGGTTAAGAATTCGGTTAACTTTTGCCCCTCCAGGGTACTCTTTCGTTGAAAACAAGGTGTGCTTTGGAATTGACTATCTCTGGGTTTTCGTTCTAAGGAGTTTCATTGATTATATTAGGCTACCTTGAAAATCTATCTACGAAGTACTGGTAAACTGTTCGATCTTTGGTATGGATCTCCATTGTTCGTGATTACTATGGGATCTTGACTTGATAATTTCTGTAATGAGCATGAATATCGAGTTGGTCGCATAGAGGAAATTTGAGTCCATTTGAAGGAGTTTTATGTGACATGCTGGTTGGCTTTCAGTATGAACCTTCATCACTCGTGACTGCGAAGAAATTTGGACTTGATATCATCGGGCATGCACACAAACATCAAGAAAGTTGCACTGGAGGAATTGGGAGTAGAGCTAGTGAAATAATTCGAATCGATACCGATCCAGTTGTATCGGATCGGTACCTATTCGGGTACTTGGAAAAAAATATTATATGTACCTGGACCGACCCCTTCTTTTCACATTCATTTTGCTTTCATTTCTGTCTGATTTAAGCTCTCCAAACCCAAGACGAGCCAATTCAACCTTCATCGCCATCGATCTTCACACGCTCCACCGCTACTACCTGGAGCTGCCTTTTCCACTGCCTAATGTTGCCATTGACCATCACGAGAATCCTACCCGTGCCAAACACCTTCGATCTGATCCAATTCCTAGCTTACTGATCCAATCTAAAAGGTTGCTGTTGATGGATTTTGGTGTATTGGAGATGGTTAGCGACAATGCTTATGGAGTTGTATTTGTGACGGAGACAGTGGAAGATTCGAGTTGATTACGACTTTGTGGAAAAAGATAGTAAACTGAGTTTTGAATTTTTCACGGAACGAAGCTAGGGTTTTGCCTTGTTACTCGACATGTTTTGCTATCTTCGTCCACAGATTCAGAGTTGACTTTCCCCGAGTTACACAGTCGACCCCGACACAATGTCTTGCAGATTGATTTGGGTTTTTCTAGGAGGTGATAATAGCTTAGGGTAGCATCTTAAGTGTAGCTCATGTTGTTATCACCTTCCAGAGAACTAAAATCGACTTATGTTGAGAATTCTTTATTTGATTCGGACCCATCGATCTATATTCACTCGCTTCGGATTAGTTCTGTCATTGCACAGTTGGTATACTTGGAATAGGAAGGGAATTCTATATCGCTTCAGAAAACAGATTTGCTATTGATCATTGATTGATAATGGGAAAGTATATAAGAAATGAAATTAACTGGTGATACGGATCACTCTTCATGGTGTGAGTCAACAACATGGTATGGTTTGGTCATAGCATTTAGGACACCGGACCCATTCTCACTTAGATTACACATGGCACACCCTCGGTTAACACTTGGAATCTGATCGGTGGTTGGTACACGTTAATTATCTCTTGGATTTCAAGTGTGAACCACGCAAGGGTCTATAGTTTAGAGATTAGACGTACCTGACCATTTTGAACACAAGCTTTGCAAATCTTCTCAATTCAAATCAGTTTGGGGGAACTCATTTCTTTCAGAAGCGGAGTCATCGTCGATCCTAAATGCATCCGCCGCTTCCATAGCTTCAAGTCAATATGGTTGTATGATTCTATTCGGTCCTATCGTCGATCACACTCCTAATTTCAGAGTCTTGCTTGATCCTCCAGGGAAAGCTCCTGTAGTTCTTACATACAGGATGTTGCGAAGCATTTGCTAGCAACATGGTATCCTAGAGGATGATGTGCTTCTGCCATTGAGAGGAGAATTTGCTCGTATGCCACCTTCTGGATACGTGGCTAGCCACCGATATATGTGCATGTATGATGCAGTGCCTTTGTTCAATCACTTCTTAATGACAACACTTCACAACATAGGGTTGGCTCTATTCCAAATTCTTCCAAATGGATATGCCATGTTGACATGTTTATATGTTCTATTCATGCAAATGCTTAATCGTGCCCCAAGGTTTGCTCAACTGCAATATTTTCTATTGTTCAAGAAGAGTGAGGCTAAGCCATCACTTGTTTATATTGAAGCATGGCGTTGCTGAAAACTTATACTGGATTTTCCCATCATAGTTCCTTCATTTAAGAATCAATTCTTTTTTGCTAAGTGTCTAGAAGAATTTGCCTGTTTATGGACTATGAGGGATAAGTCTCCTTCACCATGCTCGGAGTTTCCTTTAATTGCTATAAATTTTCTAAGCGGTCATATATTCCTTATAATTCTTTCAAAAATTAAGAAGGGCCCGACACTCGGCACCATCTTTAGAACCTTGAAAGCAGTCCATGCTCAGGAGCGCATGATTAGATTCTTTCTCACAGATGAGAACCTTCTTCGATGTGGACTTTTACACCTTGGGAGATCCGTTGGATTCGCTAGCGCTCCTTCATACTGTAGATCCCAAACCCATTATGTTTCCTCTTCCCATGATTATGGTGAAGATGATGATGATGAAGAAGAAAGTGGCCCATTCGATCAAAATTCAAGTCGGGGTCGACCGTCCACCTAAAATACCATCGATTCCGGTAGAAAAAGGAAAAGAGTTTATTCAATAAAAGGGCAAGGCTCCACTTGTTGAAGAGAAGGAAGAAGGAGAGATCAGTGAGCAGCATCCTATAAATGAGGAAGAAATAGATTGGGACACTAATGAGGGTGACATAAATTTGGCGATAAGGACTTTGAATCAAGCCCTGGTCATTCACCTTCACCTTTGTTGAAAGAGCCTATTAAGGTAGCTTCTCCTAAGACTGACCTGTATCCATCTCTTTGCTAGAAGGTATTGACATAGATTTAGGAGATATGAGTAATATTTTTGTGAAAATGGGTGACTTGATGGATGACTTTACTTCGGAAGGGTTACCTTCCCAGTTTACTCAGATCATCCCTTTACACAAAATATGGAAGGCTTGGATGTTACTATTTTGGGCATCTATGTCAACACCTTAGGGGAGTCTTAGTTACTTGGATCCGTTGTTCCCTCGTATGCTTGTTGTAGCCTGCAAAGAGATTCCTGCTTGATTTCAAGATATGGGTGGCGGTTATACCGAAGAGGAGTTAGTTCAAGCATATTTGAACAAGTGTCCTGCTAAGCTTTAGGGGAGGGCCAAAAAATCTTGAGACTGGAGAGGGAACGAGAAGCTATTGATGCCGCAGGCCCCGCTAAGGCTATAACCGGGCATTTTCCTTCAGGCATTAGTGAGCCATCTTCACATCTTCGCGTTGATGAGGGGACCATTTCCACTTCTCCTGTGATTATGCACCCATCAAAAGAGGGAAATTACAAGGGTTTCGAAGTTGTGGTGCATGAATAGACCGATACAGTAGGTAATTTTCTTATCTCTCTCATGTTTGAAGACTTCCAAATTACGTCGGATGAAATTACTGAGATAACCGCCCTTTATTTCGATATTATAGATCAACCCTCTCTTCCTATCGAATTACCTCCTCCTTATAGTGCTAAATCTACTACCATTCTAACCGCATCAATTGTCATCTCCGCATCTGGTTTGTAGCCCAGTTCGCCTTTCGAGAAAATTACATTATTGCATGGTTTGGATGACCCCTCTATATCTTAAGAGGAGGGTTTGGTAGCTACTAATACATGGGAGCAGGCAGATCAAGCTAGCCAACCATCCAAAGTAAAGACTGAGTGGCCGATGATCCAATAGCAAATGGTAGCGATGAAGAGGGACAAGGTTAAAGACAAAAAGGTCATCAAAGAGTTCTCGCAAATCCCGCAAGCACAAAGGCAAAAGAGGGTCTACCAGTGGCATTGTTTCAGAAAGCGAGATCACCTCAGGAGGGGAGAAGCTTGAGAAGTTGCCGATTAGAGGCGAAAAAGGCGGCATGGGAGGTAGTGATAAGAAGCTATGATTTATCCATGTATCTGTGAAGTAGAGCTTTTGCTTTTTGGTCGTTTTTTTACAAGTGCAGAATCTGCACTTAGAATTTCTTTTTATTGCAACAGTGCTATTTGTATTTCCCTTTCTTTGGCCAATATTGTGCAGGCACGGTGCCCATAGTTTGTTGTTGTACATGAAAAAACATTAAGTAATAAAACTGTTGAAATTTTGATTGTAACTTCACATGTCTACTTACCTACATTCCATGCATTGTTGCCTTTTTATACCACTATTTTCTAATGCGGCATGATTTTGTATATGTGAATAGTTGTTGATATTTTTCCTATATTATTTTATTTAGTCCCGTAATTACTGCCAAATATTTTTCTTCGGGGTAATAAAACTGTGAAGTTTTCGCTACTTTGGCCGAGTGTTGGTGAGTGTGTGCCCCTTAGTTTATGAGACTATTTACTCTAAATACTTAATATGAGACCAGGTGCCCCTGTGGTTTCCATATGCCCCCAGTCAGATTTATACTACAACTCCTATCTTTGGGAACTTCTAGATTTATTGTCCTTATTTGAGATGTCCCATTTTGATTTCTGGCTTGAGATATCTGTGAAGTTTCTTTTTTCAGTAACCTTACAGCGAGTGATTTGCGCACTTAAGAATTTTACTAAGTGATTGGTGATTCCAGAGCAATACCGATTACTTGAAATATTGTTAAGTGATTCCGCAATAATGCTGACAGTCGGGCTATTGTGCACATGTGTCGCTCCCTGGAGTGCTATTTCCTTGGCTCCGAAGGCGGCGCATGGCGTATTGTAATATGAGAGTTCCTCATCTTTAGATAAAATTTTGATGTTCCAAGTAGTGGTGTGCGGCTTACGAAATGCGCATAATGGAATCGAAGTTTGCTCGATCGTAGTTTTGCGAACCAAGAAGTGATGCGTGGTTTACGAGATGTGCTGCTTGGGTAACTGTGTTCGCTTAGAAGCGATTTTACTGTCCAAGAGATGGAGTGTAGCTTACGAAATGCGTGGCTTTGATTTGGACCTGTCTAGTGTTGTCGAAGCAACATTGGTTCTTAGAAGGCAAGGATCGAGTTTCATCGATCCAACGGTTTGAGTCGATTTGCTTCCGTCGACTCGACGGGTAGATGGGGCATACTTGAGCACGGTTACACTATTTCGAGCAGCGATCAGATGGTTTTGAGTCGATTTGACCCCATCGACTCGGTATGTTACTTATGCGCACACGGTTTCATTGGTTCAAAAAGCAAAGCAATTTTATTAATTGAAATAAGAGTTTGTCAAGTTCTGCCTATTTATAATGCCTTTCGTATCTCGAGATGGCTTATTTGCATAAGATAGGAAGTAGATAAGACAATCTTAGATAAAGTAATCATGCAGCGATTCATTGTTCCAAGCATAGGGAATTTGTATTCCATCAACGGTTGTTAGCTTGAACGTGTCATCTCCTAGCTTCTAGCCGATCACATAGGGTCCTTCTCAGTTTGGTCCGATTGCTCCTGGTACAGGGTAGACCCATTTGAGGAAAAGGTCTTCTACTTTGAAGATACGGTTGCAGATCTTGGAGTTGCAATGTCATGAGACCCTTTTCCAGTGAGCGGCAGTCCTTAGCTCGTCTTCTTCTCGCTTCTCATCGGCATATCGAGCAATTCAAGTAAGAGCTACTCGTTTTGTTATTGATTGAAGTTTCTTCTTCGATGAGAAGGGACCTAAAGTTCGACTGGGATCATTGCTTCTAAACTATATTCTAAGGCAAATAGAGAGTGACCAGTTGTAGAACTATGTGTTGTTCTGTAAGCCCATAGTGCAAATGGAAGTTCATCAACCCAATTTCCTTAGCTTTAATTAGCTGCTTTTTAATAGTGGACATAATGATCTTGTTTACTGCCTCCACTGGCCCGTTTGCTTGTGGATGTGCAACGACGAAGAAGCTTTTCTTGGTTTGAAAGCGTTGGCAAAAGTCTTTGAATTCAGCGCTTTCGAATTGAGTCTCATTATTTATGATGATTTTTATGGCACTCTAGACCTATTAATTATGTTTTTGGTGACAAAGTTAATAACTTTCTCTATGGTAATAGTGGCCAGCGGTTCCGCCTTGGTCCATTTGGTAAAGTAGTCAATAACAACGATGGCATATTTGGCTCCCCCTTTAGTTATTGGCAATGCACCAATCAAATCGATTCCCTAGATCATGAACGTCTAAGAGCTGACCATCTATGTTAGCTCTATTGAAGGAGTTCTTTTGATCTTGTCGAATCTTTAGCATTGGTCATACCATTTGGCATAATCTGCTACATTGCGGTTGATCGCTGGCCAAAAATACCCATATCAGAGAACTTTCTTTGCAATGGTTTGACCCCCGCTGTGATCTCCTCAATCGACTTCATGAACTTCCCTGAGGATTTTTCAAGCTTCGTCCCTGGACACACACATAAGCAAAAGGATAGAGAACCCCCTTTGTTGGAGTATTCTATCATGTATTGCGAACCGTAGTGCCTTTCAAAGGAGCTTTTTCTGTTGGTTCCTATCCGTGGGGTGTTCCTCTAAGCAGATAGTCCTTAATTAGTGTCATCCATGTCTTTAGTTCTTCAGTCGTTTCGAAAATCCAATCGATACCCATCTCGCCTATATTTGGGGCAGTTAGAGTCTCAATTGGGACCATTCCCATTGGTTGAGCTTCTCTGGGCCAGCTTTTTTAGCTAGATAGTTCACCTTCGGGTTTTGTTCCTTCAGGATATGAGATATGGTGTAATGCTCGATGTCGTTCAGTGATTCCTGTACTTTGGATAGATGCGGGGCAAGGTTCCCTCCCTATGATTAATATTCGCCTCTCACCTGACAGATGACCAGCTGAGAGTCGTTATAGATATGTATGCAATTTATTCCAAGTTCCTTTACAACTTTCAATCCGGCTATCAATGCTTCATATTTTGCTTCATTCTTTGTCGCAAGGAATTCAAAGCGTAAGGCATAGCAAACGGATCATCCTTCGGGAGTTTCAAGCATGATTCCTGCCCTAGAGCAAAAGTTATTTGATATACCATCAATGACAACCGCCAGTGGGTCCTCACTTCCAGAGTAATTTCTTCTTCGTTATCTCATATTGTAAACTCGGCAATGAGTCTGCCAGTGCCTTCCCATTGATCCACTTCGAGGATGGTAAATGATTTCATATTGACTCAATTCAATGTTCCATTTGATAAGTCATCCGGAGGTCTCAGGGCGAAACAACACTTGCTTCAACGGTTGATCTTTTAGTACTTTGATCGGGTGCACCTGGAAGTATGGTCATAGTTTCTTGGATGCGATCATGAGGCAATAAGCTAGTTTTTTCAATTTCAGATAATTCTTCTCGACCCTAGTGAGTCGTTTACTAATGTAATATACAAGTCGTTTACTTAATGCATGGGGCAAGACTGCTAAGTAGGTAAATAAGTCTTCTCTGTCTATAGGCTTGGATAGGATTGGTAGAGTCTCCATATGTCGCAACAATTCTTCAAAGGTAGTCTGACAAGATAGATTCCATTCGAATTTCTTCTTTCCCTTCTTTAGCACATCAAAGAACGGTATACATTTGTCGGTTGCTTCTGAGATAAACCGGCTTAGCACAGCATCTTTTCCATTCAAGCTTTGAAGCTCTTTCTTATTCCTTGGGGCCTCAACTTACTGTAAAGTGGTAATTTTTTCGGGTTTAGCTTCAATTCCTCAGGCGCTTATAGTGAATCCTAGGAACTTTCCAAAGGTTACCCTGAAGTGGCATTTAAGAGGATTGAGTTTCTTTCTATACTTACGGAGCATCTCAAACATTTTGGTGAGGTTGTCCAAGTGATTAGCAGCTATGAACGATTTAACTAACATATCATCTACATAGACTTCCACGGTATTCTCGATTTGATGTTTGTACATGCCATTCACCGGTCATTGGTAAGTTGCCCCCATATTTTTTAAGCCGAACGGCATCACTTTATAGTAGTATAATTCAAGATCGGTGGTAAAAATGGTGTTTTCCTGCTCTGGTTCATGCATCATGATCTGGTTGTATCCTGAGTAAACATTTATGAATGATAGCAATTCATGTCCCGTTGTCCCGTCCATAAGCTTGTCGATTCTTGGTAGTAGAAAGCTGTCCTTGGGGCAGGCTTTTTTAGGTCTGTGTAGTCAATAAAAGTTCGTCATTTTCAACTGGATTTCTTTATCAAGACCGGGTTGGATATCTATTTGATATAAGTTGCATCGCGGAAAAAGACATTCGCTATCTGTTTATCCACTTCTTCTCTTAGCGCTTTGGATCATTCGGGTCTTAGGCTGCGCCTCTTCTACTTCGCTAGTGTATACTTGGAATCAATATTGAGTCCATAGCATGCAACCTTTGACGACACCCCACATATATCTAAATGCTACTAAGTGAATATGTCTAGGTTGGTACAATGAAAATTGATTAATTCATGTCGCATCTTGTTTCCAACATGTAACCCAATTTTCAGGACCCGAGTTGCATCATCCGTATCGACTGGGACATGCACCATCAGTTCGGCTGGTGCTGCCAGATCTTCTCATAATCTCTTCTTTCTAGGGTCTAAAGCCTTGTCAAATTGGTCATGGTCCCCAAGCCAGGGTCAGCTCTGCAGTTGTTATGCGATAGGTTCACAAATGTGGAGAGTTCTCCCCACATTCTTTCTATTTTCTTTTCTTCTAGATTCACGCATTTCTATAATGTAGCATTCTCTAGAGGCACTTTGGCCTCCTTTGATCATCCAAACTCCATCCTCTATTGGAATTTTCATGGTCAGACACCATTGAGCTAAAGCAATCCTGAAATCTGCCAAAGCTGGCCAACCTAAGAAAGCATTGTAGGTGGACATTTCATCTACGGTCACAAAGGTTTGGATGAGGATGACTCTTCGATCACTTTCTCTTAGTTCTACGGGCAAATCAATTGTTCCGAAAGGTTGCTTAGGTTCACCGGTGAATCCCTAGATCTTTATTCGACAAGTGAATACGTCTTTCATACCGATCTTCATCATATCAAACGTGTGTCCGAACAGGATATTGACAGAGTTTCCATGATCCACTGATACCCATTGGACCATGACTGGTCTGATTGCTACCATGACGGCATGGGGTCGAGGGTCGGAGCTTCTATTCCTTCAGTATCTTGAGTTTGGAATACTATATCATCATTTAGGGTTCTTTGCTACTTAGCAAGAGTTCTATCTTTAACCACGAAGCACGAATCTTTCTGAACATGTTTTAATGAGCTTACATATCACTCCATTTATTCTCAACTCATCTATGCAAGATGAGGTTCTCTAGATATTGTCCCGATGATGAGTCTTTGGTTGGTCTAGATCCCTCTTCGCTGGTTCCAGCTCGGTTTCCCCAGTCTTTAGGAGCTTGGCTTCGAGCGGGCTGGTCAGGATTTTGTGGTTTCTTCACATACTACCGAAGCTTGTTTTCCTGAATCAGCTCTTCAATCAGGTTCCTTAGGTGTCGAAACTCATTCGTGTTATAACAATGTGTTTTATGGAAGCGACAACACTTTTCTAAATGCTTTTGTTGTTCATTCACTTCCTTTTTAGGTAACTTCTTGTACTTCTCCGTCCCTTGTGTCGCAAGGTAGACGTTTTCTAGAGTATCATTGAGCGGGGTGTGGTCTTCGAGCCTCAAGCCTTTAAGTCACTTGTTATCTTCGTTTTGCTTGTTGGAATTCTAGTTCTTCCTTTTCTAGTTCTCATTCTTCCATGCGTTTCCTACAGCGGTTTCGGAGGTGTTTGCACCTTGGTTAGCTGCCATGCTAATTTTGGCCGGTGTTGGTTAGTTGTGGGTTAGCAGGTTTTCCTTCTAGCTCCTCCGGCTCTTCCAATCTCAAGAACTTGCTTGCCTTTCAGTGAAAGTCCTTACTAGTGGTAGGTTGTTTCATTTTGATTCATTTTCTGAATTCAGTATCGGAGTGGATAACATGGACCAGGGCCATGAAGACCATATCTTCATTTGGGTTACTCACTTCAGTCATCGTGGTGTTGAACCGACCCATAAAGGATTTCAACGGTTAATTTCATCCCTTGAATAGGCCAGATAAGGACAACACATCTTTTGGTTGTGCCGTATAAAGCCTAAAAAGATCAAGGAATTTTGTCACTAATTCATTGAAAGTGGAGATGAATTATGTTGGGAGCCTAGTGAACCACGTAGAAGCAGTTCCCTTTAGGAAGATAGAAAAATGTCTACATCGAGCAGCATTCGAAGCAGTTGCTCCGTCCATGTTCCAACTATACTTGTACGAGTGAGGTTTCGGATCTCTATTCCATCGTATGGTGGAATAGTCGACATAGTAAACTTTTGAGGGTATAATTCATTCAAAATGTCATAAGTGAAGGGAATCTGGCTTAGAGCAGATCCCCATTCATCATCTCTCATATCCTTACTTTCGTCCATCAATCGCTTGATTATATCCGCTATATATGCCTCTGATGTCTGGTAATTCGTAGGTCGACTGTCAACGACTATGCCAAGTGTTTGATCTAGCAAACAATCTTGGTAAGTGAATTGAAGCCTAGGAGTTGCTTACCATTTTTAGAGCCGCAGAGATCCACCGCTGTATCTTCCCTTAGAGTTTTGCCCCTAGATTCAAGTTTGTAGAGGTTGCTTTGCAGTTGGTGGAAGGCTTGTGTTTCCTTCCACGACGATGCCCACGGCTCCACCACTCCTTTCTGCTTATGCTTTCAGTTTCTTCTATTTAGGCCAAAAATGAAAGAGTTTTCCTACCCCGTGGAAGCCATGGGTTCTGGAATGGTTCTAAGAGCAGCTAGTGATTGCAAGGTTATGAGGGCGTTTAATTTTTCCATAAGAGATTTTTGGTTGTTCTCCATCTTTTGGTTGATTTCGTCAACCATCTAATTTAATTTGCCTTTAGTGACAACTTCATACCGAGTAGAAGATCCCAGTACCTAATTTCTCGTGTTAGCTCAAGAATTTGTTTTGATTAACAGATTATTGGCATCGTTGACTTCAACTTGCTGAGGATTGATCTCTTCTCCAACTATAACAGCTCTTATGGATCTTTCGAAAGCAGTTCTCTTTCTCCCCGCTATTTATCTACAATGGCAAGCTTCAAATTTCCTAGTGCTGATTTGATGGATCTAGTTTTTGGATCTGGCGGGTTCAAAGAGGAAACTAGATAAATTATTGAGTTCGATTCTCAGTGAAAGCCTTAAAATGTTAACCCAAAAAATGGAATAACACCCTGGGCTAAGTGTGAAAGCACCAACGTTGTTTCTCAAAGAAAAAAATAATATAAAGAATAAATGTAAAACGAGTAGAAATAGTAAAGAGACAAGAAGATTTTTATAGTAATTTCGGGACGAATTATTTTAAGGGTGGAAGAATGTGACGACCCATAATTTTTGAACATCTGAAATTAGAATATTTAATTGATTTTAAATATCTGAAAGTTAATTTAACTTGACTTTCAAATATCACTGTTTATTTGGAAATTTTAATTATTGAATTTAAATATTGAAAATTGGGTGAAATATTGAATCTTGATTTTTAAGCTGATTAAAAATATTTTAAAGGCTTGAAAATTTATATTGATAATACTGGAGATAATAAAATTTTAAAAGTTAAATTTAAAACTATTTTGTTCAGTTTTGAATTTATATCGTTTAAATCGATACTTAAAATAGCCTTTCAAGGCATAGTCTCGTAATTCGATGAAACCAGTTCCATTAGATCCGTAATAGTGTTTTATTATCGGATTTCAATTTTTGTGATATTTGGAGTGATCGTTTGGCCGTACGGTAAGTAAACGTGCTGAAATTTAAATCGAAAATTCGATATTATAACTGGTTCAAAAAGCTATCTTCTCCATACGGTCGAATTTGGACCCGAAACCTTTTCCATTACGTTCAAAATAGGGGTTTAACGTTATGAACGCCTAGCGGCACGCCTCGATTGGAGATCGAGATCGTGAGTTGCGGAAATCGAGATGATTTGAATTTAAATTTAAAAAAAAAATATTTATATATCAAAGCACTGTTGTAAGTATTGACATGTAAAGGAAGAATTCAAACACTTGGCAAATTGAAGACACACGTTTGTTCTTCTTTATAAAACAAAAACAATTATTCTCTTCAAGAATCAAAACGGAAAGGAAAAAAATTAAACAAAAATGGCGACAGTCTCCCTCCTCTAAATCGATCGTTCAAAATTATAAAAAAAAATGACCGATCGAGATCGTCTTCCCCTCCGCCTTCATTTTCAGTCTAAATCAAATCGAGCAAGGAAAATCCCTCTTCATTTCGAGCCCTAAAACTGTACTAAAGGAATTGCTACTGTGTTGTTGAATATGCGATTATAAGATTTTTGTTTGATGATAATAAACATATATATATTTATTCATTTAAATGTATTTGTTAATGTACTATTTTATTTTTCATAGATTAAATAAATATTTACTGAATAAAAAAATAACACAGAATTTGAATTCAAACGGAAATTTTATTCAAACAAATATTTATTACAATTTTTGAGTTGTACAAATTTCAAGCTCTCACTATACACACACACACACACACACACACACACACACGCACAATTTCAATTACAATACAAATTTGATTAAATTACAATTCACATTTACATTGCACTTCACTACATATCACTCATTCACTCAACTCATACTGATCTTCACCTTCATTCTAATGTGAATCCAGCATCTGAGCAATCTGCAGAAATGTACATTGACGCAGTAAAATTGAAAATAAAATATTTTTATAGTATAAAATAAAATGTGGATTTTGAAAATAATATTTGCCTCAGTTATTTAGGTTGTTCGTCATCATTTAATTTTGAATTCATCATACACGAACAGCTTGTGACATACACGGTGTATCACTGTATATGCCACAAGGTCGTGCACACCGATATATACACTTGATAAAATTATAGGGACAGGTGAGCACAAGTCAAACCCAAAACGCTGGGTTCAACTCAAGTGCAATAAAGTAATGTCACAATATCAGCACAAGGTCAAACCCGAGCTTTAAGCTGGATTCAACTCAGGTGTGATTTCAAAAATCAACATGAAGTTCAAAGTGAATCAAACTAAATTGAAGCAAATACCAAATTAGTTCAACACAAACTAAACAGGGGTAAAACTGCAATCAAATACATATGGTCAAGCAATGCATCACTGAGAGAATGCACAAATATATATACATATGTATATACACATGTATACAAACATGTACCAGCTCAATACATATATGCAGCCTCGACTAAACTCCAAAGTACGCATGAAGTATACAAGCTACCAAACTCAAAGAAGCAAAAATCCAAACCAAGTTCAAGATCAATGCACATGGAGCAACCAGACCTAACTGGTAGACATGAACGATAAAAATATGATATGCCTCAAAGTTCAACAGTGATGAAGCAAGGCACAACTTAGTACACACCAAGATAATACAAGAGAGGTCAGAGAATGCACACATAAAGATAATGCACTCAAATAAATCCAACCCGGGCAAGTCTACGCAGAAGTACAACACACTATAAGCTAAAACAGTGCACATAAGAGTGCAAGAGCAAATAAAACAAGTGGCAATGCAAGCACAGCTCAACAATGAAATGACTATAAACAACCATACATGAACACTGCAACAGGTCAAGGATGTGCACCAAACAAGAGCATAACACAAATACTCAAAGCAGCTCAAGTCAGTGCACCAGTAATGTTAACATGCCTCAACCAAAATCAAAATGTACAAATGCAAAATGAAACTGCACAGTGCAAGCTCAACTAGAAACAGTGGACATAACAAGTGCAGCCTCTACATGAAGGTCTGAAACAAATGAAACCAGAGGCAACTGGCAACAAATACTACAATGAACCAGTAGTATGGAAAAGGCTCGAACTCAAGTCAGTGCACAACAACCCAAATCAAACTACAATGAACAAGTGGACAGAACAAGTGCTATTAGGAATGAACACAAATGGCCAGAGGGATTAATACGGCAACACAACAACGATGAAATGAAATGTGCACAATCAGATGACACAAGACCACCAAGTTCAACAGTCGAGCATCATCAACAAAGTGATACAACAGTCAAAGACAATATGGCCGGAGTCATGAAACAGCAAGTAAAATCAAACAAGGTCGAAAGTGCTACCAGAGGCAGTGAACAGTATGGCCAAAGTCAAACAAAATCAACATCGTCAAAATCAAGTAGAAGTCGAAGACAACAAGAACGAGAACGAACGAAATCAACGCCTTGGCAATCAAGGAATCGAACCAAGTCAGAGTCCAAAACCGTGTTATTCAAGTGAATTGAAACAGTCAGAAATAAATCTCATGCATTTAAACAAAATCGAATGGCCGAAGACGAATTCATATTGATGTATACAAACGAAAATCAAGGATCTCGAATCCTATATAAATAAATAACATCATCAGAAAATTGCAATCATCGAGTTCAAGTAAGCAAAACCAGAAAAGAAAAAAAAGAAAATTACATACCAATTTTGGTTCGAACTCGACGCAAATTGAAGGAACCGTGAGCAAAGTGAAGAGATGGTCGATTGACGATGCAAATCAGAAGATCAATTGTAATTAATCAACAATCAATCGGGTCCTTCGATAGCCGAAGACCTAATTTCACAAAGCCAAAGCCCTAGCCAATCTTACAGGAGCGAAGACAAGGTCGAAGCACTAGCTAATCTCAGAGGAGCGAACGCGAGGCCAAAGCCCTAATTTCAAAGCAAAAGAGGAAAGAGATCATAGCAGCCATTCTTTGTTTTTCACAAAAAAAGAAGAAAGTGGGTCGACATATACTAAAGAGGGAGATATTTTTGGGCCATCTTTAGTTAGAGCTTATAATTAGGGTTTTATTGTTTAATTTGTTTTCAAATTTAAATTCTTCTTTTAAACAGTTGTAATTTCTTCTCGTGTGACTAGGGTACAAACTACGTGGCATACTTTGAGAATTCGCAACTCAGTGACTGAGTTGTAGCAGGGTTTTGAGCGTAGAGTTAGGTTAGTAAGTAGCGGGTGTCACGAGTTTACGTGTATAAGCGTGTGACTACTTAATTTCTAGTAGAAACCTTGGGGGCAGCACGTAGGCAGGGTTTAGCCGAAGCTGGGTAAATTTTATGTCGTTCTATTTCTGCATTTATTATTCTGCTATCATCTGTGCTGCTATAATTTTGATTTAGCTGTGTTGAAATAATTTTATAAGCTTCCGCAATAATTTTTATAATTAACAGTTCACCCTATTCAACCCCCCCCCCTTCTAGGGTGAAATTGATCCTACAAGTGGTATTAGAGCTACGAATAGAAGTCAACTTTTGTTTCTAAAAAATTCGCTTTTCAAAAACCAATTTTTGCTTTAAAAAATTTGAATTTTTAAAATGGCTTCTAAATGCTTTTGCTGAGGGTCAGTCCATAGTTAGACCACCAATGTTCAATGGTGAATACGTCTATTGGAAAAATAGAATGAAAATTTTTCTAAAAACCATTGACGCTAGGAATATTGTTGAGACAGGTTATAGAGCACCAACTATAACTGTAGATAATCCGAAAATAGATAAACGTGATGGATCAATGGACAGAACTAGAAAATAAATTACAAAATGCTAATGCTAAAGTTATGAATTCTATCATCTATTCATTGGATCAATTTGAATTTAATCGTGTCTCACATTGTCTAACTTCACAGGAAATATGGCACACGCTCGAAGTGACTCATGAAGGTACATCTCAAGTCAAATCACCTTGCCATACTAAGCAGCGCATACGAAAATTTCATAATGGCCAAGGAATATAATGTCAAAGAAATGTACGGATGACTTTCCAATATCGTATACAAATCAAAGGCTCTTGAAAAATCATACACAGAATTGGAGATAGTCCGAAAAATCCTCAGAGTCCATCCACGAAGTTTTGAAGCCAAAGTAACTGTCGTTCAAGAATCAAAAGATTTGAAACAAATGAAAGTCGAAGAACTCATGGGAAACCTCACCACTTACGAGCTAGAGATGAAATTCAAGGAAGAGCGTGAAGGAGGAGACACTCGAAAGAAATCAATAGCTCTTAAAGGGACAATAGAAAGTGAAGATGATGATGATGGTGGTGAAGCAGAACTAGCACTATTAATAAGAAGATTCAAAAAGTGGAATCGCAAATATGGAAATCCGGTCAAAAATCAACAAGCAAAGAGCAGATTAAACAAAACACTAGACAAACCTAAAGAGCAGAAAATCGTTTGTCACAAATGCAACAAACCCGGTCATATCAAGCCAAATTGTCTCCAAAATCGAATCAGCCAAGAAAAGAAACTGAAGAGGAGAAGTTTTGCAGCTACTTGGAATGAAATCGATGAAGATGAAAGTGATAGCACCGGTAGTGAGAGCGAAAGAGAAAATTTGTGTCTTCATGGTGAAATAACTGACAACGATGATGACGAGCCAAGTGAGGTATCAAAACTTACTCATTCAAAATTATTTATATATTTCCACGAAGTAAATGGCTGTTTTGAACGACTTAGGAAGAAGTATGCCAAACTTGAATAACAAAAAGATACTTTGATAGATTTAAATAAACAACTTGACCGATTAGTTAAAACCTATCAAAGTAGGTTCGCTAAGTGTGATAAGTGTCCATTATTTGAAGAAGAAATTAAAAAATCAGAAATTAATCTAAAATCACTTGAAAATGAAATTCTGACTTTGAAAGAAAGTGAAAATACAAGAAGAGAAAATTCTATTAAAAGGTGCACACAATTGTTAAATGAAAATGAATCTCTCAAAATACGAGTCCAACAACTATCAACGACTTCAGATAAATTTTCAAAAAGTGAGAAATCGTTGAACATGCTATTAGAAAAACAAACTATGAATACAGTTAGACAAGGACTTGGGTATAAATCTAAAATGTTAGAAATAAGATTAATCAAGTAAATTCAATGTGCACAATTTGTAGAAAATTTGAACACGATCAAAACAATTGCTGGTACAGACCCAAACACGTGAAAACGTTCCAATTTGGGTTCCAAAAGGCACAAATATAAAATCTCTCAAAATTAAATAAATTTGGATGCCGAGAGGAACATATATAAATAGTTTTGGGTCTCCATAAAATTATTTTCCAAAATCAATTACCACTAATAATCATGGACCTACAAAAACAAATAGATCATCGAACTCTCTTCTCATGTAGGTATGCTGGCAGGCTAAGGAACAACAGCAATGGTACTTGGATTCTAGCTGTTCCAGGCACATAACAGGCGATAAATCAAAGTTCCTTAGCCTAGAAAAGTACAGAGGTGGCAGAGTCACAATGGGTAACAATGATAAGTGTAGAATTGTCGGTAAAGGTAAAGTAGGTAACAATACATTTACCTTGAATGACGTACTATATGTTGAAAATTGCACCACAATTTGATATCAATCAGCCAGCTATGGGATAAAGGTATGAATGTTATTTTTGATTCTGACTTGTGCAAAATTGTTGACAAATCATCAAAAGAAATCTTATTTTCAGGTAAGAGGAAAGGTAATATATATTCTCTATCTTTTGATGATCTCACCCTTTCAAAATGTTTGGTAGCTAAGGACATAGAAGTAAATTTATGGCATAGGCGATTAGGGCATGCTAGCTTGAATTTGTTAAACAAATTTAAAAGGGAAACTTTGGTAAGAGGGTTGCCATCACATGATTTCGAAACAGAAAATTTATGTAAAGCATGTACCTTGGGAAAACTCAAAAAATCATCATTTCATGCCAAAAACAATGTAAGCACTTTTAGAGTGCTTGAACTAGTTCATATGGATATGTTTGAACCTAACGACATTGCTAGCTTAGGTGAAAAGAAACATTGCTTTGTGTTAGTTGATGATTACTCAAGATATACATGGGTATATTTCTTGGCTAAAAAATCAGAAACTTTTTCATACTTCAAAAAATTCACAAAATTGGTTTAAAATGAAAAAGGAGTTCCTATTGTTTCGTTAAGAAGTGATCATGGTGGAGAATTTGAAAATTATGAATTTGAAAACTTTTGTGATGAAAATGGTTTTAAACAAGAATTTTCTGCACCACGTACTCCACAACAAAATGGAGTAGTTGAAAGAAAGAATCGAACATTGCAAGAGTTGGCTAGGTCTATGATAAATAAGTATAAGTTACCTTTGCATTTTTGGGCAGAAGCATTAAATACATCTTGTTATGTAATGAATAGAGTTATGATTAGACCGATTCTTAACAAAACACCCTATGAGCTATGGTTCAAAAATAAGCCAAACATTGTTTATTTCAAAGTATTTGGTTGTCCGTACTATATTCTCAATACAAGTGATCAATTAGGAAAATTCAAAGCAAAATATGATGAAGGCATATTCATGGGATACTCTTCTAGAAGCAAAACTTATAGAGTCTACAACAAAAGGAATAAAACAATTATGGAGTCAATCAATGTGAAGTTTGATGAAGGCATTAGTGAACAGGAAATGGTCAAAAGCAATGTTAAAGAGGAGAACGAAAAAGATGAGAAGGAAAAACCAAAAGAAACGGCAACAATAAAAGAAGTCCAAAGGAATCCAGATCCAAAGAGATTGAAATTCAAAGTAGATCATCCTCCAGAATTGATAATAGGAAATCCAATCACAGGCGTTCAAACTCGTTCCTCCTTTAGAAATTTGTGTGATTTTTGTCTATATAGTGGATTTATTTCAGAAATAGAACCCAAAGACATGGATACAGCTCTCAATGATGAAAATTGGTTTATGGCTATGCAAGAAGAGCTAAATCAATTTGAGCGAAATGATGTTTGGAGTCTAGCACCTAGGCCTAAGGATTATCCAGTCGTAGGAACAAAATGGATTTTCAAAAATAAATATGATGAATCTGGAATTGTGATTAAAAATAAAGCTAGATTAGTCGCAAAAGATACAATCAAATTGAAGGAGTTGACTTTGATGAAACTTTTGCACCAGTAGCTAGACTAGAATCAATTATTGTTAGCTTTTGCTTGCTACAAAGGATTTAAATTAAGACAAATGGATATTAAAAGTGCCTTTCTTAGCGGAATTTTAAAAGAAGATGTATTTGTTGAACAACCAGAAGGTTTTGAAAGTCTCCTAACCATGTATATAAGCTTAAAAAGTCATTATATGGATTAAAACTAGCTCCTAGAGCTTGGTATGAATGCCTTAGCACTTATCTTCTTGAAAAGGGTTCAAAAAGGGCTGTGTAGACACCACACTATTTCTGTTGCATGAAAACGATGATCTTTTAATTGTTCAAATATATGTTGAGGACATCATTTATGGTGCTACTAACAATTTATTGTATGAGAATTTGAAAAAGTTATGCATGAAAAGTTTGAAATGAGCTTGGTTGGAGAGTTGAAATTCTTTTTAGGATTTCAAGTCAAACAAAGCGATAAAGGTACATTCATTTCTCAAACAAAATATATTAGAGAACTTGTCAACAAATTTGGATTAAAAGATGCTAAACCAGCTAGAACCCCCATGAGCACAACAATTAAACTTGACAATGATGAAAAAGGTAAGGCAGTTGATCAAAAATACTATAGAGGTATGATTGGATTACTCCTTTACCTTACCGCCTCTAGACCTGACATCATGTTTTCTGTCTGCTTGTGTGCAGATTTCAATCTAACCCAAAAAAATCTCATTTAAAAGACGTTAAAAGAATTATAAAATATTTGTTGCACACCCCACGATTTGGTCTTTGGTATCCAACAAATGATAATTTTGAATTAAAAGGATTTTCAGATGCGGACTATGCTGGAAGTCTGGTTGATAGAAAAAGTATTAGTGGTGCATGCTTTATGTTAGGACATTCATTAGTTGCATGGTCAAGTAGAAAACAATTGTATTGCGTTATCCACCACAGAAGCAGAGTATATTTCTCTGAGTGGTTGCTCTGCTCAAATCTTATGGATGATACAAACTTTGCAAGACTATGGTCTAAATTTTAAACGTGTACCACTAATGCGTGATAGCAAAAGCGCAATTGATCTCACAAATAATCATGTACATCACTCACGAACAAAACATATATATGTTAGATATCATTTTATTAGAGATCATATTTTCAAGGAAAATATCTGCATAAATTTCATTTCAACCGATTCTCAATTGGCAGACAATTGTACAAAACCCCTACCAGAAAATAGTTTTTGTAAACTACGTCTCAACTTAGGTGTTTTAGAAATTTTATTTTCTAAATATTTAACATTTTTTCTCCCTACTAATTATCGAAAAAGTAAATAGTAATTGAAAAAGTGATGAGTGTTGATATTTATCATATATTATGACTCGAGACGGTATAATTAGTAAATTTCTTTAGAACAAGACTTATAAAATTTTGTTGGTAAAAATTCCATGACCATCTCTATTTCTATCATATTTCTAACGACCATCACTTATCAAAATCCTATATAGTTTGTCAACATGTTGCACTTTAAACAGGAATCATTCGTTTCTCATTTTACATTTTTTAATAAAAAAATTAATAATAATAATAATAATAATAATAAAATCCATTGTATTCACTCTCATTTAAAAGTCCTCACGGTTATGCATGGGTGAATTACTTGGAATTTGATATGTGCGTCCATGCTCATTTAAAAGTCCTCACGGTTATGCATGTATGGAATGCATATCAAAATTGATTTTTTTAAATAAACAAGTTGATTCTAATCCCAATTAAAATTCCTCACTGTTATGCGTGGTTAGAAGTGTGACGACCCAGAATTTTCTAACAATTTAAATTTGAAAAATAAATTGATTTTCAATATTTAAGGGTTAATTTTAACTTGAATTCCGAATGATGATATTTATTTGATAATTAAATTATTGAATCATGTAATTCGAAATTGGGTAAAATGTGGAATCTGGAATTTTAAGCCAATAAAAATAATAATTTGAAGGCTTATAAAATTTATAATGATAATACTGGAGATAATAGAATGATTGGAATTTAATTTAAAAGATAATTTGTTCAATTTTGAAATATATCGTTTAAATTGAATTTAAAAATAGCCTTCCAAGGCACAGTCTTGAAATTTGACGGAACCAGTTCCATTGGATCCGTAATAGTTAGTTATTATCCGATTTCAATTTTCGTAGCGTTTGGATTTACCGTTTGCTCGTACGGGTGAGAAACGCGTTGAAATTAAAATCGATAGTTTAATATTTTAAATTGATTTATAAAGCTAACTTCCACATACAATTAAATTAGCCTCCGAAACAGATTCCATTGTGTTCGGAATGCGGGTAGAACCTTATAAACGTCTGTCAACATATCTGATTTGGGGTTCGGGGATTCGCATTATGCAAAAAGGATATTTTCAATATTTAAATATTTTGATTAACACTCGTATTAAAGAAGCTAACCTCAAAACAATATTTACCACCGGCCTCTCACCTTCAACAGAAATCGAAATCAATTTTCTATTCAAGTCCTAATCCCTCTAATGTAATCGCATCTCAAAAAAATAAAAAATAAATACAGAAAATGGCTGAAGCCCTCGAGAGAAAAAAACGACGTGGTCTTAATCGAGTTCGAACTCGATGGCGCAGTCATGTGAGAATAGGCGGGGGGAAACTCGACTTCAGGCCGTTCGCTTTTGGGGCTGCGATTGGGTTCGCGTACGCACGCGCGAAGTGGAGGCAAAATCGATCGTGATTCTAGGGTTTGGGCCGCGCAGTGATTGGAAGACGCGAGGCAGCACCGGTGGCCGTAGGCAATGCTGACGTGAACCTAGGGTTTGCAGCTGGAGGTGATGCATGATCTAGAGTTGTGGCACGTTGTGGCAGTTTGACTTGAATGCTCGTTCTTCAGTGACGAGTAATGTCATCGAGGTGAGGTCTGTTCTTGAAGAATATTGTTTAATAAAGTTTGAAATCTGCATAGCTTATTTAAACTGTACATAGGCATTATTTCAGAATATGGGTTTCATAGGAAAGAAATATGATTTATTTTTGGAAAAAAAATTGGTTTACATAAAATTAGTTAATCAAATTTTATTAAATGGTAAATGATGATTTGATTATTACAAATGTTAATAAAACCCTATAATGTTATTCAAGGTCTAAATCGTAGAGAAGACAAACCGGATTGGGCTGGGTTGCAATTTGAATTAAAGGTGAGTAAATCTCACACCTTGGATTTTTACCTAAATTTAAATAGTTAAATATATGTATTTGGTTGCATGATTAAATTGATTGATGTGCACTATGAATAGATGATCGGGTGACTTTGGTTTTGATTGGTTCTCGAGTTGATTGTGGTTTGACTCGAAGTATTTGGGTTTTAACTTGTTTAAACTTAATTCAGAAATAAGAAAATGATTTCATTTTAGTGTTAATAAGGGCTTAATGATTTGTGATTCAGTAAATAAGAAGGGTAACTAACATGGATAATTAATTAATGATTTGGGATGATTAATTTGGTAATTAAGAGTTGAATTAATTAATTACAGTTAAGTTAATTAATAAAGCATTTAAAATAATCGATAGATGGTTTAATAAGCAATTACTTAACGAAATTAATAAAGTATAATTACTTGTGAAATTAATCAAGAGATTAATTAAAATAGTTAAATAAAGGAGTAATTAAGTTATTTAATGAAGTAAACAAAAGGATAGTAAATTACTGGTTGAGATAAATCAAGAGTGGTTAATACTTATGATTTAATTAATGATTAATTATTTAATGTAATTAATTTAGATCAGGATAAGTCAAAATATAATTGAAAATCCTTAATCTATATAATTAATAATGTAATCAAAGATTGATTAATTAAGATTGATTTATCCATAAATAGAGACTTATGAAAAATTAACTAATATAAGTAATTAAGGATTAATGTAATTGAAATAGTTAATTAATTCATGAAGTAATTAACATTACTTATTGATTTTGGGTTAAGGATAATTAATATCATGAAATTAAATAAAGATAATTACTTGAATGTAATTGAAGGATAATTAATCCAGGGTGATTAATTAAGATGAATGGATAGGGAAGGGTTGATTAATTAATTGTTTTGGAATTAATTAATGAAGGAGTCTAAGTGATTGAGGTTTGAAATTCAGTTAGAATCAATTGAATTGATTTGTATGTGATTAAGTTTTGCTTCCGAATGATTGATTGATATTGGATGCTTTGAGTGAGTTGATACCTTTGATATGAAATGTTGTATATTTCATTTGGAAAACTAGGGTTAGGATGACATGAGTTCGAAGAGACCGGGGACGGGTATTGGGAAATACCCGAAACCACTTCGAATTTTATAGATTGATATGTAAAATCTATATGCTGGAGTAAGGTGATTTGGAGGAATTGGACTATTTTAAATATAAATCTTTGGTATTTAGAAAATTTATGTAGGTAATACGCTGTGTCTATAACATTTTGTTAACTTGTAAAATTGGTTTGAGATACCCGCGTTTATATAAGTTGTTTGCTTTGGTATTCCATGTTAGTTCGGTTTACTCACGCTGGTTTTCAGCCTGACCCGGGTGTTACTTTGATGTAATGCTCGGGTCAGACCGAGTATTACAGATTTTCAGGTAGGTACGTTCTGGTGCTCAGGAGACATGATAATTGTATATATTCAGTGACTGTATATATGTGAAACTCTGACGTATATTAAATGTAATCGACAGATGTAGTATTCTTAGTAAACCGTTATTATTTATTATTATATTTTATCCGTTGCGAATGTGACATGTTGGTGTTTCTGATCTTCTTCTTCTTCTATCTCTTCCTTCTTTTTCATAACTATCTGGGATTTTCGGGATCGAAAAGTCCAGGTCGTTACATTTGGTATCAGAGCTGAAAGGTTAAGCGAGAACCTTGGCTCTGGTGGGAGTTACTCATTAAATAGAGTCTGTAGTACTCTAGAATGAGTTGAGAATATATATATATATATATATATATATATATATATATATATATGAGAGCGTACTTGTTATTTTCTTATATAAAATTTTAAAATGATTTTATATAAAAGTATATTTTGGTATATAAAGGAATATTTCATTCTAATAAATATTAAGATGATTGGTTGTTAAATTATTGGAATTAAAATTAAGAAGTAATATAATACAACCAAATTGAAATCTTGAATTGGAATTAAATTAAGTAAAAACGAAAATACAACCAAATCAAAATTTAATTAATTGAAAATGAAATTCTAAAATTAAAATTCAAGAATTAATTATTTAAAAGCTTTAAATAAAGGTAAGTTTGAAATGGGACTAATTGCAAACAATGGGTTGTTTGGAAATTTGATTTGAATTAAAAACCGAAAGTGGTCTAAAATTTAAGGATGACCTCGTGTGTAAAGGAAATAATATATATGAATAAGGAATATACATAAATCAAAAATGGTTTGAATAAACTCTAAATGTTGAGTTTGAAATTTGGAATAGGCGGTGATACCCAAAGTGATAAGTTTTTAAGTGGGAAGATTATTATTGCGAAGTTTAAAGATTGAATGTGGTTGATTGGAGTAAGTAAATCGAATTTAACATGGGAGAAGATAAATAAGTTTGAATGAACAGCTTGAATTTGAATTTAACTTGGAAAGCTAAATGGTTAATTTGAAGCGGAACTGGTAGTTTGTGTGATCTCAATATGGGTTTGAGATCTAGAAATTGGAAATGGATGGACGTTTCAAAATAAATTGGAAAATATCATCCTATTATTATTAAAAATCCTTAAATTGCGAATTGGATTTGTTTCAATGAATGAGGAATAAAGGGTGGTAATATATCCATTATTGAGATAAAAGGGAAATCTAACTTTAATTTGAGAATTAAGGATATGGAATCACTTTAAACTGAAAATTTGAATAATTGAGTTTGTAAATTAAAATTGTTTAAGAACTGGCTTCAATCTGGAAGATAAAATTTAATAAATAATTAAAATTTTAAAATAAAATTGTATTGAACTCTTATTTGAATCTTGAAATATATAAGTAAAGATAATTTAAAATGGAGAATTGGACTTAGAAATTAAATTGTTTAAAAACTTTAATAAAAGTTAATTTGGTTTAAAGAGTTAAACCAACCTTTGAGAATCCAACTTGAATTTATATAATTCAAGACGAGTTAAAGTTGAAACTTAGATTCCATTGGTATCAATTGAATCGAGTGTGAATTAATTAGAAATGAAGTTGAATTGGGAATAAATCAAGTCCAATGGAAATTGGAGATATTTAAAATTTTAATTGGGTCAATTTAAATGGAAATTTAAATTTAAAATGAATTGATGAGAATGGAGATCGGGAATTAAACAGTTTGACTCTGGATTATTTTCAATATAAATTGTTTTAATATAAACTTACTTTTCCAAGCTAGTAAATATATACAACATTTCTTTCTTAAAGCCAAATTATTTTATACTTGTTTTACAATTATTTTTGGAGCTATTTAACCATTTTTCAACTGTTTTCTAAACTAATTACTATTTTTCAACTATTTCACAAACTAATTTCTATTTTACAACTATTTTGCAATTATTTAAAATTCCTGAAACTATTCAACTATTTTTTGACTATTTTACAATTAGTTACCTATTTTATAGCTATTTTGCAAACTAATAATTATTTTTCACTACTAACTTATTTTTCAATTTTCAAGCTATTTTCTAAATATAAACTGGTTGGGGTTCAAACTGTTATTAATTAAATACCCAACTGAGATAAGAATTGAAGTGATAATTCAATGGATTGAAGCGATTGTAAATAAGTGAATGGAAATTAAAGGAAATGTGAATAGGAAGAGAAATTAAGTTGGCTAAAAAAATCAATAAGATTAAATACGTAGGATATACGTATATTATTCTATTCGCATAGTGATTTGATCCAGATTCGAGTACAGAATTTCGAGATAATTTGTCGATCCGAGTTGGGATTTTTCACTCGATTTTCGACAGCGAACCTGGATATGGATTGTTGATTGGTTCTGGCTGTTCTCTATCATAGTTATAGCTATGCAAGGAGAATGACGGTTTCTAATCAAGAAACCAAATCTGTGTCCGCACTAGGAGGTCGGGTGGACGATGCTAGTTCGGAAGTGGAATTGTGTGATCGAGTGAGCGATCAGATTGGTATAGCATACGGATGATATGTGTACATCGTACGGATTTGAATGAAATTGATATTGAAGAGAGTAATAAAATTTGAATATTTGATTTTGAATAAACAAAGTTATATATCTTGGTTATATGTAAGATGAAACTCCCCTTGTTAAATCTATTGGCGGAAGAAAAGGATTTTTGAAGATGTTTGAAGTATAAAAGGAGATTTATACAGATTTGAAAGGATCCAAAGTTTTTGAAAAATTTATATATATCTGAATATATATAAAGGATCTTATGAGGATTTTGAAAAAGGTTTTGGAAACCTTTGGATTTTGAAGGGCTTTTGATTTTTGGGTAAAATCAAGATTTAATTTGGAAAGCCTAGTTTGAGAATTATCGATTTTGGGATAATCAATTTTGTGTAAAGGAGCTTTGTATGATATCATACTAGGTGTATGATTTGGAAGATACTATATATGTATAGTATAAAGTGTTTTGATAATGGCTCTGGGGAAAAAGGTGCTCCCTTGAAATGAACTTCTCAGGAGTGCCACCGGGTGGTGCTGCCTTGAGCCCCAATGGGGGGTTCTAAAGTTGATCCTGTGAGGAGTCCGGACAAAACTAGTTCCTGAGGATTATGAGTAGAGTATACCATAGCGAAAGTCGTGGGTGCCGCTGAGAGCCAACAGTCTGCGTTTGATTTTATATCGGTAGACTACGACCTATGGTATAACATAGCGAAAGTCATGTGTGCCGCTGAGAGCCAACAGTCTGCGTTTGATTTTATATCGATAGACTGCAACCTATCGTATAACATAGAGAAAGTCGTGTGTGCCGCTGAGAGCTAATAGTCTGTGTTTGATTTTATATCGGTAGACTGCAACCAATGTAGGAGAGGAGAAGTTTCATTTCGACAGCGAAAATCAGAGGCCGCAGAGAGCCTGCAGTTACATGGACTTTTGATGTGATGGCAACGTAATCCTGGAAGGTAACTGTGATCTGTTGTGGGTTCCATGGCGTAATCGAGAGGCCGCGGAGAGCCTGCATTACATGGACTTTTGCTGCGATGGCAACGTAACACTGGATGTAACTGCGACCATGGATGGGGGTGATGATTTCCAGAGCATTCTCACCAAAGATATTTCTTCTATTTTCAAAAATAACTGATTTCGATATTTTCAATAAAATTATTTTCCAAGTATTTTCACTGGATGTTGAAAACGGGTTTACCAAGTACTATAGATTTTCAGTCCTATGCCTGATCAACCTATGACTGAATTTCTGTAAGAACAAGGATGGACTGGTTGAGACATCGAGTTATAAGAAATATTTTTATTAAAAGCTATTTTAATAGTATTATCTGAATTTAAAAGCATTCCTAAATTTTTTAAATAAAGATGTTGGAATTTTGAAAGATGAAAGAAAATCCAAACTGGAATTATAAATAAAATTTAACTCGGTTAAATAAAATGGATTGTAATAATGGAGTTTCGAAATGAATTCGAATTATAAATATAATTCAACTTGGGTTTGATAATGGATTAAATAAGAAGAGAGGTTGTAAAAATAAAATAGAGTTGGATCGAAACAATGATAGTTTTAATTTATGAGTAAAATTCAAGTGTGATCTGAATAATATTTAACGAAATTTGCAAGTAAATTAGATATAGCGGAAGTGTTGTCATATGAAATGTAAGGGAACTATAATAGAAATGGTTGATTCGCAAACAAAACCCAGATAAGTATAAATAAATTGAGAATGGCTTTGTGTAAATAAAATAAATTCGCAAATGAATTAAGTAAGCGAGTTAAAAATTTAAATATGGGGTGAATAAATGGGTTAATTGAATTAAATAATAAACGGATGAAGTCTGATTTAATAAAAACTAAATCAAAGTTGTAATTGGAATAGGATTATTAGATTGAACTTAAGTTCGGTGGCATATGTGCTTGGATATTATTTTGATAAATGGAGAGGGTGAAGTAAAATTAAAATGGGTGGGCTAACTGAATTTAATGGAATTTGATTAAATGAGAATCAAATAGAAGTAAACTTAAGTTTAATGTTGGAATAAATTAAAGTAAATTAACTTAAGTTTAAAATTTATGAAAGCTTGGCTTCGAATAAGGGTGAAAGCCCATTAAATAAAAGCTTGGATTGAATCAATTTGGGAATGGCTAGTAGTATACAAGAATGAAATGTGTCGAGCTTAATGAATGGTTGGTGAATAAATTAGAAATGAAATGGAATTAAAAATAAAATGAGTTGAAAATTAATTTAAAGTAGTTATAAACTAAAATAAATACTCTATTAAATGAATATTGTCAAATTTGCATAAAATGAATTGTCGTTTAACGTAAATGAAAGAAACTAAAATTCTTTGGGTTGGGTGAAGTTAAATAACTTGATTTTGAAATTAATTGGATGGAATATGGGCTTGTTTGGGTTAAAATAAATTGGATGTAAGCAATTGAGTTGTAAACTATTTGAATTGAATGGAGATGTTTACGAATTGGTTGTAAACAATTAAATTTTTAAGTTGGAACACCATAAGTGGCTTATAAAGATTGTTTAACCTGCATTGCTTATAGAAACTTGTATGTTTGCTAGTTGAATATGTTAAATATTGTTAAATTACATGATTTTAGTGCTTACATATTTAAATTAAGATAGTACAGGTGCCTGATGGCCGTTTGGTTGATTTGGATTGCGCTAATTGCTTAAATTAATAAGCTGCTTGCTTTAAATGCTAAATAAAGGTACGCCTACGCAATAAAAATAGGAAATATGAACTATTTTTTCTTTTTCCGACCGTGTGGGTTGATGTATATATATTTATATCTCTTGTCAAATTGCAAAAGCTCCTCCGTACAGAGGAGACTCTGCCAAAAAATTTCGAAAATTTTGGGAGTTAGAAAATTTTTTTGAGAATTTTTTTTGTTAAACAATAAAACGATTTCAAATTTGAAACCAAAATAAATTAGTGGATGAAACTAATTTAATAATAATATGAATCAGTTATAAATGAAAGATAAAATTTAATACTCAGAAGTGAAGATAAATGGAATTCATGTGAAATGAGAAAGCTAATTTGAATCGAAATAGGTATGAAACATATGTGAGGAAATGTATAAAATGATTGAAAATGTTACGATTGAATATTGTTGCTAATTAAGATATGCAGATATTAAAGGGAAAAGAAAATTGGATTTGATTCCAAAAGATAAATTTGAATTGCCCGACAAAAAGGTATGTATTTAAAATTTCTGTATGAAATTGGATTGGGTTTTTGATCTAGCCACTTGGCTTTTGTTTTCTTTTGGAATTTGGGAGCCCGTAGAGGCATTTTGTAGTTGTACCGATCTAGCCGCGCAAAGGAGACGCTGGCAAAAAATTTCGGAAATTTAGAGAGTTAGAAAAATTTTGAGAAAATTTTGATAATTCAAAATTTGGTTTTAAATTGAAATTTTGATGATTGAGCAAAAAGGGTATTGTTTGAAACTATAAGAGATTTTGGGAAGTTGGTTAAGGTGATAGTGATTCTTTAATAAAAGATAGTTGGTAGGATGTTGAATAGTGAGTTTTGGGAAAAGGTAAACGGGTATTGGATCATTCTTCCTAACTAGTAATTTCGGGGACGAAATTCTTTTAAGGGGGAGGAATGTGATGACCTGGAATTTTCTAACAATTTAAATTTGAAAAATAAATTGATTTTCAATATTTAAGGGTTAATTTTAACTTGAATTCCAAATAATAATATTTATTTGATACTTAGATTATTGAATTATGTAATTCGAAATTGGGTAAAATGTGGAATCTGGAATTTTAAGCCTATAAAATAAATAATTTGAAGGCTTATAAAATTTATAATGATAATATTGGAGATAATAGAATGATTGGAATTTAACTTAAAAGATAATTTGTTCAATTTTGAAATATATCGTTTAAATTGAATTTAAAAAAAGCCTTCCGAGGCACAGTCTCGAAATTTGACGGAACCAGTTCCATTGGATCCGTAATAGTTAGTTATTATCGGATTTCAATTTTCGTATCGTTTGGATTTACCGTTTTCTCGTACAGGTGAGAAACGCGTTGAAATTAAAATCGATAATTTAATATTTTAAATCGATTTATAAAGCTAACTTCCACATACAATTAAATTAGCCTCCGAAACAGGTTCCATTGTGTTCGGAATGCGGGTAGAACCTTATGAACGTCTGTCGGCATATCTGATTTGGGGTTCAGGGCTTCGCGTTATGCAAAAAGGATATTTTTAATATTTAAATATTTTGATTAACACTCATATTCAAGAAGCTAACCTCAAAACAATATTATCACCGGCCTCTCACCTTCAACAGAAATCGAAATCAGTTTTCTTTTCAAGCCCTAATCCCTCTAATGTAATCGTATCTCAAAAAAATTTAAATTTTTTTTACAGAAAATGGCCGAAGCCCTTGAGAGAGAAAAAATGACGTGGTCTTAATCGAGTTCGAACTCGATGGCGCAGTCATGTGAGAATAGGAGGGGGGAAAGCTCGACTTCAGGTCGTTCGCTTTTGGGGCCGCGATTGGGTTCGCGTACGTGCGCGCGAAGTGGAGGCGAAATCGATCGTGATTCTAGGGTTTGGGCCGCGCAGTGATTGGAAGACGCGAGGCAGCGCCGGTGGCCGTAGGCGATGCTGACGCGAACCTAGGGTTTGCAGCTGGAGGTGATGCGCGATCTAGAGTTGTGGCACATCGTGGCAGTATGACTCGAATGCTCGTTCTTCAGTGACGAGTGATGTCATCGAGGTAAGGTCTGTTCTTGAAGAATATTGTTTAATAAAGTTTGAAACCTGCATAGCTTATTTAAACTGTACATAGGTATTATTTCAGAATATGGGTTTCATAGGAAAGAAATATGATTTATTTTTGAAAAAAAAATTGGTTTACATAAAATTAGTTAATCAAATTTTATTAAATGGTAAATGATGATTTGATTATTACAAATGTTAATAAAACCCTATAATGTTATTCAAGGTCTAAATCGTAGAGAAGACAAACCGGATTGGGCTGGGTTGCAATTTGAATTAAAGGTGAGTAAATCTCACACCTTGGATTTTTATCTAAATTTAAATAGTTAAATTTATGTATTTGGTTGCATGATTAAATTGATTGATGTGCACTATGAATAGATGATCGGGTGACTTTGGTTTTGATTGGTTCTCGAGTTGATTGTGGTTTGACTCGAAGTATTTGGGTTTTAACTTGTTTAAACTTAAGTCATAAATAAGAAAATGATTTCATTTTAGTGTTAATAAGGGCTTAATGATTTGTGATTCAGTAAATAAGAAGGGTAATTAACATGGATAATTAATTAATTCAATTAATTAATGATTTGGGATGATTAATTTAGTAATTAAGAGTTGAATTAATTAATTAAAGTTAAGTTAATTAATAAAGAATTTAAAATAATCAATGGATGGTTTAATAAGCAATTACTTAACGAAATTAATAAAGTATAATTACTTTTGAAATTAATCAAGAGATTAATTAAAATAGTTAAATAAAGGAGTAATTAATTTATTTAATGAAGTAAATAAAAGGATAGTAAATTACTGGTTGAGATAAATCAAGAGTGGTTAATACTTATGATTTAATTAATGATTAATTATTTAATGTAATTAATTTAGATCAGGATAAGTCAAAATATAATTGAAAATCCTTAATCTATATAATTAATAATGTAATCAAAGATTGATTAATTAAGATTGATTTATCCATAAATAGAGACTTATGAAAAATTAACTAATATAAGTAATTAATGATTAATGTAATTGAAATAGTTAATTAATTCATGAAGTAATTAACATTACTTATTGATTTTGGGTTAAGAATAATTAATATCATGAAATTAAATAAAGATAATTACTTGAATATAATTGAAGGATAATTAATCCAGGGTGATTAACTAAGATGAATGGATAGGGAAGGGTTGATTAATTAATTGTTTTGGAATTAATTAATGAAGGAATTTAAGTGATTGAGGTTTGAAATTCAATTAGAATCAATTGAATTGATTTGTATGTGATTAAGTTTTTCTTCCGAATGATTATTTGATATTGGATGCTTTGAGTGAGTTGATACCTTTGATATGAAATGTTGGGTATTTCATTTGGATAACTAGGGTTAGGATGACATGAGTTCGAAGAGACCCGGGTCGGGTATTGGGAAATACCCGAAACCACTTCGAATTTTTATAGATTGATATGTAAAATCTATATGCTGGAGTAAGGTGATTTGGAGGAATTGGACTATTTTAAATCTAAATCTGTGGTATTTAGAAAATTTATGTGGGTAATACGTTATGTCTATAACATTTTGTTAACTTGTAAAATTGGTTTGAGATACTCGGGTTTATATAAGTTGTTTGCTTTGGTATTCCATGTTAGTTGGGTTTACCCATGCTGGTTTCCAGCCTGACCCGGGTGTTACTTTGATGTAATGCTCGGGTCAGACCGGGTATTACAGATTTTCAGGTAGGTACGTTCTGTAGCTCAGGAGGCGAGCTGGATGGCAATAGCGTATAAAGTATTTCCGCTGTATTATATTATTTTTAATCTGAGACATGATAATTGTATATATTCAGTGACTATATATATGTGAAACTCTGATGTATATTAAATGTAATCGACAGATGTAGTATTCTTAGTAAACTATTATTATTTACTATTATATTTTATCCACTGCGAATGCGAGATGTTGGTGTTTCTGATCTTCTTCTTCTTCTATCTCTTCCTTCTTTTTCATAACTATCTGAGATTTTCGGGATCGAAAAGTCCGGGTCGTTACAAGAAGATACTTGAATTCATTTTTTTAAATAAAATTGGAATACTACCAATCTCATTTAAAAGTTCTAATGGTTATGCATGGTTGGTTGATATTCAAATTCCTGATATAAATATAATACAAATGGACACAACTGTATGGTTTTATATGATGATATCATTCCCATCATTGTAAAAGTGGAATATGCACATAACAAAGTATTTATGATTTTTGTTTGATTTTTTGTTGAAATTTACTATTTATATTCGATTGAGTTTTAATGTTGTATTAATAGCGATCACTTTATCTCTATTCTAACACTATTTCTCTTTTGCTGATAACAAAAGGGAGAGAGAAAAGTTATGATTTTGTTAAACAAAATCAAGCAAAGGAAATATTTTCTATTTGCATCTAGGCTCATTTTCATATTTTTAATTGTATGCATATATGAAGGGGGAGCTTTGTGTAGAGAGGAAGCATTCAAATAGGGGGAGCAAATTGAATAATCAAATACATTTAACATATTCAAAATCTTAAATATATGTTTGTTTTCATCAAAAGGGGGAGATTGTTGAATATGCGATTATATGATTTTTGTTTGATAATAATAAACATATATATATATATATATTCATTTAAATGTATTTGTTAATTTACTATTTTATTTTTCATAGATTAAATAAATATTTGCTGAATAAAATAAATAACATAGAATTTGAATTCAAACAGAAATTTTATTCAAACAAATATTTATTATAATTTTTGAATAGTACAAATTTCAAGCTCTCACTATATATATACAATTTCAATTACAATACAAATTTGATTAAATTACAATTCACATTTACATTGCACTTCACTACATATTACTCATTCACTCAACTCGTACTAATCTTCAACTTCATTCCAATGTGAATCCAGCATCTGAGCAATCTGCAGAAATATACATTGACGCCGTAAAATTGAAAATAAAATATTTTTGTAGTATAAAATAAAATGTGGATTTTGAAAATAATATTTGCCTTAGTTATTTGGGTTGTTCGTCATCATTTAATTTTGAATTCATCATACACGAACAGCTTGTGACATACACAGTGTATCACTATATATGCCACAAGATCGTGCACACCGATATATACACTTGATAAAATTACAGAGATAGGTGAGCACAGTTCAAACCCAAAACGTCGGATTCAACTCAAGTGAAATAAAAATAATGTCACAATATCAGCACAAGGTCAAACCCGAGCTTTAAGCCGGATTCAACTCAGGTGTGATTTCAAAAATCAACATGAAGTTCAAAGTGAATCAAACTAAATTGAAGCAAATTCCAAATCAGTTCAACACAAACTAAACAGGGGCAAAACTGCAACCAAATACATATGGCCAAGCAATGCATCACTGAGACAATGCACAAATATATATATATACACACATATGTATATACACATGTATACAAACATGTACCAGCTCAATACATATATGCAGCCTCGACTAAACTCCAAAGTACAGATGATGTATACAAGCTTCCAAACTCAAAGAACCAAAATCCAAACCAAGTTCAAGATCAACGCACATGGAGCAACCAGACCTAACTGGTAGACATGAACCATAAAATATGATATGCCTCAAAGTTCAACAGTAATGAAGCAAGGCACAACTTAGTACACACCAAGATAATACAAGAGAGGTCAGAGAATGCGCACACAAAGATAATGTACTCAAATAAATCCAACCCGGGCAAGTCTACGCAGAAGTACAACACACCACAAGCTAAAACAGTGCACGTAGGAGTGCAAGAGCAAATAAAACAAGTGACAATGCAAGCACACAACAATGAAATGACTATAAACAACCATACATGAACACTGCAACAGGTCAAGGATGTGCACAAAACAAGAGTATAACACAAATACTCAAAGCAACTTAAGTCAGTGCACCAGTAATGTTAACAAGCCTCGACCAAAATCAAAATGTACAAATGCAACATGAAACTGGACAGTGCAAGCTCAACTAGAAACAGTGGACAAAACAAGTGCAGCCTCTACACGAAGGTCTGAAACAAATGAAACCAAAGGCAACTGGCAACAAATACTACAATGAACCAGCAGTATGAAAAAGGCTCGAACTCAAGTCGGTGCACAACAACCCAAATCAAACTACAATGAACAAGTGGACAGAACAAGTGTTATCAAGAATGAACACAAATGGCCAGAGGGATTAATATGGCAACACAGCAACCATGAAATGCAATGTGCACAATCAGATGACACAAGACCACCAAGTTCAACAGTCGAGCATCATCAACAAAGTGATACAATAGTCAAATACAATATGGCTGGAGTCATGAAACAAACAAGTAAAATCGAACAAGGTCGAAAGTGCTACTAGAGGCAGTGAACAGTATGGCCAAAGTCGAACAAAATCAACATCGTCAAAATCAAGTCAAAGCCGAAGACAACAAGAACGAGAACGAATGAAATCAACGCCTTGGCAATCAAGGAATCAAACCAAGTCAGAATTCAAAACCGTGTTATTCAAGTGAATTTAAATAGTCAGAAATAAATATCAAGCATTAAAACAAAATCGAATGGCTGTCGACGAGTTCAAATTGATGTATACAAACGAAAATCAAGGATCTCGAATCCTGTATAAATAAGTAACATCATCGGCAAATTGCAATCATCGAGTTCAAGTAATCAAAACCAGAAAAGCAAAAAGAAAATTACATACCAATTTTGGTTCGAACTCAATGCAAATTGAAGGAACCGTGAGCAAAGTGAAGAGACAGTCGATTGCCGACGCAAATCAGAAGATCAATTGTAATCAATCAACAATCAATCGGGTCCTTCTATAGCCGAAGCCCTAATTTCACAAAGTTGAAGCCCTAGCCAATCTTACATGAGCGAAACAAGGCCGAAGCACTAGCTAATCTCACAGAAGCGAACGCGAGGCCAAAGCCCTAATTTCAAAGCAAAAGAGGACAGAGATCGAAGCAGCCATTCTTTATTTTTCACAAATAAAGAAGAAAGTGGGCCGGCATATATTAAAGAGGGATATACTTTTGGGCCATCTTTAGTTAGAGCTTATAATTAGGGTTTTATTGCTTAATTTGTTTTCAAATTTAAATTCTTCTTTTAAACAGTTGTAATTTCTAGTTGTGTGACTAGGGTACAAACTACGTGGCGTAGTTTGAGAATTCACAACTCAGTGGCTGAGTTGTAGCAGGGTTTTGAGCGTAGATTTAGGTTAGTCAGTAGCAGATGTCGCGAGTTTACGTGTGTAAGCGTGTGACTACTTAATTTCTAGTAGAAACCTTGGGGGCAGCACGTTGGCAGGGTTCTGCCGAAGCTGGGTAAATTCCGTGTCGTTCTATTTCTGCGTTTATTATTCTGCTATTATCTGTGCTGCTATAATTTTGATTTATCTGTGTTGAAATAATTTTATAAGCTTCCGCAATAATTTTATAATTAACAGTATCACCCTATTCACCCCCCCTCTAGGGTGAAATCGATCCTACATGTGTAGCGAGTCATCCTTAAGCACGCGACTTCGAAGGCGATAATCGATGGGAGTTAGTCGTCACGCGAGGTGCAGGTGCCAGAGTCGCCGTTGATCTCAAGGACGTGGATTTGTATGCGCGCGACGACTGTTACCTTGGCAGTCGCGACTTTTCGAGTGGGCGAGAAAATCGGTGGTCGTGATAGCAAGGTGGAGGCCCTCGCGCTAGTACGACGAGCTCTGATGAAGGGTGTATCGTGAAGCACATGGTGGTTGCGACAATTTTTTCCCGAGCAGCAAGGTATTTTGTTATCTCGTTGAATTTATATATATATATATACATTTTATAGATAAGAAAAGAAGAAAAATATAACAGCAAATTAATTACAGAAATTATTATATATGGATAAAGTTTGGAAAATTTAGGAATTTTAAAAATATTTGAAAATCAATTAAAAATTTGATTTATAAAATCTATATAGACCATTTATATATATATATGTGTGTGTGTGTGTGTGTATGTGGTTTCAAAATGAAAAATAAATTAAATATACATATGCTCATATTTTCACTTGTTATGGGGATTAATTTGTTAATAAACTTATTAAATTATTTTAGTCAATAAGAATATTTTATAAAATGGATATTGGGTCAAAAACAAAATCAATTGCTTAATTAAACTTAACAAATAGGAAAATAAATTTGTTCGACTAATTTAAATATTAATAAAACCTTATAATATTTGTTACAAGGTTTAAAAATCATGAAACGAGCTGGAATGGAAATGGGTTGCATACGTAGTCAAAGGTGAGATCTTCTCGCTCACTTGGTTGCTTGTTTAATTTAAATAGTTAAATTAAAATTCTGGATGTGCTTGGATGAATTTGATAATTTATCTATTGGTGATATTAGATATAGTAGTGTGTGTGTCTATATATATATATATATATATATATATATATATATATTGGAGTGATTGATTTCCCGCATTATATAGCAGATGAGACCCTTTGCGTCGCATAATAGCGGATGATATGATATAATCCCATATACCGCGATATTCCACCTCGAAGTGGAATTGGTATTTAATTGTTGTGCTAACATTTATGGATGTAGGAAAACAGGTTGGAGGGATCCAACTAGATTCCTCAAATATTTGAATTTATTTTCATGTTGTGATGTGATTATTGATAATCTGTGAATGATTATATTGGTGTTTGAAATTTATTGAAGGCTATGGTTTAGCCGAATATTTTTTTTGGTATCGTAGGATACCAGAAATATAAAATTGGATTTTTAGAATTAAATTAGAAAATTTTAGCTAAATTCATTTTAGATAGATGGATAAATTTAAAGAAGGAATTTGAAAAGGGTGAAATTTAAAATTAAATATGAAATTAATATTTCATATTTCTAAATAAGATTTTAAAATTTAATAAAAGGAGTGAGCTTGGAATATATAGATTTTAAAATAAATTTTTAGGAAATCAATTTGGAATCTGATTTGGGTGTTTGGAAATGAAATTTGGAAATCAATTTGGTGTTTGAAAATAAATTTTTGGGAAATAAATTTGGAATCTGATTTGGGTGTTTGGAAATGAAATCTGAAAATCAATTTGGAAATTTATTTGGTGTTTGAAAATAAATTTTTAGGAAATCAATTTGGAATCTGATTTGGGTATTTGGAAATGAAATTTGGAAATCTAACTTGGAAATTGATTTGGTGTTTGAAAATAAAATTTTGGGAAATCAATTTGGAATTTGATTTGGTATTTGAAATTACATTTGGAAAATCAATTTTTAAAACTGTATATCAATGGATCTTTGGAAATATAAATTCACGATTGGAATTTATGAAGGATGGGTAATTTGTTTTAAAAATAAAGTTGGTTTATTTTTTTTAAAGTGTGGAAAAGAAATTTATGAATTTGGAATGTAAATTGAGATAAATCAAGAAGGATTTATTAATTGCTTAAAAATGGATTATTTTGAAATGGAAAGTGTATTTTCCCTGAAAAGCCGAGTATGTTTTCAAAGTAGCTTTCAAATATAAATTAAAAGTTCTAAATTTGGTTTTTTTAAAAAGAATGTTTTTAGAGAAATTATTTTCTTAAAATTATTTTTAATCATTAAATTAAATATTTATTAAGTTAATTATAGAAGTGATTATTTTAAAGATTTAATTTAGAAAATGGTTATATAAATAGTTACACTTTATCTAATAATTTATTTTTAAAATTTTTGTTTTGGGCTTAAGTTTTATATGAGATATTAGTACAAAAATCTCATAACCAACATTTAAAATAAAGTGTTTAAAAATAGTTTTCATTTTAAGTGTTTCCAAGTATGTATTTTGGATAAGTAATTTAGATTATTTTAAAGTATTCGGACTCGGCAAATTTTCAGTGAAAATAAACAAGTATTGAAAATTTATTCCGAAAAAGGAAAGTGATTTGAAAATTGTTTTAAAGGGTTGTAGTGTGAAAATATATCTTGCGAAGATATTTTGAAATAAATAATTTGGGAAAATTATTTAAATTGATTGTTGTTGTGAATGTTGTTTGATAGTTAACTAACCGACTATCAATATTGGCCTTTAAACGACATTTGAATTTCGATGCAACTGGAGGTCGGATTCCAAATGGTTAGAAAACCACATCGAATCTTAGTGATGAGTCTTTTGTTTAAAAGATCTAAGTGGAAGTTTTTTGTGATTTACTTGAAATTTGAATGTAACCACTTATTTTTAAAATAAGCGCTCATTATTCGGTTAAGCCGGGGAGAACTTTATGTCATAAAACCTATTCCGAATAATGATACGACGAAATGGGATTGCATTTGAAGATGGTATTGAAGACCGGGTGTTTTCGAAAACGAAAGGATAACCTATCGAATGTCTCTGCACCGAGTTGCTCCGATATAGAGATTTATATCACCCTTTGTGATGGAGAGTCCGGACGTGATTAGTGAATATCCGGATTTGCAAAGGTATCTTTCCTTAATTGGAAGAAGTTCCTTCGGTTCCGTTCGAACCCAGAACGGACTTGTATGGATGTATGTCTGACGTTACACTTTGAGATGTAAAGCTGGTTTCTGTCAAATATATTTCTGTTGGTGGCGAAGAATTTATTCTCTTAGCTTAACACCCTTCTCTGAGACGTATGAGCTCAGAGGTTATGTAGTTGATGGTTACTAGTTATATATTCCCAATTTGATAATGTGGCATGCTAAGTATTGATCATTTATTGATCGAAGCATGGCTTTTGTGAAAAGCGTAGCTTTGTGGACGAGACTTCGTCGAATCTCGCACCTCGGAAATGGTTGAAACAAGAAAAGATGCAGCAAGGTTACGAGGGTCGCGCCCCTCAGGGTATGTACGTTTTCCTCTGGATAAAAAGTGGTATCTGGTATGGAGCCCGGATATTTAACTTGTGTGGATAAAAAAGTGATATTCTGGTATGGAGCCCAGATTATTTACTTATGTGGTCGTTGGTTGTTGAGGCGCCTCAGAAGAGGTCGGTCTAGACCGGGGGGTGGCATACTCGTGATAGTTAGTTACCTAGTTACAGAGATAACCGGCCTTGTGTTGGCAAAGATCCGGTTAGGTTCTCGGGGCGTCCCTCCAGAGGCGCACCCATTCGGTGAAGGAAGTTCCTTAGCCTTGACCATTTGTTGGAAATCCAATCACCCAATACGAGCCCTGTACGGTTTTAGTTGTAGAACCTGCCATCTAATATGGTAGCTACAGTAGGCATGCTATAATGGTACGTATGCTGGCTAAGATTAATATTATACTTTCGAAATGTTTTCCACACTATGCACTAATAATAATATCAAAAAGATTTTGCGTATCAAGCATGTTTGACTATCATAAGGAGAAATCTTTCCAAATTGTGCGATTGCATTGTGTGTGTGGCGGGAGGCCTTATGGTAGTTTCATTTTCCAAAAGCATAATGGATTTCTTTTCCTTTACTTTTTGTGCAAATAACTGTTTTAAGGTCTTACACCAGTCTCATGACTAATCTGCAGTTTATTGTTCCCTTTCTAAATTCTGGATGCTCATAATTTTCCACATGGGCAGCCTAGAGTCAGGTTAACAGTTGTTCTGGAGGGAAGTCAGGAAGATATGCTATGGAGATCAGGAGTCAAGCTGGATGGCGAGTCGTATCACATATGTTATGTTACGTTATTATTCCGCTGTTTTGTTGTTGTAATACTCTGGTAATGTAATGTATAAACTAATATAATTCTTTTGTTTAAAATTATGCATTTATCTATTATACATTGTTCCATTGCGAATGTGAGATTCTAATATTGTTTTCGTTTCTTCTTCTATCTTCTTATTCTTCTTTAACCCTCGCGGTTCGGTTTTCCGGCATTCGATTGTTCGGCATTTGATACAGTGGATGTATAGATGTCGACTTTCGGACGTCGAAAAATTAGGTCATTACACCCCGTCTGCATCGTGAGTATTTCGGCGAAATTTCAAGAAGATATTTGATCGCCTACACCTATAAATATATAGTTCATAGTTTATTTAAAGGATCTTTATAATGTTGTTTTACTTTAAGTCTATCGTAATCAAGAATCTATTATGATCTTATCCCTTTGTAATCAGAAAACAAGTATTTAATAAAGCAATTCCTTTAAGTAAACGTGGACAATCAACGCCGAACCACTATAAATTTGTTTATTCTTTTCTCTGTTTGGGGCCAGACAGGGAAATGAAAGCAACAGAATTCGGTTTAGTTTCCGTTTCAAGTTTAATTCTTCACTTAATTTCTCTTCTTTCAATATATTGGATGTTTCTGCCAAGTTTTGATGCTAATATTAATAATGGGAGAACTAATCCTTCTATTGCTTTGCTACAATGTTTAATTTTATGATGAAACAAGTAACAAATCTTCATGATTTTAGTTGTCACGTGAAGCATATATCTAAATAGGAGTTGCTAAGTCTAATACAAGAAGTTTATCAAATCTAACCCTTTGATAAACCCCGTACTTACCATGATACAATGCAATCAAAAAAATCTTCATTTTTATCTCCTTTTCATTTTTATAAGTCGTCCAACGTTAAATCATCGCTAATACCCTTTCGTTCCTCTAAGAAATCAACCACATCTATGTTTAACGGTGAAAAGCTAACAAAACATAACCAAAAAATTATACAAACTATGAAACTGAATTATACGTTTTTGAGAAAATTCATAAATTAGCATTTTAGTGGTTTAAAACATGTTATATGTACCAATATAGCTACGGATTTACCTTTTTTGGGATTTAACTAAGCATATATTCTCTAAAAAAAACTAATAAATAAGAAATCAATGCTTGGCTTTGAAATAGTGAATATTAGCCCCGCATCCCCAAAACCAAAGTTAACTCAAACGGCATCCACCTTTAAAAAAATTGTAAAATGGATCCCTATAATTATTTTATTGTAGCCGAATGTATTTTTCGTGTTTTTTTGCAGTGCTTAAAAAAGTTAAAAATGGAAAATATTATAACTAGGTTTCTAAAAGAAACAAAAATTGCAGTCTGTCATATAATTGCAGATGTGTCTGCAATTATTCACTTAATAATTGCAGATACGTATGCAATTATTACAGACATGTACGTAACTATTCACTGAATAACTGCATTGAATAAAAATCCATATAATTATACACATGTCTGCAATTTTTCCATATATTTGCAGACATGTATGCAATTATTCACTTAATAGCTGTACTTGATTTATAAAATTTGCAGACACATCTACAAATTAAGTATCCGCACCCATTCGTTAAAATTGCAGACACATCTACAAATTTTAGTTGTAAAGACATACGATTCAGAATAAATGCAGACATGTCCGCAATTATTTTATAAAATTGCATGCACGTCTGCAAGTATTTTTAAAACATAGCGTGTGTCATTTTTTCCCTTTTTCATCCTTGTTTATTGATTTTTTTATTTTTAATTTTTTGATTTTCTTTTATATGAATACATAGGTTAATATTGACTGAAATAAGTTTTAAAATTCGAAAGGTTTATTTTGTTTTTTATGTTTTTTGATGATTTTTATTTTCGAAAGGTTTATTTTGTTTTTTATGTTTTTTTTGAAAAAAATAAAGACCTAATTTTCATACTTATCCATTAGGGTTTATGTGAATTTTGAAACTTTGGTTTTTTGTGAATTTTGTGAATTTTGAAACATAGGAAGGACCTATCGCAAAAGCATCCTTTAAAATAACCACCAGAAGATGGTCAAATATTCCATTTTAAAGTTAAATACAATCGTAAGCAAGTACAATAAAAACGGAGACTGCTATGAAATCCACAACTTAACTCAACGGTAATCCCTGCAACTTATTGAAACTAATATTGAATTCGAATTCAAGCTTTAAACACCTAACCGTATGGATATGAAATCGAGAAGTATCGATTTCCAATACCATTGTTTTCCTGCTGGTGTCTATATTCATGTTTAGTTTTAGGTTTTGCTTTTGCTGCCACAAGCATTCATCAAAGATGAGATTTTAGAAATAATATGAAGGAAGAGGAGAAGCTATTTGATGAATAAACTGGATTACTTAATTTAAGCTGTTTGGGTCACTACTGGGCTTGTAATAGAAATGATGAGGGAAGGGGATTTAGGGTTTGTTAGCGCTAGAGAAGATGGAGGAGGAAGAGAGAAAATTTAGGTTTGGACGACAGCGGTTGAAATTGGGAGCGATCCTCTGGTTTTTGGTGAAGAGAAAAACATAAGTAAGAAGCGGAAGAACATTTTCTGCTACCATTGAAACGAGAGAAAGAGGCAGAGCATTATTTGGCTCACCCATCCCTACGGTCGGTTTGATTAAAAGGCCGAATAGCATTAATGCAGCCAAGCTTATAAGTACAAACCAAAATAAGAGAACAAAGCTTTATTCATAGCTAAATGTAGTAAAGCCACTTCGAACTCATCAAAAGAGTGGAAGGGAATGGTAGTACATAAGCAGAACGCAAACAACATTAAAGCAAATAGGATTAGCATTCGCAGGGAAACCAGCATAAGAAGTTTGCCCCCGCAAGCCTAATATGAAAAGCAAAGCATAAAAACAACACATTATAAAACACATAGCTCGTGCATTCATAAAACATGCAGAAGCTACATGCACAATGATGACCAGATATATATAATCTTAAATGTCCCTTCCAGTGCCTGTGGTGCGCCTGGTGGTCCTAGCAGCAGCAGTAGTCTCTTTGGTCTGATCATCTTCACCCATCCCTAGCGTGTTTTTTACTGCACCCGTCACTCCATATGCAGCATTCTTCACCTGCTCCCCAGCCTGTATACAAACCAAACCCAGTCTTATCATTATCATTATCTATTTATTTATTGCCAATACCGTTATGAATTACAAATAGCAAACTTGAAACAGGAAAAGTTGGGACACAAATTACCGATTGTAAAATGCCACCGGTCTTCTCTTTCCCTGCTTCGGCAGTCTCACATGCACTCTGAGCCGCATCGGAAGCTTTTTGCTTAGCCGCATCAGTCTTCTCCTTCATGAAACCTCCCGACTGGTCTTTCCCCTGCTGAGTGCGCTCCTTCGCTGACTGCGCCATGTCGGATGCTTTGTCCTTGGCTGATTGCGCTGTGTCTTGAGTCTTTGCCATGGCTGCGTCTTTTGTCTCCCTTCCTTTCTCCATCATTTGCCCTGTCTTCTCCTACCACATTCGTTAACTTTTTAGTGCATTCATGTTCATGTATGCATGATGCATGCATATAGCATTTCGTAAAAAATATACAGTACCTGAGCTTGGCCTTTGGTTTCACCAGCTTTGAACTGCGCATGTTCTTTCCGTGATGCCATTTTCTTTTTCCTTTCTTTGTTGATCTGAAAGTTTTACAATTTTGACGTTGTATGAATGTATGTTTTGGAGATCGAATGATGGTTGAGATTGTTATTTGCATGGGATTTTATAAGCGTCGAGGTTATGTGGGTGTTCGACGTGTGTCAGCTGGTCGAGACACGTAGAGGGACACATGTTCATCTCAGACTTTGGTACTTGCGTTTCTATCCTTTCGTGAATCCAATTGTCGGTTTGGATTATTTTTTTACTTAGAAATAAAGTATCTGATCCAATCACTGCTTTCAGCCCATGTGGGACTTTACTCTCACTGCTTTTTCCTCTGAAATCGTGTTTTGAAATTATATTTTGGGACAAGAATATCCAATCGAGATTTTATATGGACGCCGCACATATATCCACAACTGTAATATTGAAATGGTAACTGTGTACATGTCAGTGGTTAAAAGTTTGCATGACAAAGTTTATTTAAACTTTAACATAGATAAACTAGTACGACCATGCATCATAACCGACCGTTCGTTTTATAATATAATTCTAAAAAAAAAAAAATCTCTTATTACAAAATTTCTTAATTTCAATTAATAAAATATAATGATAATATGTTGATTAAAGAAATAATCCGCACCTACACACACATTGTATATGGACATATAAAAAATACGAATAGACTTTCAAGCTCGAACATTTACCACTACAAGATTAAACGGCTATTTTAACGGCTCGTAACCGTTGGCGGCCATTAGAAACCGTTGTAATAGAACCAACGCTTTCCAACGGAACCAACAGCTATTTTTCAACGGAATTTCCAACGACTGTCAACGGTTAATAGCCGTTGGAAACTGTTACAAGCCGTTTGAATAAAATGTCCAATAAGTCGTTGGAAACCGTTGTAAATCTGGGTTTATTTTGCTGTACAGCAGCAAGCCTATTCACCTTCCAGCCACACCATTTCCAATCCATTTCATTTCCAATCCATTCCACACATATATATATGAATATCAATATAAACAACACACATAAATCAATTAAACACAAATATAAACAAATCAAACTATATATTCAAACATCATAAACCGTACCATCAACGTAAATATCATCAAAACATGTCAACAAATCACGTACATACCATCAAAATATCGTTCTCACCCACTCCGTACCAATATATACAACATTAAAACATATAATAATCATCTCCAAGTCAATATATACATCGTTCAAATACACACTAAAAAGCATACCTCCTCAAGCATCTTCGTCGTCGCCTCCGGAAGCACCAGACGACGAAGGAAAGGTACCATGATTCTACACATACTCCGCAAGCTTTTGATTCAGCTGCTCCATTTGTACAGCTCACAGACGATTCTCCTCCTGTAGCTGCTCAATCATAACTCTAAGCTCCTTAATTTCTTCTTTGTCTTGGGCCTTTTGAGCTTGTCGAGCCTGCAAATAGAAATAATAGCAAAAGGGTTGTATCAACATATAAAATATTATAACACTATATATCTAAACGCTAATTTGTTGTACATATGTAAAATGATTAATTACCATTACGTTCCCGAAGCCATGACGTCTACTCCGCTGCGTCGGATCCATAACAGCGTCAAATATGTTATCTTGCTCCTCCTGTGCCAACTCATCACGACCAGACTGCTGAAGCGTATAAGCTCGTGCCTCCTGTAACCTTGACTATAATGAAAAAAAACATTTTCAGTTGAAAAATAGTAGAATGTAATTTTTATTTTACATAGTTAGCAATTAATAAACTTATCGATGTAAATATTAGAAATTAAAAAACGCATACATATGCCTCAATTGCCCTATCCTGATCACCCCACGGATATATGATTTTGCTGGACTCGTCTACTTGCCTAGATTCGTGGGTGTGAGCAAATAAGTCCATTGAGCCAGCGGGATGTCCATAAGCTCGTTCCTGCAATTGATAATTTGGATAATTTAATTCCACATAACTAATTACTGAACTGATCAATATACAAATGTGATAACTGATAAATTTACCAAATCTTTGCGGTGATGCTGAAAAGATTTGGAGCCTCGGCGATGAGTTACTGGATTCATGCTCCTGTATGCTGAGTTTCTTTCTGATTCCTTCTGCAAATTTACAACGAATAATTATTTATTAAACGTTAAAAAAATTACCGAGATTCATTATAGATTTACCTTGAACTCTTCAAAGTTCCACCAGGAACGTAAAGGAAATACGTCGAAATTTTGTGAACCGTTTAAAGTGGTATGATTGACGAAATATAATTACTTTATAGTGTTTGTAACTTGTCCAATACAGAGACAAATCCGACAAATGATGTACCAGATGAATAGAGTTGTCCGTTTTGTGGAAAAAACAAAAATCCCCAAAACGATCGTATACAACACTTGTCAGACGGGGCCAAATATATCTAAGGATTTAAATATTTGTTTATATTAAATTTAAATATATAACTCGTTTAATTAATATTGGTTTATATTTTACCGTTTTATTACATAAGTACTAAATTCATTTATACACAAAATTTGTACACAAAATTCATTTATTACAAATTCATTTATACACTAAATCAATTCGCGTGTTAGCACAAATACAAAACTCGTGTTCGCACAAATGCAATATCTGTTCTAACGGCTTTCAAATGCAATAAACTCTATCACACACATACGTTCAATACTAACCAAATCAACATAAACTATACAATATCCTAAATTACAAAAATTTCAATCGGTAATAACTTGTTCATTATGGGATAGTAGTTGCAATTAGGGGATAACATGATGTAATATGCATACACTAACAAGTAGGAACCAAAATCACAATTCAAATTAAACCCTAAATAAAAAAAACCTAAATATTATGTTTAGCAAAATTACCGATTTGGAGAGCTAGAAAGGTGCAGATGGGTTGGAGCAGCTTCTAGATGGCGTCGGAGGTGGTTGGGATGGTGTTTGGGGCGGCGGTAGCAGGCTAGGAGGTGGTGAAATGGGGGAATTGGATGAAAATATAGATTGGGGAAGGAGATAATGAGCTTCAAGTCGGCTCTCGGGAAAATATGCAGGAAATTTTCCAACGGCTGCGAACGGCTTCATTCCCTAACAGTTTCAGATGGTTACGACAAAATCCAACGAGCTGTTGGAAGCCGTTAGAAATGCCGTTGGAGGTCGTTGGAATATGAACGTTGGAATACACTGTATGCCCTATTGTGTAGAGATCCTCCACTCCCCAAACCTCCAGATATCTCCGCCTCTACACCCACTCCTCCGGAGCACCGCATCGACCCGCCACAGCCGACCGTCCCCAGCACATCCTAGACGAACCAAGTTGCAACACCACTAATCCAACAGTGTACCAACCAAACTCCCTTCGGCGGCAATACTGCTCATTAACGCCATCGTTTCGATGATGCAGCGGACAATGCCTTTGCTATTCTTCGCAGCAATAGTACATGGACTAAATCCTAGGGAACAATCGTTAAAGATTGTTCAGCAGACAGAGAGGTAGATATTACTGACTTAACTTATTATGCTCATATTCATGATTTGGAGATAATAAAAGATACGATTCCTAAAACTGTTTTCAATGCCCATGAAAAAATACTTTAGTTGTTTACATCTTGAGAAGGAGACCTATATACAATAATTTCAAAGGCTTTGTTGATAAGATCTAAAAACCTAATGAAACATATGAGTTGTTCTACAAAAAGAATGATTTTATTTTTATTAAATTCTATAATTCAAACGATTGTACAAAAATCATACGTTCAGGTCCTTATACCGCTGGGTCTAGAATTTTGATTATTAAAAAACGAAAACCTGATATTGCAATTACCAAAGATTCATTTTCCACTATTCCAATATATGGACACTCTCTATTGATTTGAAACTTGGATATTGGAATAACGAGGATATAAGCAGAATAGCCAATATTCTTGGACAACTAATTCGTGTGGACTCAACAACGGCAATGGAAAATAGACTTAACCATGTGTGAGTTCTAATTGAAGTAGACGTACATTTATCCTACCCACAGACTGCAAATGGAGTTATTCACCGGCAACACGGATGCAATTCAGTTAGAATATGAACAAAAAATCGTACCATGCTCCATATGTAATGTATTTGGCCATACAGATTCAAACTGCAACAAATCAACTTCAAAAGCACGGCGACAGAAAAATAATGCAACAACTACCAGTACGACAGCTCAGCACGAAGCAAATTCATCACAGTTTACTACAACAACAAGATCACAGCGAGATGACTGTTTTATTACAAATACAGAATAATAATTGCCAATCTTAAATGTTCCTATCCATAATCCTTTCTCTACCCTTTTGGACATCCCTGCAACAGCCACTGACATGCCAGAGGACATCATAGCTAACTTATCTACAACTCTGATCTCATCAGAATCTGAAATGGTCCAGGCCACCACAAACACGCCTACTGCATCTGTGGCTGAACACACTGAGGCCAATCTGAAAAATCAAGAAAGCACACTAGACAGCCATGAAGATACATGAAGTTTTTACAGAGCATAGCTATCCAAGTTTAAGAAGTAGGCAGCACAAGCAAAACTGAAATTATTGTCTCCCCCATGGTGTCGAAGAATCCCACTTATATGAAAAAGCGAGAGGCACTCGCAAATCCCAAAAAAACCACCAAAGCTCTTCCTAAAAGAACTACATGGAGCACTACGGCGGGTAAATGAATATTATGACATGGAATATTAGAGGTATGAATACCGATGATAAAGTCAGTCAGGTATTCACACTTCTAACATCTTACAAGCTTACCATGTTAAGCTTAGTTGAGACTAAGTTAAATACCACTAATATAGATAAACTGCAATTGAAACTACCCACATGGAACGTAGTACATAATAATGATGAAGATAGCAAAGGCCGCATAGTGATTCTATTGTACAAATCTGTTTGGGAATATGATGTATTCAGTAAATCACAACAACGTATCACACTGTTATCATCAAATATAGGAGGTTATTGCACATGTGTGCGCGTTAGTAATTCCTTTTCAAAATGCTAGAAATTATGGGATTTGCTACACCTCGATGCTTCCAATATAGGATCTCCATGGCTAGTAATGGGGGATTTTAATAATGCTCTTAACCCGAAGGACAAGAAGGGAGGATTGCCAATCCCTTTTTCCTATTTGAATACTTTTAAAAAATGTTTATTTAACTGCTGTCTGGTTGAATCTCCTTTACAGGGATGTAAATTCACATGGTGGCGTAGATGAATTGCAACAAACATAGACAAAGTCCACATCAACTACGAGTTTATGTCTGTGTTCCCACAACTCAGCACTATTGCCTTACCATCATCTATAAGTGATCACAACCCTATTTTAATATATTTTTGCCCACAACATCGACGTCAAAAACAACCTCCATTCCGATATATTAACAACTAGTGTTATATGCAAAGGTATGGTCAGCGCATTGCAAAAGGACTTTCAGTTGACATATAGGGTGCTCCTAGTCAGGGGCGGCCCAAAGAATCGGTTACCCAAGCCCAATGTGAATTTTTTTGCCCCTTACTATATAACATGTCAATTTTTTTAAATTTTCTTTTTTATATATATAAGCATAAAATCACATATAAAACTATAACATAACAAAGTACCAACTTTTTATACAAAAGTTGCCACATTAAGTTGGCTGCAATACTTATAGTCTCAAATAGTTTACAAAACAGTGTATTTAATTTTTAACTAAATGTATCAAGTTTACAAACTAGTGTATCTAGTTAAGTGTACAGGCAAATCATATTGGGTTCTGCTTAAATGTTTGCGGGTAGACATAAACACACTGCAGGAAAAATAGTACATCAATGTAAGTACAGTTCCTAAATAATTATTAGTTTTTTAGCTTCGGCTTTCAAATTTCAATTCCTAAACGATTATTTACAGAAAACTAGTTGTTTATAACAAAAAACTAATAAGTTCTTAGCTTCAGGCGTTTTCAATGTTAATGAAATGTAAAGCAGTAAAAGCGACTCAATTTTAGAAAATTAGACAACTCAAAACAAGAAATTCGCATACTTAATTAGCAGTGGCAGTATAAAGAGACTGTAGCAGGACTTCAAATCAGCAGTAGAAAATATCGCGTAGGAGGCAAGGATGAGCCGGCGATGGCTGATGGAATAGCCGAGTATGCAGCGATGATTATTTAGAAGGCGTTGATTTTTGAAGCCCTAGTTTTTTTGGGTTCAAGCATCGCCAACATGGAGATTGCTATTGAGCTGTAACTTTGCAGTCAAACAGATTTTTCCTGTTGCCCGGCTCAGTGGGCTGCCCCATCCCAGCGGCTTGGTGGGCTTGCCCCCGGGCCGGCCCTGCTCCTAGTTATAGATTAGTTTTTAAACTGAAGGCAGTTAAAAATGAATTAAAAGCATGGCACAAGTTAAGAGCAAGGGATAACATCATAGTCAAGCTTCAGACTCTATTCGACATAATGTTTCACCTGATGGACCAAGAGCTAGAAAATTTAATTTTATATGACAACATGTATCCTATTGGCCAGAAATTAAATGATCAACTTGGAAAACAACATGAATTGTTGTGGTGGCAAAGTAAAGTGCTGTGGCTACAAAAGGAGGACAACTATAGTAAAAAAATTATGCCAAAATGTCAATGCGAAGGCATAGAAATAAGATTCAAGCTCTACTGGATGCTCAAGGACAATATATCTATGACTGCAACTAATTAAAAATGAAGCTATACAATATTATCAGGCACTATTCAATGGGGAATCAATGAATTTTTTTTTCCCCACCCATTAGCACCAGAATGCAAGTTAACACTACATGAAAAGAATACTTAACTTCATTGGTCACTCGGGATGAGATCAAAATGGCACTATTCTCGATAGATGATTCCAAAATCTCGGGGCCGGATGGTTTTTCATCCAAATTTTACAAAGTGCATCAGATGGACCTACAAGATAGCATTTTTAGCACTGTGTTAGAGATATTTCATACGGGAAAATTGCCACTGGGAGTAAACCATAATTTTATTACTTTAATACCCAAGAAAGATAACCCTCAAATGATTTTAGATTATAGACCTATTGCATGTGTTGATGTTCTATACAAAATAATATCAAAGATCCTTTGCAATAGAATTAAATGGTTTCTACCTCTTTTAATTGTAGAAAATCAATCATCTTTCATGCCAGGCAGAAACATTGGTGAAAACGTTTTGCTAGGTAAGCAAAAAATTTGCATCTAAATCGATCTTCAAAAAGCCTATGACATGGTTAATCGTGAGTTTATACGTCATATGCTTTTATCTTTGGCCTTCCCCACACCTATAATAGAGCTAACCTATGAATGCATTTCTATGCCTACTTTTTCCATTATGATCGATGGGAGGCCACAAGGATTTATTCCCTCAAACAGAGGGCTCAGGCAGGGAGACACGCTGTCCCCTTACTTATTTTGCATAGCCATGAAGTTTTTTACTTTACTAATGGAGAAGGGAGTAGTTGACGTACACATACAGCCTATATCTACACATACAGCCTATATCTACCATACAGCCTACCATAACCCATCTTTTATATGCTGATGACTTCATGATTTTCTTATCTGCTACCGAAGAAAATGCTACTTACATGAACTACATTTTTTGTACAATGGAGGAGATAGTTGGTTTAAAGATACATCAAACTAAATCTCAGATATTTTTTAGTACTGGTGTTGTATACAAGTCGGAAATCTCAAGCATCCTACATATAGCACAAAAAGATTTACCTGTAAAATATCTTGGCGTTCCTTTGACATTGGATTATATCCATGCAGCTCACTGTTCTCCCCTGCTAAATAAGATCGACACTAAGTTAGAAGGATGGGGCAACAATTTATTGACAACGGTAGGAAGAGCGGAATTGATTCACAGTAGAAAAGCCCCCATTGTTATGTATCGGCTCCTTATTTATCATTTGCCCCAATCAGTTTTGAAGAAAATTGACAAATTTTGTGTAGATTTTTTCTGGAAGGGCAAACTTCATAAGATATCCTGGGATAACTTATGTAAGCCAAAAATTGAAGGAGGGGTTGGACTGTGGAAATTTACCGATCTTAACAAAACTGCCAGGATAAAACTGATTTGGAATTTATTAACAACCGATTGCTTATGGTCCAGATGGATGAGGACGAGTATTTGTCAAAGGCATATTTTTGGGTTATGCCCATTGATACCAACTATTCTGGCAAACGTGACTTAGCTACAACAATCATGACTCGAGTTATTATCAATGGGGAACACATGGACTTATGGTTTGACCCTTCGATAAACCATATTGTCGAATTAATTGGCTGGAACAGAGTTTATCTCAGTAACACAGCCACTAGTAAAGTGAGTCATATAATAAGAGATCGATAATTTCAGCCTCAGTTATTATTAGAGACTAGGGAAGTGGCAACTCAAATCATGCAGGTGAAATTATTCTCTGACAAGCCTATTGACTACTAGAAAATTAGTAATCAAGGAAAATTTGCGTTTTCTACAGTTTGGAATGAAATTCGACAACATAATGAAATCGGTGATAATTTCAAACTGATATGGCATAACTAAACAACTAAGAAATTTTCTTATACTACGTACATGGCTTATCTACAACATCTACCAGTAGTAGATAGATTATCAAATTGAGGTGTATCTACTGACTTAGTGTGTGCTTTGCAATGGACATAATCAAAACCAACAACGTTTGTTTTCAAGCTGTGAATTCAGTACTTATCTTTGGGATGCATTACTGCTCAAACTGGATCTACAACCCGTCAATGCCATCTCGTTGTGACAATGACTTTCCAGCTTGAAGCGTAACTTCACAACGTCATCAGCAACTCGAGATTTAGCCTATGTGGCGGCATCAACACTAACCCACTATATTTGGTTATAAAGAGTGCGATGACGGTTTGAGAGTAAGGCTTGTTCGGTGGAGCAGAGGTTGAAATTGTTTGAAATAGATGTTCGACTATAGCTCGTTCGACGAGTTCATCAAGGGCGAACATCATCGGCAGAGAGGGAGATATTTCGTAGATGGGGGATTGAATTGGAAGATACTGGATAAATGGCTGCACGTCTTGGAGAAATACGATTTTTTGGAGGGTTTGTCATGTTACTTTTTTTGGGGCTGGATCAGGTATTTTCTTCTACGTGTGGAGGTGTGCTTTTAACCCATTGTATGGACCGATTTCAAAGAAGTGTAATTTTTTCTTTCTTTTTTGTATTTTTATTCCCCAGTATTAGAGTTTGTAAAATAGAGGATGTCGTGTTCATTTTGTACGAAATACAGATTACGGATCTTAAGGCAGAATTAACGCTAGAGAAGGAGTGAATAGTGTTTAATAAATTTTATGAATCTTTTTGAACTCTTTTTAAATTAAACACAAACATATGCAATTCGCAAACATAGAGACAATCACAGAACCATACACAGATGCAAATAGTAAATAAAAGCAGTAAAAAAAAGAACACACCAAAATTTTATATTGGTTCGGTGTTACCCTATATCCAGTCCTATAAAATTTCTTGTGTAGATTTCTTTTCAAATATAGTGTCGATATTACAACCTCGATTTCAAGGTCACGAGATACGCCCTCCTGCCTTCGAATTTAGGGCAAACTCTCTTGATTTAACCGGGCTACAAGATTACCTAATTGATTTAAGGGCTACAATCACACCGAATTGATTTACAGGCCACAATCACAGCGTTTCCAATCACACTTTGATAGAGAGAGACTCAATACACTTTCATCTTTCGATCTTTTATTACAAATGATCTTATAACTCTAAATAGCACTGAGATCTTTGAAAAAGAGTGGCAGAGAATCAAACTAAAGATGATCGAGTTTGATTCACTTAGGATTTCAGCATAATTTTGTTAAAGCATTTGAAATAAAAGAGAGTATTTGAGTGGAGAAGAAGGACTGAAGAAATGAAGAAAAAATAACTTAAAATTCTTTGAAAACAACTGGTAAATATGTGAGAACAACGGTCATGTCCACTCGCGAAAGGTTATAACGAATAGACACTTCATTTGAAAATTTGAAATTTGAAATCTATGGCTACCATGTCAACATGGGGGGGGTATAGGCATGTCAACATCCCCTAGTATTTTTTGAAAATTGATTTTTGTTTTGAAAGAGATCTAAAGTTTGTCGAAACAATCTTAGAACTTTGTAAACTATTTTGAATATACTTTATGATTATAAAAACCTTTAGAAAATGATCTTACGAAATATAAAAGTAATAAAAAACTAAATATATAAATATTTTGGGATTAAAGCTAAAACATTAAAACCAGGAGATAGTTTTAAAACAAGAAATGATTTTGAAATTAATATGATTAAAAATAATTTTAGAATTAAGACTAAAATATTCAAACCGAGAGAGAGAGAGAGATGTCTTTTTGAAAAGACAGTTTTGAAAAAAATCTAAAAATAAGTAATTTTGAAAATTTCGTGGATTTCATTCCACTTGAGAAGGTTGTGGGTTTCATCCCACTAAAGAGGTCATGATCCCATCCCACTATTAAAGTGAGAAGATGAATTCCATTCCACAATTAAAATCTGAATAAAGATTTAAGTGCTATTATGAAGTTTTAATATAAATCTAGACTCTATTACTTATCTTGATATCTTGAACTCTTGATACTCATAAGTCTTTAGTCTTGATTTCTTCAATCTTGAATTCGTCAGTCTTGAATCTCTATACTGTACAATCTTCATTCTCAGTACCTACACACACACATATCCTACATATACATATATATCTAGACAAAGATATTAGTATTTATATTTTATAACAAGTCCTAAGGTTGTTGTAGTCAAAACCATCATCTCGGGAACTAACACTTTTTCCTTACTACAATTGTTAGATTTTTTAAGGAGGCGAATCCTACTATTCCTTAGTTCTCATAAGTCATAAATAAAGAACCTCTTCTTTTCGAAAAAAAGTATAAATAATAATATCTAACCTAATCCAAATGTATATATATACATACATCATATCACATACATCATTTAACAGTTAAGTGTTGAAAAAGGATACACATATAGAGTATATATTTAATAAAGAGGAATCCAGTCACATAAAATGTGACGCCCCACCTCTATACCCACGTTAGCAAAGAGTATTGTATAGATAATACCGTCTGCTAACACGGAGAATAAGGCTGGATAGGAGCGACCATGTGTAATCTTACCTTAACTATTCACTAAACACGTCGAAAAGTAGAATCACAACCAGTTCGACGTATTCAATAAATATTTAAAGCAAGACTGCAATGGCTATAGGATCTATCAGAACAGAATATAACAACTCAAATGTAATATACATCTCAGAACAGTCGATCATCACATACACATATATAGATACATAAAAGAGTATACAAAATGATACATGTCAAGTGGTACAGGAGACCACAATATACATACGAGACGAAAAAAATATATATATCAGAGTTACAACAGATAAGGACCACAAAAGACGCTATAACAAAATGAAGCTAGCGAATAGTCCATGCGGAAGCAAAATAGGCTAAGTCCCAAAAGCACCTAACCTGAAACATCTCGGTCTGACCCGAGTATAAAATACACGGGTCAGTCTAGATAACGAATCAGTTAGATAAGCTGAACAATAATAAACCTGCAAGGTCATACAGTATAACAAATATCTCTAGAGGAGATAACACAATCATCAACAAGAGATGAATCATATAGAACAAGCCTCATATCATCGGCAACATATAGAAACAAAGGATACAAATATCCCAAAACAAGCCAAAAGGCAAATAACAAATACCAATCAGGTATACAAGTTCCACAAGGTAATCGCTATACTCCATGCGGCTCAAAAGACCAACACCGAAGGGCGATACTAAGGGAATATACATATCAATGAAACATCATAAAATTGCTCGAGCTCAATACTGTACAAACAAGGATCCATAAGTCCGAAGGCTCCAAACCCAAGTATCACCCATGCGGCACATAAGGCCAACATCAGAGCGAAACTATATAGGGCAACAAAACCGAAGGCACACACCCGAAGGCAACATACTCGAAGGCAACAAACCTAGGGAGAAAGTCCGAAGACACCATCCCAGAGGCAACAAACCGTAGTGGTGAAGGTCGTAGACCCAGTACTAGACACCACTAACTAGCGGAATGTGTCACAACTCTCAAAAAGGAATCCGAAAAGTGTTAACGTATGTCCCATAACCACTCGTTCGCACTAAACGGTTTACTATCCGTCAGTCACTTTCACACTCAAAGCAGTACAAAGTTTACCTCATATCATCGATAAACCAAACCCGAAGGTCAAAACGATCAATTGAATAGGTCGGGGATTAATCGAAAGGATAAACGCACAAATTCATGGTCCGTGTTTTGCCCAACCATTTAATCACCCTTCCACTTCGCTCGATGTGCGAAAGTGTGTGTTTTAAATAGAATTTATAAATAGGAGAAACGAGCTTTTAAATACGATTCGAGAGATTATTTTATTAAAATCGTGAATGAAGTCAAAAGCAAGTTATCAAAGCCAAAAATGCAATAACAACCATTAAAAACCAACTTGAATCGATAAGATACGGAAAAATCAATCAAATATGCAAAATAGGCAAAACAGACAGAACAGAGCAGGTCGGTCGACCGGACTACAGGGCTCGGTCGGCCGGCCAGATGCAGGAAACAAAATATTGCTCGGGGCAGCAGGTCGGTCGACTGGCCCAGGGCGCTCGGTCGACCGAACCTGATGAATTTGCACTTCCTGCCCTATTTCAATGAAACGCAAATTCTTTCCAAATCCAAAAAATTTGGCACATGCATACTTGTTAGGAATTCATACCCAACACCCATGAAATCAAGAGAAGTAGATGTGAGTTCAAAACTCACCTTTTTACACAAAGCAAAGAAGATGAAGAAGCACAAATGCAAGGAATCAACCAACTACACTCCACTTCAACACTACAAGCTTCAATCTAGAATCAAAGCAAGTATTTCCTAAGTTAGGGTTAGGAAATTACTGAAATTGAAGAGGAGAAGAGATGGAGAAGATGGAGATGAACTTACCAATGGATTCTCTTTGATTTTGGAGCAAGAATCAAGTTTACAAGAAGAAACTAGGGCTTGCTAATTTCTATTTCCACTTCCTTTCCCCCATTTCAGTTTTTAGCTTAAGTTTAATGAAATGAATAAGTGAATGGAAGGAGAGAAGGGCTGAGTTGGTTTATAGAACAGTTTGGGTGAAACCCAAACCCAAAAGCCCACTTAACAAATAGCAAAATTCGACTTACTCCAAATATATCAAAGCTTATACTCAAAAAGATCGCAAACGCCATTTTGGAACCAATGGAGGTAGTTTCGAGTTCCAATTCGGTCATTTGCAAAAAGTAGTTTTTCGGACCAAAATCCGACTAACGACGCTATATCTAAATAAAACATTTAAATATAAAATCGTTAAATATGCGGGTTGTTACATAAAATGTTATTCGGATCTATAGATTTGAATCTTGCTACACAGGACCCAACATGAGCTGATGTAGCTGTGAATGTAGATGGAACTTGTACTTTTCTTAAATTATTAGTTGCTTTTTGTTTCAGCAGCTGGATTAATTGTGCATTGATTGTGAATGTTCTTCGGTTTAGCTTGTTCTATTTTTCTATCATTTCTGTCACCTGTGGATGATTTGTCTGGCATGGAAGAGATCGGAAATATTATTGTTTCAGTCCTTCGATCTTATTTGATACAGTATGTATAAGATTATTGTTATAGTCTGTCGATCTTATTTGATACGATACATATATACACATGAGTGAAAAGTACTTGAGATTTGTTGTAGAGTTTTGAAGGCCTATTCTTTTGACTTGCTTTCTTTTTGGATGATACATGATTTCTCTGTTGTATAAAGTATGTAATTCGTTTGGTAAGTCGATGTCATGCATTTTGGCCTTGCATGAGACAGACTATGCTTTGACAAATTTAGTAGTGGCGTTTCCATCGGAGACCATATGATGAATTGAAATAGCCTATTTCCATACCTCTGCTTTTGAATCTTGTTACCTACATGATGTTTGAAAAGTTTAGGTAATATTCGGTTTAAAAATGAATTTTGTGTTTTTGATTTTCAATATGTATGTATGAAAAGAAATGAGGGACGACGGAGGGGATCAAAGAAAGACGGATGGAAGGATGAAGGGGATAGAGGGACGATGGAAGAATGGAGTGTTTTGTGTGCTTGTGTTATTTCCAAAAACATGGAAAATAAAAAAAAAATTGTTTTTCTATTTTGTGTGTTAACTTTATTATCTAAATTGGTCGTTTTCGGCAATACACATAAGTCGTGTGCCTTTTTGTATGGATAAAAACCCAAAACTAAAAATAAAAAACCAAACACTACCTTAAACTTTGCATACATATATAAGATTAAGGTTTGATATAGACATGAACCTAAACAACAAGAACATGAAATGGAAAAACGTTGACATCAATAACAAGCGCAATTTGAAAAAGGATTGGACGTCAACAACTTCGTTAGTTGAAAGTTGAGGTATGTCCAGGTCGGATTCTAATAAGATAAATGAGAAAGAAAAAGCAGCGATAACGTCTTTTATCTTAAGTAAACTAGAGCTACAAGGATAAAATAGTAATTGTACCAATGATAATTTTGAAGACCGAACCGTTGATTAAACCATGTTTGTAACAGCCCGCAAATCCGTACCCCTTGAGTCAACACTATTCTACAACAACCAACCCAAGTTGCACAGAAATACGAACCATTTGGGTTTAAGAAGAAGAGGTAGAAGAGAAGAAAACAAAAATCAACATCAGAATCTAACCATCGCAGCGGAATAAACTATAATAGGTAGTAAATAATCTTTACTCAAAATCAAATATATCTGTTTACATATATTACATCATCAGAGTACATCAGTCACCGCTCACATCAATAACATACAATGAATACACAACAACTCAAACAGCGGAATATATATATACAAGTACGAGAATACGTATCGTCATCCAGCTCGTCTCCTGAGCTCCACAGCATCATATCCTGTATCCTATAATACTCGGTCTGACCCGAGCATTACAGTTAAATAATACCCGAGTCAGTCTGGAATACCAAAGTGAGAAAATCACATCCAATTGATTATTAAAGTTTCAAAAATCCTATGAAAACCAAAAGCATCTCGTAAGACCATGCCACAAATAAACATGTCGGGTTTTTACCTTACGATAGCTAAAACGATTTTTATATAGAAATCCTCTGATATTATAATAGAGTCTATATACAAATACTTATAAAATAGCCGAAATTGTTACATTCATTAAATTCCAGCTACTAGCCACAAAAGTGGGTAATACAAACAAAACTCGTACAAGGCTCGTAGGGAGAATGGATTTCCAACAATGACTAGGCACTGGGGTACCACCTGTCACAGTACGGGGCCTAGATCACCGTACCGAGGACTACTCCCTTCATCCCCTGCAACACAAGGCCAGAACCATTCCTTACTGAACAGTCCCGAACAAGATAAACCCTATGGTTGGCGCGACCAACCACCCACTAAGCCGAAATATATAAGGGACATCTAGACAGGGGAATTATCTTGTCCTGCTTGGGCATGACCCACCTAACCTTGCTGCATATCCCCTGATTTTCAGTCATTCCCATTTGATGAGGCTTGAGGCTAAGCGTTACCTTTAGAACGTTTTCACTTAGAATGCCCATCGCCCACCTGACGATGTTTCGCAAGCATTCGTCCATACAAGTCCGTCCCGGGTTCGAACGGAACCGAAGGCACTATTCCTACTACATCCATTTTGGAAATATCCTCAGGATTAGTAGCGACTAGCCCTTGCACTCCAATGCTCCATCTTCGAATCCAAAACGTTTACACGAAACGTACAAACCGAATCGAAGTGGTTTTCGAGAAATTAATCTCGATCCCGCTCTCTTCGAAACGATCAACGCATTTGTTCAATATTGATAGTCGGTGATTTAACTATCAATTAATATTCACAAACAACCATCAACCAATAAATAATTTTCCAAATTATTTATTAATTTCCAAAAATATCTTCACAAGATATATTTCTATTTCCAATCCTTTGAAAACAGTTTCAAATCCCTCATTCTTTTCAGAATCAACTTTCCCAAATATTTTCTATCTTCTCTGAAATCACCAAATACAAAACTAGATTTAAAAAAAAAAAAACACTTTACTTTGAAATATATACTTTAAAAACATTTAAATTAAAACTACTTTTCATAATTTGGTAAAAATACATCTTATATGAATATTTGAAAATAAAGTTACTAAATAAAATATAAAACTAGAATTACACTTTTGAAACAAAATATTAAGTCACTTTTTAAATAATTACTACTATAATAGATTTGAGGAAATACTTACCTTGAAATTTAAATATTAGAAATAATAAATTTTTGAAAACATACCTTTTAAAAACAATTTTAAAACTATTAAGTTATATTTAAAATTTACTTGAAAGCGTACTTAGTGATCCAGGAAGAATTCCAGCTTCAAACATTTAAATCAATTTTCCAAATTGATTTTCAATTTATTCCATTTGAAATAAGTTTATTAAATTACTCAATTTATTTCAAATTTCATTTAATTATGCACTTAATTATTATTGTTATTCCTTTCCATTTGATTTTAAATCTTTTAACTGAAATATACAAATTTCAGCTTTTCCCAACTTCTTCTTTATTATTATATTTTTTTTTTCAAAAATTTAAATCTTACATTTTAAATAAATGTTTGTTCTTTAATTAATATCGTTGAAGATTGTAATTCAATAACTTCCTATTTATTCAAATTTCCTTTCTATACTTCACAATTTATTTATTAGAAATTTAAAGTCACATTATTTCTTCTCCAATTCATTCTTAAATTTGTTCAAACTTTCTATAATTATTTCGCCTACAAATTTACTTCCGTTTAATTTCTTTTCAACAATCCAATTCATAAACTTTGGGAATTCATTATAACCGAATATCCAATCAATCCATAACATTCAATATTCCAATATAACTCATCATAGGATATCAAATAATCACAACAGAGGATATTGAATAATTTAAATAAATGTGAGGGGTCCAGTTGGATCCCTCCAACCTGTTTTCCCTGCATCCACAAATGTTAGCACAATACAATATGCCAATTCCAAAATATCATACTATATCACATCAATCAATTCAGCCATTCAAACAATTATTTAAATTTTATCATTTAAATTTAAATTTAACTGAGTGAGATTAACTCACCTTTGCTTTTAAATTTGCAATCCACTCCATCTCGACTTATTCTTCATTATTTTTTGACCTTGAATAAACATTAGATGTTTTATTAATATTTGAACTACTCGAAGGGTAAATTACCATTAAATAAATTTAGTTAACCAATTATTTTATTTAGACTAATTTTCTGGACAAATACAAATTAAGATGTATAGGTGTATTATGTTATTTTGAAATTTTGCATAATCATAAGAAAATATAGATTACAACTAATCTCCATAATATTCCCTATATTTTCCAAGGTCCTGTATAAATAAAAATTTCTATTTTACTGTACAGATAAAATATGGTTATACTTACATTTTTATAAATTTTAAAAATATAATTGCCTTTTAATCTTACTGTAAACAAAAATTTTGAATCTATATTTTTTTTTAGAATAACTAATAAATTGAAATATCCTTGTGTATTTTTATTTTTGAAACTATATATACATACTATATATTTTATTTTATTTTATAAACGACATGATTTCATAAAAATTCAATTCATATTAAAAAAAATTCCAACCTTTAAAACTCCTACTTTTTCTTACTAAAATCATACCCATAAATAGAATTATATGTTTAAGCTTTATATACATATATACATAATATTTGACTGATATATAAGTTTGAAATCTGAAAGAAATGGAAATTGTAAATACCCTTACTGGAATTGATTTTCCTTTGTTTAAGCAAATATAAACTAAATATACCTATTTGATCTATCTGCAGCTAAAATAAAAAAAAACTAAAAGAAATTAGCTATACCTCACGCGTGCGCGAGTTGCTGCCCACTGCCGTGAACTACATCGGTCGACATCACCACTCGAGATTCTGCCTTAAATCGACTCTACCAGAAAATCGCCGCGACTGCGTTCGCGAGACTCCTCCCCCATCCACTACACCGCCCTACCAAGCCCTAATCGAACGTCGCCCTGTCGCATCGATGAGCGCCGTCGAACGATGACGCTCGATTCGGTGGCCGTCATCGCTACCCGGCTCACGCGAGGCTTGAATCATCAATTGATCGAACGAATTTGTTCGATGTCAGAAAGAGGAAGGATTCAACATTTTTCCATTTTCTCTTAACTGATTTGAACGAAAGAGGAAGAGGCAATTTCAATTTGGGTTAAATGTTGATTTACTATAACAATTTTCGTGAATAGGTTTCCAAGCGAGAGAGAGAGCTCGACCATGATTTTATCTCGCGTGATTTTATTATTATTTTCTGATTTGGTTTGATTCGTATGAAGAAAAGGGGAAAGAGAGTGTGGCCATGAATCATTTTCCTTCTGATCAAATGTGACTTGAGAAGATGGAAATAAAAAGAAAAATTTAGGTACGAAGGGGACACAATGGAGGCGGGTTGTACCTATTGTCGATAAAGAAAACTATTATATTTTGTTAAATTTCAATCTGCCTTAGAATAAATTTCTATGCGTTTTTATATCGTACGCTCACACCACAACTCCAAATGTTACGAAAATTGAAATCCAATAATAATACAATATTACGGATCCAATGGAACTGGTTTCGTTGAATTCCGAGACTGTGCCTCGGAAGGCTATTTTTAAATTCAATTTAAACGATTAAATTTCAAAACTGACCAATTCAGTGTTAGGTTCCATGTTAACACTTTTATTATATTCAATGTTATCAATATAAATTTTATAAGCTTTCAAATTATTCTTAACAGGCTTAAAATTCTAAATTCAACAATTTACCCAACTTCAATTATTTAATTTAATAATTCAATTATCGAATAAATTGTGATATTCGCAATTTAGGTTATAATCGCTCTATTGGATATTTAAACTCAATTAATATTCTGATTTTTAATTGCTCGAAAATTCCGGGTCGTCACAGTGTTAGTCCAAGATCGAAGGTTTTGATGGTTCAATCGGTAAGACCATCAGGACCGTGCTAATTTTTATTTTTCTATGATAAATGAGGTGGAGCTTTGACGCAATGCACGATGATCTAGACATTTAGGTTCGATTCCGGAAACAACCACTTCGCATTGCGAGAAAAATGTTGTGTATAATATCGACCTACCTAGAGTCCGCTGTCATGCGTGAGTCTCATGCACTAGTTTCCACCTTTTTATTTTTCTAAGATAAGTGTAAGATTGTTATATTTTAAAGCATAATTTAACCTATCTTTAACTAATATATTTAAAAAAATTGAAAATATGATGAAAATATATAGATTATAGATTAATTTTACTACTCCCTTATTAGTAACATGTTAATTATTAAATTTTGCACTCAATAGCACGTGTATAACTCATTTTTCACGTCCTATTATACAAGAAAACTTTGATTTATTGTGTAACGATGCTAAGATGTTTTAGTTTTTAATAACATAATAAATCAAATAATTCTACAATATTACTACATCTTCTTAGTTTTCCCATTTTCTAATTGTCTATGCCTACTTCAGTACACGAAAAATGAAAATTTCAAACCATTAAAGCCCCACATCATCTATTGTAGGAATAGCAAAGATATTTTCTCTTATAAAATGATGTGTTGTTGCTTTCTAGTAATTTGAAGTCACGGCCTTCAATAACTTATGGAGGTTTATCACTAAATTGGCCTAATTGAAACAGGTTCTATGAACCACTCACAACTCAATTCAACTCTGGGTTGGATTCCATTATGATTCATGGTTTTTAAGGTTGAATTATCGGCCCGGTTTTGTTTTCAAAACAGTGGTACTAATATACAACTGTATAAAGTATGTAAAGTATTCACTATATATGCAGCTATACCAGCATTGTAAACTTATCAAGTAATAATACAAACAATATTCCTCTAGGTAATATACATCTTTATTAATATGTTATCAGGGCAATTCGATTAACGGCACTAAAAGGAACGCCGTTCCAAAACCCAATCAGTCAAATGTCATCATTTGAGATTGGTTGTGCCTTTAATCTCCTCAGAATCTACCTTCATCATTAGAGATTGCTCGATCCCTTAACTAAGATCAACTCAACATTTCAAGAACCCGTTCTTGATCATCAGAAGTCCTAGCTTAACAACATCATCATACTCTGGTTATCGTGTCGTGTCGGAACTCCATCAAAGACATCTCATCACTCGGAGTTGGTTGCACTTACTCTCTCCTCAGTGATTATCTCCTCATCAAAGAAGATATTTTTACCCTCGCAACCTCTTAGTCGTTCCAAGAACCTAGTTCTTGATCATCAGAGAAGGCCACGTAAAGCCTTCCATCATAAAATCACATCTTGACTGCATACTGAAGTGTGTGCCTCACCAAGAATCTCTATCCACTTTGTTAATCCGAAACATCATAATGGCAAAAGAAGAGAATAATATCTCTCCTACCTCATCACATATTCACGAAATTGGAAACACCTCATCCAATGACACATCTGCAACTTCAATCATAAAACCTAAAAGCCAATTAGTCCCTATTCAACTTGATGAGAACAACTTCTTACTTTGGAAATGTTAAACCGAAACTACAATAAGGGGATATGGTATTAAGGATTATGTCAACAGTACCATCACAATACTAGCAAAGATGATAACAGACAATGAAGAGAGAGTAATAAACAACAACGAATACATACAATATCAAAGGCAAGATAGTTTACAGGCTTCTTGGCTTTTGTCATCAATTAAGGTGAACCTGCTATCATAAATTGTTAGATGTAAGTCATCACATAAAATACGGGTCACTATAGAGCAAATTTTTAATTCCCAATCTACTGCTCGAATCATGTATTACAAGAGACAAATGCAAAAATTAAAGAAGGAAAACATGTCAATAAGATAGTATCTAATCAAAATCAAGACATATTGTGACCTCTTAGACACTGCTGAACATAGAATATCCGAGATAGAGAAAATCTTAATGATTATGAATGGTTTAGACGAGGAGCATGAATTTGTTGTAGTAGTAATATCCTCAAAGAAAACCCTACCAAATACGTAGTATGTACACTCCACACTTCTAGCCCATGAAGGAAGAATAGAGCAAAAAATGCCACTACATAATAACAAGAATGGACAAGTAAATAAAAGAAGAGTATCAATCTTCACACTGAATGTCCTTTGGTCTGGTGAATTATGCATCAAATACAAGAAATAAGTATCAAGAAAGAGCTACAGGAAGTAGAAATGAGCATAATAACAAGAATGGACAAGTAAATAAAAGAAGTGGTCAAAATTATAGAGGCAGAGGCAGAGGTAGATGAAATAACAGCAACAGGTTAAGGCGTCAAATTTGTGAAAAATATGGACACACAACAAGAAGATGTTATTTCAGATTTGATCAAAACTTTTTAATGAACCAGCGAAGTAGAAACAATCAAAGAGATTTCAACCCAAATGCAAATCTTGCTTATACAAACTTAGACTCAAGAAATCAAGCAAACAATTCAAGAAGTCAGACAAACATAGACACATTGACCAGACCAGAGGACATTCATTGTGCAGATTGGTACTCAAAGTCAGGTGCAACAAATCATATCACAAGCAATCTGAATAATCTCAATCTTAGAAACAGGGAGTATAAAGATATGTAATTGATATTTATGGCTAACCGTAAATCTATAAAAATTACACACATTAAAAATTATAGCATTAGCAGTAAAAGGGAACTCCAACTTAACAACATATTAAGAGTTCCACAAATTAAGAAAAATTTAATGAGTGTATTCTAATTTGCTAATGGTGACAAATTATACTTTGAATTTTTTTTCCAACATACTACCTATTTAAGGAATTACTAAGTAATTTTTTTTTACTAAAGGATAATGTGCACAATGGCCTATATATGTATATTCAATTTTGTGAAGAACAGTAAGACAACAATGGGAAGAAAATGGTGCACTTACTCTAAGACTGATATGAATGCTGATAATAAAAGTGTGTTTGAAATATGGCACTATAAACTGGGACATCCAAGTATTGATGTAGTAAAATAAGTACCGAGAAATAATAATGTCAGTTTTCAAAATATTTCACTACCTTGTATATGTATAGCATGTCAAATGGGAAAATTTCATAAGCTACCATTTGCAGACTCAATAACCAAATACAACAACCCTCTGGAAATGGTAGCAATTGACTTATGGGGCTAATTCTGACTATGGATACAATTACTATATTTCATTTGTAAACTCATATTTTAGATTTACTTGGATCTTTTCTTAAGTCAAAAGCAGAGACATATAATGCAGTAGCTCAGTTCATCACATAAGTAGAAAAACGGACTATCGTTAATTAAAAGTTATTCAAACTGATGGTGGAGATGAATTCAAATCTCTAAAGGAGTACTTTCCTAAAAGAGGGATAGTTCACAGAACTACCTGCCCCACACTTCAGAGCAGAATGGTTTAGTGGAAAGGAAGCACAAACATATAGTTGAAATAGGTCTTATCCTCCTAGAACAAGCCTCATTGCCCTTGAAGTTTTGGCCAGGTTCTTTTGATACTGCAGTCTGCAGTATATATTATCATCAGGCTACCAACCAGAGTTCTATATGGCAAAAGCCCATCAGAAGTTCTATTCAATATGAAACCAGATTACCCCAGCCTTAAAGCATTTGGATGTCTATGTTTTCCATGTTTAAGACTTTATAATGCCCACAAGTTGAGCTTTAGATCCTTACCTCGCACCTTCATAGGCTATGCATCAAATCAAAAAGGATATAAGTGCTTAAATATAATGGCAAAGTAATCATATTAAAACATGTTGCCTTCAATGAACATGCCTTTCCTTGTGCAAGAGCTAAGATAAGTAATACATAGAAGATATAATGCCAAAACTTATTTTCCTTCTATATCAATATGCAATGACAGATTACCTAGAAGATTCCATAGAGAGAATCAAGTAAGCACAGGTTCCCAACACATAGTGTCTGATGCTAGACCAGGTCAGGATGCAACAGGATCCTAACACACATTACCTAATGATAGAACATATCAGGATGCAACTGAGAACCCAAGACCTCACAGTTCCATTAACCAAGATAATCACAGCAATAAAAGAAATTTAGAATATGAAGAAGGCAATTCATGTAGTTTACTTCAACATAATGAACCTAGCACCAGTCATGATCAAGCACCTGCAAAAGTAGGACATCATATGATAATAAGAGCTGAGAGTGGAATCTTCAAACCCAAAGTCTATACAGCAGTGATGAGTAATGATGAACCGGTCACCTATGAAGAAGCAGTAAAGAATGAAGAATGGAAGCTAGCTATGTATGAAGAATGCATGGCTTTAATGAAAAGAAATAAATGGAATATTGTACCTAAAGCAAAAAAGAAAAAACATCATTGGATGCAAGTGGACCTATAAGCTTAAAAGAAAACCAGATGGTACCATATCAAAACATAAAGCAAGATTGGTGGCCAAAGGGTACATAGCAATATGATTCCGATTTCAGTGAGACATTCTCTCCAGTAGTTAAACCAACAACAATCAAGATGATACTCACCATGCTCTAGAATATAATTAGAAAGTTAAATAGTTAGATGTTAATAATTCATTCCTAAATGGTAAGCTTCAAGAGGAAGCCTACATGCAACAACCACAAGGGTACTGGCACGGTAATAACAATGAAATGGTATGCAGACTAGGTGAAGCAATATATGGACTCAAATAAGTTTCCAGAGTATGGTACGACGAGTTAGAAACAACCTTGCCTAGTAGGCTAAAAACCAACCAGATCAGACAATTCACTATATACCGAAATTGAAGGTAGTGGTACAACATATATAATTGTGTATGTAGATAATTTTATATTCACTGGCAATAATAATAATGAGATCAACAGTGTCATACAACATCTACATAGAGCATTTTTAGTTAAAGACATGGGAAATCTAAGTTACTTCTTAGGAATTGAGGTCAGCAAATGATCGGATATTAAATTAGTTTTATGCCAAAGGAAATATATATTAAAATTCTAGTCAGAGCCAAAATGAATCAAGCTAAGGCAATGGCAACTCCAATGGTCAAAATCCACATCTATTAAAACATAAAGGAAACTCCATCGACAATGAAAAACAATATAGAAGTATAGTGGGTGCTCTACAATATGTTACCATGGCAAGACTAAATATATTGTTCTGTATGAATAAAGTATGCCAGTATATGCAGAAACCATTAGACGAACACTAAAAAGCAGACAAGCACCTTTGTCCAAGTGGTTAATTGATTCGGCTTTGGTGCAGGATGTCACAAGTTCGAAACTTGCTTTCGAACGTTTATTTGACATGGGATATGTTGTCCCAATGATTTGTTGTATTTAAAGTACCAGTTCAAAAAAAAAAAACACTAAAAAGCAGTAAAATTGATTTTACAATATCTGAAAGGCACTATAAATCAAGGCATATGTCTAAGAGCATGTAAAACAATAAATATACAAGGATACTCAGATGTAAATTGGGTAACCGACCCAGATGACCATAGAACTACATTTGGATATTACACATACTTGGGCAATTACCTAGTATCGTGGTGCTCCAAGAAGCAACCAACTATGCCTCGATCCAGTATTGAAGTGGAATATCGAAGTGTTGTAGGCACAACAACCGAGATCATGTGGCTTGAATCTTTCTCGATGAAATTGGAGTTCTAGTTCAACTTCAACTAAAGAAAAGATCTATAATCTACTGTGACAGCTTAAACACTATCCCGCTCTCTGCAAATTCTGTACTTTATTCACGAACAAAGCATATAGAAATTGATCTATACTTTATCCACGAACAAGTAATCAAAATAAATCTGGATATAAATCATCTTCCCGTCACATTCTAGAGGGCTGCATACCCACAAAAACACTATGAAAGAAGAAGTTCACAAGACTGAAGTCAAATTCGAAAATTGAAGAGATTGGGAGAGGAATCAGGGACAAAGAGAAAACCTAGATATATTTGATGGGGGGTAATAAGATGAATGAAAAGCAACGACACGTCTTTAATATTAAGTAAAATAGGGTTACAAGGATACAATAGTAATTGTACTAATATATAGCTGTACAAAGTATGTAAAGTATTATTTTCTTCTACTTAATATACATCTTCTTTCTTAATAGATTCAGCTTCGAAGAGAGTGAAATTTAGGTCTAAAAGGTCAATTTTTATGTCATTGGTGTCTGGGACATAACTCAGCTTTCCAACAAGAGGCAAAATCTCTATCAGAACTAGTGAAATAGCGTACCAAAGGCACAGATGAATAATTTATATTTTAAATACAAAGATACATTCCTTTCTAAACAACAAAATACCATTACTATTTAAAAAGAGAGACTTCAATATCAAAATATTTTTACTAAAATTTGATATCCAAGGTGTAGTGGAGGTAGGCAAAGGCACGAGGTTTGTGCACTTATTGTCTGTTTCATTAACACCATAATGGGCATTTTTAATTTTATTTTCATTTCTTATTATCATTTAAAAAAGATATAACACTTATTAAACCATTTTCAATGCATGATATAGTACCAATCTATATTTATGGTATAACTTTATCCATTATGATTTTCATGAGTAGGTTACTTATATAAAACGGATGAAATGAATTGATTCATATAGTAAAAAAAATTCCTTCTTAGCTATTAATTATGTTGGATAGGAAAAACAACAATTTCAAATAGTTACAACACATTTTTGGTCATTCACCATTTATGAACTAAATCATTCTGCAAAATTATGCATAGTAATTGAACCAATATATACCTCACTGCACATAATGCATACATATAATAAGTGAAAATACGTACCTGTATTATATACCAGGAATAACGCCAAGCCTTCCTAAAAACCATTAGAGCCATTATTTTAACAAAACTTTAAAAATAATTTTATTAAATAAACAAATCAATTTTAGTGATAAATAAATAAAAAACAATAGACAGATAAGGAAATCGATCATATGTTGCCATTGGTAACAAATGAGCTTAGTTAGCTTGCCAACTCTACAATGTAAAATAAAATCAAACATTGAATTTCATAACCCGCTTGGCCTTTGCTTATGATAATGTTCGTACTTGATATCTTATATCTATATGGTTCGCTGAATTTGTATATAAAGTCGTGTAACCAAAGTAGTTGGTTGCTCAAAGCATATGCATCTACTTTCCCTTTTTATCCTAATTCACCACTGATATTATGAATTAAGATGTTCATCTAAAATAAAACCCCTTATTCAATTTAGATGGACAAAATGGGAGCTTTGAATCAACTTTCTTTTCCAATTTACAAATTTCTTTTGGCAAAAATACAAATGGAATAAAAATGAAAAAAATATGGTATCTTCAAATTACTTTTTTTGGTTGAATTACTCATGGACATTAAATGTAATCAAACCCGACTGCAAAAAAATATGGTATCTTCATATTGCTTTTGTATTGAATTACTAATTGAAATTAATTGTAATCAAACTCAGTATGTTCAATCTATTTTGGCAAAAAGGTCCTTAGATTACTTCTATTTCTCTGGTCATGATCTCTTGACATGAAATCCACTGCTTATATCCAATAAAACAACTATTAAACCTCCAATTTTAATAGCTTCCCTCGATTCCAACATATAATGATCCTTGTTCATTTTAGATCAATTTCATGTTTGAATTAACGTAATGTTCAATGACATATGCTTCCCATAGTGAGCATGAAGTTCTCCATCTAAGCAAGCATGAAAAATGCTATATTAAGATGACATGCTTGCAAAAGTCCTACACAAATTTTTTATTAAATGGAAATGTTTTTATTAAGATCAGAGAAGGGAAGAAGTTATTAGTATGAATAGAGAACAACGGTTGATGGATTTTCTGTGGTTCATAGTCTTTTTTGCAAACCTATCTTAGTCATTTTTTAAGGTAGCTAACATTGGTGTAAAGGCTAATGAATAAAATGAGATAAGGGGAACATAGAGTTATGATACCTACACACAGTTATCCTACTATAATAAAAATAAATTACTGCTCTTGATTTTTTCTGATAGAACTTTTAATCGGATATGTATGAGAATTCAAGATATGATAAATAGAAAAGAAATCAACATTGGTTGGAGGATATTAACCTGATTTGTTAAATCTTCAGTCTCATCTTTTGCTTCTTCGTTGTCCAAACATTATCTACCTTTGAATTTATGGATACATAGATAAAAATATTGTCATTTAATGATACTTTGAGCATTTAATACAACTATTAGTTAACTTGGAACTACTTTATGAAGTTGAATATATGTTTAATTTTTCGTCTATTTAATGTATGCGTGTTCCTAAGCATGTATTTGAAAAACGATATATTTTGATTTTGTACAATTCCATTGATACTTTCGTTTTGTTTTCGAAATAACACCCATGGTCTGGTACAAGTACATATAACATACAAAAGTGCAAAAAGCAGTTATATACATACCAAAGAAATTCAACTGCTCGTATGCATACTCAAGCATATTCTTATGTATAACACCAATTTATCTAGTTTTCATATAGTTTTAACAAAAGTACTTAGAAGTTAGTATCAAAGTTAATAAAAGATTACAAGTTTCCACAATTAACGATTTATGATTTGTTAGGTACTTAAATTAATGAAGCAATTTGAAAAAACCTTAATTAGATGCATAAAATTAAAGAACGTACGTTTTCTACTTCAAAAATTATATACTAATGGTTGCTTGAGTTTCAAGTGAAGTTGAATCACAATAACTAAATAATAGGTTTTGAAATTTGGTATAACTTTATTTCTAATATCTTATCCCAAATGAAAATCGATTTCTTCCCCAGTATACATTAAACAAAATTAATATGGAATTCTAATAAAAAAATACGCACCTGTTAATATCAAAATCGATCACATTGAACCTAAAATTGGCATTCTAGTCAGGACTCCTCCTGCCATCCCTATCCGAATGCGTCCCTAGCTGAGATTAAGGTTACCTCCAGCATGCGACATGGCATGATTGATTAGCTTAAATATTGAGTTAGTATTAGGGTTTGGATTGAAAGAGTGTTAAGAAGAGAAACCGAAATAGAATAATTTGAGTAAGCACAAATGGAAAATTTGGGGAAGAAAGAAAGAAATAAATATATCGAAGATGCAAAATTTCTTTTCACGTGAAAATATGTTAAGTTAAGGCAGGAGAGAATGGTCAAATTTGATGGGAGAAGAAAAAGGAGATTCTGAGGAGGGTTACCTTAGAATCGAGAAATACGATAGAAGATGGAGGAGCATGGTGAAACTATCAACATGTCCTTTGAACTTCAGACCATTTGATTTTGGATGACTGACAGGAGGCAAACCTCCCTGACAGTTGGTTTAATAACATAGAAAAGATAATGATAACACTTGCAATAATCTGTATTCATCCACGTAATGTTCATGTTATAAATATTCACTTACTTAACATATAAATTTCCCATCATGATATGATTTAATAACTGAAGTACCATTCTTACCAACGAGCTCGCTATTAAGACCAACATAAACAAACATCTTTTCTTGCAACTGAGTTCCACGTACAGTATAAAATTTTGAAAATTTCTCATCAAGAATAATATTATCGAAAATACCATAAATTCTCTAAATACGAAAATACTATGATGACCTTTAATGTCTTCTGCTTTTCTTAGTCCTCTTTGCTAGATAGAGGCTCCTCCTTAAATAAAAACCTCTCATCGATTCTCTCATGTCTGCTAATTACAATTTTCTTGGTTGTTAAACACCACAAACCATACTTCTTCAATCTTTCTTTATAACCTAACAAAATATGCTTGAATCTTGTAGGCTTCAATTTATCATAACTCTCCTATTTATATAAAATAGTGCAAACCGATGCTTCGCAAAAGGGTTGTGGTGAACATATTATAGTTAGAAAAACAGTTAAAATGGGTATGCAAGCAAATTTTTACCATGTCTAAAATATGAATATCAAAGACGTAGATCGCTTGATTAGTACCATATTTTGTTTATTAGTTCCCTTATTTTCAGCGTGTCGCATAATTAATATAGTAAAGTAGCATTTTTCTAAAGGATATACATGTTTTATTGATAATGAGAAGAAGCATAGTGAAATATACAAGGAATCAGAACATATGTAGATAAAGTATGTCAACCTGCAACTCTAATCATAAATACTGATTCTAAAATTTGGCTATGTTTTATTTATTAGAACATGAAACTCTTCGTAGATGTATTGCATATTATAGCTTGCTTTAGAAGAGTTGTAACTTTCAAAATCTCATCAAGAAAGAATTACCATAAACCAGTGATATATAATTTATTTAGAACAAAATATTTTAAGCAAAGCCATAGTCCACCGACTATAAACATAAAAATGTTGAATCTAAAATAACCGAAAATGTTTTTGTATATATAAAATATAGCAAATTAGAATTAGTTAATGTTATCAATCCAAACAAAAGGCTAATCAATAAAATTTATGCCCAGCAAGAAGTTTACTATTATTTCATTATAGACTATTTATGCAAACTTTATATGTTTAGATTCTACCGTATCTTTAGCCTTTCATAATCCAAAATCCCTTAATATATATATAATAGTTGGTGTAAGATCTATCGGTTGGAACAGGTAAGATGGAACAAAAACACAATATGTAGCTTTTGCAAGCATGTCATTTATTCTCAGTTGATGGCTCTTTTTGTGATAACTTTTGAGCTCCCATTGGTCAAATGAAACAAATGTAGGAGAAACTCTCGTAGGAGATAAAGGAGAATCTTCATATCTATAAAATAGTGAATGACTACTAAAAGCTAACTATTTAGACCTTTTGATGAGTACATAATTTGCTATGACATTAATTTAATTCAAATGTGCATTTTAATGTACATAATAAATAAATAAATCTAAGTATAGAATGATTGTAATGCGAGCAAAGAAGATAAGCATAGCCGTTCGATAAACGCTATATATCAACATGTTATAAAAAATATGTGACGCATTTATGACACATAAAATGCTGCTATAAAATTGTAAACTTCCATAGCATATATTTGCCACTATAATATATTTTTTATATGGCACTATGTTCGTTATTTACATATTACAGCGTGTATATGCCGCTATAAAATGCATAGATACAATAGCGCTTTTCTTTCGATATCCTTCAACTGTAAGCACCTGCATTACGGTACCATTTTGTAGCGTTTATATTATATAACCAAAACACTTTATAAGCATTGTGGTTTATTTTTCTACGTGCTTGATGCGTCCTGCTATATATTACAGTTTAGTAATAGCATATCAAAAATGAATCTTCTTTAGACACATAACAATATAAACAATGTAAGAGTCGAAGAATATAATAATCAGAACGTGTAATGCATTGTGATTATTGTCGTTTGTACAAATTTCATATAATTCATACATCTATTCTTGGAATGTACAATAATTCATACCACAGGCCCACCAAATTTCATAAATCCATTCTTTCACCCAAATCGAATATAATATGTGATTACATGGTAATCTTAAGAATCTAATATTTGAATTGGCCTTTAACCATTATCAGCTGCATAAGGATCTCCATAAAAGATAGTCGGAATACTATATAGTATAGAACTCTGACGCTGCAACTTTATCTACTCTTTCCTGTTTAAAATAACTTCTACATGTAAAGCAACCGCAAACATAATATAAAATACCAAGCATAAGTATCATTGTTATCTAGCATGCTAATGTGAACCCAATTTTCAAAACAAATATCAAACCTTAAATTTGGATATTCTAAAATATAACAGATCCATAATAACGTAAGAACATGCATTGCGTAGTGATTGAATTGAACTTATGTAACATAGATTATCCACTTAATATTGGAAGAATTGTATACGTCATCAATGTCAAGTATATAACAAAGGTGGTAAAAGTGCAAAGAAATACATAAGTGGTCAAAAACGATACTGTAATAGTTGTCGATGGAACTGAAAAAAGGAAAAAAAAGTATTAATTCTCAATAAACACATATTATAATGGCGTAATGTGGGCGTAATGCATATATAAATAAACTTATACTAGATGTTTTCTATATGTCTGTAAAAAATATTTAATTGAAAGTACCTACAAGTTTAAAGACACACTTAAACACATGTACATTTGTACATCATTAAGTACCATACTCCAATTGAAGTAATATATTGTGTAATAATGGATTATGAGTTCGATCCCGTAGCATTGCAATTTATAGTTTATTTTAGGTATTTACTGTAAATACAGTGCATATTTTCTGAGCTTTATGAGAACAATGAATTTTCCATTGAAATTGCATCATTGAATCTCATGTTGACTCTGTATTCAAAATAAACCATGATAAAATATAAAATCATCATTATTAATTTATAAAATGATATATCAAATATTGATAAAATGACATAGAAAAGGGACATGATTACAATATTACACAACCATCCTTTCTCCTGAATTGTTGAACTCTAAACAAAATCCTACAGTCGTTTATAAATAAGGAACATAAACTAACAAAAAAGATTCAATCAGCACGAGCGATTTTTTTTTTAAGAAATAGCTCAAGAAATTTATAAAGAAACATCTAGTATAAGTTTACAGACGTATCTGTAGTCCTTCTAATGCATATATAAATATACATAATGCAGAATGTGGGCGTAATGTATCCATTATAGATAGGAAAAAAGTACAAACGATGCAAGTATGCAACAACATCATCCAAAATCGAGCACGTGGTAGCTGCCGGTTTCAGTTTCAAATTCTTGTACATTAATTTATTATCAAGTAGGATAGTGTAAAACTACTAATTATATTGTTTGAATATCAAAATACCGCTAGCTCAAAGTTATAGCTATTGAGATTTGAGATGAATAAGGCCATGGAACTTAGTTAATTGTTATGAAACTTAGTTTATTTATTATTATTTTTATTGCTATTATGATTATCGTCGTTGTTGTTAGTTTTTTTTTAAAAAGGGGGTACTTTATTAACAAAATAGAATCATATACTTCTATGATATGCCTCATTAAAACCTAGTAATCCCATAACCCAAATGAGCGCCTTATACGGAAAAAAAGTACATAACATATCCATATATGAACAATACAAAGGATACTGCAGACCATTACTCAAGTTGTCAAATAGGTAGAGGAGTAGACATAAAAGCAATACACTCAAAACCACCCATGCGAACTTAGAGCACGAGAACAAAGAAGAAGGAAAAAAAAACAAAGTGCAAATACACATGTACCTACTGGTAAACACAAAACAGGAGACACGGAGAAAATAAAAATCTTCACAAGTGCAGTGGTAGGAGAGAGAGCTCATCATTTAACTTTGCTAGGTCCAGATCTAAAGATTAAAATCCCAAGTCTTCGATGGCGATGAAGGCATGTCTCTACAAGCATGGTGAACACCCGATGTCTTATGATTTTTCAATTTTTTATTTTTGCCTTTCGATTGACTAATCAAGTTTATCCAATCAGGGTTATCTATGACATCAGTTGAAGCAGTAGCTTTAAATTCAAAAGGTGTCTCTTTTGGTCTAACTTTCCTGATGGATTTCGTTTTGGAAGCCCTAAGGACAGCCGAGCTTTGGCCCATAGATACAACACAAGGAGGAGATTCAATTGTTGCATTAGGAAAAACGTTAGAGAGAATTGGATCTTGAGTAATATAATTATCAGAAGCTTGTATGATCGTGTCTGTGTTATTTGATAAGGTGTTTTGAAGTGTGTTTGAATTATTGGGTATGGATAAGTTCACCAACTGGACTCTGTTTGATCCTTGGAATTGATTTCCATATCACAATTAGAACTGTCATTAGAAGGATTACAAACTGTTTTACTCTGCTCTAGTTTATCTATGTCAAGATGCATATCAGTTGCATTCTGAAGATCTGTCATATTTGTGCCATTCTGATTGGAATCAACGTGCATATCATTAGTATTTTTTAAATTATCAGAGGTATGCACTTTAGTCTCCATGCTTTAGTGAATTGACAATGTGTTTTCGCGTGACCAACATTATGACAGTTAGCACATGTATTTGGCTTCTACTCATACATTACTTCTTGCTATATAATTTCATCATTCTCTGATAAGATAGGAATTTTAGTAGGAAACTTACAGGAATTAACGATTTCAATTAAAGCTCTAGCATATGCAATTTTAATATACCTTCAGTAAATTTGTCCAATTTGATGGGGGTTCCTAGGATCGAGGCGATATGACTAATTTCCCCATCCATCCAGTAATCAAAAGGAAGGTTGGGAATCGAACCCAAATCAGAATTAAATTTAGGAGTTATTTATTAACTTGCATACCAAGTGACCATCGTTTCGTCATCAATCAACTTCTTATTGTAATAGTAGGGGACACTTTCTAAGATTCCATCACGGCATTTTTATGCTGAAATTTGATAACATAAAATCCGTTCTCCTTGGAGAAAATAGAAAATTCTTCTTCAGGTTTCCTACTCTAGTGATATAGTCTCTAAAATATGGGTAATACGGTTTGAGCCAACAACATAAATTACAATTGCAGTATCCAATTGTTTCCTAGCAATCTGAACTACTTTAACGAGCATTTTGGCATATTTCAATGAATTAAATCCATGTGGCTGATAAAACTTTAACGGGATGGGGACTGGAATATTATTGCCCTTGATGAATTCATTCCACGTTCTACTAGAAGAGGTGGAGAAACTCCATTTGTTTGTAGCGAATTTTTTCCGTTTGCATTAGGGGATTAGCATTACTTAGATTAGGAATATGATTCAGCGGCATTATGCGGAATTGCAGATCGAAGGCTATTATTCTGTGACCGAATAGGAGCAGGGTTAGATCTATTTGTTTGTATGGAAAAATAGGCATGACGCTTCCATTTCCTTGATTGGAAAGTGATGAATCCATCATCCATATCAGGCATATGAGCCGAGCTATCCAAAGGTGAGAAACCAGGAGGTGGGTTGGGGAACCTAGGCGGTGGATCTGGAGGAAGAGATGATCGGAGGTCGGAGGACATGTGAGGCAATGAGAGAGGATTGATAGCCAAGCGATGGAGTGATGAGAAGGAGGGTACAAAGCCGAAGCAAACGTTGAAGAAGACACAAGCGGCAGAAAAATATTTAGACTAGGGTTTCGGTCGCCATTTTTCAGTTAGCTGAATCCATCATATACTTTTGAGTGAGTATTGATTTGATTTGTTTTCTAAAAGTAGCACAAACTTAAAACGATATTTCTTTATTGATGAGGGCACAAACTTAGATCGGTATTTGTTTATAGAAGAAGGTTAATAGAAACAATTACTTTGGTCGTTAGTGTTATTATATAAACTTAATTAAGTTTCATAAACATTAGTTACATTATTATTGTTGTTATTATTATTATTGTAAGATTAGTTAATTTTTATAAACTTACTTAATTTTTATAAAACTTAATTAGCGAAGTTAATTTTCATAATTTTAGTTAATTTATTTTCATTTCTATTATTATATATATTTAGTTAATTTTTATAAAACTTAATTAACTTGGTTAATATTTTATACTTTATTATTATTATTATACACTTAGTTTTTATAAACTTATAATTAATTTATTATTGTTGTTATTATTATATATATGAACTTAATTAAATTTTATAAAATTAGTTAACTTGGTTAATATTTTATAATTTATTGTTATTATTATAAAATTAGTTAATTTTCGTATACTTTGTTAATATTTCATTATAATTATAAACTTATTTAATTTTTATAGCTATTGCTTTACAAACAAGGATAGTAACAGGTTCCGAAATCAAATTCATTTTAATAGTAGCAATTGATTATACTAGGCAGCTTGTAATAGTAGAAAGTAAAAAATAAAATAACAATACCTCATTTGATACCATATCATACAATCAACCTTGCAAGAATGAAGAATTCAAGCAATTTATCAACCACATCCTCCTGCATTAGCACAATAAATGTCCTAAACTCACAGAAATTACTCGATAATAAGCGATAATAAGCAGCATATGCACTTTAGTTGCAAAATTATGCACAACCAGAATATAACATGATGAAAAAAATACCTTACTTGTAGTGAAGTGTAAAGCAAACTTGGGTATGAAAGGGTTTCCAAAATATCTTTTGTGTTATCTGTTTTATTGTATTATTGAAAAATGGTAAATTTGTAGATTCGAAAGCTGCAAATCAGGTTATTCCTATCATATATAGAAGATTACACTGATTATTTTTGGCCTAAAGGCTCTTTCTCTTTTGGGTAATCATGTACCGTTGAGTTGTATATATTTTTAAAATTTTAAATTGTAATATAAAAGAAAACATCTTGGTGGAACTTGTCCAAACCATTATTTGTGCAATGGTAAACATAATATGTGCAAGGTAAGATAATATTATACGTGCATAGTAAGTGTCTATAATAAATTAAATATAGACATGAATTTGAGAATATATCATTAGTTTGGCAAGCAAATCTAGAGTTGGTTATATATCCATTCCAATTCCACTTCTACATTACCTGGGGCAAATAAAGGGGCAAATAGAAATGAGTATTGTGACTGTCTTCCTGTAAAAGGAAATGATTAACATTAGAAATTTATTAATGATATAAAAATTGAACTGATGATACAAAAATAGAGAGAGAGAACGCAAAGCTAAATGCCTTCTAGAAAAAGGAAACACTTCCAGTACCACAGAGATACAAAGTCCAAAAGCTACATATCAGAAGTTAAGACATGTAATACATCAGTGAGAAAATAGTACCATAGTTCTCCATTATCACTGATTTCAATGCCGCATTCCCACAGGTCCAACTATTTTATTATAAATAACAGTGAAAGCCACTACTGTATTCACATATGTATAGAGTATTACGAGCTATACAAAAAATAGTAATTTTCATTTGGTGGCAAAAGCATATGATATAAAAATATCGATCAAGACAAACTTGCACGGGGGACCAGATTAGCTTGAATTGGGATGTATGTGAGAGAACTTGACTGTTTGTTAGAATTTGTTTACTGCTTATAGAGCCTCTTGCATCCATACTCACTACATCCCTACTTACTGTTTACACACTTAACTCATTTATATACTACAACTCTCTTATAGGCTTCTAAGCTTTCATTATTTTTCATCCTCATTTACATATTTATTTGGTCGGTTCTGTAACATGACTTGCCACTACCAAAAACTCAAGTTGAATTAATTACGTGAATTGTAGGACCGCAATGCAATGCACTCAAATTTGAATGAATGGTTGCTCAATATAAGTTAAACTATTGAGGATAAACTATAAACATAAAATGTACATCATGCTTACCATATCCAGTGCTTAGCGGGAAGCATGAAACGTTTGATATATATATATATATATATATATATATATATATATATATATATATATATATATATATATATATATGTAAGTACAGATTTCTGTCCAAACTGAAAGCCCAAAAAGATGTAGTCCTCTCCGTGCAATTACCTATACTAATAATGTATGTTAAGGAAAAATAAATAGAGTATAGAGGATATAAGATCCACACTTAAATTACGTATTTGTGAAACCGTTTAGTGTATTTTATAATTTTCTAAGAAGAAAAAGAACCACACTTAACTGTTGGATGGCTTGGAATTCTCCCAACATCTTTTCTCCTCCCTCAAGCCCCTAACAATATTATCACAATTCTCTACGCCAATCCTTGATTTTCAAAACATTTTGTACTGTTGCATAATAATACAGAACTTCTATCCATAAAGAAAGCAGAGAACATTTTAGTAAAAGGAGCAACGCACAAAAATGAGCTGTAGGACCAATGCATGTATAAATTAAATTGTAAATTTTATTTTACGGCTGCATGTTCCTATTAAATATGCACAAGTACCCGGACTAATTGACGAAAATTGAAAATTGTAATAAATTTGCTTTGACATAGCTCATCATTAAATGCGTATGAATGTTAATTTAGCAAGCAACAAGATTAGTTGATTTACATTTTCAGACACTAAATTCAAGACAACGGTCCTTCAAGTCGTATATAGTCATACATGAGTCCTTAGAAAGGGCTGGTACTTCTTGGTTGCATGAGATATATAGTATTTGAACCTTGACTGATCCATTTGCTAATATCAATGCTATATAACAAATATAAACCATGAATCCCGTGTCTTGCAATTAAATTGTCTTGTCCAATCGATCCAGTTGTAAAATGAGGAGTCTTTGCACCCAAGTTATTGCCACGAACCTTTGAACAAACCAAAAACTCATCTTTGTTAACATGTAAACATCAATCAAATATTTACTTCTTATTGTGGTTTTTCTTGAAAACATAATAAGTGGCACCAAATAAATAAATAAAATAGAAGTAGAAGGAAGACGCACACCTGTAATTCGGCATGGGAGGATGATGTAAGTGCCACTCGTAGCATGTAAGGTCTGGTTTTTCTCACATGCTTTAGTCCAAATTCAACTTGCCACGTCGTGCCTATGTAACTCTGCTGACCAACATTTCTGCATGACTCGCGAAAACATTTGTATGAAAAAATAGATTGCCGTTACTATTACAAATTCAGGCCCCCATTTGGTTTCCTATTTTTAGTTTTATGTTTTTGGTAAACAAAAACGTATGCATTTATTTTTTGAAAAAAATCGATTTGAATAACGAAGTTAACATATAAATAGAAAACAAATTTATCTTGTTTTTCGTGTTTGGAGAAATAACAAAAGAATGGAAAATAATCACAATCTCCTCCACCCGTTCATTCATCCCCTCCGTCATTCCTTCATCGTCGTCGCAATGGTTCAAAATTTTTATATTTCTCTTCCGTCGTTCTCACATTTTGTTATGAAAGTTGAAAACACAAAACATAACATGAAACCAAACAGACCCTCGCATTTTTATGGCCTTATGATGCAATTTTAACTTTTGAATATGAAATGTTCATTAATTTATACCTAGTAACCTGGGCAAAGAACCAATCTTTATTGTAGTTACTTTTCCCAATAGTATAAATAGATCTCTGTTATGATATAATTCTTTGTACCTCTCCCACAAACCATGTTGCCTAAATCTACAATGAAAATAAGGTTGCTATTGGTATATAACATATATGAATAACAATGTTATGGAGTACAGTTTGAGAGAAAATAATAGCATCCAAATCAACAGTAATATTCAGCCTGCTATCATTTAAGCGCGTTATTGTTTGAGCTAATTGCATAAATGATTCTTAGTCAAGGTTACATATCTTAGAATTTACTACATCTAGGTCACTGTTTATACTGATTCTACCGAAATAAGGTTTATGGAATCAAGGTTGTTTCTCTAGCTCACTAAAGTAAAATATGACCCACGCCATCAAGTTGAGTGTGATATTACAAGTGATTATTTGATTGTAACATCTAGCACCATGCACTACGAAATAAATCCAACTTAACTGCATCTGCCTTAAATATACTTTTATTCAATATAAGAGATCTGAGGCTATTTATATAGAAAGGTTACCGGTTAGACAGCACAATATTTCATTGAGCTCTAACGTCGGCAAACATGAGTACATTTTGACTCCAGAGAGTTCTAATGCTCAAATGACAAATTTGTATTCTATTCTATAAACAAGCATGAGGTACAACACGCTCCAATTGGAAGCTATCATGTCTAGTTGGACTTCATATATGCTCGAAAGGTTATTAAAACAAACATTATTTACAGACCTAATTAATGTTTTTGTGTCCTACGTTATGACTATGAACATCACTGATAACCATTTGTAATATCTAGTCCTCCCACATACACTTTCTTCGTATCAGACTTATCTATCTCTGCTGCATGCATCAAAGTTGTGGCATTGAGTTTTCTTCTCAGTATGCCAATGTTGATAAGTTAGAAAATTAACTGTATAAGAAACATATGGATACTGGATACACATTATTTATTTCGACCTTAGTATAACTAGTATATTAGATGACAGAAACAAATATGTGAAGAAGAAAACTGATTACTTATCATGATTGACATATAGTTTATTTATGTAACGAGGGTATGGGTCAAGGATACTGAATTCAGCAGCAGTACGATCAAGAATTCCAATCTCCCAAGTTGGAGGACCATCTCTTGGAGGTTCATATATAAGATCACCCAAACTAATGAAAGAACCTGCTACAAACAGCAAAGCAGATAAATAAATAGATTTTAAAAAAAATCATTACATCACTTGCATTGGTGGTTCCATTTTTTTATTGGAGCTGTATATATAGATCTATAAACAATTTATACTTCACCTGCATTAATAGTTATCGTTGCATCCATCTTGTAATCTCCTATAAAGCCCGAAACATATGCGTAAAGGTTGTATTCTCCAGTTCGTACATTGCTAGTAGTAAAATATGCATGTTCATCGGTCCTCATCTAGAATTGGTACCCCTAATTAAATTTTGTAAAGAATATGTTGGCCAAGAAGTTCACTGTATAATATTCAGAGTGAGTGCCTTATTTACCTTTGATTCTCTCTGCCATGATCCAGCTTCTCCTGGTAAAGCTACACCAACATATGCAAAGTCTGTAGGTATGCGTATATTGTTTATGACCCTTGTTATATGCAAGTTAGTGTAACCATCTAGGTTCATATATATTTTCACTCAAAACTAAGGTCAAAAGAATCAAAACATATGTATATAGTATCAATATGCTACTTAACAGCAATATAAACCTTTCGCTGACAAACAATCTACCAGTTACTTAGCTTCTTCTTTGAGCAGTTTGGTAATCCTTTGACCGAGGAAAATTATATGGCCAACTTTTGACTTCAGCATTCATCTAAAATACATAATATAAATCTTATTAAAAATTATGTGAAACAATTCGATGAATTCTGTACTACTTAACTGATGTTAGATCATCCCTTAAATTGTTGTGTATGCAGTTGTTACCATGATATTATAGTGATAAATTGGATAGTGCTAGAAAAATTGCACTATTAACAGAAATTAGCTTGTGGCTCAAATGAAGCAAGCTCAGACACGTTCAATGTTATGTGCACCTCAAATTCGCATATTTGCAATAATAATTTGTCCTCAAAATACTTGTTGATTGTCCAGCGAATTGACATAGATTATATGTGTCCTTAATATGATATAAGCAATCATGTGCCCTTAACCACCACACATGATCCACATCACTCAATATAAATATAGACGTATTTGGCTCAAAATACGTCATATGCGAGGAGGTCATTATGAGACTAGGCTCACAGATTAATATAATAGAACCTATATAAATCTAAGATATCACTTTTCTCATTGTCGATTAGTTTTGTGATGATACAAGTGACTCTCTAATAGCATGGACAAACTAAAGGCCTTTGTTTTATATTGCAAGGTTAACTTCTTTTAGTCCCAGTATGCTACAGCTTTGTTGAACAAAATTTTGTTATGCACCCTTTAGTATATCAACTTTTCAGACTTATTAGTAGGAATATAGTTCATTAGTTAAACTAATACGCACAAAACCCAGGCCGCGATCTTCAATGGCTTGCCCCACCGCCACATCGCTGCTCCGGCCACCGCATCACCACTCCACTTGGCCCTCGTAGTCCCTGATCCCACGCCGCCAGAGCTGCCACCTATTGCCGCCTGTAGCTGCCCTGCGAACTAAAAATTACCGCCGCTTATGAACCCAGATCTACGCCGCCTCAATCCACCGAAGGCCAATCCAATAGAATAAATCAAGCTTTCCACTCATTTCGCTTGATCTACTTGGAAGGAGTCAATGAGTTTGGAGAAAGAATAAACCCTTATTTAAGGCTTTTGCTGAGTAATTGTTTTGGGATGGAATGCATTACCGCTTTTCAAAATTTTCCGAGTTATGAGGATAATTTAAGGAAGAGGCGGTGATAAGGGAGGAGATTCATTGTGTGAGGATTAGAGGAAATAATTTGGAGAAGAGGAAAGAGGGAAATAATCTAAAGAAGCAACCACAAAAATAATTTGGAAAAGCCTGACCAAAAATAATTTGGAAAAGCCTTTCATTGCATAAAAAGTCGCATCATTACTAAGAAACAAAAGGATAGAAAAGAGAAAAGATGGAGATGAAAAAACTAAACAACATCAGAATCTCACAGCAGAACCAATAAATTATATTAATTACATAAGTATTACATATTATACAACTTCTATCAGAGTTTTACAGCTTACACATCACAAACTTGACAGTTATAAACACCTGTCTATCATACATTTCATAATACAACACAGTGGTACCACCACAGCGGAAACACCTATATATCTACAAATGTTGAAGCCTCCTGCTCCAATTCTCCTCCAGAATTCGTCAAAGCTAACCTAAATCCCTTGGTTACTTGTAAAAATTTGAGTACCCAATAGTTTAGGAAAACAGAAAATAAACTCCGGGTCAGACGTAAGTTTTGTGTGAGTAACAGGTTAAAGTTGCTTAACTTTGAAAACCTTTGAAATCAAAAGGTATCTCGTAAGACTTCCCGCACAAAAACACGGAAAAGATTTTACCTTATGATAACCAAAACATTTGATAGGAAATCCAGTGATATTATAATAGGGTCTAGGGTTTTCAAGTAAAATACAGAAATAGCTGGAATGCTTACATCTCACGTTCCAACATAGCTGGACACAATCAAAACGTACAGCACTTATTGGAGATTGGATTACATACAATGGCAAGGCTACTGGGGTACCGTCCATCACAATACGTGGCCTACATCACCGTACTGAGGATCCACCCTAAATTCCCTACAACACAAGGTCGGAACCATCCCTTACTGGATAGTCCCGAACAAGACAACCCCAACAGTTGTTGTAATCAACTGCCCACATAGCCGAATAAAAAGGGACTTCTAGACAGGGGGAAATCTTGTCCTACTTGAGCGCGACTCACTTTGCCTTGCTGCACCTTCCATATTTTAGCAATTCTCGGTTGATGAGACTTGAGGCTACGATTACCTTCATAGAACACATCTATCTTAGAATGCTCATCGTCCACTTGAGGATGTTCTGAAAGCATTCAATCCATACAAGTTCATTCCTTGTTTGAACGAAACCGAAGGCACTATCTCGTTACACTCATTTTGGAATCACCCTCAGAGTTAACGACAATAGCCCTTGCACTCTAAATCTTCATCTCGATCATCACTTGAGATTCACGACCTATTGTTTAATTTGGATCGATGTGGTTTTCGGATATCCAAATCTGAAAACCCGATCCCAGTCTCATCGAAATCCAAAACGCCATCATTTAAATCCAAGTTGTTTTAAAGTTAAAATAATTTAATTTATTATCTATGTTCACACGAATAGATAATTCACATTATCACAAATAGATAATCTATATCATCACAATTCAACCAAAACATCTCATATCACAGATCAGCACATATCTCATATCAGAGATATCAAACAATCAAAGGCATTCAATATTATTCAACCATACATAAGCAATCTATTAATCACACCATCTCTAATAAATTTAAAATAAATTAAATTAATTACTTCCATCACTAAAAGTCATGCTTACTTAACCATTAATTAGTTACAAACCAATCAATTAATCATCATTTAAATATCCATCTTAATTAATCATCCTTGATTAATTATTCTTCAATTACATTAAGTAATTAGCCTTTAATTGATTACACAAATTAATTATCCTTAATCATTTACAGTGATTAGCTTTTAATTACTCCCATTAATTAATTAACTATATTTAATTACATTACCCTTAATTAATTACATTAGTTAATTATTCTATAATCACTTCATTGATTAGTTATCCTTTAATTAATCAACCCTTAATTACTTTCATTAATTATATTAATTAATGATCCCTTAATTAATTATTATTCTAATTAATTACATTTAATAATTTAATCTTTAATTAATCTTTATTCATTAATCAACCTTGATTAATCACATTCAGTAATTAACTACCCCTAGTTAATTACATTACTTAATTAACTTCTAAATAAATTTTATTTATTAATTCTTAAATTAATTACACTAAGTAATTAATTCTTAATTACTTCCACTAAGTAATTATCCTTCTTATTAATTACACAAAGTAATTAAACCTAAAACTACTTCCATTCTTCAATTAATTACATCCAGTAATTACCCATTAATTACTTCACTAAGTAATTACACTTTATAAATCACATTAAGTAATTATACTTAACTCCACAATGATTTACCTTAATTAATTAATCTAATTAATTATCTTAAATTAATCATGTAACAACCCGGTATTTCGCATCAGTTTATAATTGACATTAAACGATTAATATTTTCGCTAATTACCAATTGAAGTTTTTTCAAAATTGAGTTAAAATTCTTTTATAAAATTGTGAAAAAGATTGATGGGTTTTATAAATTAAATAGTGGCCCATGTTTTTAATTGGGCCGTGATAAATTTGCAAAACATATACCCGTCCCCTTTCTTTATTGATTATTCGAAACCCTAAATAAACAATCGAAAGAGAATAAAAATGGCTGCCGTTCGTTCCTCTTTGTCCAAATTAGGGCTTTCGAAATTCCTCGAGGTCGCGCCTCTGTTGATCGATCAGAGGATAATCGCGAGCAGCTTCGATCCATCGTCTCCTCGTTGCTCACTTCGGCCGCTTCTTTTGGTCGAGTTCGCCTTCGCCTCGGTCAAGGTTAGTAAATTTACTTACTCACATCTAATTCAACTATGCTCGGCAGTACGATTCTATTTTGTTGTCAATGATTCTGTTCGGTCGTTGATATTCGATTGGTTGTTGAGATTGATCTCTGATTTCTTCAATTCGTATATACTTTCTGATTGATTGATACGGCTTTGAATTGCAGTTGACTTCGTATTTTCAAATTGGTTTAAATAAAAACTAATTCTTGTGACTTCTGTCATTTTGATTTTTTGCTCAGATGTTGATTTCGTTCCTTAGGCCGTTCATTTTCTTGGCCATCGGTGTTCGAATTCTTTTGCATTTGATGATTTATGATTTATTTGATCTGCATGGCATTACTGGTGCCTTTGTAGTTTGTCTGCTTCAAGTTGTATTGTTGAATATTGAGTTGTTTCACTGTGCACTGATGTGTGCCGTGCTTTGCTGAGTTATTTTCAACATACGGCTGTGTTTATAGGATTGTACACTTGAGCATTTTTTTGTTGTTTCACTGTGACTTTGGTCATTTGAGTTGAGTATGTTGATTTATGTAAATATTTTGGACTGCCACTATATGTATACGTATGTTTTCATATGTATATATTAGTGTGTGTTTCCTTTTTACTCTCGCACTTGGTTGCACTTGAAATCTTGTTGTTCATCTGGGTATTCTGCCTTGTGAGATCTGATTTTCGTGCTGCATCACCTCTGATCATACACACCGTGTATCATTTGCATGGTGTATTTGCTCCACTTTCGGTTTCAAGTATTCAAATACATTTGGGCTTTTGAGTTCTTCACTGCACTATTTTATCCAAGCGAATTTAGTTGTAACGACCCAGAATTTTTATAAATTAAAATTTGGATATTTAATTAATTTTAAATATTAATAAGTAAATTTATAAGTCAAATAAATTTTAATTTGAATTATTGGATTTAATTGGATAATTAAATCGATAATTTAATATGTTAAATTATGGAAATAATTGAAAATTGAGTTAAAAATGATTGTAAATAATTTGGAAAATTTTATTTAATCATACTGGAGTTATAGAAATATTTTAGAACTTTTAAAATCGAATTAAAAGTTAATTTGTGAAAATTGAATATTTTAATATTTAATAATCGACTGTAAAATAGCCAATTTTTGAACAGTCTCAGAATTGAACGAAACCAGTTCCATTGGATCCGTAATAGTTAGTTATTACCGGATTTCAATTTTCATGTCAATCGGAGCTATCGTTTGATCGTGGCAGCTCGAAACGCATCGATTTATTTTTAATTTAAATTTGGCGAGCTAAAATAGCCATTTTTCAAAATGTCTCGGATTTCGACGAAACCAGTTTCATCGGATCCGTAATGTGATATTATTGTAAGGTTTCAAATTTCAAGTCAATTGGATTTACCGTTTGTCCGGTACAAATTAAAACGCCTAGAAATCGATTTAAATCGGTTTAATTTAAATTGAGCGTTTGCAGCCATAAGTCGCACATACTTCCGAATTAGCTTCCGAAACCTGTTCCATTGTGTCCGGAACGCGGGGTAAACCTTAGAAACGCTGGTTACGGCGTCTAAATCGGAGTTCGGAATTCCCGGGATGAATAGTGTTTACGCTTGCTTTTTCTATAAATACACCATTCACAATTAAAAAAATAAAATAAAAAGCAAAACCCTAATTTTCAACCCTAGCCGCCACATTCTTTTTCAAGGGCCAGAAATTCTCGTCTTTCATCTCTTAATCACTCTCAATCCGTGAAGTTTTAGCCTTAGGTTTCAACTAGAGAATGGAGGAGGGAGGAGAGCTCTACGATTCTATACGGCTATGATCTGAAACGACGTCGCGATGGAGGAGCAAGGGAGGGCCGTTCATGGCCAGTCACGCACGTATTTTCGTGCTCTACAGGTGGCCGAGCTCCACCATAGGGGGGCCGAGCATAGTGCAAGCAATGGGCTTCGACATGGCGTTGAGGTGATCGTGTATTGTCGAGTGTTGAAGGCTAGAATTGAAACCCTAGTTTTCTTGTAATGGGTTCATTGGTTCGGCCTCAAACCTGTAGCATATGCGTGAGAAGAAGATGATGTAGGGACGGTCCAGATCAGGTTGGAGTTGGATCCAAGGGTGAGAGTGAGTGTATGTTGTAAATAATAAAGTTAATGTTGTAATTAGTATATAAAACGTGTACAAACTTGTAAAATCAATAACTTTTTCATACGAGGTCGAAAAAATGCAAACTCAGTTGCGTTGGAATCGTATGGACGAGCACTACGCGATGGAGTTGGTTTGGAGTCGTTTGGAGTTAGTGAGAATTTTGGGTAAAATTAAACGCGCGTTTAATTTTATTCGAAATAAAAGCTAAAACGGGAATTTAAAACCAAGGTGAGAACTTCTCACTCAATCGAATAGGTTTCGATTTTATTTTAAATAGTTAGATTTAAAATATTTGAATGCATGTTTGAATGATGACTGTAAATTATTGATTGTTAAAATAGACATTATTCGCCGTTAGTAAGCGGATGTTATTTATTAAAAACATATACCGCGAATATTTCATAAACAGTGAAATTGGTATTATAAATAATATCAATATATATATATTGGCATATGTATATATTGCAGTTGTTGATTTCCCGTATTTTTTAGCGGATGAGACCCTATTACGCCGTTATTAAGCGGAGAATATTTATTAAGAACATATACCGCGATAATTTCGTACTGGAGCGAAATTGGTATTGTGCTAATGTTTTTGGATGCAGGAAAACAGGTTGGAGGGATCCAACTGGATTCCTCAACAGTTTTTATTTGATTTCAGATATTTGGATATTTGATGGATTTTCATATTGATATATGATATCGTTGTAGTCGTGATTGACTATTTGGTGTGTAGCATCATTGAACCAAATTTTGGGATTTTAAAATGATTTTAAAGTGATTTTTGAGAATATATTATATTTTTGGAATTGATCCATTTTAAATAAATGAACGTTATAATTTTTAAAGTTATAAAAATTATAATTTTTGAGAAATACAGTTAAAAGCTGATTTTTGAGAAATATGAACTAAAGATTTTATAAAATAGTTTAGATTGGATTTTTGAATATATTATAAAAGTTTAAATATAGGATTTATAAAATTTGATTATTTTATAAATCGAAGTGGTGAAATTTTAAAGGAATTTAAAGACGTTTTAAAGAATAATATAAACTGATTTATATTAAGAGATTTATAAATGGATATTTATAAATTGAAATATTGACATTATAAAACAAGTTTTTATAAGTGTTTGAATGAAGTGAAAATGAAATTCATTAATGAATGAAATTTATAGAATTATATAACGGTGAAGTTATAAATGGAATTTTATAAACAATAGGTTTATAAAAATTGTAAAGTTCAAAGGAACGATTTTTGCAAATAAATAAATTATAAGTGTTTGACTTATAATTTGGACTTTTGGTTTATAATTAAGATTATAAATCGAATAGGTAAATAAAGAAGATTTATAAAGGAAGTTGTTATGAAATAAATGGAAATGGAATTTATAAACGTTGTTTTATAAATTCGCAAACGACTTATTTTGATAAGTTAATTGTTATAACTTATAAATGGAGTTATATTCACGTTTTTAGACAGTGAATAATCCTTTAAAATAAAATGAATAGAAAGGATGAAATTTGTTAATGAAGTATATTCACGTTTTTGAATAGTGAATAATACGTTAAAGAAAATGTATTGAATGTGAATGTTTTAAATAGAATTAAAACGATTTAACGATGTTTTAATTGTGTTGAGATTCGAAATCATAGATTTCAACATTTATTGTTGAAATAGACGTTTTCGAGAAATAAAAGGAAATGGTGGACTATAACACTGTTGTTATAGTAAATGATTTCCGAAAGGAAATGTTTTGTATAGTATTGGGATTTATATATCTATTTAATTTCGAATCCCTATACTAGTGATTTTGGGTTGTTGTAACGATGTTTTACGTAACATTCGTTTTGGCCCAAACAAATATGTTTAAGTGAATGATTTCCTTAAAGAATGAAATATATACTTAATTCGATTTAAGTATATTGAATATTTTCTAAGTGTTGAAAATAAAAGAGATTTGTGAATTACTTATGAATAAATAAGTATGGAAATGTTTTCCAATATGAAGTGAATAATTAGAATTTATCTTTTTGAAGATAAATTGAAATGGATAATTGAAATCGTATATGCATGGATATTTTGAAATATAAATTCATTATGGAATTTATAATGAAAGTGGGATTGGTTTAAAAGTAAATATTGATTTATTTTTGAAGTGTGAAATAATATATCTTGTAAAGATATTTTGGAAAATAAATAATTTGGAAAATTATTTGGAATCTGGTGATGTATGCATATCCATTGATAGTTCAATAGCCGACTATCAATATTTCCCTTTGAATGGGTATTTGATGTGATTTGATTGAATATGAATGCACACTTATTTTTGAATAAGCGCTCACTATTCGGGTTAACCGGGAAAGGACCATGGGGTCGTATAACCCATTCCGAATATGTGATACGTCGTTGTGAATTGCATTGAAGATCGGTGTTGAAGACCCGGTATTTGCGAGAGCGATAGGATGACCTATCGATTGTTTCTGCACCGAGTCGCGCCGGTATAGAATCTCCTAAGTGATGGGAAATTCGATCGGGATTGTGAATACCCGTATTGCAAGGGCTTCGTAAGAAGTGCCTTCGGTTTTGTTCGAGCCCGGAACAGACTTGTATGGATTGTATGTCTGACATTACAAATTGAGATGTAAAGCCGATTTCTTTCAAATATATTTCTGTTGGTGGCGGAGAATTTATTCTTTTAGCTTAACACCCTTCTCTAAGACGTACGAGCTCAGAGGTTATGTAGTTGAATGTTATCAGCGATATATTCCCAATTTGGTAATGTGACATGCTGAGTGATGCTGAAATGATCATTGTGTTGATTATTTGTGATAGGATCGTTTATTTGATCGTCTATCCTTGTGATCATTGTGTTGATCATTTGTTGACCCAAAGCATGGCTTTTGTATAAAGTATGTTTTTGTGGACGTGAATTCGTCGAGCCTCACACCCCGTGAATGGTCAAAACAGGAAAGAAGCAGCAAGGTTATGAGGGGTAGCACCCTTTAGGATGTGTCCATTTCCTTCTGGAAAAGGGTGGTATCATGGTATGGAGCCCAGATACTTACTCATGTTGAAAACACTTTGTTATGATTGTGTGAATTGATTACGAGCGCTCGGTTGAAAAGGTCCCAAAGGACCGGGGGATGGCATATTCGGTCAGTTGTTACTCAGTTAGGAGTAACCCGGCCTTGTGTTGGTAGAGATCCGGTTTGGTTCTCGGGGATGTCCATCCAGAGGCATTCTCATGTGGCAATGGGAAGTTCCTTGGCCTGATCATTCGTTGGAAATCCAAAGAAACAATACGTGACTTGTACGGTTTTAGTTGTATAACCTGCCATGGAATGTGGCGGTAACCTGCTATTGAACATGGTTAGCTATAGTAGGCATACGATAATGGTCGTATGTTGGCTAAGATTTATATCTTTATTTTTGAAATGAATTTACTACACTATGCACTAGTAATAATATCAAATGTTATTTTAAATGCGTATCAAGCATCTTTGACTATCATAAGGAGAAATCTCCTCCGATTCTGCGTTTGCATTGTGTGTGTGTGCGGGAGGCCTTATGGTAGTCTCATTTTTAAAAGCATTGCGAATTGAATTTAAAAATATTCCTCTATTTGATTTTAAAGATAAATAAACTGTTTTGAGTTCTCACACCAGTCACATGACTGACTCGGAGTTTATTGTTTTCCTTCCTAAACTCTGGGTGCCCACAAATTTCCACACGGGCAGTTAAGAGTTAAGGTTTATCAGGATATTCTGGATATTCTGGAGTTGCTGGAGGCAAGCTGGATGGCATGGCGTATTACTAGTGTATATAGTATTTCTTTTCCGCTGCACTGTTGTTGTCGTATGTTGTTGTACACTCTGATGATATGATGTAATGAAATGTAATGTAATGTAATAACCGATATAGTTCTTTGTTTAAAGATTATTCATTCATTATTATATGTTGTTCCGCTGCGAATTGTGAGATTCTGATGTTGTTCTGTTGTTTTCTGTCCCGTCCTATTTTCTTCTGTTTTTCTCCTTTTTCTCTATTCTCTTTTTCTTTCTATTTCTAAATTTTCTATCTTCTTTTCCCTCTATCTTCTACCTTTTTCTCTCTTCTTTCTTTTCTTAAATTCTTTTTAAAAACCCATAACATTCCGTGTTTTCGGCCTTTGATTTCTCGGCAGTCGATAAAGTGAGTGTCGATGTTGAATTTTCGAAGAACGAAAATCCGTGCTGTTACATTAGTTGTATTTCATGTATATGATGCAACGGTTGTTGAGGCATTGCCATTTATATTTGATCCTTCATAGGGTCTTAAGGACTGTATGCATTAGTGATTTGACCCTGACTTGCTGTTGTTCCTTTATATGTGCTTGCATCTGAGTTTTGGTTGCAGTTTCATTTACATAAAGTTTTGCACTTTTTGCCTTTTTCTGGGTGGGGTAGTTTGCATTATGTAGTATCATATTACCAGACTTGAGTTATTTTCATACAGACTTCATTTCACGTTGGTCTTCACTGTACCATATTGTCACTATATATTGCTGCGAGTCAATTGCACTGTGTTGGCTTGTTATATGCTGTTACATTTCCTCACTCATGTATGTATAAAGGTGTATTTTGTCTTGAGTCCTGTCTCAGGCCATTCTTTGGTCTCTGACATTGTTAATTCACTATTTGGTTATTCTGGTCATTTTGTAGCTTTCATGCAGTTATGTTGAGGCTGCACTTGAGTCTTGGTGTACTTCATATAGGCACTGTGTATTAGTTGCATCCATGTTTTTTCTTTGAGCATGTTGCATTTTGGGCATTGTTTCATCTGACTTCGGTCTTGATACTTGTACTACCTGGTCTGGATTATGCTTTATCTTTGTGTATGGCTATTCTTTGACCACTTCACTATCATTTTGACATTCCTTTGTGTCTTGGTTCTATGCATTGCTGTGTCACTTATGTACTTAAGTCAGTGCTGTCCACCTGAGTTTGAGCATTGCAGTTTTACTTGCTGTCTTCATATTGTGACTGTTTTGAGTTGGTTCCATTGTATTGTTGCTTGGATATTGAACTGCTTTATGCTTGAAGTCGTAGCCTGTACACCTGCCCCGTGTTGAATCCAGCTAATAGTTCGGGTTTGACCTTGTGTCCGGTTGTGTACATCATCACTGTAGTGGCAAGGCAGTGCACGCAAGCGTGAACTGCAGCCACACGGAATTGAGTTTTTGGGTACATTATCACTGTAGTGGCAGGGCAGTGCACGCAAGCGTGAACTGCAACCACGCAGTATGGCTTTTATGATATTTTATTTTGTTTTGATTTATTGATCTTTAGCATATTCCATTTCCTGTAGTGGCGAGGCAGCGCACACGTGCGTGTACTGCAGCCTTACTCGAATTAATATTTTAATTGATATTTCAATGGTTTGAACTATTTTGTTTATTCAATTCAATATTCTGAATTGTATTCTGATTTGGTTTAATTTGCTGATTTGTTGTTTAACACTGTTACGTGTTATATTTATCGTTATCCGATTTCTTTATTTAAAGATCGGATAGACGAAATTTATTATGACTATCGTCTATTTGTTACTTAATTGTTATTGCTTCTATGCACTAATAACTGAGTTTGAATTAGACTGACCCGTGTATTATTTTCTTTTGAATTTAATACTCGGGCCAGACCGAGTATTTACAGGTTGTTGATACCTTACTTTGGGTTGCTGCAAGAGGTGAAGACTTTTCATACCTTTTGGAGTTGTCGTGTCATAGCATAGGTTGATATGTATTCATGTATATTAGTCGATAATGTACTTGTATATATAACTTCCAGTGTCGACAGTTGTAGTTGTATCATATGTACTATGTCAAATGTATTGTAACTGACATCAGTTATATATGAGACTTTTATGTTTTATCTGTGTTCCGTATTTATTTATATTATCTGTGTTATTATTATATCTACTGTCCTAAACTATTATGAACCATCGTAGTTCGTTTTATACTGGAATTGGGGTATGTCGATGGGAGTAAATAATTCAGAGATGAAAAATGAAAGAATATATATATATATACCACTCCTATCGAGATAACCAATACTAGTGTAAGGCCTAACTACTGATGGCCGCTCCTCAACAGCCTTATTCTCCGTGCTAGTTAACAGCATTACACCGTAGTGTTCTAGGATAGCGTGGGTATAGAGGTGGGGCGTCACAGCTTGGTATCAAAGCCTGGAGTTTATGGACTTAATATAAAACATAACTTAGATGGAACATGTGTTACAACTATCTGTCGATGTTTTATCTCTCATCTTTGCCTATGATTATCTTTGATTGTTAGGTATGAATTCCTAACGCTTATTCATGTGCATTTGATTTTGATTTCATGAAAGTATTTTGGCTTCGGCTTCCATTTTCTTTGCGAACTCAAGTTGGGCTTTTGATGATGAGGATTTTGTTCTTGTGTTTTCGGCTTTGAATTGATTTAGCCGACATTGATTTTGTTTGAATTTGGCCAACTAAAGTTATTTTGACCTCTGGACTTTGTTCCACTTTTGTGCTATGTTATGGGTGTCATTGTGTACCTGTTACACTGTGATGAAAAATAGCTCGACCGGTTGCAAATTGAGTGATTTTGATTTTTCACTCATATCTAGTTCGAATCTCAGCGATTTTGAACTTGATATTTTGTGTTTTCCTTGGCTTGATTTCCATTCGACTTCGGTCACTTTGTTTTCGTGAAATTGCTAGTTTCTTGATTTCCAAGACTCTGACTGTTTGCCGTTGAATTCTTTGATGAGGATGTTGATTCGTTTTGTACTCGACTATGGCCAATAATTGTTGACTTAGGCATTGACTTGATTTTTATTTTTGTTGAAGTCATTTATGTATTTATGCTCGTTTTTCTTTGTTTTTCCAATTGTTAATCGATTCTTCTTTTCCGATTAGTTGTTATAACTTCTATTTCTGGAATTTTTGGGTACTTCTACTTTGATGGATTTGGAATCGAATTCTTTGGATTTTATTCACGTATTCGAATGTGAATTTTAGTGAATTGATTTGGTTTCCAAATTTAATCGATTCGTGTTAATTCCCCGATTTGTTGCTATCATTTATTAGCGACTTTGGTGACATTTTCTTTGGGATTTTCGTGAACATAACTTTTGATGAATTCGGTATCGATTTCTTTGGATTCTATTCGCATCTTTGTATGTGAATTCTTGTGATTGATTGTTTCTACAATATGTTTTTGTGATTTATCACTTTAAAAATATAAAAGTTTTCTATACTAGTAGTAAATATCAAAACCCTTTTCTCCAAACGATTTCAAAAATATTTTACTACAAAGCTCTTTTCCTAAACCATTTTCCAATCTATTAGTATATACAAACCTTTACCTCACTCGTATGAGAAATTGAATTAAACGGCTTAGTAAAACAAGTGGTATGAAACGCTTGCGTTTGCTTCGTCGGTTAATTCTTGGACTTGTTCGATTGAATCTTTTATGACAATTTTCTAGTGAAGATTTACAGTTTGTTTGTAAATATTTAAGTTAAGCAAGTGGTTATGGGATGTGAGGCTAAAATTTTATATTTAATAACTTAGTGTAATTGACACTTCTTGATGATCATGACAATCATTTTTGTGATTTAGACTAGCAACTGTGTGATGTCTCTTTGTCTGCGAGGGAGACTAGATCCCGCTCTTGTGATGTTTCGCCATCGCATTTGTGTGATGTTCCGCCATCACATATGTGGGGTAGTGCCCCAGGGTCTTCGGACCATTCGTGTGTCAAAATTTAATGGTTGGCCAGCATGAGATAGCGTCTCATTTTGTGATACCAGTTGGTGAGTTTTCGTGCTCCCATTTTGTGATAGGCCTTCCCCTTTTTATGATTTAGACTAGCGATTGTGCGATGTCTCTTTGTTTGCAAGGTTAGGCTAGACACCATTTGTGTGATTCCACTCACACATACCTTTTTGTTGCGAGGTTAGGCTAGACACCATTTGTGTGATTTTACTCACACAGACCTTTTTGCTTTTTGGTTAGTCTAGACCTCATCTGTGTGATTCCACTCACACATACTTTCTTTTTGTTCGCGAGGTTAGACTAGACACCACTTGTGTGATTCCACTCACACATACCTTTTTGATTTTTGGTTAGTCTAGACCTCATCTGGGTGATTCCGACTCACCCATATGGGGTAGCTCCCCATGGTCTTCGGACCGTCATGTGATAGGCCTCTTTCCCTTTTTCTGTGATTTTTGGATTTCTTGTGTAGATTTCTAGAATTTGTGTTTTCTGGATTTCTTGTGTAGATTTCTAGAATTTGTGTTTTCTGGATTTTTTGTCATGATTTCTAGAATTTGCGCTTCACCAATTTTCGTGATTTCTATTGATAAGTTTTATCAATTTTTGTGCATTGGTGAATTCATGTGTCATTGACTTGTTATGAATACAAGTTTAGGGTATGATATCCCTTTCTATCTTTGAGAAGATTCTTGTGACGTTTTTGATGAATGAAAATTCATTGGTATTATATTTTGACGCCAATTATTTTGATGATATTTTGACGTATTAACTCAGTAACCGTCAATCTTAAAATGGATTTTCAAGCGGTTATCCGGCGATGCTTATTTTGTTGTCTGTTTTTACAGTATTTTGAGAAGTGAAATTTCCTTATCGAAGTTGCTACTGATGTGGCTGTTTTAATCACGTATTTTAAAAAAAAAATATTTTAAAAAAAATTGTTTCAAAATATAAATCAAAATTGTTTTCAATTTTTTTTACAGTTTACGCTTTCAAAAGAATGAGGAAGCGATTTAAACGTTTCAGAAAAATCGAGGACTATGACCCCTTTCTTTTACTGATTCGCTTAATTCCAGACTTGTCCGTTTGAGAATGTGAAATGTTATTTTTAAAATACACAATTATGCACTTCCAAGAAAACGATGAAGTGAATTAAACGATTTAGTAAAACTCGTGGTTATGGGACATGTGCGTTTGCTATTTCGGTTAATTTCGGACTCGTTAATTGAATATTTGTGATTTTTGATTATCGTTTTTGATAATCGGATATTTGTGGTTTCTGATTATCGTTCTTGATAATCAGATGTTTGTGGTTTCTGATTATAGTTTTTGATAATCGGATGTTTGTGGTTTCTGATTATCGTTTTTGATAGTCGGATATTTATGATTTCTGATTATCGTTTTTGATAATCAGATATTTGTTGTTTCTGATTATCGCTTGTGATAATTAGATATTTGAGATTTAATTATCGTTTGTGATAATTAAATATTTGTGATTTAAGATTTGATTATCGTTTTGATAATTAAATATTTGTTGATTTGAAATTTGATTACCGTTGTGATAATCCCTGATTATCGTTTTTGATAGTTAGATATTTGTGATTTGTGTTTTCTAATTATCTTTGTTGATAATTAGATTTACTGATTTTGCCGTTTTCTAATTATCGTATCGATAATTAGATATTGCTGTTTTGTGATTTCTATATTCTGATTATCGATTTGATAATAAAATTTTGTAGAGAATTTGTGAATTTCTTTTATGAAATTAAAAGATTTCTTTGGTGTTTATATTGTACTACGCCGGTGTACCGGCTCAATTTTCTGCTATTCATGACGTTTTCCACGTCATTCAATTACGGAAATGCCTTAGGGATTTCCGATTTTTATTCTTGAGCCCAGCGTTATTGAAGAAATGGAAGTTTTGCCTATTTGACTTTTGAGCAACCTTCTATTCACATCATTGCTTCGGGGGTGTAGCACCTTCGAAATAAAGATGTTTTCTTGCGGAAGTTCAATGGTTCTCGAATCCTAAGGATTGCACTTAGGAATCCTGAGAATTCATCGAGCAAACACGTTCAGGCTTACTCTTTCAAGCTCTTTATGGTGAACTTCCTATTTCAAATTTCTTCATCTTGTGATGATGTTCTTTATGGTTGTTACCATTTTTCCATTTATTCCTTAAGATTGTGAGGACGCAATTTCTTTAAGGATGGGAGTTTGTAACAACTCGGTATTTCGCATAAGTTTATAATTGACATTAAACGATTAATATTTTCGCTAATTACCAATTGAAGTTTTTTTTAAAATTGAGTTAAAATTCTTTTATAAAATTGTTAAAAAGATTGATGGGTTTTAAAAATTAAATAGTGGCCCATGTTTTTAATTGAGCCGTGATAAATTTGCAAAACATACACCCGTCCCCTTTCTTTATTGATCATTCGAAACCCTAAATAAACAATCGAAAGAGAATAAAAATGGCTGCCGTTCGTTCCTCTTTGTCCAAATTAGGGCTTTCGAAATTCCTCGAGGTCGCGCCTCTTTTGATCGATCGGAGGATAATCGCGAGCAGCTTTGATCCATCGTCTGCTCGTTGCTCACTTCGGCCGCTTCTTTTGGTCGAGTTCACCTTCGCCTCGGTCAACGTGAGTAAATTTACTTACTCACATCTAATTCAACTATGCTCGGCAGTACGATTCTGTTTTGTTGTAAATGATTTTGTTCGGTCGTTGATATTCGATTGGTTGTTGAGATTGATCTCTGATTTCTTCAATTCGTATATACTTTCTGATTGATTGATACGGCTTTGAATTGCAGTTGACTTCGTATTTTCAAATTGGTTTAAATAAAAACTAATTCTTGTGACTTCTGTCATTTTGATTTTTTGCTCAGATGTTGATTTCGTTCCTTAGGCCGTTCATTTTCTTGGCCATCAGTGTTCGAATTTTTTTGCATTTGATGATTTATGATCTATTTCATCTGCATGACATTACTGGTGTCTTTGTAGTTTGTCTGCTTCAAGTTGTATTATTGAATATTGAGTTGTTTCACTGTGCACTGATGTGTGCCATGCTTTGCCGAGTTATTTTCAACATACGGCTGTGTTTATAGGATTGTACACTTGAGCATTTTTTTGTTGTTTCACTGTGACTTTGGTCATTTGAGTTGAGTATGTTGATTTATGTAAATATTTTGGACTGCCACTATATGTATACGTATGTGTTCATATGTATATATTAGTGTGTGTTTCCTTTTTACTCTCGCACTTGGTTGCACTTGAAATCTTGTTGTTCATTTGGGTATTCTGCCTTGTGAGATCTGATTTTCGTGCTACATCACCTCTGATCATACACACTGTGTATCATTTGCATGGTGTATTTGCTCCGCTTTCGGTTTCAAGTATTCAAATACATTTGGGCTTTTGAGCTCTTCACTGCACTATTTTATCCAAGCGAATTTAGTTGTATTTCATATATATGATGCAATGGTTGTTGAGGCATTGCCATTTATATTTGATCCTTCATAGGGTCTTAAGGTCTGTATGCATTAGTGTTTTGACCCTGACTTGTTGTTGTTCCTTTATATGTGCTTGCATCTGAGTTTTGGTTGCAGTTTCATTTACATAAAGTTTTGCACTTGTTGCCTTTTTCTGGGTGGGGTAGTTTGCACTATGTAGTATCATGTTACCAGACTCGAGTTATTTTCACACAGACTTCATTTCATGTTGGTCTTCACTGTACCATATTGTCACTGTATATTGCTGCGAGTCAATTGCACTGTGTTGGCTTGTTATATGCTGTTACATTTCCTCACACATGTATGTATAAAGGTGTATTTTGTCTTGAGTCTTGTCTCAGGCCATTCTTTGGTCTCTGACATTGTTAATTCACTATTTGGTTGTTCTGGTCATTTTGTAGCTTTCATGCAGTTATGTTGAGGCTGCACTTGAGTCTTGGTGTACTTCATATAGGCACTGTGTATTAGTTGCATCCATGTTTTTTTCTTTGAGCATGTTGCATTTTGGGCATTGTTTCATCTGACTTCGGTCTTGATACTTGTACTACCTGGTCTGGATTGTGCTTTATCTTTGTGTATGGCTATTCTTTGACCACTTCACTATCATTTTGACATTCCTTTGTGTCTTGGTTCTATGCATTGCTGTGTCACTTGTGTACTTAAGTCAGTGCTGTCCACCTGAGTTTGAGCACTGCAGTTTTACTTGCTGTCTTCATATTGTGACTGTTTTGAGTTGGTTCCATTGTTTTTCATTGTTGCTTGGATATTGAACTGCTTTATGCTTGAAGTCGTAGCCTGTACACTTGCCCCGTGTTGAATCCAGCTAATAGTTCGGGTTTGACCTTGTGCCCGGTTGTGTACATCATCACTATAGTGGCAAGGCAGTGCACGCAAGCGTGAACTGCAGCCACACGGAATTGAGTTTTTGGGTACATTATCACTGTAGTGGCAGGGCAGTGCATGCAAGCGTGAACTGCAGCCACACGGTATCGCTTTTATGATATTTTATTTTGTTTTGATTTATTGATCTTTAGCATATTCCATATGCTATAGTGGTGAGGCAGTTCACGCGTGCGCGTACTACAGCCCTACTCGAATTAATATTTTAATTGATATTTCAATGGTTTGAACTGTTTTGTTTATTCAATTCAATATTCTGAATTGTATTCTGATTTGGTTTAATTTGCTGATTTGTTGTTTAACAGTGTTACATGTTATATTTATCGTTATCCGATTTCTTTATTTAAAGATCGGATAGACGAAATTTATTATGACTATCGTCTATTTGTTACTTAATTATTATTGCTTCTTTGCACTAATAACTGAGTTTGAATTAGACTGACCCGTGTATTTTTTTTTTGAATTTAATACTCGGGTCAGACCGAGTATTTACAGGTTGTTGATAATTTACTTTGGGTTGTTGCAAGAGCTATGAAGACTTTTCATACCTTTTGGAGTTGTCGTGTCATAGCATAGGTTGATATGTATTCATGTATATTAGTCGATAATGTACTTGTATATATAACTTCCAGTATCGACAGTTGTAGTTGTATCATATGTACTATGTCAAATGTATTGTAACTGACATCAGTTATATATATGAGACTTTTCTGTTTTATCTGTGTTCCACATTTATTTATATTATCTGTGTTATTATTATATCTATTGTCCTAAACTATTATGAACCATTGTAGTTCGTTTTATACTGGAATTGGGGTATGTCGATGGGAGTAAATAAATCAGAGATGAAAAATGAAAGAATATATATATATATATATACACCACTCCTATCGAGATAACCAATACTAGTGTAAGGCCTAACTACTGATGGCCGCTCCTCAACAGCCTTATTCTCCGCGCTAGTTGACAGCATTACACCGTAGTGTTCTTGGCTAGCGTGGGTATAGAGGTGGGGCGTCACAAATCACATTAATTAATCAGTCATAATCCCTAGTTAATGATTTATACTCATTAACCATCTTTTAATTACTTCCTTAAGTAATTATGCTTTAATTAACCATTATTAATTACAAATTAATTAATTTTTTAATAACCAATCAATTTATTTCTAATTACTTAATTAATTAATGCTTAATTGCAACTTAATCAATCTCCAATTACTTGATCAATTAATTTCTAACCATTAATTAATAATCTTAACTTATCTAATTAATGATACTTAATTACACATTAATTAACCTTTAATTAATTATCTAACAACCCCTTAATTACTAAATTATTTTCCTTAATCATTAATTAATTAAATTAATTAATGACTCTTTAATTACCTTATTAATTTAATTAATCTCAAATCATTAAATCTTAATTAACCTTTAAGATAAAATATTTTCCTTATTAATGACTTAATTATCATTTACAAATGCCTTTGAAACATGTTACTTTTAAATTTACTTTTAAATTTTCTTTTAAATTTAATTTCAAATTTAATATTTAAAATGATTACAAATTTAATTTTAACAAAATTTTAAAACAATTTACAAACCTTTTTAATCAAATATTAAAGAAACACTTATCTTATATAAAAGAAATTTATAAGAATTTTAAACCAAATTTATTTAAATTCAAAAACTTTCCTTTTTTAAAACTTTTAAAATCTTTTTAAAATGCTGCTTCGGGTTTAACCCGAAGTCTACTCGAGCATTGACCCGAGAAAAACTCATTTCTTTTTTTTTTTTTCAAAAAATTGTTTCAAGCTATTTCAAAAAGAAGGCTCTGTTCATCTTCTTTAACCTGTGAGTAACATTTTTTTTAAAGCTTAAGTATGAAATCTGGTTACATGTTAATTTCTGGAATAAAGCATGTTTGTGTGTATGTATATTGGTGAATTTTCAGTGTATATTTGGATGTATGATGTGTGCATGCCTGTTACACCTGTGACATCTCTGTTCTTAGTTTTCAAACTAAGATTTTCAAACAAAATTCATTTTCTTTTGATCTAATTTCTTTTAGGACTTAGGCTATAGAAATAATTTGTTTGTTTTATTATAGATTAAAGTTTAAAATTATAATGAAGTTAAAATAAATTTGAAATCTCTTTGGAAACCAAAAAGAATAGGCAAGTTAGAGTTATGTTAAAAATTCAAACTTCTAAATTCATTAATTCAGGCATATAATCTGAAACCTTATCTAGAAACTTGATTTTTAAAAATAAAATCACAATTTTTAGTATTGGGACGAGGGAGCACTTCGAGTTTGATCAGAATTGGTGTTTTGGGTTGTTTTTGACGATCTAGATGCTCGGGGAGGTCGCGGTCTTCTTTGGAGGTAGAAGGATGATCAGAGAGTGTAGGAAAAATGTCAAATGGGTGAGCAGGTTACTATGGCGGCGACGGGTGGTCGGATTACTCTGCAACCCTAGTTTTTGGTCTTGGTCGGAAATGTGTTCTTCCCGGCTCCTCTGGTGGATCAAGTTCCCCCAAACTCTGGGAATTGGTAGCTCCCTTCTCAAAGTGTTACATAGCTAATTAATTCTCAAAATAAAACAAATAATAGCACAACGAAATAAAACATATTTATTTGCAGTGTAAAAATCATATTTTCTTATAGCGTATGCAAGTATGAATTAAACATCCAACATATCAGAAACAAATGAAATATCTAGAATTTGTAGTTGAAGTTATTTTTTGTAATTCATAGTTAAGCCAAGATATAAACTATTAATAAATGTGGGAAAATTAATTTTAAAATCAAGATGAGGGATCAGAAATGGTGATAGAGATGGCAGTGCTATAATTGTATTCTTTTTGGTTAATTCATGATCAAAAAAATATTTGTATACTGCATATTGTAATAATCATTACGTAATTATAGGTAAAAGAACTAAAGAGAGTTAATATTAAAATTTTGAAAAAGCACACATCAACATAGTACTCTAAGTTCACATGAAACCATATATAAAGCAAGTGCTTTGAGTTTGAACAAACATACGCATAAACCATAGGACTGAAATCAATATTTCCCTCCCAATAGGTATGAGTTTTGTTAGAATGTACAGTGCAAAATAATTAATATATGCTGCAATGTATAGAATATATCCATGTATTAGTTTTCTTATATTTTTCAATGACAACTCAGCTTCCTATATAAAATAGAACCCTCACCGTGCTCAAGAAAACATGAGCGAATAATACATTTTTTTCTCTACTGCTCATCTTATCATGGTATCGAGCTTAGGTGCTTGATTATTTTTCCAAATTCCACAAAATTTCCTTCGATTCTATCAACATATTGTTGATTTGTTCTTTAATTTATTTTGAAATTGATTTTTGTTTGATTGATTTTCTTGACCTAAGTTTCGCGATTTCACTCATATTCTTCTGGTGAATTCGTTCTTATTTCTTCTCAAGATGACTGAAGTAATTTCTGAGGATTCTTTATCTCACCAGAACAACGTCAACAATGGAATCAATTTTAGCGATTCTTACTATCTTACTGGAAGTGATTTGCCACTTCAATCGCCGATGAATTACACCTTTGATGGAAGCAACTACATCAACTGGAGTCGAAGTGTGAAAATGGCGTTAATCGCAAGAAACAAGGTCGGATTCATTGATGGAACCCTAAAAAAGCCAGATGCAACATCTCCCAATTATCATAAATGGATCCGCAATGATTACTTGGTGATCGTGGCTCAGTAATTCAATGGAGAAGACGATTGCACAAGATTTTGTGTTTGTCAATTCCTCACAGCATCTTTGATCTGGATACCTCAATACCAAGGAAATATTTAAGCTGATCCAAATCTTTGATTGTAAAAGCTTTATGTTAAACTTGTTTCATTTCACAAATCAGCTGCACATTTGATCCCGTGATCAACAAATCATCCACATATGCTACAACAACAGTGAAATCATCTCCTTGCTACTTTGTGAACATAGAATAATCTTGTTTAGATTGCATAAAACCCAATTAAAGAAGCAACTTGCAAAGTTCATAATTCCATTGTCTGGAAGCTTGTCTTAACCCATAGAAAGACCTTTTATGTTTACAAACCATACCTGGTTTTGCATTATATCCGGGAGGTGGTAACATGTAAACCTCTTCATCAATGTATCCATGAAGGAAAGCATTGTTAATATCACATTGGTGCATTTCCCAGCTCTGTGCAACACAAAAGCAATTACAGTTCTTACAGTTGTAAACTTGGCAACTGGACTGAATGTGTGTTTGAAATCCTTGCCTTTTATTTGTTTGTCACCTTGAGCAACTAACCTAGCTTTACATCTCTCAATGGTTCCATTAGGTTTTTGCATCAGTTTCCAAGCATTTCACTATAGTTATATGCCTTATCATATAAGGAGTAGATATATTCAACATCATCAAATCATTATTGAATGCAATCTTCAAAAAATAATATGATGCAACAATATCATGTATCAAAGACCTGTGTATACTTTTTTGTTATTTATTATCCCTTGCGAGGGGTTTTTATTTCAGTTTAAATTATTTTTCATCCACGTTTATGAATGATGATCCAGATTCCGCATGCTCCTTGTTTTCGGCTATAGCTTCAGATCCAATTGTACTCCATCACACAAAGTACGTATAATGTTAAGTTCTAGAACATTGTCATGTTAAATATACTTGTGACAGTCGCGGTAAAGAAGGAAAGAAACTATAAGAAAATGGTCTGGTTAGAGCATAGATATAAAGGATCTTAAAAACAAATGTTTTTCTCATGTATATAGGTCTTGCACCCTAAAGTACAAATTCCAAACTTGAACAATACATAGCCCTAGGTTAATTCTTGTATAATAGATAACATGTTTTTGGAATACATTACAGTACGGAAATTTAGTTGAGATAAACTTTATAACTGTAGGCTTGCAAAGATGTTAAACTATCCATATATTTTGAAGGTTTAAAACCAGTAGGCTAGTTACCATTGACCCATTCATGCATTAAAAACTAAGCTTAAGTGACACAAGGACTCGTGCTCCAGACTACTGCCCTAACTAAAGATGTCAATGCTGCCACTACCGGCTAAGTAGAAGCACAGTGCATGAGTTGGAAGGCTACTATAGATATCGATGTCCATCCTCGTATTCATGTCACATTCAAGGCAATTAAGGAATGTTTAGCATTATATGCAAATCTGACCAGAAAAACCAATTCTTCGAAATAGGAAAATTGAAATCGCTTCATAATTTTCTATTTCTTTGTCGTAACTTATAAACCACCATTATAAAAGATAAATATAACACTAAAATTGACACAACTATAGGAAAACCTCCTAACATCAACAATATTCGCTCATTTGACATAGATCTAAGATGTTTACCAATTTGGTAAAGTTTAAAATTTGTAGAAACTTCAGGGCGTGCACAATTTGTTCTTAATAGGAGTTTATATGTCACTAAGACCTGATAAGAAAGTGTGATATTGAAATAATGTGTCATATTATTACATGTATTGTTTGGTTTTTGATATAATTGATAGTTGATGTAGATATATTTATTCTTGGTTATAACTTTTATTCCATTTTACTTTGATATGCAGTAACATTTGAGGTTCCAATGATATTTTGTTTTAAAAAACAATTGGGCAATCCAATTAAACGTCGGTGAAATGAATGTATTCTGGAATATTCAAATCAAACCATATAAAATCAATGTGTTGGACAATATAATTGTGTAAAGTTCCAAAAATTTCTCAAGAAATGTAGAAGAAAATATGGAATTTTTTACCTTGAATATACCCATGTCTACTGCTATTTAATGTCAATAGGGAAAACCATAATAATTCTTTCTAACTATCAATCTACACTTAAAGAAGATTCACATAATTTATAGTCTTACTGCAATGATTTGAAATTCTTTTAATTATTATGATATATATGTAGGTATTTAAATAAAAAGGTATATTATAAAGAAAAAATATTTATAATTATGATGTGCTAACCTCGGTATGATCTATCAGTTCTAGGGACCTCAACATGCTCACATACACATTTGACTTAGCATCAGTTATCTCTGTAATGAGAGTTCAGTAACTTCTGTGGTAGAAATTTGCCGATATGAGCCATACTTCTTCGAAGTAAAAAAACCATATATATAATCTCCATTAAATTTTGTAGTAAAGCAATAAATCTAGAGCTAACTACAAATATTAGTATTCTGCCTAATGATAGAAGAGAAGTATATATTATATATGGCTCGAGCAAAACATATCCATATTTTAAAGGGAAAAAGCAAGCAATAATTTGTTTTCAAATCAAATTTTGATATTAGTATTTTCTTTAGCAGCACTTCACCAAAATATTTCTTACCATTTACCAAATATTCAAGAGAATACTTGGAAGCTACAATTCATGCTCAAATTTAGTTTTGAAATTAGTATTTCTTTTGGTAGCACTACACCATGTTGGGTATATAATATTTCTTACCATTTACCATACGATTAACATAATATTTGGAAGCTTCCTACATACTACAAAGATATGGTATACAATACGATGTAATATTCATGTAGGCCATTCAATTTTCATGACTTTCATGGTTTTCACTACTGTAACGACCCGAAAATTTTAACGGTTTCAATAACGTAATTTAACCGATATTGTGAAATTTTAAATTATTGAATTTTGAAATAAAAATTTGATATTTGGTATATGTCTATTTTTACATAGCAAATAGTAAATTTTCATTGAAAAATATTGAAGTTGGTTCTGTTGTGTAATTTTTCAATTTCAGTTTAAATCAGTTGAAATTAATGGAAATTAAATGTTTTCAAAATCTGAATATTTTTATATAATAAAAATTTAAGCTATTTTCTAAGTGAGACGTCATATTTCATTTCATCAAATTTGGACTTCTCTACCTCCATCCCCGTTTCACAATTCGCTCCATCGTTGTCGTATATCGCCTGTTGACCACCTTTCCACAAACACGACAGCACCCATCCTGATACAGCTTCACGCCCCCAAACCCTTCCAACGCCTAATTGCCGCACCACCATGACAGCCAGCATCCAATCCCCTCCACTTTCTGACACTCTGCAGCCTGAGATCCATGCACACCACTATTCCCTCAGCCATCATAAACCCCACAACAACACATATCGCCACCCACTCCGACGCCGAGACCCACAGCCCGCCACACTCCACCCTCTCAAACACCCACGCCCATCCCACAAACAACCAGCCACCACAAATCCACCATCCCATTGCCTTCCCTACCTTCAACCGCCTTGCCACCAAGCCACAACCGATCATCAGCCTCCCACGTCTTTCCTGAACCCGCCAGCAAACTCATTAGCCTCCGCGCCCTCGACCGAGTCAGCCCACCCAAACTAGAGTCCTAACTTCGGTTTCCACTCCTCCTCTGTGCTCGTCCTCCCTAACAGCCGACGGCTTATATATGGTATTTGTATGCACGTATATATATTTGCCTGTGTATACTTATGTTTGCGATTCTTGTATAAAGATTTTGTTTAAATATTTGTTAGGATATTTTGATTTTTATATTTATGTTCTATTAATATTGAAAAAATAAATAAATTTATGTACTTATGTAAGTTTCTATTATATCTTAGTATAAGAGTTTATATATTTTCCTGCACTGTTCATTTAGTTGTGTTTGTATATTGCGTCTGCATATTCCTGCATAGTACATTTAATTGTATTGGTATATTGTGTCTACATACATATATATTAGCCTAAATAGTACATTTAGCTGTTACTATATATTAGGTCTGCAAATATATATATTTTCCAATATATTTTTTAAATTAAAATATAATATATAGCTATGTTATTTTAAATATTTGTTTTAAATTTAGTGATGATTTTGCGATATACTATATATATTATGTTTATATAGGGGTTATGAATATTGATTTTGGGTATATAAATATAATGTTGTTTTGATTTTGCAATATACTATAACAAAAAAAACATTAGGACATACATATGTATAAAGAATTTATTTTGATTTTGGTTTCAAAATGAATATTGATATTAAAGGAAGATCATTATAAAGATTTTAATGAGTAAATATTTATCTTTTTAAATATATATATATATATATATATATATATATATATATATATATATTTCATCGACTTTCGAATTCAAGCCCAGCTTTACTTCGATCATTAAATCCATGTTCACCTTGCTTCGCTTGACATTTTTCGTTTGAATTGGTTGATTTTTGGGTTCGTGATTCGATTCATAGCTTATCGCACTGTCTATCTTCTCTTGCCTCGAAAGGCAAGTAATCACTCACGATTAACATTCTTATAGTTAGTAAATTTGATTTCACTTGAATCGACAATTGAAATATGCTGTTAAATTTGAATTGCTAGTTATTTAATTGTTAAATATGATATGCCATCATCTAAATTGTTCACCAGTAATATATGACACTATATCCTGCTGTGTAAATTTTATTTAATTTTTTCTACTGGTGATATATGCATGTTGTTGATATGTTATATTTTTATCATAATTGTTCTCACTATGCAAGTTCCCTATTAATTTAGAATTCCCCATGGGTTGAAATAATACATACCCGAACGATCTTGTGGAATGGTGGAATATCGTTATGAGTTGAAATGATAAGTCTACGTGATTTTCATTAATTTGAAATTGTTAAATTGCGAGTTGAAATGATATATACCCATAAATATTTAAATTGTAGATTGAAATGATAAATATTCATATCACTTGACCATAGGATAGAAAATTATATACGGACACTGTTGGTCTATATTTTGAAAAATGATTTCCAAAGTTTGAAAGGAAATATATGATTTTAATGAATATTTATTTTTAAAATATAATATATATATATATAAACGTTATTTTTATATATGTCTAAATTATTGATTTTTTTAATTTATATGTTTTACAAATTTTAAAATTTATAAGTTAGTTTCAAAAGAATTTTTTTAAGATTTTACTTATAACTTTATTATTTTAAAAATATATAAAAGTACACTTAGTTTAAAATAAATTTAATAATAAGATTTAATTTAATTTAATTGGTATATAATATGTTTAGGTATTTATTTAAAATTATATTTTAAAAATAGATTTTTTTTGTAATAGATATAATAAATCAAAGTTGGAAAGATTAATTAAAATTGATTTGAAATTTTATTTGTTAAGAATGATACTTAAATAAAATTTAAGGTTAAACTTATTGAATTTGAGATTTTGAGGATATGATTTTACAACTCGATTTCTGATTTAAAACGATTAAATGAATATTTCAAATTTAAATAAATTGAAATGGGATATTTAGTTTTATTTAAATTTGCAATTTGAGATTTTATTTAAATGATTTATTAGACTGATTAAGTGAATATTTGAAACCAAATAATAGTAAAGTTAAATGTTGAAATATAAATGAAACTTATATTGAAAATGTTTGAATTTTAAACTTTGAATCTTATTGGAATTGAAGAGATAGTTCAAACCTGGATTTGAAATTGATAAAGATTGAAATAGTTTATTAAGAATCTAAATTGAATCTTTAATCTTTTAAATTGAAAGTGTTGAACAAAGATTGATTTAAATTAAATTTTGGAATTTAAGCTGATTTGAATCGATTTGTAAAATTTGAGGAAACTATTTTTATTATATAAAGTATTTTAATGTATATAAAGTATTTTAATGTATATAAACTATTTTAATATATAAATTATTTTAATATATAAACTATTTTAAATTTATAACTATTTTAATTTATATACTATTTTCAATATCTAAACTGTTTAAATCGAAAGTGTTATGATTTCAAAAGTGTTATGACTTTAAAAGTATTACAATTTTGAAAGTGCTACAACTTCGGGAATGAATATTATTTAAAGCAAAGAATGATATTGAATTGATATGGTTTTGAAATGAATATGATATTTTGATATGAAGTATGAACTATTTGAAATGAAATGACCACAATGTGAAATAAGAGTTTGGTTGTTAAAGAGACCGGGATCAGATATTGTCATACTCTCTTCCAATATCGAAAACCACTTTAACAACTGTGTATGTGTGGAGTTTCTAGAACGAAGTAGGATGGCTTGGCGACGATTCTATGTGGTATTTATGTAGCCCTGACTTCTATGAGTCAGCATGATGTGGTAAAATAGGAGCCATGCCAGGCCAAGTGAGGCCATTCCTCCTATCGGACACATTTCTTCGATACCATTCTACTGCTTTTGTGATTTTGTTGGGTGCACCTTTGATTTGGGAGTGTGTCAGGAGGTTTGCAGTAGTAGCTGCTATGCGTTACTACTGGTTATGATCCGCAAACGGTATATCTACACTGGCAATACCTCGCATACCTTGTCACATGCCCTATCACGCCTTCTACGAGTTTGGTTTGATACCTATGGAGTGCCCTCTGATAGCCCTCCAGTTTACGGAGGAATTACGGTACTGTATAGACTATGGGAATATATGAAAATGTGTTAAGTGGAATATGGGTGACATCTTAACGCTATTTTAATAGTTTACTTTACTATAGAAATATTATAATAGCGTATATTAGTACACAGTGGGTGGAATCTCAAACATCCTTTAAGTTACTTGTATATCAGTTGACATTTCACTTGAGTTGAATTTATCGATTTAAGAACGTTAATCCTGACTCGAGTGTTTTGCGTTTTGCTTTATGCTCGATTCAAATTGAGTGTCACAGAAATTGAGACTCGCCTTTGGAGATTGGAGCTTTGCTTGAAGATCTATCTTATCTATTCAGCTTTTCCAGTTGATTTATTTAGAAATATCATCTGTTTGTATTAGTGATTCGTTTGCATTTGAGATTCTATTGTATTTTATTTTAGACTCTAATGTTTTATAGTAGCTTCATGTACTACTATTTATCTATTCCGCTACCTACTGTTGTAATACTATATGTTTATGATTTTGTGATTGATTTATTTACTGTGTGTACTGAGTTTTACCAAATTTAAATTAACAATCTGCTGTTTTGAGTAATTCAAGTCTGACATGTGCGGATACGAGTGGTTTAAAATAATAGGTTGTTACAAGTGGTATCGGAGCTCTGGTTTGGGCAAAACTTAGCATATAAAGTAAATTTAATTGCAGAATCACCTTCGTTCGAGCTTGAGTTTCTTCCTCTTTGAATCGGTTTCCTTTCAATTTTGGAACTTTTCCCCTTTGTTCTGAAATCCATTCTGGTCTCTTCCTGTTCGTATTCTTCTTGATTCTAGAGCATACCATAGCTCCACTTCAGTTAATTCTATAATGAAATTGAGAACATCTTGCCACCTTAACTGGCAACTTCACTCTTTTGTATGACTAATCCATTTCTGTTCTGACAACCTTAGTATGATTTGTGAAGGGGTGAACTGTAAGGATTAGGATTTTCAACACCCGAAAATCGACATTAATACGTCCACTGTATCAACTGCCGAGCAATCGAAGGCCGGAAAACCCAACCGTTAGGGTTGAAGAAGAAGAGGTAGAAGAAAAAAGAAAGAAAGAAAGAAGAAAACAGAAACAATAACATAATCTCACATTTCGCAGCGGAACAACATATAATATATCAATGAATAATATTTAAAACGAAGAATATATCTGTTATTACATTACATCACATTACATTATCAAAGTTTACAACAAAAAACAGCGGAAAATAAATACTATATACTAATTGATATGCCACGCCAACCAGCTTGCCTCCAGATCTTTACAGCAACTCCTGAATTCCAGAATGACTTGATAACCTGACTTTAGGCTGCCCGTCTAGAAAATGATGCGCATCCAGAGTTTTAGAAAGGGAATAATAAACTCCAGGTCAGTCATGGGACTGGTGTGAGAACTTAAAACGGTTTATCTTTAAAAACAAACAAAGAAATATTTTAAAATAGATCCGCAATGTTTTTTTGAAAATGTAACTACCATAAGGCCTCCCGCCACACACACAATGCAAACGCAGAATTGAGGGAGATTTCTCCTTATGATAGTCAATGATGCTTACTACGCAGAATCATTTGATTATTATTATTATTAGTACATGGTGTAGAAAGCATTTTGAAAGTATAATATTAATCATAGCCAGCATAGGTACCATATAGTATGCTTACTATAGCTACCATATTAAATGGCAGGTTCTACAACTAAAACCGTACAAAGCTCATATTGTTTCTTTGGATTTCCAACAAATGGTCAGGCCAAGGAACTTTCCATTGCCACATGGGTACGCCTCTGAAAGAACGCCCCGAGAACCTAACCGGATCTCTGCCAACACAAGGCCGGGTTACCTCTAGCTAGGTAACTACTGACACGAGTATGCTATCCCCCGGTCGTAACCAACCTTTATCCCCGGATTCACCAACAACCACAAAGAAATAAATTTGCAGCAGCCACATAGGTTAAGTATCTGGGCTCCATACCATAATACCACCTCTATCTAGAAGGAAATGTACATAACCTTTGGGGGCGCTATCCCCAAATAGCCTTACTGCATTCTTCCTGTTTTGACCATTTCCGGGGTGTGAGGTCCGACGAAGTCTCGTCCGCAGAGCCACGCTTTTCATAAAAGCCACGCTTTGATCAACAATTGATCAGCAGCACTTCGTATGCCACATTACCAAATTGGGAATGTATCACTAGTAACCATCAACTACATAACCACTGAGCTCGTACGTCTCAGAGAAGGGTGGTAAGCTAAGAGAATAAATTCTCCGCCACAAACTGAAATGTATTTAATAGAAACCAGCTTTACATCTCAAAATGTAATGTCAGACATACAATCCATACAACACTGTTCCGGGATCGAACGAAATCGACGGCACTTCCAAAGAAGCCCTTGCAAATCCAGATATTCACTAATCACGTCCGGAATTCCCATAAAAAAGGATGATAAAATCACTTTATCGGGGATCAGCCGATGCAGAGACATTCGACGGTAACCCTTCCGTTTTTGAAAATATCCGGTCTTCAACACCGGTCGTCAAATGCTATCCATTACGACGTATCACTATGGAATGGGATTTATGACCCAAAGGTCCTCTCCCGGCTAAACCGAATAACGAGCGCTTATTTTAAAATAAGTGTAGAATTCAAATTCAAGCAAATCACAACAAATACCCATTTAAAGGTAAATATTGATAGTCGGTTATTTAATTATCAAAGCAAACCAACAAATATTCAGCACCATAACAATCACTAGGCCCTTTTATTAATCTTCCACAAATTAAATAACTTGCCAAATATTCACTTCAATTTATCTTTAAAAGGATATATTCTCTAAACCATTTCAATTTCTACATTGGAAAACATTTCCAAATACTTATTTAACAATAAGTAATTCAAAAATCTATTTATTTTCAATACTTAGAAAATATTCAATATACTTAAAACACGATTAAGTATATATTTTATTCTTTCAGGAAAAGTTCTCTTTAAACACATTTATTTGTGTCTGAACGAATGTTGCGTAAAAACATCGTTACGAAAACCCAAAATCAATAGCATAGGGATTCGAAAATACGATAGATATATAAATCCCAATACTATACAAAAACATTTCCTTTCGAAAATCATTTACTATAACAATAGTGTTATAGTCCATCTTTTCCTTATTTCCTTAAAACGTCTATTTCAACAATGAATGTTGAAATCTATGGTTTCGATCCTTACACATTTTAAAACAACTTCAAATCGTTCTGATTCTATTTAAAAGATCACTTCCTAAAATATTCCTTTAATATATTATTCACTGTCTAAAATCGTGAATATAAATCGTTTACCAAATTCAACACTTCTACGTATTTTAATTTAAAGGATTACCCACTGTCCAAAATCGTGGATATATCTCCTTTAATAAGCTTTCATATTTACTTATCAAATTCAATTGATTTCGGATTTATAAAACAATGTTTATAAATTCACACACACATATATATTTTATAAAAACTTCAACTTATAAAATCCCTTAATTAACAAATTCTATTTATATCTCATTTAAATGCCAAAATCCAATTTATAAGTTAATTACCTATAAATCTTTTATTTCGCAAAATCTATTCATTTTATAACTTCACAATTTATAAATCTATAAATTTCATTCACTTATGAAATCCATTTATACTTCATTTTAACACTTATAAAAACTCGTTTTATAATTCCAATATTTTAATTTATAAATATCAATTTTATAAATCTTTTATATAAACCGTTTATAATAATTCAAAATCCCAATTTAAACCATTTTACAAATTAATCAACTACTTATTTCAAAAATCACAATTCAGTTATATTTCACAAAAATCATAATTTTTATAACATAAAAATTATAACGTTTATTTATTTAAAATGAATCAATTCCAAAATTCCATAAAATGTATACTTTCAAAAATCACTTGAAAATCATTTTAAATTCGAAATCGTTACTTTAACATTTTTAAAACTCCAAAAATAAGCCCAGTGCTGCAACATCACCAATACATCAACCACGACATCCAAACATCATATATCAATATGATAACAGAATATATCGCAAATATCTATAAATAAATCAATACTGTTGAGGAATCCAGTTGGATCCCCCCAACCTGTTTCCCTGCATCCACAGATGTTAGCACAATACCAATCCCGTTTCAAGACGGAATATCGCGGTACATGGGTTTGTTAAAATATCATCTGCTATTATGCGGCGCAATAAGGTCTCATTCGCTATATAATGCGGGAAATCAACTCCAAGTACATATATAACACCAATTTCACTTCAAGGTGGAATATCGCGGTATATGAGTTTAATATAATAACCTCCGCTTAATATGCGGCGTATAGGGTCTATTTCAATACAACAGATAGCAATATATCATCCAAGCATACAATCAACACAATCAAACAATTTTAGATCTAACTATTTAAAATTTAAATCGAAACACAATTCGATTGAGTGAGAAGTTCTCACCTTGCTTCCAATAACAGTTGCAGTGTTTTATTTCGAATAAAATTAAACGTGCGTTTAATTTTATCCAAAATTCACACTAGCCCCTATTGATTCCAATCCAGCTCCATTGCGTAGTGTTCATCCATACGAGCCCGACGCAATTCGTTTCGTGCGAAACGGACCTCATATCAAAAAGTTATGTTATTTTAAAGTTTATACAATTTATAATATATATATAAATTTACAACTTTATATTTTTAAAACCCTAAAACAGATCTGGCCATACGTTTTTGCTTGATAGAATCTCGGCTGCGAAATCGATCTTCTCCAACATCAGGTTACGCGCGCGCGACATTAACCTATCGGCCGCCAATTTCCAACAATTTTCGCACTCCAATTGAGCACCCAGAAGTCGATCAAAGCATACCACGTCGAAGCCCATCACGCGAGCCATCATCTCCTAGAACCATGTGTAGCTCGGTCCCTTATGGACGCAGAAAATCGTGCATGAACGTCGCGCCTTCATCACCATTTTGCCGTCGATTCGCCTCGTTTTAAACGATCTCCACCGTTGATTAGTTAGGTCTTGCCACGATGTTCATCTTTGTAGTTGAAGCTTTCTGATAATTGTTGACGGATTTGAAGAAAATAGAAGAGAAAAAGTTGAAATTTTCGGCCATTCATAGTGAAACTGGCGGCTGAAGCTTAGAACTAGGGTTTGATGCAAAATGAAATAAATGAGGTCCTTATATAGAAAATTTCCGAAACACTATTCACCCGAAAAATTTTCGAACTCCAATCCAAGCGTGCCGCCTGGCGTTTAAAATGTTTTACCCCCATTCCGAACGTAATGGAATATACATCGGGAGCCAATTCGATCATATTTGGAAGATAGATTTTCAAAACGACTATTTAAATTTAAAATTCACTTAAACCGATTCAGCGCGTTTTAGCTTGCCCCGGACAAACCGTACATCCGATTGACACGAAATTTGAAACCTTACAATAATTTAACATTACGGTCCGATGAAACTAGTTTCGTCGAAATCCGAGACTGTTTGAAAATTGGCTATTTTTACTCGACAATTAAATATTAAAATATTCAATTTCCACAAATTAACTTTTAATTCGATTTTAAAAGTTCTATAGCATCATTTTAACTCCAATATCATTTAATACAACTTTAAAAATCAATTTTAATCACTTTAAACCCAATTTTCAATTATTTCTGTACTTTCAAATATTAAATTATCGATTTAATTATCCAATTAAATTTAGATATCCGAAATAAAATTTATTAGACTAACAAATCCTAATTGTTAATATATAAAATCAACTAAATATACGAATTTCAAATGACAGAAATCTAGGTCGTTACAAACTTCCCCCTTTAAAAGAATTTCGTCCTCAAAATTGCCAAGTAAGAAAAAGTTACAGAATCCAATTACCCTTTTTTTTCAAAAACAAACTGTTCCAACTCGATTTCAAATTCATTTTAATTCCTTAACTTTTCCAAAATCCGATGGTTACACTTTTCTAGTTCAATTCCTACATTTTCATTTCAATTTAGAAATTGACTTTTCGTTAACAAAAATTTTCCAGAAAAAAATTCAAATTTTTTTCGAACTCCCAAAATTTAAGGAAAATTTTGGCAGAGTCTCCCTTGTACGGAGGAGCTTTTGCAATATCACAATAGATATAAATATATATACATGGACCCACACGGTCGGAAAACAGAAAAACAGTTCATATTTCATATTTTTATTGCGTAGGCGTTCCCTTTTAGCATTTTTAAGAAAATCAGTTATTTATTAGCATTTTAGCGTGACCAAATCCAACCAACTACAGCCCCGGTACCTGTACTTACTTAATTTAAACATGTAAGTGACGTATATAGGAAATTCATTTACATTTCACTAATTTTCAATAGAGAACATATATTTTTCATAAGCAATGCAATCAAAATAATTCCTATAAGCATTTCATAAGGTTTCGATACAAATTTTTAATTGCTTACAACCAATTCACATTAGTTCACTTTCAATTAAATTTCATTAACACTCAATGAATTATATACAATCAACTAACAATCATATAACAATCAAATCATAACCAACACAACCAAATTATTAAATTCATATTCAATTTGGTTTAACACTTTTAATTTCCAATTGGTTTCATATCTAATTGACTTTTCTTTCAATTATTCAATTTTTTTCAACTTCATTAGCTTCTAATGAATTAACACTTACATTCATTATTCTATATCAATTCATTTACATTCGATTGATTAATATTCAATCCATTTATTTATTCAATTGCTAATTCATTTAACAAATAAGGTTGAATTTCATTTATATAACTCAAGTTCATGTCCATCACTTCACTTTATTAATTTACTTCGATACCAAAATCAACTTCATTCGACATTACTTAAGTTATATTCCATTTCAAACATCATTTGTTTAACTTAACTTAAATTTCTACTTATAAATCCAATTCAGATTCCAATTCTAAAGTAAATTCTATTTAATTTTTACCAAAGTCAAATTTCATCACTTATTCAAACTCATATCTCGTTTTGCTTAACAAAAATTGTTTAACCATTTTATCATTTGGTTTCACCTACATTTTCACATTTAATAAGTTTTACAACTTACATATTTAAACTTCCAAATCATATTAAATAATCACCTGTCTAATCCAATTCAATTTTATTTAACTTTCCTTTTGTTAAATTTCACATCATATATTTACTATGCTAACCCAAATTCTTTAACTTTACCAAAGCTAAAATATATTATCTCATATTATAAGTCCAAAACTCGTTTCACTTATATTCAACAATTTTAATTCATAGTTCAAATTCATTTTTATTTACAACTCATATTTATAAATATTCATATAGTTTCACTTCTTATATATAAGATTATTTTACAATTGTAAATCACATTAATTATAATTCCATACTTAATAATTCATTTGCTTATACAATTATTCTTTTACAATTGTTGTTTTTATTTAGATTATTCAAACATCTTTTAATTAACTTATATATATTCTTACATTTTCAACAACCAAACAATCAATTTATATACACTTTAATAATTTAAGAAAAATTATTTCCTTTATATGTAAAATATAATCGAGGTAAAATTATTTCATTTACCCAATTTAAAATGATACCATGTCCACTTGCCTCGTTTAAGTGTTTAGAAATCCCTATCGATAACATGGCGTCCCACATACCGACCAGAATTCACAAACAGCTCAACGGATAAGAAAACACAATATAAAACATTTTTATATTCACTAACAAATACGCGCTCATATCTATTAATACACTCAAACTCATTCTAGAGTACTACTGACTCTATCTCTAATGAGTAATTCGCAACAGAGCCAAGGTTGTCGCTTAACCAAATGCTCTGATACCACATTGTAACGATTGTGATTTTCGACTCCCGAAAATCGACATTAATACGTCCACTGTATCAACTGCCGAGCAATCGAAGGCCGGAAAACCCAACCGTTAGGGTAAAAAAAGAAGAGGTAGAAGAAGAAAGAAAGAAAGAAAGAAGAAAACAGAAACAATAACAGAATCTCACATTTCGCAGCGGAACAACATATAATATATCAATGAATAATCTTTAAAACAAAGAATATTTCTGTTATTACATTACATCACATTACATTAACAGAGTTTACAACAGCAAATAGCGGAAAAGAAATACTATATACTAATTGATATGCCACGCCATCTAGCTTGCCTCTAGATCTTTACAGCAACTCCTGAATTCCAGAATGATCTGATAACCTGACTCTAGGCTGCCCGTGTAGAAAATGATGGGCACCCAGAGTTTTAGAAAGGGAACAATAAACTCCAGGTCAGTCATGTGACTGGTGTGAGAACTTAGAACAGTTTATCTTTAAAAACAAACAAAGAAATATTTTAAAATAGATCCGCAATGTTTATTTTTTGAAAATGTAACTACCATAAGGCCTCCCGCCACACACACAATGCAAACGCAGAATTGGGGGAGATTTCTCCTTATGATAGTCAAAGATGCTTACTACGCAGAATCATTTGATTATTATTATTATTAGTGCATGGTGTAGAAACCATTTCGAAAGTATAATATTAATCTTATCCAGCACCATTATAGTATGCTTACTATAGCTACCATATTAAATGGCAGATTCTACAACTAAAACCGTACAAAGCTCGTATTGTTTCTTTGGATTTCCAACAAATGGTCAGGCCAAGGAACTTCCCATTGCCACATGGTACGCCTTTGGAAGGACGCCCTGAGAACCTAACCGGATCTCTGCCAACACAAGGTCGGGTTACCTCTAGCTAGGTAATTACTGACACGAGTATGCCATCTCCGGTCGTAACCGACCTTTATCCCGAGATTCACTAATAACCACAAAGAAATAAATTTGCAGCAACCACATAGGTTAAGTATCTGGGCTCCATACCATAATACCACCTCTATCCAGAAGGAAATGTATATACCCTATGGGGGCGCTATCCCCAAATAACCTTGCTGCATTCTTCCTGTTTTGACCATTTTCGGGGTGTGAAGTTCGACGAAGTCTCGTCCGCAAAGCTACGCTTTTCATAAAAGCCACGCTTTGATCAACAATTGATCAGCAGCACTTCGTATGCCACATTACCAAATTGGGAATGTATCACTAGTAACCATCAACTACATAACCTTTGAGCTCGTACGTCTCATAGAAGGGTGTTAAGCTAAGAGAATAGATTCTCCGCCACCAACAAAAATGTATTTGATAGAAACCAGCTTTACATCTCAAAATGTGATGTCAGACATACAATCCATACAAGTCTGTTCTGGGATCGAACGGAACCGAAGGCACTTCCAAAGAAGCCCTTGCAAATCTGGATATTCACTAATCATATCCGGAATTCCCATCACAAAGGGTGATAAAATCTCTATATCCGGGATCAGCCGATGCAGAGACATTCGACGGTAATCCTTCCATTTTCGAAAATATCCGGTCTTCAACACCGGTCTTCAAATGATATCCATTACGACGTATCACTATTTGGAATGGGATTTATGACCCAAAGGTCCTCTCCCGGTTAAACCGAATAATGAGCGCTTATTTTAAAATAAGTGTAGCATTCAAATTCAAGCAAATCACAACTAATACTCATTTAAAGGTAAATATTGATAGTCGGTTATTTAATTGTCAAAGCAAACCAACAAATATTCAGCACCATAATAATCACTAGGCCCTTTTATTAATCTTCCATAAATTAAATAACTTGCCAAATATTCACTTCAATTTATCTTTAAAAAGATATATTCTCTAAACCATTTCAATTTCCACATTGGAAAACATTTCCAAATACTTATTTAACAATAAGTAATTCACAAATCTATTTATTTTCAATACTTAGAAAATATTTAATATACTTAAAACACGATTAAGTATATATTTTATTCTTTTAGGAAAACATTCTCTTTAAACACATTTATTTGGGTCAAAACGAATGTTGTGTAAAAACATCGTTACGACAACCCAAAATCAATAGCATAGGGATTTGAAAATACGATAGATATATAAATCCCAATACTATACAAAAACATTTCCTTTCAAAAATCGTTTATTATAACAACAGTGTTATAGTCCATCTTTTCCTTATTTCTCGAAAACGTCTATTTCAACAATGAATGTTGAAATCTATGGTTTCGTTCCTTAACACATTTTAAATCAACTTCAAATTGTTTTAATTCTATTTAAAAGATCACTTCCTAAAACATTTCTTTAATATATTATTCACTATCCAAAATCGTGAATATAAATCGTTTACCAAATTCAACACTTCTACATATTTTAATTTCAAGAATTATCCACTGTCCAAAATCGTGGATATATCTCCTTTAATAAGCTTTCATATTTACTTATCAAATTTAATTGATTTCGGATTCATAAAACAATGTTTATAAATTCACACACACACACATATATATTTTATAAAATCTTCAACTTATAAAATCCCTTAATTAACAAATTCTATTTATATCTCATTTAAATGCCAAAATCCAATTTATAAGTTAATTACTTATATATCTTTTATTTCACAAAATCTATTCATTTTATAACTTCACAATTTATAAATATATAAATTTCATTCACTTATGAAATCCATTATACTTCTTTTTAACACTTATAAAAACTCGTTTTATAATTCCAATATTTTAATTTATAAATATCAATTTTATAAATCTTTTATATAAACCATTTATAATAATTCTAAAATCCCAATTTTAACCATTTTACAAATTAATCAACTACTTATTTCAAAAATCACAATTCGGTTATATTTCACAAAAATCATAATTTTTATAACATAAAAATTATAACGTTTATTTATTTAAAATGAATCAATTCCAAAATTCGATAAAATGTATACTTTCAAAAATCACTTGAAAATCCTTTTATATTCGAAATCGTTACTTTAACATTTTTAAAACTCCAAAAATAGGCCCAATGCTGCAACAGCACCAATACATCAACCACGGCATCCAAACATCTTATATCAATATGATAACAGAATATATCGTAAATATCTGTAAATAAATCAATACTGTTGAGGAATCCAGTTGGATCCCCCCAACCTGTTTCCCTGCATCCACAGATGTTAGCACAATACCAATCCCGTTTCAAGATTGAATATCGCGGTACATGGGTTTATTAAAATATCATCCGCTATTATGCGGCGCAATAGGGTCTCATCTGCTATATAATGCGGAAATCAACTCCAAGTACATATATAATACCAATTCCACTACAAGGTGGAATATCACGGTATATGGGTTTAATATAATAACCTCCGCTTAATATGCGGCGTATAGGGTCTATTTCAATACAACAGATAACAATCTATCATCCAAGCATATAATCAACACAATCAAACAATTTTAAATCTAACTATTTAAAATTTAAATCGAAACACAATTTGATTGAGTGAGAAGTTCTCACATTGCTTCCAATAACAGTTGCAGTGTTTTATTTCGAATAAAATTAAACGTGCATTTAATTTTATCCAAAATTCACACTAGCTCCTATTGATTCCAATCCAGCTTCATTGCATAGTGTTCGTCCCTACGAACCCGATGCAATTCGTTTCGTGCGAAACAGACCTCGTATCAAAACGTTATGTTATTTTAAAGTCTATACAATTTATAATATATATATAAATTTACAACTTTATATTTTTAAACCCTAAAACAGATTTGGCCATACGTTTTTGCTTGATAGAATCTCGACCGCGAAATCCATCTTCTCCAACATCAAGTTACACACGCGCGACATTAACCCATCGGTCGCCAATTTCCAACGATTTTCGCACTCCAATCGAGCACCCAGAAGTCGATCAAAGCATACCACGTCGAAGCCCATCACGCGAGCCATCATCTCCTAGAACCATGTGTAGCTCGATCCCCTATGGACGTGGAAAATCGTGCACGAACGTCGCGCCTTCATCACCATTTTTCCGTCGATTCGCCTCGTTTTAAACGATCTCCACCGTTGATTAGTTAGGTCTTGCCATGATCCTCATCTTTATAGTTGAAGCTTTCTGATAATTGTTAACGGATTTGAAGAAAATGGAAGAGAAAGAGTTGAAATTTTTGGCCATTGATAGTGAAACTGGCGGCTGAAGCTCAGAACTAGGGTTTGATGCAAAATGAAATAAATGAGGTCCTTATATAGAAAATTTCCGAAACACTATTCACCCGAAAATTTTCGAACTCCAATCGAAGCGTGCCGCCTGGCGTTTATAATGTTTTACCCCCATTCCGAACGCAGTGGAATATATATCAGGAGCCAATTCGATCATATTTGGAAGATAGGTTTTCAAATCGACTATTTAAATTTAAAATTCACTTAAACCGATTTCAGTGCGTTTTAACTTGCCCCGGACAAACCGTACATCCGATTGAAACGAAATTTGAAATCTTACAATAATTTAACATTACGGATCCGATAAAACTGGCTTAATTGAAATCCGAGACTGTTTGAAAAAATGGCTATTTTTACTCGTCAATTAAATATTAAATTATTCAATTTCCACAAATTAACTTTTAATTTGATTTTAAAAGTTCTATAGCATCATTCTAACTCCAATATGATTTAATACAACTTTACAAATCAATTTTAATCACTTTAAACCCAATTTCCAATTATTTCTGTACTTTCAAATATTAAATTATCGATTTAATTATCCAATTAAATCTAGATATTTTAAATAAAATTTATTCGACTTACAAATTTTACTTGTTAATATTTAAAATCAATTAAATATATGAATTTCAAATGACAGAAATTCTGGGTCATTACATGAACTCCTTGCAACAACGTTGATTCACCAGAGATCTCTACGTGCTCGGTTGTGAAGCTGTTATTTCTTAAAAATCCTAAACCGCTCTCTAGTAGACGACTCAGGAAATATATTTTGTGATTGAATGACAAATGCCTTCGGTTATGCAGGCAATTCTACCTTTCATTTATTACTTAGCCTAAATATTTCGACTTTGCACCGATAATTAGGGATTATCCTGATGCCTTTGGTGAAATCACTTCTCTTTCTCCTCTACAGAAAATTAAATTCTGCTTCGATCTTATTTCGAGAGATCGACCTGTAGTCTTCCTCTGGGACGAATGGTTTCTATAAATGGTTAGTCATGCCTTTGGATTAACCAATGCTCTGGCCTTCTTCGTTAATCTTGTAAATCATGTTTTCTGCGATGCTTTCAACCGTTGTACTATTTTCGTTGATGGTATTTTCATCTTTTCTAACTCTCAGGTGACTTGGTTAAGGTCTCCGTGATTAATATAAGTCTATCCATCTATTCTCTTTTGTAATTTAATTATCTTATCTTCATTTCGAGTTTAACTTCCTTGTTAGAATTCTATGTGATCAGGGTCCATCTAAATTTGAATCTCTATCCTTGTTTTGAAATCCATTCTTGAATCATCCTGTGAGTGAGCGTATTTGAAATTAATATAAAAATGTTTTATATTATGTTGTTTGAGTTGTTAAGTATGATTTTGGATTTTGATCGATTCGTCTAGCCAACGCTATTGATAGGAATTCCAAAACACTTGAACGGAGCAGACTGGTATAATATTGTTTTCGAAATTTATAAATGAAATAATTTTGTGTATGATTATATTATATATAAAGGTATAATTTTTTGAAGTTAAATAGTTAAATGAGTTGGTTGTTAGAAATGATAATATTTGATTATTATTTATTGTTTTGTAAACTATTAACTATTGCAACATGATATAAATAAATGAAATTATAAAACATGGTTAATAAATTTGATTTGGAGATAGATGAATTAAAAATTAAAGAATTTGAGAATTTAAATTTCTATTGCTTTTCAAATTTGGTTTTAAAAGTCTTAAATTTTATATTATTTGAAAGTATACTCGAATGGAAGTTGTTTCCAAAGAATTTTAAAGAAGTAAGTCTGTACTCTCCTTTTATCGCTGAAAAATAATTTCGGTGATGACTGCAGCATCATCAACATCCATTTTCAAATCTCAAAGTGGAGAGATCTCGTAGAAACTTTTCTACGCTTTCGTTTTGGAAAATGGATTTGATTTGAACTTCTTGAGTATGATTTGATGTATAAAATATATTTGTACGTATATCTTTAATAATAGTTGTAATACCTTTGGTGTCACAATTTTTTGGTGTCAGCGTGAACTACCAAAAACGCCTCTAATACCAAATCTTAATATTACTTAAATATAGGATCTAACACTTAAATTTCTTTTACAAATTCAAAACATCCGTCTATAATTATTAACAAACCTTAATATCGCTTAAAAATAGGATCTAACAAATAATGTTCTTTTACAAATTCAAAACATCGATCTACAAATACCATCGAATATTTCTTTGTTTTTTTTATAAAAACTCTACTCCGGAGAGTAGAGCTAGGGGATATAGCTGTCCGCCACATTGACCCCCCTTTTTAGCCAACCCAGCCAAGAGCATCAATCCTCTACCATGTTCGGCTTTGTTGGGGATAACCGCTCAAGGCCTTAAGAGAAACATATCTCAGCTGCGAGACTCGAACTCGCAACCTCCAGGAACTTTGTTCCATAGTTGCAAGGTAGTCCTCAACCAGCCGAGCTATGCTCGCGGACCTTAATATCATTCAAAGATAGAATCTGAAAAATAAATTATTAATTAAATAAAATTTAAAAAACGTAGATGTGGAAATTTAAAAAAATAATAATAAATAAATTAAATTTATTTATTTTTATTAAATAAATCATTTCACAAAAATAATATTTTTTTGTTAAATGCAACATAGATATAAAATTTATACTAACAACAAACAATTTCAATGCAAAAACATAGTTAAATATTTCTACAAATCATTTTCTCTTGAATGCGCTAAACATATATAATTTGAAAAAAAACAATTCGCACATGAAGCGTGTGTCGTAACTCTTGTAATTATTTAGAAAATGATTCAAAGTGAAATAGAAAATTTAACTCTTAAATTCTATGTTAAGTGATGATTTTAATTATTGAAATGAAGTCAAATTTTGAATAATTGGAGTGTTTGAAATAAGAAATGGAATTTTAAATAACTTGAAACAATTTGAAACCATTGAAATAGGGAAAAAATTATTATATAACACTCAATTGTATTTTAAAACACACATATATAACTTACCTGAATTATTCAAAAAGGTTAAAATGTTAATGAAATCCTGTATTTGAAAGTTATACAAGGAAAACTTAAGTAATAAAATGTTTAAACTGAGATTTAACTTAATATAAATGTTGTAAATAAAAGGCAAAATTGTATAGTATTTGATTTCACTCAGAACCTTAATATAACTTACCTAGAAATAGTTAAATGCTAATGAGAATAGCAATTGAATAGTATACAATATAAAATATAAGTAATAGGATATCAAAATGAAATTTAGTTAAGAGAATTTTTATAAATTAAAATCTAAAGGTCATAATAAATGTTTATATACTTAGTCTATGTTACAAGATATGTTAAGTGGAATAAATTGAATAATAAAAAGAAAGTACTATTTAATTAAATAAATATCAATTTAAGAATAGTTGAAATTGAATTTTTAGTGGAATCAACTGAATTGAAGATAGATAGATTCAATAAATAAGTTAAATAAATAAATCTGGGTTTGAAAGAAATCTTTTATAACAAATATTAATAAATTGAAACAAACCAAATTGAATGAAAATAGCTTGAATTGAAAATCGAAAAAATATGAATATAAATGAATATTATTGATTAAATAAAATGGATTGAAACCAAATTAATTGAATATAAATCAATTTAAAAATAAATAAAATTTATATGATTTTGTAATTAATTGTGGTATCTGGTATTTTCATACTTTAAACCTATATTTTCTTCTAGTTGTTTCTATTCCCCTATCTCGTTCCTTTTTAGGGACGAAAAGTTTTGAGTGGAGGAAAGTGTAACGACCCGAAAATTTTAATGGTTTTAATAACATAATTTAACTGATTTTGTGAAATTTCAAATTATTGAGTTTGGAAATTAAAATTTGATATTTGGTATAGGTCTATTTTTTCATAGCAAATAGTAAATTTTCATTGGAAAATATGGAAGTTAGTTCAGTTGTGTAATTTTTAAATTTCAGTTTAAATCAGTTGAAATTAATGGAAATTAAACATTTCCAAAATCTAAATTTTTTTATATAATAAAAATGTAAACTATTTTCTAAGTGAGATGTGATATTTCGTTTCGTCAAATTTGAACTTCTCTACCTCCATTCCTATTTCATAACCCACTCCACCATTGCCGTATACCGCCTGTTGACCACCTTTCCACAAACACGACAACAACCATCCTGATACATGCTTCATGCCCCAAACCCTTCCAATACCTTATTACTGCACCACCATGATAGCCGGCCTCCAATCCCCTCCGCCTTCTGGCACTCCGCAGCCTGACATCCATGCACACCACTAGTCCTTCAGCCACCATAAACCCCACGACAGCACGTATCCGCCACCCACTCTGACGCCGAGACCCGCACCCTGCCACACTCCTCCCTCTCAAACACCCACGCCCATCCCATAAACGACAAGCTAACACAAATCCACCATCCACTGCCCTCCCCACCTTCAACTGCCTTGCCAGCAAGATACAAAGCTTCCCACGTCTCCCTTGAACCCGCCAACGAACCCAACAGCCTCCGCTCCCTCGATCGAGTCAGCCCACCCAAACTAGACTCCCGACTTCAGTTGCCACTCCTCCTCTGTGCTCGTCCTCCTTGACAGCCTACGGCTTATAGATGGTATTTGTATTCACGTATATATATTTGCATGTGTATACTTATGTTTGCGATTCTTGTATAAACATTGTGTTTAAATATTTATTAGGGATATTTTTATTTTCATATTTGTGTTCTATTAATATTGAAAAAAACATATAAATTTATGTATATATGTGTAAGTTTCTATTATATCTAAGTATAAGAGTTTATATATATGCCTACATTATTCATTTAGTTATATTTGTATATTACGTCTGCATATTCCTACATAGTACATTTAATTGTATTGGTGTATTGTTTTTGCATACATATATATTGGCCTGCATAGTACATTTAGCTGTAACTATATATTGTGTCCGTAAATATATATATATATATATATATATTCCAATATATGTTTTGTTTTTAAATTAAAATATAATATATAGCTATGTTATTTTTAAATATGTGTTTTAATTTTAATAATGATTTTGTGATGTACTATATATATAGATTATATTTATATGGGGGTTTTGAATATTAATTTTGGGTATATAAATATAATGTTGTTTTGATTTTGTAATATACTAAATCGGAAAAAAGTAGGATATACATATATACGAAGAGTTTATTTTGATTTGGGTTTCAAATCGAATATTGATTTTATAGGAAGATTTACATTATAAAGATTTTTATGACTTTATATTTATCTTTTTAAAATTATATATATATATATATATATATATCATTTTCATCGACTTTCGAATTCCAACACGGCCTTGCTTCGATCATCAAATCCATGTTCACCTTACTTCACTTGAAATTTATCATTTGGATTGGTTGATTTTCGGGTTCGTGATTTGATTCTTAGCTTGTCGTACTGTCTATTTTCTTTATCCTCGAAAGGTGAGCAATCATTCGTGATTAACATTCTTATAGTTAGTAATTTGATTTCACTTGAAACGACAATTAAAATATGCTTTTAAATTTGAATTACTTGTTTATTATTATTAAATATGATATGCCATTATCTGAAATTGTTCATATGTGATATATGACACCATATCATGTTGTGTATATTTTATTTAATTTTTTTACTGGTGATATATGCCTATTGTTGATATGTTATATTTTTTATCATAATTGTTCTTACTTTGCAAGTTTCCAGTTAATTTAGAATTCCCTACGGGTTGAAATGATACATACCCGAATGATCTTGTAGAATAGGGAAAAATCATTATGGGTTGAAATGATAAACCCAAGCAATTTTCATTAATTTAAAATTTTGGGATTGCGGGTTGAAATGATATATACCCGTAAATATTTAAATTATGGATTGAAATAATAAATATTTGTATCATTTGACCATAGGATAGAAAATTATATACGGACATCATTCGCCTATATTTTGAGAAATGATTTCCTGGGTTTGAAAGGAAATATATGATTTTAATGAATATTGATTTTTAAATATAATATATATATATATAAACGTTATTTTTATATATGTCTAAATTTTTTATTCTTTTTTAAGTTTATATCTTTTGGAAATTTTAAAATCTATGAGTTAGTTTTGAAAATAAAATTTTTAAGATTTTACTTATAATTTTGTTATTTAAAAATATATAAAAATTTATTTAATTTAAAATAAATCTAATAATAAGATCTAGTTTAATTGTTATATAATATGTTTAGGTATTTATTTTAAATTATCCTTTAAAAATAGATTTTCTGTAATAACTATAATAAATTAAGGATGGGAAGATAAAATAAAATTGATTTGAAATTGTATTTGTTAAGAATGATAGTTTAATAAAAATACGTGAAACTTACTGAATTTGAGATTTTAAGGATATGATTTTACAACTCGATTTCTGATTTAAGGTGATTAAATAAATATTTTCAAATTCAAATAAATTCAAATAGGATATTTGGTTTATTTAAATTTGTAATTTCAGATTTTATTTAAATGATTATTGGATTGATTATGTGAATATTTCAAAACTAAATAATAGTAAAGTTAAATGTTGAAATATAAATGAAACTTATATTGAAAATGTTTGAATATTTAAACTTTGAATCTTATTGGAATTGAAGAGATAGTTCAAACCATGATTTGAAGCTGATAAAGATTGAAATGGTTTATTAAGAATCTAAATTGAATCTTTAACCTTTTAAATTGAAAGTGTTGAACATGGATTAATTTAAATTGAATTTTGGAATTGAAGCTGATTTGAATCGATTTGTGAAATTTGAAGAAATTATTTTTATTATATAATGTATTTTAATGTATAAAACTATTTTAATATATAAATTATTTTAATATATAAACTATTATAATTTGTAACTATTTTACTATATATACTATTTACAATATCTAAACTATTTAAGTCGAAAGTGTTATGGTTTTGAAAGTGTTACGATTCCGGGAATGAATATTATTTAAAGCAAAGAATGATATCGAATTGATATGGTTTTGAAATGAATATGACATTTTGATATGAAGTATGAACTATTTGAAATGAAATGACCACGGTGTGAAATAAGAATTTGGTTATTAAAGAGACCGGGATCGGATATTGTCATACTCTTTGTCAATACCGAAAATCACTTTAACAACTTTGTATGTGGCAGAGATTTCAGAACAAAGTAGGATGGTTTGGCGACGATTCTATATGGTATTTACGTAATCTCGACTCCCGTGAGTCAACTTGATATGGCTAAAACAGGAGCCATGTCGGGCCAAGTGAGGTCATTTCTCCTATCAGACACATTTCTTCGATACCATTCTATTGCTTTTTTGATTTGATTGGGTGCACCTTTGATTTGAGAGTGTGTCACGAGGTGGGCGGTAGTAGCTGTTATGCGTTACCACCAGTCCGGATCTACAAACGGTATATCTATCCTAACATTGCCTCGCGTGCCTTGTCACAGGCCCTATCGTGCCTTCTACAAGTTTGGTTTGTACCATACTTATGGAGCGCCCTTTGATAGCCCTCCAGATTACGGAGGAATTACGGTACTGTATAAATTATGAAAGTATATAAAAAATGTGTTAAGGGAGATATGAGTAACGCCTTAACGCTATTTTAATAGTTTACTTTACTATAGACATATTATAATAGCATATATACTACATAGTAAATAGTTCCACGAATCCTTAGTGGATGGGAATCCCAAACATCCTTTAAATTACTTGTATTTTAGTTGACATTTCACTTGAGTTGAATTTACTGGTATAAAATATTAATCCTGACTCGTGTGTTTTGTGTTTTGCTTTATGCTCGGGTCAAACTGAGTGTCATAGCATTTAAGACCCACATTTGGAGATTGGAGCTTTGCTTGAAGATCTGTCTAATCTATTCAGCCTTTCCAATTGATTTGTTCAGAAATGTCATCGTTTTGTATTAAAGATTCATTTGCATTTGAGATTCTATTGTATTTTATTTTAGACTCTAATTTTTATAGTAGCTTCATGAACTACTATTTATCTATTCCATAGCTTACTGTTGTAATACTCTGTATCTGTAATTCTGTGATTGATTTACACCGTATATGCTGAGTTTTGCCATATATAAATGAATAATTTGTTGCTTTGAGCAATTCAAGTCTGCTATGTGTGGATGCTAGTGGTTCAAAATAACAGGTCGTTACACCTACTGCATTGGCATTAAAATGACAACAAATCCTTTCCAAAGTAACATCTTTCATTCTTTATAGTGAAAATGTTGTTCTAAGAGTAGCCAAAATAATAACAATCAAGATTTTTATTTCATAACACAATACTCTAACTATCCATTCAATCTAAAATTATTTTTAGCACAAAGATAATAATCCATAAACATTTTATGTGATTGTATATTCAATAACATAGTGCTTACTTACAATAAGAAATAAATTGAGTATAGGAAATACAATTAACATTCCATGATTTCTTTTTTATGTTATCTCAATTTTGATTTTCATTTGCTACTTTAAATCCATTAATTAGTAAAGTTTTCACATGTATTTAAATTCATTGACATTGTTAACAAATAATACTAATACACATAATTTCTATTCGACTTGGTAGTAAAGCAATAAATCTGGAATTAGCAATAAATGTTAGTATTCATAAACTAACAATAAAGAAAAATAATAATATTATATATGGGTGCTGAATATTTTTTACCATCTCCTTGATGATTAAAGATAGATAATTTGGTTGTTTTTTACAATGTATCAAATATATATTATAAAAAAGTTATAATTTTTATATGGTATAACACAAACTATATTAATTTCAAAAGTTCACCTAATAGTTAAAATAAAGATTAAATCCTTAATCTTGATTATGATAGCTTATAAATTGAAAAATCCATTCAGTTTATAAAATTATGCTTTATACATGTTTAATACAATGACATCAAGCTTCTAAACATTCTATAAAACAAAAATAAAGAAACCAAACCATGCACCGCTTAAAGTTTTCATAACTCTCGTGGTTATCGCTACTACATGGGCATTGAAATAACATAAAGCTTTTCCGAAAGTAGCATATTTATTTACTTATAGTCAAAATATTTTCTCAGCATGGGCCAAAAGGATAGAAATTAAGATCTTATTTTCATAGAACAATGCTCTATTTATCCAAATCATATTTATTTCTAGAATAAAAATAAAAGTTGACTGTATATGCTTGTATATTTATCAACAAAAGATTATGTAGTAATCAAGAAGCATATATGCATATACACAACAAATTATTTGGAAAAGAAGCTAACATCTCTAAAAAAGGGCAAAATTTCACCCAAGGAAACTTTCCAACAACGAAACAATTGAATCTGGAATAGTGACATCTTAAAGCCTGTCAACATGTAAGATTCATCCATTGCAATATATGATTATTTTTTAAAACCCTTAAAAGTAAAATTGATATTAGCTTTAGTTTCATCAATAATTTACTACAATCGAACTTAACCAAATATAATGGGTAAAGATTTTGATATTGTCATATTTTCGTGTTTGATGCATTCGCAAAGGCCGGTCTGTGAAAAGGAACCATATCATATGCTGTATTAGAGATAATATGTCATAATTACAATACTTACCACATATAACTTTCTTTTATTATGTACAATAGAAATAAAGAAGAAATATTGGTTTATATGATATTAACATAATTTTTAATTTATCACATGTTTTTATTATAAGATATTTGTTTTATATGCATTTTAAAAACATCAAAAGCCCATGAACTTACCTTTAACGGAAATTTTGTGGCTACTAACCAATAATATTAGAATTTATTAATCTTATAACTTTTACGGTTAGTAATTTCCATCTATGATTTTAACTATGAAAATTTTAAGGCTACTCATATATGAACATACCCTCTTACTCGATGTGTCTTATTAAAAATAAAATTATGAAAGGAATATTTATGATGAACCAGTAGTACTACTCATGTTTATTTTTTGACTTCTTAAAATAGGTAACTTAAAAATGCAGTATTTCATACAATGTTGATTGTGAATATACATAGAAAAAATATGCATAAGCCAGTAGAAATTTCTGCCTTATCGTTTTATTCAAGTAAAAGAAAAATAATTAAACAATAAAGTTTATTGGATGCTATTTAAATAATTATCCTCTTAAGTAGGAAAAAAAATTAATTCTCACATCATGCAAAAAAAGCTTGATCTGCTAGCAAAGAATAAGGATTACTAAATTTTTAACCTTACATTTTCTTTTTTCAGCTAAAATTGTAACCCTAAAATTTTGAACTTCGTACCTAATAAATTTGATAATTTATTCATAATCAACCAAAATAACATGGGAATAACAAAATTCATGCAAGTGATAAACATATTATTATATTTCAGACATCCTAAAGTCTAAACCTAATATAGTTCAAGGTGGAACTTGATGATGTACAAATGTAACTCCTACTTTTTAAGAACAGATCTAAAATCACTAAACTCCTATTCAAATCACATATGGAACTATAATTGCTTTTTAACCAATATGGAAAACTTATGGATGTTAAGGATTAAATATAGCAACCCTATTTGCAATTTTCTGTTGTGTTTCCATCCAATGTGTAGAAAGTTAAAAATAATAAAACCATTACATACTCAACATGAAGGTACTAAAACTCAAACTAGAAAATTACAGCATAAGTAAATTAGTAATAACTTTCATCTCTAAATGAGCTTTACTTCAATTCTCAACTAAGCTTTTCCACTGAAACTGCTTGCTACTATCTTCCTTGAAGTCTCATGGTCGGGAGCAACATCATTATTTATTGAAGAAAAATTCATTCTTCCAATCATATTAAAATGATTCTCCTCATTATTGATCTCTATTAGAATTAGAATTAGAATTAAAATTTTAATAGATGAAAATGACTGAATTTGTAACTATAGTTGAGAAAAAAATGTATGTAAATTAGAATCTTACCAACAGAAAAGCTTTTTCATGAATTCTTTGCTTCTACAAGTTGCCTAAATGGATGAACAATTAATACATGAGAGCTTCAATAATATCCGTTTACACAGATCTGGTAAAATAACAAAGTACTTGGGCAAAGCTATTTAGAGTAAAAAAAATCTAAACAAAAAAACCATATTATATTGTTTAGAACCGTGAAACATTGACAAATAGACAATTGAAAATTTGTTTTTGTCAAAAAAGCATACCAAATGGAGTATGAACAGTTTCAGGTCTGAAGTCAGGTCGGATAACTTATAGGCGATGCCATAGTGGAGGCAAACATCAATCAATTCATCAAAGTTAGGCCAATTCGTAGGAGTCAAATTAACGGGGATAGATTATATTAGATTAGGGTTTGGCAGCAAGTATTTTATTAACATTGAAGAAGGAGTCAAATCAACGGGGATTGGAGGAGATATACGCAAAATGGCAAATCAAGGTGGAAGTTTGCATGCAGACAAAGAATGAGGGAAGCAATCATTGGTTTCCATATCGATCAATATTCTTCTCTATTGTTTTGTGAGTTAGATTATACAGAATGGATAGAAATGGAACAAATATAAGAAAATAAAAACGCCACTGTTCATTTCAAAAAATACTTAAGTCGCTTCTGCGCTCTTGAAATGAAACTCAGTAATAATATAATAGTATAGATTGAATGATCAAATACTATAGTGAATGGAATACTTACACTACACCAAAAAAGGAATTTGTAGTGTTCAAAAAAATGCTACTACAGCTTTTTATAGTGTCGTAATAAATGTTGTGATACGACATGCTACTAAAAGTTTAGAACATTTAGCGTTTATACAAAAACTACAAAAAAATTCTTCTTTAGCATTTCTCCTTTGTTGCTAGAAATTTGTCGTAACATTTTTTTTGGTTGTAATACTAGCATAAAGCCTGTGCCATTGACACGTGAACTAATTTCATTTATATTTAACTCTGGGCAATTCACATTGTTAAAATGTGAATTTTAGCCAATATAAAAATTGGTATATGAATACAGTATGAAAAAAACGTAGTTGGTATATATTATTCAGAAGAAAACACAATCAATTAGAAACACTTATGTTAGAAATAACATTGGGTAATCCACCTAATTTTATAACATTTCGATTAGAGTGAAAATTGAACCACATTTATGTTAGGGTGTTTCACATTGTATGAGGGTAATGGACGTAGGTTGGAAAAGAACGGTCCTACATCGTAAAAAATAATTGAGATGGAGTGGTATATACGTGAATTTGATTACATACAAAAATAAGGGATTTTTTTTGTTAAATGGTGTTGACCAAACTCTATATTGTTCTAATGGAGGGATTTGTTGATGGATCCCCCAAACTCTATGTTTTCCCCTTGGAGGGATATACATATGGATTTTGGCGTTTCAACATATTAGAATTTTTGTTGTGCAAAACCTAATAAAGGATAAAGTAGTACGAAAGCCTATCCGAGAATCTTATATCACCCAAGTCACAAAGAGATAATATTGGATAAAGCAATAATATTTTAAAGACAAAAATTGTTGAAGATAGTTCTAAAACACAAAGAAATCAAGTAAACCAACACACAACAACAACCAATTATATTGATTCTAAAAAACATTTGTTTATATTTATCCACTAAATAAAAGCAAACAAAACAAAATAGAATTAATAACCTAGTAGAGAATGGAATCTTGATCTCTATGGCAATGGCTTCTTAGTGTTTGGAGAAGAACTGTAACATCCTGCCTTTTTGTATGTTTTAAATCGACGATAAACTACACACGTCAGACTCAAACCAAACAAAAGGGCGAATTGTTATTGGGGTGAATAACGAAAGCAGAGAAAGAAATAGAACAAAAAAGAATCTCCACCGCATACACGGTTGTTAAAGCTGTTTTCGAAGTTAGCAGAGAGAATGACAACTTCCGATCTCGGTCTCTTTAACAACCAAACGTTATTATAACACCGCGGTCATTTCAAAATAATTTATACCTTTAAAACCAAATATCATTGCCCTTTTCAAAACTATATCAATACGATATCATTTTCATTTCAAATATATCCTTTTCTAAAATCATTACACTTCAAAGTTAAAACATTTCAAAAATCAAAACACTTGAATATAACACTTTGCCTTGAAACTCATAACTTTGAAACATCACTTCCACCACTTAAACGGTTTAAAATATTAGAATACTATATATATTAAAAAAGCTTCTTAAATTTCACAAATCAATTCCAAAACAACTCGAATTTCTAGATTTTAATTTAACTAAATCCCAAATCACAAATTTCAATTCAGTTCAGTTTCCAAATAAATTTTTCCAAATTATGTCGTTTTCAAAACCATTTCAAATTCAATATATTTCAAACTTTAAGTATTCAACCATTTCAAAACTAAGTTTGGTAATTACGGTTCAACAATTAAATTTTCTATTATTTAGTTTTGAAATATTTTACATAATAAATCCATTATCATTTTAATAAAACTCAAATTATAACCTCTATACCCACGCTAGCCAAGGACACTACAGGGTAATGCCGTCAACTAACACGGAGAATAAGGCTGGTTGGGATCGACCATCTATAGCTTTGCTCTAACTATCAATTGAATACATCGACAATAAACATATCAAGCAGGTCGACATACCCAATGAATACTTAAAACAAAACCATAGGTGGTTGAAGGATCTATCAAAACAGAATATGACAACTCAAGTGTAATATACATCACAGAACAGTAAATCATCATATACGCATATACTGATACATCGCAGAGTATACAAAATAATACATGTCAAGTGGTATAGCAAACCACAATATACAGACGAGTCAAAAGAATACACATATCAAAGTTACAACAAAATAGGACTACACAAAAAGCTATGACAAAAAGGAACAAGCTGGATAGTCCATGCGGAAGCAAAATAGGCTAAATCCAAAAGCACCTAACCTGAAACATCTCGGTCTGAGCCGAGTATGAAATACCCAGGTCAGTCTAGCTAAACAAATCAGTTAGATAAACTGAACAACAATAAACCTACAAGGTTACAAAGCATAATAGATATCTCTAAAAGAGATAACACAATCATCTAACGAAAGATGAATCATATAGAACAAGCCTCATGTCATCGGCAACATATAGAAACAAAGGATAAGAATATCCCAAAGCAAGCCAAAAGGCAATAACAAATACCAATAAGGTATACAAGTTCCACAAGGTAAATGCTACGCATCATGCGGCTCAAAAAGACCAACACCGAAGGGCGATACCAAGGGAATATACATATGAATGAAACATTAGAAAATTTGCTCGAGCTCAGTACTGTACAAACAAGGATCCATGAGCCCGAAGACTCCAAACCCAATATCACCCATGCGGCTCATAACGACCAACATCGGAAGCGATACTAAAGGGCAACCCAATATCACCCATGCGGCTCATAACGACCAACATCGGAAGCGATACTAAAGGGCAACAAACCCGAAGGCACATACCCGAAGGCACATACCCGAAGGCAACAAACCGTAGTGGTGAAGGTCAGAGATCCAGTACCGGACACCACTAACTGGCGGAATGTGTCATAACTCTCAAAAAGGAATCCGAAAAGTGGTAACGCGAGTCCCATAACCACTCGTTCGCACTAAACGGTTTACCATCCGTTAGTTAATTTCACACTCAAAGCAGTACAAAGTCACCTCATATCATCGGTAACCCAAACCCGAAGGTCAAAACGATCAATTGAATAAGTCGGAGATTAGTCGGAAAGATAAACGCACAGATTCATGGTCCGTGTTTTGCCCAACCATTTAATCATCCTTCCACTTCGCTCGAAGTGCGAAATTGTGCGTGTGTTTAAATAGAATTTATAAATTGGAGAAACGAGCTTTTAATATGATTAGAAAGATTATTTTATAAAAACCCGTGGATGAAGTCAAAAATAAGTTATCAAAGTCAAAGAGGCAATAACAACCACTAAGAACCAACATGAATCGATAAAATCCGGAAAACCAATCAAAATAAGCATATATAGGCAAAAAAGGAAAACAGGAGCAGGTCAGTCACTGAAATCCCTGTTCAGTCGACTGAAAATTGTCCAGAAAAATTTCGGGCTTCAGCTCAGTCGACTGAACAGAGGATCCAGTCGACTGAACCCAATTTCCTGCATTTCCTACTTATAAAAAATGAAGTGCAAACTCTCCCAACTTTCAACCGGACGAGCACGGACGCTAGGGGTTTACGCCTAACAGCTACCCGGCCCTATAAGCACTTCGATTCATCACCGAAAACATGATCAAAACATCAAAGTTAGGATTTCAAAGAATTGAACCCAAACACTAAAAATTTGGATATTCACCAATTCAATCCAAACTAAAAGCAAGTGCATATGAACAAGTGCTAGGTATTCATACCCAACATCAATGAAATCAAGAGAAGTAGATGTGAGTTCAAAACTCACCTTAACCCAAAACAAGAAGATGGAGCTCAATAACAAGGAGAAGACCAACCAAACACTACTTCAACTCAACAAGCTTCAATCTAAGAATAAAACACATATTTCCCAATTTAGGTTTAGGAAATTTTCTGGAATTGAAGAGGAGAAGAGTTGGAGAAGATGAAGAAGAACTTACCAATGGATTCTCTTTGATTTTGGAGCAAGAATTTGGAGTTTGCAATGGATTTAGGGCTAGGAGTTTCTAATTTCCTTTCTCTTCCCCCATTTCAGTTTTGGAGCTTAAGTTTTAAGAAATGGAATAAGTGAATGAGAGGAGAGGGATGAGTTAGGGTTAATTAGATAGTTAATGGGCTGAACCCAAACCCAAAACCCAATAGAAAAAGAGTCAAAATTTCACAAACTCCAAACATATCAAAGATTATACTCAAAAAGATCGTAAACTCCATTTTGTAACCAATGGAGGTAGTTTCGAGCTCCAATTCGGCTGTTTGCAAAAAGTAGCTTTTCGGACCCAAAAATCCGACTAACGACGCTATATTTAAATAAAACATTTAAATATATAATCGTTAAACATGCGGGTTGTTACAGATCTCCCCTTCTTACAAAATTGCGTCCCCGTAATTCTTAGAGACGATATTTGTAACAACTACATACATACAACATTCGAAAGAGAAGGAAATAAGCTCGAGATGAAAAGACATACTCACCGTTTCAAAGCGAAGAAAGAAAACCCGGATTAGATCGCTCGACAAACTCTCTGGTTTCCCAAGTACAATCATTGGGATTAGCGGACCATTGAACTTTAACAAGCGGCACGTCCTTGTTCTGAAGGTGTCGCACCTCCGTGTCAAGCACGCGAATAGGTTGCTGTACAATAGATAAGTCCGGTGAGATCTCAAGCTCTAACAAATCAGGAGAAGTAATAATAGAATCCGACTCCCGAAGACACTTCCGAAGTTGCGAGACGTGAAACACGTCATGAATGCCAGATAAATGAGCTGGAAGTGAAACTCTATAAGCCACATGGCCAATACGTTCAGTAATAGAAAATGGTCCTATAAAGCGAGGAGCCATTTCCCAGTCGCACTGAAACGCATAACCCCCTTCAAAGGAGAAACACGAATAAAAACAAGATCACCAATCGAGAACTCGAGAGGTTTCCTACGGCTATCCGCGTAGGATTTCTGATGACTCTGTGCCTCTTTCATTCTCAATCGAATAAGATCAATCTTCTCAGAAGAATGACGAACAAAGTCCGGGCCAAGAATAAGCTTCTCCCCAGATTCCAACCAACAAGAAGGTGATCGACATGGCCTTCCGTATAAGGCTTCGAAAGGAGCCATACCGATACTAGACTGAAAACTATTGTTGTAGGAGAACTCTACAAGAGGTAGGTGATCCTCCCAACTACCACCAAAATCAAAAATACAAATACAGAGAAGATCTTACAAGATACGATTCACCCGTTCAGTCTGTCCGTCAGACTGCAGATGATAAGCTGTAGAAAAATTAAGCTTTGTTCCCAAAGCTTGTTGAAGACTCTTCCAAAAATGACTCGTGAATAAAGGATCACGATCACTTAGAATAGAACTAGGAACACCGTGAAGTCTAACGATTTCCTTGACATATAATTTAGCCAAATGTGAAGCTGTCCTATTAGACTTAATAGGGATAAAATGAGCAGACTTGGTGAGGCGATCAACAATAACCCAAATACTAGAATGACCTGATCTCGAACGAGGTAGGCCGTCAATGAAATCCATAGAAACCTGATCCCATTTCCACAATGGAATCTCAAGGGGCTGAAGAAGACCCGAAGGACGCTGATGCTCGGCCTTAAAACGCTGACAAGTTACGCAATTGCTCACATAACTCGCCACATCGTGCTTCATGCCTTCCCAATAATAAAGACGACGCATATCGGCATACATCTTGCTACTACCGGGATGAATGGTATACTTAGAACGGTGACAGTCATCAAGAATGTCATGCCTAAGCGCAAAATCAGAAGGCACAAAAAGACGGTTCTTCTTACGAAGACACCCATGAGAATCAATGCTAAAATCTTGCAACGCCTCATCACAAGATCCAGACTCACAAAGCTGAATAAAATGCAACAAATCAGGATCACGCCGCTGAGCATCGGCAATACGATCCAATAAAATAGGTCAAGCTCCCAAACTAAATAATAGAATAGGAGAATCAGAAGATGAACCTCGACCACGAATTTCACAAAAAGATAGAGTCTCAAGAATATTCCATTCGGCAAGCATCATAGAAATAACAACCGAATGTTTACGACTAAGCGCATCTGCAACACGATTACCCTTACCAGGGGTATACTGGATATCAAAGTCATAGGAAGCAAGAAACTCGAGCCAACGCTGTTGTCTCATATTGAGTTCCTTCTTAGTGAACAAATACTTCAAAGATTTATGATCGGTATAGAGAATGAAGCGCTCGCCCAATAAATAGTGTCGCCAAATCTTCAAGGCAAAGACAATGGCGGCTAACTCAAGATCATGAGTGGCATAGCGAACTTCATTCGGACGCAGTTGCCTAGAAGCATAAGCAACTACCCGATCCTTCTGCATAAGAACAGCACCGAGACCACTACCACAAGCATCGGTGTAGACAACAAGATCATGATTCCCTTCGAGAACCACAAGAATAGGAGCATTAGTGAGAAGTTCCTCTAATGACAGAAAGGAAGCTTCACACTTGTCGGACCAAATAAAACGAATGCCTTTCCGAGTAAGGCAAGTAAGAGGAAGCACAACACGGGAAAAATCCTTAATGAACCGACGGTAATAACCCGCCAATCCAAGGAAACTACGAATCTCATGAACATTCTCAGGCCTCTTCCAATTCTGGATGGCTTCGATCTTTGAGGGATCGACAGAAATTCCATCAGAAGATACAACATGGCCTAAGAACTTAACCTTATTCTCCCAAAAGTGGCACTTGGAGAATTTGGCTCTAAGCTGATGATGACGGAGGGTACTCAAGACAATTCTCAAGTGATTAGCATGCTCAGCTTCAGACTTAGAATAAATAAGGATATCATCAATGAACACAAGGACGAACTTATCGAGATATTCCCGGAATACCCGATTCATGAGATCAAAAAAGAAAGCAGGAGCGTTCGTCAAACCGAATGGCATAACAAGCCACTCGAAAGAACCATATCGAGTGCGGAAAGCTGTAAGAGGTATGCTATCCTCCGCGACTCGTAATTGATGAAAACCTGTGGCAAGGTCAAGCTAAGAAAAGACCTTAGCACCACTCAATAGATCGAACATATCATCGATCCTAGGCAATGGATACCTATTCCTGATGGTTAAATTGTTGAGTTTGCGATAGTCAATGCAAAGCCTAAGAGTTCCATCGGACTTCTTCACAAAGACGACTGTGGATCCCCACGGAGAAAAACTGGACTGAATTAACTGCTTGGACTCAAGCTCTAAAAGCTGCTTCTTGATTTCCTCATTTTCCTTTGTAGACATCCTCGTGGGAGGACGACTAACTGGCTGCGCGCCTGGAATGAGATCAATGCGGAACTCAATTGCCCGCTTGGGTGGCAAACCCGAAACAGGTTCAAAAACATCAGAAAAGTCACAAGCAATAGGAATATGAGATATATCATCACCATCTCGCGAATCAAGAGAATATAAAGCCATCTCGGAATTATCTACATTCCGAAGAACAAGAGATAGCTGAGTAGGCGAATCCGGATGTCGAAGATATAAAATTCTCTCCGAACAAATAATCCTGGCATCATATCTCACTAGCCAGTCCATGCCCAAAATCAAATCAAATCCCAGACAAGAAATAACGTGCAGATTCGCACGAAAAGAAAAACCACATAAAACAATCTCAACATCATCACACAGCAGGCTAAGGGTCGCGGATCCCCCAATAGGATTCGCAATCCTTAAAGAAGTAACCAAACAAGAAACATCCAAAGATAAATCATCAACGAGCTTTTTCGATACGAAAGAATGTGATGCACCCGTATCGAAAAGAACTCGAATACTATGGTCATAAAATAAAATAAAACCTTCCAAAATAGATGAAGATATACCTCTGGGCTGAGAAGGACCTTCAGAAGCTTTAGCAGCATAAAGCCTACTAGACTTGGCACCAGCCGGAACAGTAGGGCAAGCTGAAACATGATGACCTTCCTTCTTGCAATAACGGCATAAGAGAGGCTTAGGACAAGCTCGAATAATATGATCCGGAGAACCACAATTAAAACACTTTCGAACGAAAGGTGTTCCGGAAGACTGAGGCTGAGAACTAGGACCACCTGTCTTCTTCTTCTTAGAAGGAAAAGGTCTGGACTTCTGAATTGGAAACGGCCTCTTGTTGGGGTTCTTGGAAACCTCAACATCAACATCACTATCACACTCCTTCTCGACGGTCTCGAGACGAAGTGCCGAATCAACCAACTCCTCAAAAGAAAGTTTAAGTTGGAGCAACAAAGATTTCTTAAGATATTTCTTAAGACCAGAAACAAACTTCAAATTCTTCTTATAAGAAGTGCTGATGAATTCAAGACCATACTGAGATAAAGCCTCGAATGATGCAACATACTCAGAAACAGAAGATTTCCCTTGCTTCAACTCAAGGAAGCGACGGGTCAATAAAACTTTTTCAGATTCAGGAACGAACTTGAGTTCAAATCGTCCCCGAAACTGAGTCCAAGAAAGAGTAGACTCATCAATTTCGGCTACAAGAAGCTCATACCAGTCAAGAGCACGCTCTTGTAATAAGCTAGAAGTTACAAGAACTCTATCATGGTCAGAAAGATCCATGCGAGAGAAAATACGCTCGCACGTGCGAAGCCAAGCTTGGACTTCAAGAACAGACTCGGAGCCCTTAAACGGTTTTCCTCCAAGATGAGAAAAATCACTGCACTGACGTGCAAAGGCAGACTTCCGAGGTGGAGATACTCGAGGAGGAACTGGAGGCTAAGTACTCCTAAACAATTCCAAAAACTGATCAGCAGACATATAAACCCCATCCGGATGTGTGCCACTGGATTGCCCAGCATCCGAATGTCATCCCCTGCCTCTTCCAGCCATACGCTGAAAGTAAGATAAGAACATGATTATTCACAAGGTAGATACTTCATTACGGAATACTACGGAATAAAGTGCATTCCTAGACGTATTCCCCAAATTCTATCCAACCTTGATGGAATAAAGAGACACGATGATTCAAAGGTTTGTATCACTTGTATACTTTGATGTACTGTAATATGTGCTCTATTCTGTGTTTGTCATACTTTGTTCTGAACTCAGCTCTGATACCACGCTGTGACGCCCCACCTCTATATCCACGCTAGCCAAGGACACTACAGGGTAATGCCGTCAACTAACACGGAGAATAAGGCTGGTTGGGAGCGACCATCTATAGCTTTGCTCTAACTATCTATTGAATACATCGACAATAAACATATCAAGCAGGTCGACATACCCAATGAATACTTAAAACAAAACCATAGGTGGTTGAAGGATCTATCAAAACAGAATATGACAACTCAAGTGTAATATACATCACAGAACAGTAAATCATCATATACGCATATACTGATACATCGCAGAGTATACAAAATAATACATGTCAAGTGGTATAGAAAACCACAATATACAGACGAGTCAAAAGAATACACATATCAAAGTTACAACAAAATAGGACTAAACAAAAAGCTATGACAAAAAGGAACAAGCTGGATAGTCCATGCGGAAGCAAAATAGGCTAAATCCAAAAGCACCTAACCTGAAACATCTCGGTCTGACCCGAGTATGAAATACCCAGGTTAGTCTAGCTAAACAAATCAGTTAGATAAACTGAACAACAATAAACCTGCAAGGTTACAAAGCATAATAGATATCTCTAAAAGAGATAACACAATCATCTAACGAAAGATGAATCATATAGAACAAGGCTCATGTCATCGGCAACATATAGAAACAAAGGATAAGAATATCCCAAAGCAAGCCAAAAGGCAATAACAAATACCAATAAGGTATAAAAGTTCCACAAGGTAAACTCTACGCATCATGCGGCTCAAAAAGACCAACACCGAAGGGTGATACCAAGGGAATATACATATGAATGAAACATCAGAAAATTTGCTCGAGCTCAGTACTGTACAAACAAGGATCCATGAGCCCGAAGACTCCAAACCCAATATCACCCATGCGGCTCATAACGACCAACATCGGAAGCGATACTAAAGGGCAACCCAATATCACCCATGCGGCTCATAACGACCAACATCGGAAGCGATACTAAAGGGAAACAAACCCGAAGGCACAAACCCGAAGGCACATACCCGAAGGCAACAAACCATAGTGGTGAAGGTCAGAGACCCAGTACTGGACACCACTAACTGGCGGAATGTGTCATAACTCTCAAAAAGGAATCCGAAAAGTGGTAACGCGAGTCCCACAACCACTCGTTCGCACTAAACGGTCTATTATCCGTTAGTTAATTTCACACTCAAAGCAGTACAAAGTCACCTCATATCATCGGTAACCCAAACCCGAAGGTCAAAACGATCAATTGAATAGGTCGGAGATTATTCGGAAAGATAAACGCACAGATTCATGGTCCGTGTTTTGCCCAACCAATTAATCATCCTTCCACTTCGCTCGAAGTGCGAAATTGTGCATGTGTTTAAATAGAATTTATAAATTGGAGAAACGAGATTTTAATATGATTAGAAAGATTATTTTATAAAAACCCATGGATGAAGTCAAAAATAAGTTATCAAAGTCAAAGAGGCAATAACAACCACTAAGAACCAACATGAATCGATAAAATCCGGAAAACCAATCAAAATAAGCATAATTAGGCAAAACAGGAAAGCAGGAGCAGGTCAGTCGACTGAAATCCCTGTTCAGTCGACTGAAAATTGTCCAGAAAAATTTCGGGCTTCAGCTCAGTCGACTGAACAGAGGATCCAGTCGACTGAACCCAATTTCCTGCATTTCCTACTTATAACGAATGAAGTGCAAACTCTCCCAACTTTCAACCGGACGAGCACGGACGCTAGGGGTTTACGCCTAACGGCTACCCGGCCCTATAAGCACTTCGATTCATCACCGAAAACATGATCAAAACATCAAAGTTAGGATTTCAAAGAATTGAACCTAAACACTAAAAATTTGGATATTCACCAATTCAATCCAAACTAAAAGCAAGTGCATATGAACAAGTGCTAGGTATTCATACCCAACATCAATGAAATCAAGAGAAGTAGATGTGAGTTCAAAACTCACCTTAACCCAAAACAAGAAGATGGAGCTCAATAACAAGGAGAAGACCAACCAAACACTACTTCAACTCAACAAGCTTCAATCTAAGAATAAAACACATATTTTCCAATTTAGGTTTAGGAAATTTTCTGAAATTGAAGAGGAGAAGAGTTGGAGAAGATGAAGAAGAACTTACCAATGGATTCTCTTTGATTTTGGAGCAAGAATTTGGAGTTTGCAATGGATTTAGGGCTAGGAGTTTCTAATTTCCTTTCTCTTCCCCCAGTTCAGTTTTGGAGCTTAAGTTTAAGAAATGGAATAAGTGAATGAGAGGAGAGGGCTGAGTTAGGGTTAATTAGATAGTTAATGGGCTGAACCCAAACCCAAAACCCAATAGAAAAAGAGTCAAAATTTCACAAACTCCAAACATATCAAAGATTATACTCAAAAAGACCGCAAACTCCATTTTGGAACCAATGGAGGTAGTTTCGAGCTCCAATTCGGCCGTTTGCAAAAAGTAGCTTTTCGGACCCAAAAATCCGACTAACGACGCTATATTTAAATAAAACATTTAAATATATAATCGTTAAACATGCGGGTTGTTACATAAATAATTAAATATTTCCTTCAATTTATTTATACTTGAAATATTCATTTAATTCACCTTAAACAAAAATCAAGTTATAAAAATCATACCCTCTAAAACTTCCAATTTAATAAATTTCACATCAAGCTTATTTGAGTTTAATTCTTAAATAAATTCAATTTCAAATAAATCTCAAATTTATCTTCCAACCTTAATATTTTATTTAAATTATTTTAAACTCTATATTAAAATATAATGTGAATACCTAACCATATTATCTTCAATAAAAATCAAACTTATGATTAAGCTTATTCTATATTAACACAAATTATACATAACCAAAAATCAAGAATAAAATAACATTTATATAATATCAAAAATCAATATTTGTATAAAATCATATATTTCTTTACAAAACCATAAAAATCATTTCTAAATACTTATATATATAGACCACGGTGTCTGTATATAATTTTCTATCATATGGTCAAGTGATACAGATATTTATCATTTCAGTCCGTAATTTAAAATATAAATACGGTTATATATCATTTCAAACCGCAATCCCGAATGAAATAAAATCCATAACAACTTGCAGTTTATAACAATATGAGTACAACATCCATTCATCCAATATCAATCATCAAACATTTATCACAATCATCATCTTATTGAATCAATAACATCAATATTGAACAGATAATAAATAACAGGTATTTACTGGCAGTTTATATTCAATAATAAATTAAATAACTATTTATCCAAATTAATTCAAATAAAATAAGATGATGATTCAAAATATGCCAAACAGCCATAAATAAATTTCTAATCACATCATAAATCAATTTAACAAACATAAGAATTGTGAGTGGGTGAAAACACTCACCTTTGAATTTAAATTCAAAATAAGCCCAAAATTTGAACGGTATCAGAATTCATCTAAACTAGCGTCAAAATGTCCGTAATTCTAATACGATCCCAGCAAAATAAACCGTGCATGAATCTGAGCTCGTATGAAAAAGTTATGAAAATTAAATGATTAGAAAATTTTGGTCCAGGGTCGACTTCAGGTTCAACTTCGGTCCACCGCCTCAAATACCCGGTGCTTGCTCCGAGTTTTTGCCTAAACGACCCGGAGCGACCCGAGTCATTTTCTTCGTGACCTGAAGTTGATGCAGGGTTTTGGCCTCTGAAACTCGAAGCGCGACCCGAAGTTGCTGCAGATCCGCAATTTTTTTTTTGGAATTGAAGTTGGATTGGTAAGATTATGGTTTTCAGCCATTGAGGAAGAGAAGCAAAAAAATTTCTATACGTACAGAAATGAGAAATAGAAAGGCTGCTAGGATTTATAACGACACACACACACACACACACACACATATAGGCAGAACAAAATAGAAAGGAATGAGCCCGATTGGTTTGAGTTTTTAACGATAATTGACCCGAAAAGCCCGTTTTGATTTCAGAACGGAAATGGATCAATCCATATATCAAAATATATGTTTTTAAATATTTTAAACACAATGGAACAGGTTTCAAGTCCAAATTCCATCGCATGAAGAAGTTATGCTAAAATCAAGTTATTTCAAATTGATTTCAATTTCATTTCAATTTCATTGATTTATAGGCGTTTCGAGCCCGCACGATCAAACGACAAGTCCGATCGCTACGAAACTTGAAATCCTACAGTAATTCACCATTATGGATCCGATGAAACTGGTTTCGCCGTAATTCGAGTCAGTGGCCAAAATGGCTATTTTTCAGTTAATTAAATATATTAATATTAAATTAATTAAACTAAATTGCAATTTAAATTTAATAAATCACAATTTCTCTCATTTTAAATTACTTGGACATTCACTATAATTTAACACAAATTTAGATGTCACTTTAATGTTGATTCATTCATCAACTTCAGCGTTAAATTTCATTTCTATTAAATTCAGAAATTTACAAATTTAAAATTCCAAAATCCATTTATTAATTTAAATATATAATTTCATTTATTTGCAATTAACCCAATGACTATAATTTAAATTCCAGTAAATAAATCTTGATTTCCATTCTTTTTATTTCCAATTATCATATTATTATAAATAAAATTAACGTTACCTCCAAACATTAACCTAGTTTACATTAACATAATATTTAATTATATTTGTTGTGATAAATTCCAATTCAGTTTAACGGATTAAATATATATGTAACTTATAAAAACCGTTGCCATTAACTCTTAATCACATTTTTATAAGTTTATCATTTCCAAACCAATATTAAAATTACTTACAGAGCATTTATTTTATTCAATTACCATTCATTATATATTAATTCATTAATTAATTCAATATTTACATTTGTATTCTTATATTCAATTTATAGCCTAGTATAACACTTACACTATTTCATTTATTGTAATTTCATTTAAACTATCAATAATTCGCTTTAATTACCATTACTACATGTCAAATTAACATCCACCTCACTATAACTATAAAGTTTTTTTTATTTCTTTCTAAATTAAATGACAAAATCTTATTAAATTAACCAATTTAATTATCGAAATTTGCGGGTCGTTACACTCTCCCCTACTCAAAACTTTTCGTCCCAAAAAGGAAAAAGGAGGGAAAGAAGGAATTGAGTAACATCTTATTCAAAAATATTAACTTTATAAACCAATAAATTTACAAAATTAATTGTTTAAATAAAATATACCAATTTTATAACCATTAAACCTTTTTATACTCAAATTAATAAAGTTTGGAAAACATTTTCAAAAAATTTCTAAGTCCAAAATTTACGAAAAATTTCGGCAGAGTCTCCTTTGTACGTAGAGGCTCGGGAGAAAATATGATATCAAATATAACAATATATATCACAATATCTCAAAATAATATCTCCCAACAATGGGAAAAACAATATAATAACGCTATAAAACCGTAATCCGAGAACGTACCTATTTGTCGGGCAATTAACGCTTAATTATGAAACCAAAAGTAGGAGCAATTGCTTCCATAACCTGTATTTCACTTATATAATCCAAAAAGTTAATACTTATATAAAATGAAATATTTAAAGTTGTTTCAACCACTAACGAACAATTAATATAAACAACCATCACTTGCAACCAACATACAATCATCATATACAATTAACACAAATCAAGTATCCATTCACATCAAACAAAACAAATAGTTGTTCAGGTTTAAAACTTTAAATTGTACGAAATGGAAAATAAACTACTTAATGCACCATTTACTCAACAGTCTTAGATGAAACTAAATAGATTGTTCATACATCCAAACAAATTTAAAGTATCCTTTCCCAAACAATCATAAACCAAACAAGCAACAATTACAAACAACATATCAAGTTCATTCTTATAAATTTCATTTCATAACATATGTTGCTTGATTTCCTTTTCATTCATATGATGATTTATCTTTTTAATTTACATTTATTTCTTGAAAATTTTCATTTCCATCCACTCATTCAGTGTTTATTTCATTTACTTTCATTTATTACTTGCAATTATACATTTTCATTTTCATTTATTCAGGTCATATCAGTTTCTTTTTATTGCACTATATTTATTCATTCATTCATTATTGCATAACTTCGTTTATTTACATTCATTTGTTTATAGTATTTATGTTCAATTCAATTTCTTAGCATATTAATTCATCTACTTAAGTTTTTAGTTACTTTCTTATAATACTTACTTTCTATCACAATTTATTATAGTAATATTTCAATTATAACATAAGTTTATAACAACTACAATATCAAATTCTTATTTATTAAAGAATTTCATTGAATACTTTCATTATTTCAAATTTTTACTTGTATAAAATCCTATTACATTTCCTTATTAAACATTAGAACTTTTAATATTCGGTAAGTTATATATGTGCCTTTAAGAATGTAATTGAAAGTTATACAAGTTTTTTTCATTTCTTTTAGCTAATTTAATGTTCAATAATCATATCCATTGTTGATAGGTTACAATTTCAACTTTCTTGAAATTACATTTATAACCTAGCATTTAATCTCTTATTTTAATTAGAGGTTCCAATTATTAATTAGTTACGACCTATTTCACTAAAATAATTAAAACTATTAATTAATAGAAACTTAAGAACTAAATACTGGGTTAAATTTCAAATCATTTTAAAATAATAGATAAATGTATATACTTATAATTACATTTATATTTAAAACAATTTGAAATTTACATTTGTTTATCAAAATAAATCTGTAGTAAAACTAATACAGTGGCCTTCCTACTTCGAAACTCGAAAATGAATGTCGATGATGCGTGCACTCATCATCGAAATTATTTTCCAGCGATAGAGAGGGAGTACAGAACTTATTTTTTTCCAAAATTTTTTAAAACAATTCTTTCAATTTATATTGAAATATTTATATCATAAAATACTTCTAATAATATTATTAATATATTCCAAAATCATTCGAAAGAAATTTTCAAAACCTCGGAACTTAAGTTCTAAAAGTTTCAATCAATATATATAAATTTCAGTACCCAACAACCATTATATTACAACAAAATACAACCTTTATAAAAATTTATTTTATATATAGGAAATATAATAGGCAAAATTATTTCATTCACCTATATTCAAAACAAATATTGTGTCGGTCTGTCCTATTAAGTGTTTAGAAATCCCTATTAATGTCATAGCGTCCTATGCACCAACAAGAATTTATAAATGCAAAACGGAACAAATTAACACAATATAAAACCCTTTTATAACACTAACAAATACGTTCTCTCATATATATACACTCAGCGACTCATCATAGGGTATTACTACCCTATTAGTAAAGAGTCAGACCCCACAAAGCTAAGGTTTATCTCTAAACCAAAGCTCTAATACCACGTTGTAACATCCCGCCTTTTTGTATGTTTTAAATCGACGATAAACCACACACGTCAGACTCAAACCATACAAAAGGGCGAATTGTTATTGGAGTGAATAAGAAAAGAAGAGAAAGAAATAAAATAAAATAGAATCTTACAGCGGAATGACAAAATATAATTACCAAATAACAGTTCATGAAGATGTTTTATAAAATACTTGACAATACCTATACAACACATATTAGAGTTACACATACCAGAGAATAATAAATAATGCAGTGGAACAGTATGAATGCAGTGGAATATAATAAATAATAGTAATACAATCTTCGTCTTCGTCCTTCAGAAATAAGGTCTTCAAACCCTGAAATGCTCAGATTGACCCGAACGAATTGAAAAGACAAAACACTCGAGTCAGAACTAAAAGATCTTATGTAAGTTAAATCAATGGTAAAAATATGAGTGGAATGACGTTAAAGATGTTTACATTATTTGACATCTCCTATCCAGTGTCAAACGTGAGTGCAGTAACTTAAGAGATGTTCGGGATTCACATCTCCTAAGGGTCCGTTAAACTATTTACTATGTAGTAATATTTCTCTATTATAATAATGTCTAATAGTAAAATAAACTTACTTTTAAATAGCGTTAAGGGGTTACCCATATAGCCTCTAACACGTAATAGTGCCAATAGTCTGTACATTAATACCTCCTGATCGGGAGGCTGCCAGAGGATACTCCATAGGTACGACACAAATCAAACTCGTACAAGGCGCGCTAGGGTAGGTGACATGGCACACAAGGCAATGCCAGTGTAGATATACCAATTACGCATCTGGGCTAGTGGTAACGCATAGCAGCTACTACCGCCCACCTCGAGCCACACCCTAAAATAAAAAATCAAAATTGGCCACCAAATCAATCCAAAAATCAAAGTATAATATCGAAGGAGTGTGCCCGATAAGAAGGGCTACCTCCATGGCACGAGAATCGCTCCTGTTTTAGCAACCTTATGCCAACTCACGGGAGTCGGGTCCACGTATATACCTCAAAGGAACGCCGCCACCATCCTACTTCATTCTGGAATCTCCACCGCGTACACGGCTGTTAAATTTGTTTTCAGAGTTGGCAGAGAGTTTGACAACTTTCGATCCCGGTCTCTTTAACAACCAAACGTTATTATAACACCGCGAGCATTTCAAAATAATTTATACCTTTAAAACCAAATATCATTGCCCTTTTCAAAACCAAATCAATAGGATATCATTTTCATTTCAAATATATCCTTTTCTAAAATCATAACACTTCAAATTCATAACCTTTCGAAATCAAAACACTTGAATAGAACACTTTCGAATTATAATGCCTTGAAAATCATAACTTTGAAACATCACTTCCACCACTTGAACGGTTTAGAATATTAAAATACTATATATAATAAAAGTATCTTCTTAAATTTCACAAATCAATTCCAAAACAACTTGAATTTCTAGATTTTAATTTAACCAAATCCCAAATCACAAATTTCAATTCAATTCAGTTTCCAAATAATTTTTTCCAAATTATGTCGTTGCCAAAACCATTTCAAATTCAATATATTTCAAACTTTAAGTATTCAACCATTTCAAAACTAAGTTTGGTAATAACGGTTCAACAAATAAATTTTCTATTATTTAGTTTTGAAATATTTTACATAATAAATCCATTATCATTTAAATAAAACTCAAATTACAAATAACTAAATATATCCTTCAATTTATTTATACTCGAAATATTCATTTAATTCACCTTAAACAAAAATCAAGTTATAAAAATCATACCCTATAAAACTTCCAATTTAATAAATTTCACATCAAGCTTATTTGAGTTTATTTCTTAAATAAATTCAATTTCAAATAAATCTCAAATTTATCTTCCAACCTTAATATTTTATTTAAATCATTTTAAACTCTATATTAAAATATAATTTAAATACTTAACCATATTATCTACAATAAAAATCAAACTTATTATTAAGCTTATTCTATATTAACACAAATTATACATAACCAAAAATCAAAAATAAAATAACATTTATACGATTTCAAAAATCAATATTTATATAAAATCGTATATTTCTTTACAAAAACACAAAAATCATTTCTAAATATTTGTATATATAGACCACAGTGTTTGTATATAATTTTCTATCCTATGGTTAAGTGATACAGATATTTATCATTTCAATCCGTAATTTAAAATATAAATACGGTTATATATCATTTTAAATCGTAATCCCGAATGAAATAAATTCCATAACAACTTGTAGTTTATAAGAATATGAATACAACATCCATTCATCCAATATCAATCATCAAACATTTATCACAATCATCATTTAATTCAATCAATAACATCAATATAGAACAGATAAGAAATAACAGGTATTTACTGGCAGTTTATATTCAATAATTAATTAAATAACTATTTATCCAAATAAATTCAAATAAACCTAGATGCTGATTCAAAATATGCCAAACAGTCGTAAATAAATTTTTAATCACATCATAAATTAATTTAACAAACATAAGAAATTTTAGAAGTTGTGAGTGGGTTAAAACACTCACCTTTGAATTTAAATTGAATTTAAATTCAAAATAAGCCCAACATTTGAACGGTCTCAGAATTCATCCAAACTAGCTCTAAAATGTCTATAATTCTAATACGATCCTAGCAAAATAAACCCTGCATGAATTCGAGGTCATATGAAAAAGTTATGAAAATTAGAAGATTGGAAAATTCTGGTCTAGGGTCGACTCCGGGTTCAACTTCGATCCACCGCCTCAAATACCCGGTGCTTTCTCTGAGTTTTGCCAAAACAACCTAGAGCGACCCGAGTCATTTTCTTCCTGACACAAAGTTGATGCAGCGTTTTTGCCTCTGAAACTCGAAGCGCGACCCGAAGTTGCTGGAGATCCGCAAATTTTTTTTTTTGGAATTGAAATTGGATTGGGAAGATTTAGGTTTTCAGCCACTGAGGAAGAGGAGCAACATAAATTTATGTACGTACAAAAATGAGAAACAGAAAGGCTGCTAGGGTTTGTAATGATATATACATATATAGGCAGAACAAAATAGAAAGGAATTGGCCCGATTGGTTTGAGTTTTTAACGATAATTGACCCGAAAAGCCCGTTTCGATTCCGGAATGGAAATGGATCAACCCACATATCAAAATATATGTTTTAAATATTTTAAATGCAATGGAATAGGTTTCAAATCCAAATTCCATCGTATGAAGAAGTTATGCTTAAATCAAGTTATTTCAAATTGATTTCAATTGATTTCAATTTCATTGATTTATAGGCATTTCGAGCCTGCACGATCAAATGACATGTCCGATCGCTACGATACTTGAAATCCTACAATAATTCACCGTTACGGATCAGATGAAACCAGTTTCGTCAAAATCCGGGTCAGTGGCCAAAATGGCTATTTTTCAGTCAATTAAATATATTAATATTATATTAATTAAATTAAATTTCAATTCAAATTTAATAAATCACAATTTCCCTCATTTTAAATTACTTGGACATTCACCATAATTTAACACAAATTTAGATGTCACTTTAATGTTGATTCATTCATCAATTTCAGCGTTAAATTTCATTTCTATTAAATTCAGAAGTTTATAAATTTAAAATTCCAAAATCCATTTATTAATTTAAATATTTAATTTCATTTATTTGCAATTAACCCAATTACTATAATTTAAATTCCGATAAATAAATAAATCTTGATTTCCATTCTTTTTATTTCCAATTATCATATTATTATAAATAAAATTAATATTACCTCCAAATATTAACAGAGTTTACATTAACATAATATTTAATTACATTTGTTATGATAAATTCTAATTCAATTTAATGGATAAAATATATATGTAACTTATAATAATTGTTGCCATTAACTCTCAATCACATTCTTATAAGTTTATCATTTCCAAACCAATATTAAAATTACTTACAGAGCATTGATTTTATTCAATTACCATTCATTATATGTTAATTCATTAATTAATTCAATATTTAAATTTGTATTTTGTATTCAATTTATAGCCTAGTATAACACTTAAACTATTTCATTTATATTAATTTCATTCAAACTATCAATAATTAGCTTTAATTACCATTGCTACATTTCAAATTAACATTCACCTCACTATTACTATAAAGTTTTTTTTATTTCTTTCTAAATTAAATTACAAAAATCTTATTAAATTAGCCAATTTAATTATCGAAATTTGTGGGTCGTTACAAGAACAAAGATGGAAGAAGAGAGAAACACTAAATAATTTTCCACACTTTTCCACACTCTCTCTTCTAGGCTCTATTTATAATAACCAATTACTTAATGCCCAAGTTAATATATATGTGGCAAAAATAAATTGATTAGCCAATTAGAGGGAGAAATAAACACAACTAAATATGCATATTAATTAAGGGAAATCCAAATTTTCTCTTTTCTTCTTTTATATATTTAGTTCCTTCTAATTGTGATTTTGTATCACTAGAATTTAACACTCCACCTTGATGCAAAAGCACATATCTCCAACATATCCTCGATCTCCACCTTCAACCAAATTGTCTCTTGAAAGCAAAAGATAATAAAGTGAACCATCGAATAAAACACAATAGCCAACCATCTTCAGATCAATAACCACTCCCTTATTCTTAATCACACCAATCACAAACTACTACCATCGCCTATAAGTAATGCATCCTCTCCTTGAGATACATCACACCATTGAGCCTCAAAAGATTTTTTTATACCATAGAGACCTCCATAAAGTCTTTGTGGATTTTCCAACTCGACACCTATCTGCTACTTGACCTGATCTCTCCACACGATCATCGTTGATACCTTAGGCATCATCAAAATAAAGACCCTTGTCGAAAATATAACTACCAATGACCATCAAAAGTAGTGCATACATCCACCACACTACCTACTGTGAACTAGGCTCTTCAACTGTCACACACTTCCTATTATCGATCACATGATCAAGCAATCTATAAAGGTTTCCATCATTTAACATTCCTCTCGTCACAATATGACCACCCTTCATCACACTCACAACTCCGCCTCGAGTCTCATAAGTGCAACCACGACGGTCCAACAGACCAAGAGAAATGAGATTATATGAACTCGTAGTTGCATGTCTCACGCCCGAGACTCCTCTAACCACACCATCACGCATACAAAATTGGACCGATCAAATACCAAAAACTGGTACGTTACTCCATTGGTAGTCCTAATCATGTCGATGGTCTTTTTATAAGAAGAAAAATACATCACATCGATACATATGTGAAAAATAGCAATCAAATCCATCTTCCAAGGCTTAACATCACTAATGAAGACATCATAAAAACTATCATTGTTGCTACTTTCAGCTATGACGGTTCATGCATTGCTATCACTGTCGCTATATATAGCCTTTTTTATCCCTCTTATACGCTTCGAACCTATTGCGCATTGACATTTTTTCTGATAATAACAAAAAATACTTTACATATCTTTATCACTAGCGACTTTTTATTCGGTTTTGTATCCCATTTTGAGTCCCTTTCTACTATACCCTCATCTTGAATTGATTTCAGGATTGACCCTTTTCTTCTAAGTTTTTCATTCAAGAGACTATTCTGAATAATATCCAATGAGATAGTTCCATTAGCATTGAAGTTACTTAACGATACAACCAATATTTTCCAACTCTCTAAAAGCTAACTCATCAACAAAAGAGCTTATAACTCATCATCACGTATCAACAATACTATATCTTGAAATTTGTTCAAATGTTTTGTCACATACTTCTTTCATCTAGCCTTAATAGAACCAATTTTCAAACAAGAAAAGCCCTACTAGTAGCACATTTTGAGTCACATAAAGATACCAACTTCACCTACAAAGCCTTCGCAGATTTATAGTTAGCCATATGGTGGAAAACTGAATCATCAAGGTACTCACAAATTAATGCAATAGTCTTCTTGTCTATCTTCTTCCATTTACCCACCTCTATATTTGAGGATCTCTTCCCATCATCTTCAATTGGCTCATGAAGATCACCGAGATATAAAAAATCCTAAGTCTTAGGCTTCCCAATATACCAATCTTTTCCATTTAAAAGAGAAAACTTTGAGAAGGAAATTAAATTTGACATTTCAAAAATTATGTAAATCCAAAATCATCCTTTGCTTTGCGATGATCTAGCTCTGATACCAATTTGTTAGGATTTTTACTACGTAAAACCTTACTAAGGATAAAAATTTTATGGAAGACTATCCCAGAATTTTCTATCACTCAAGTCACAAAAAGGATAGTATTAGGTAAAAGTAATAATATTGAAGACAAAAAATGGTGAAGGTAGTTCTAAAACAAAAAAAAATCCAAGAGAACCAACACACAAGATCCACCCAACAACTAATTATATTGATTCTCAAAAATAATTATTTACAATTAATCCACCAAATAAAAGTAATAAAACAAAATAGAACTAATGATTCACTGTTGTTTGGGAACATTGTAAGAAGCAAAAGAGTCTTAAGAACGGATAGCAAGTTCAATTTAATAATTCTACGTACTACTTTAGGTTCTCTAGGATGGAGGAAAGATAACGTGTACATGAATTGGATCCTTCTTTCATTAAAGGTGAACATGTCATCATTACTTCATAGAGTAGGAACATTGACAGTGCGATAGAACAGGTGTTATCTATACATATTCGGGTCCATTTTACTCATATTCCCTCTGTTTTGCAATCGTTGGTTGGTTTGAACTGGATTGCTAATTTAATTGGTAACCTTAAGCGTTTTGATGCGAATACGGTAGCTAGAAGTAGGATTGTTTATGCCAAGGCCTTAATTGAAATCTCACCAAACAAGCCTTTTCCTTCCAAGCTAACTGTATGCCCTACTGATAGGCATGTTGCTGTAGTTGATGTTCGCTATAGCTAGAAGCATAATATTTGCAAGACCTATCATTCATTTGGTCATTTGGCGTCGCTTATCAGCATAGTCCTCCTAATCCTTTACTTGTCACTTCGGTCCCTATTTAGGATAGGATCCCCCTTCATTGGCCTTCGTTTAGGAAGTGGGTTCCGAAATCTTGCCCTTCTAAGTTGGTTGTTCTGAAGGCTTCTCCAGATTCTGACCCCGTCTCCAATACTGCTGCTGCTTCCTCCCCTACTAGGATCCATGCTACAACTACAACTATTTCTACTTCTGCATTGGTTTTGGATCCCAAACCTCCCTCTGATGTCATTCATGGAGTTCGGATGAGCAAACTTGGATTCATGTTAATTTAGAAATGAGATATAATCCAGAGTGTGTCACTTTCTTTAAGTACTTTAGTGATGATGGTGAAAAGGGACGTCTCTATTATTAGTCGGTGGATGGTGATCTTTCTATTGTCGACATTGGTCAGCTTGGTTGAAGGAACAAGTCTCTTCTTGCAGATACTTCTTGGGGTAGGAAATTCTACTACAGGATGGATTCGATATATTATATTCCAATGTTAGATACTTTGTTCTCAGGGTGTCTCCATGTAGTTGGGTCAGATTCTTCGGATGATGGTGGTGGATCCCCTTCTTGACGGGGACTAGTTTGTAGCCTATAGTAGCTTTTGCATGTTTTCCAAACTCCTATTTTCATTTTCCCTTTAGTTGTTCTGTGCATGTGCAGAGCACCTAAATTTATTTAATAATAGTGGCATGACCCACTATAAAGCCGGATAGCCTTGCTAAAAAAAGAATTAGTAACCTAATTGAGAATGGAGTCTTGATCTCCCTGACAATGGCTTCTTAGTATTTGTAGAAGAAGAACAAATATGGAAGAAGAAAAAAACACCAAATATTTTTCCACACTTTTTCACTCTCTCTTCTAGGCTCTATTTATGACAATCAGTTGCTTAATGTCCTAGTTATTATGTGTATAGCAAAAAATAAATTGATTAGCCAATTAGAGAGAGAAATAAGCATAATCAAATATGCTTATTTATTAGGGGAAATCCTAATTTTCTTTTCTCTTCTTTTGTATATTTATTTCCTTCTAATATAATTTTGTATCACTAATATGTAACAATTTAATCATTTTTTTCAAAGTCACATGTATTATTGTATATTCGTATTTTTTTATTTTGTTGTTCCATGGTGTTGTAATTAAAGATTCATTCTATTTGGAAATGTCAAATAGGTAAGGGCATGTCCATTCATGTGTGATTTTGGAAAAGGTTTATGTTATGTGAAAAAGTTGTATATATGTGTGTCATGTATACGGTTGTTATATTTATCAAATATTTCTTGGATATGGGGTAATTTTTTTGCATACATGTGCAAATGATGTAGTTGGAGAGTATTAGTTTTCTCAATTCATTGTTGTTGTATGTGTATGGTTAATGTACGAAGTGTTAGTAGAGATATGGCATAATGTACTTTTATGAATAACTATGTTTTGTTTTGCAATAGAGTTCAAATATGTAAAGTAATTGAAGTTTATATAGTTTGGTTGAACTGGATAGTTGTCATCTAATAACGAGAAATAGATTTATGGGGTTGATACTTGATTAAAGTTACCATACTAGCATATGGATCATAAAAAGCATATTAAAGCCTCTAATGATGACAAGAGTGGGTAGCCGATGTAGAGGTGGATAGGAATGCGAAAGGAGCTACTTGTAGTTACAATATACATGATCCAACGAGTTAAAACCAAATATAGATAAATGGCTTTGTTATAAAGAAAGAGTAAATGCAAATATGGTAATGAAAATATGAAGATTCATATGGGAATACATGTACATTGAATAAAATAGAATAACTAAACTGTGATTAAAATAGAACTAAACCACTCATATTCATAGCACCTTCATTATTCTTCATGGATCATCAACAACCAATACGGTGAGCCTGTTATCACATAGTCTTGGTTATATTAATGTTTAGGCACCATGGCTATACAAAGAAATAGGTAATATGGTAAGATGTGAACACATATAAAAGTTAGATGAAATGTATGACATACACGAATGTTTGTGATGGAGAGGTATTTGTTGGTAGTTTGCAGATTTGAAGGAAATGGACATGAGTTAAAGTAAAACCTCAGGGTGCACTATATTTTCTATAGTTTTCTCTTTTATTTTTGGAAAGAGGATGGAGATTCGACAGATGACAGTGCATCTGGAATGGGCTACATAAAGTTGTCCATGAGTGAAAATTAGGGTGCGTAGATCGATACCAACATACCTCACAAATTGTTCTTGTGCTTTGTTTATAGTCATTGAGTAAGCCAACTTGATATGAAACTGCCTTCTTGACATGTTTATACTTAATTCTGAAGACGATGGCCATAGTGATATACATGGAATGAAAACTAAGTTTCAAAATTTATCTCCAGAACTTGAGCTTCTATTATTTGTATTGCACATTGAACCACTATTAGCCTTGTGCCATTGCAAAGGTCGTCTTTAGGAGTAAAGTTTCTTAGTAGAATTATAGGGAACCCAATCTTTATTTCAAGTTTAATGGGAGGGGTGTCAACTGCACATTATATTGAACTTAGAAACTTGCTTGGGTGGCGATCACTATAAGAATTTTTGACCAACTTATCTATGGTAAGGAAAACGTGACCTTCACTTGGATATAGTTGTAGACATAAATAGTTTATTATGCCAATATCTTCATCACAAGTAGACAAAAATTTTCATCGGGTAAAAAACAATGGAGATTATGGTTTCACACTTAACTCTAGGTAAACATTGGAAATTAAATAGGCTACTGCAACTATTCATCATTGCCAAAACAACTGATAGTTCGAGATTAGATCCTTCCTCTACACTAAATGGAAATGGAGAAAGAAATTTTAGTTATATAAGTCATCACATTGTAGTTTCCAGTTTTAAATAACTTTAGAAAATGTGAACAGCAGAACATGCTCCAAGTTAGTTGAGAATTCAACATAATTAGACTCTTCAAAATTTAAACGCATGTTCTTGGATAATGTTAATGCTACTACATATTTCCATAAAGTTGAACATCTTAATGTTTCTCCAACAATATCTTCACATAAACCTCTTGGGATAACATGAAAATTTTAATGAAAGTCTCCTCCTATAGTCACCGTTATTCCACCGAATGACTTAGAACTATCACGAATATCCGCGAATATCCTTTAATGAACGATCAACCATTTAAACATAAAATCTATATTGCATTGGCACTTCATTCAATATAACAAGGCTTGTTTTTCTCATAAGTTCAGCAGTCATAGATTGCTTTGTAAATCCACATAGTGAATGTTTTAAAATATTCAAAGGAAGAGAGAATATTGAATGTGCAGTTCTACCTCTAACCAAGAGTAGTGAAGCAATATCAAGGAAGCTACAGTTATGACAATATGTAAATACAATTTTTTTGTTCTAAGCCCTCCATTTAAGAAGAAAAATATTCTATGGTAATTTTTTATAGAATAAAATATCTTCATATGTGCATGACGTTGGTCGTTATTGGATGATAGAATATTCTCTTCGGCCTTTGCAGCTTGTCCCAAATATCATAAATGGATATGTTCCCATATAGATCTGTTATGACAAATCACATTCCAATCTTCGATTGGTAGAGGCATCGGTGGAAAATATGATAAACGTTTCCTGAATTCCTGTTGCAATTTGTTCACAAGTTGCAATCCTTAGTCTTTGGTTTGATACTATGGTGGGTTAGGATTTTTTTTTTGGTCGTATGAGGTAGATCGCTATAGATGTGCGTAGAGAATCTATTCCATAGAAGACGTGGTTATAATGAGGAGTATAGTGTGAGGATAATACAGAAAAGACTTCTTAATTAATATATCATATTTAATACTGAGGCATCTTCCAAACATGTAACACATTCGTCATCTTTTTCTAACATGCCTTTAGCAACACAGGCATCTTTAAATATTTGATGAATTTTTTTATTTATTGTTCTTAAATCTTCAAAAGATGGTTGTGACACCCAATCTCTATACACATACTATCCAAGAGTATTACTAAATAATACTGTTAGATAATACAGAGAATGAGGCTCTGGGGTAAACATGTGAATATTCTTTTGGGCTAATGCTATTACGTATTAAAACATCAAAGGCACCTCACTACAAAACGTACTTAGTGTCGACACAAAGTAATAAACATGCATGCCTTTAGGATAGGACAGTACACAATATACATTAAACATCATATATCACAAAGTTAATTGCAATGATAATATATAACATACAATATACAAATATGTCCAGTATACATTACAATAACATATACACAAAAGACTATATAGTAAAAAAAATGATAAACTACAATTTATAATAGTTAGCTTCTTTCGTACTCATAAATATAAGATGGTCTCATAGTCCCTGTACCTGAAATGTCTTAAACTGACCCAAGTATTATACATAACACTCAGTTGGACTATTTCTAAATCGAGGGTAACATGCCAATAACCAAATATTTCAGTATATGTATAATAATTTAATAACACTTATAATGTCAACAAATACATAATATATGTTGTGTATATAAACACAATACTATAAACCATCTCAATGTATTATATAATTTCAAATATCACAAATACATATCGATGTTATCGCCCATCTCAAAGTAAATTAAACTGAAAATCTATAACGACCCGTAATTTTAGGCAATATCAATTTAATAATATGTATGAATAATTAAATTGATTTGATGATTTTCTTTATAATTTTAATTTAAACTGATAAATTTAACCTTTTAAAGGTTAACAAATAATTAATCTGGTAATTATTGATAGGAATTCATTTTTCAAAGCTAATGAGATTTTATTCTGTTTATAATGTATATTTGATATATATAGTGAATAGAATATCTTTGGTTTTAAATAAAGATTGTATTCTCAAAATTGTAATATATATATATATATATATATCTGTGTGTGTGTATATGTTATAATTTGAGTTGTTTTGAAATTTATTTAATCTATTAATAATTAATATATGAATGAATATTATAATTTGAAGCTTTGTTTTAGAATCAATGTTTCCAAAAGTTAATTTAAAAGTTTAATTCAATTGTTTTAAAAATATCATATAATTGTTTATTTTTAAATATGATAGTAAAAAGGGGATTTAAATAAAGTTTTATTTTGATTTCTTTTTAAAAATGTTTAAATTTAAAATAGTTATAAATGTATCTATAAAAGTTTTAGATTTTAAATACGTGTATAAGAAAATATATTTATATTATCATTAGTTTTAGAATAATTTCTTTTAAAAGTAAATTTATATATACATATGTAAATTATATTTATTAAGAGAAATGAATATGTAAGTAAATTTATGTTTACATTTAAATTAAATAAAAATCTATTAAAAAAAAAGAAAAATGCTTAAAGACAAATGTAAACATGTTAATCCTATTAATAACACATGTACAACTATTAAGCTAATTAAAATGACAAGTGTAAGTGTTAGTGACAAGTGTAAGACTATTTAACAAGTATCTTTATTTTAAAAATTTTGATTTATTTTTTTCTTTAACTTTAATAAACATATGAAGAAGATTGTTTTTCTTCTTCTCCTCAAAATCCTTTTCCTTTCTTTATTCTTTCTAATTTTTAATGACAACCAGAATTACTCTTCAAAAGCCTGAAAACTTGAATTCCAAAAACAAATGCTACCTGAAATTTGAAATCAAATTTGTAAAGCAAAACCTCAAACTTGCAACATCAAGGAAATCTGCAACCAAACCTACATTTCAAAGTTCTAAAACCTGTAATTCATGAAGTTCTTCATACCAATTCAACCTGCAACTAAATGGAATCAAGTTCAACCTTTTTGAATCATCAATTATAGCATGCAATAGGATTTTCTCTGCAAGCACATCAACAAAATTGAAGGCATGCATTCAAGTTTTCTAGATTTTATAAGCAAGGCCTGAAAAATATTCTGCTCTGGATATATATTAATTGAGGTGAGTAAATTTTGTTTTAAAAACAGTTTTTATTCTAGTGTAGTTGAATTTATTGTTGCATGTGTTAGATTTGGCTTTGTTAATGAATACTTGTACTGTTATATGTGTATGTTGTGCTTGAAATAGGAAACTGTTATTTTTTTTTATCTCTGTTCTTTGCAGAAAACAGTTTTCTTAAGGAAATTTCAAAGATAAATAAAAATCTTTAATCTAAACTATATTAGATCTGGAAATCTGAATAAAAGTTGTTTATTATGGTTTGTTGATAAATTTAAAAATAGTTTCATAATTTAAAATGCAACAAATAATTATAAAAGAAAGAATTAACAGTAAAACTAAATTTTAGTCAAAAATCAATTACCTTAAATTTAATTTGAAGTACATGCATGTAATCTAGATACTAAATCATGAATTTTGATATGAAATTTGTGATTTTTAGTTGGTTAATTCGTGTGAATTTAGGGTTTGAATGTTTGGGTTGTTTTGGTGAATTGCCGAAGAACGACATGATGATTGCAGCTGTAATTTTGGTCGAAGCTTGTTTATGAATCATGGATCATGGGAAAAATACTCTAGAATTTTTCTAGTGGCCGAGGAATTTGTAATCGATTGAATTAGGGTTTAGTTTGAATTGGGTTTTGGCTTGGCTGCAGGGGATATCGCGACTTGGATGGTGGACCGTTGGCGTTCGCATTTGGGAAGCATGGTGTTCAGGGTCGTGGCGTATCGATAGTGTGGTCGGCGAAGGTCATCGTTGCCAAGATGGTCAACGGCGTTGGGTTTTTGGGTTCGAGCTTCTGCATAAATTCGTGCTTAGGGTCGAATTTTTGATTCGATCAAGTGATGTTCGATCTAAGTTTAGATTCGAGTTCGCGTGCGTTAGTGCGACCGTCACCGATGGCCGCGACGACCAAGTTTGGCCGAAGGGTGATGGACACGTGCACGCGTGTTTATGTGTGCACTAGAGTTTTGTTTTGGGGAAGACGAATCTGCTCGGGTGGGTTCTCGCGTGTGTTTCGGGGGCGACTCGATGATGATGGGGTTTGGGTTTGCTTCGGTGTTGTCTCGGGTGGATTCATTGTTGCCTCGGGTTTTAGTTTGCTGTTTTGGTAGTTTGGTATAATACTAAGATGCAATATAAACTTGAGTTGAACAATTTAAGAATCAAGTATTATGGAATAAACAAGTTTATAAAGAAAACTAAATTTAAACTTGTTGTTTTGGAAATAAAGTAAATCAAACTTTAAAAGTATTAAATTGAATTTATTTTAAATTTAATTTGTTAAGAAGTTTGAATTTGGAAGTAATTATCTAAGTAGATGTTGAATTTCAATTTAAAGAAATGTTTGAATTTTAAAAAGAAGTGTTGAAATTTTAAGTATTAAATCAAGGTTTTAAGTAATGTTTAAAAACTTAATTTTCAAATTTTATTTAAAATGAGTAAATTTGACTCAGATAATTACAGTATTTTAAATTTCAAATTTGATTTCTAAAAGCTTTAAAATTCAAATTAAGTTCAAGTTAAATTTTATAAACCAAATTGAATAATTTGTTTTAAGTTATTAAAATTTGATTTATTCAAATAATTTAATTATAAAGATAAATAAGGTTACTTTATCCTTCTTTTGAATATGAGAATATTTAATTTGATTTGTTATTAAGTAAAGAATTAATTAAGATTAATGATTTTATTAATTAATTAAAGATTTAAAATATAAGAAGTTAGTTAATTAATTATTTAATTTATTTTAAATAATTAGTTAATTGTTTATTTAATCACTTAATTATGGATTAATTAAGTGTGATTACTTAATGAAATAATTAATGGTTAATTTTTGAATGCAATTAAGAATGATAATTACTTATGGAAGTAATTAATAGAATTTACTCATGAGAGTAATTAGTTAAAGTGATTAAAGGGTAATCACTTGATGTTATTTAATCTAAAAATTGATTAAGTTAATTGTTGAAGTTAATTAATTATGAAGTAATTAATTAATTAAAGAATTAAGGATTGGTTAATGATGGAAGTAATTACTTGTTAAGTAATTAATTAAGAGATTAATTAAGATTTATTAATGAAGTAATTAGAGATAATTACTTGTTAAGTAATTAAGAGTTAATTACTCAATTATTTTAGATAATTAATTAATGTGATTAATTAATTAATGAATGTGATTAATTTAGGATTAATTATTAAGTGTAATTAATTAAAATGTAATTATTTATAAAGTAATTAAGTAAGAATTTATTTATTAATTTAATTGTTTAATAATTACTTAATGAAGTAATTAAAGATTAATTAATTAGGTTAATTAATCAATGGTTAATATAATTAATTAAGAAGTTAATTAATTAAGATAAGTAATTACAATTTGTTAATTACTAATTATGATTAATGAGATGATAAATTACAAGTTAATTATTTAATTAATTAAAGGAATTATTAATTAATAAGGGTCATTAGTTAATTAATGATATTAATCAAGATTGATTAATAAAAGTAACTAATTTGAGTGTGATTAATTAATTATAATTAATTGAGGTTTAATGTAATTAATTGTAATTGATTAATAAATGAAAGCAAATAAAGGATCATTAATTATTGCAATTAATGATAGTAATTAAAGGTTAATTAGTGAATATGGTTAAGGATAATTACTTGAATGTAATTAAAAGATAATTAATGAAGGAGATTAATTAAGGAAGATCATTAGAGAATGATTAATTTATTTATTTGGGATAAATAAATGAAGAAGGATTTAGGGTTAATCCAATTGATTTGGAGTTAATCAATTCGGCTTTTGGATGATTGATTGATATTGGGTGATTGTTATTGGTTGATACCGGATGATTTGGATATCTCTGATATGCTGCTTTGTGAAGATGAATGTTTGATATGAATTATCTGTTGTGATAATGTGATTCATCTATCTGTTTATATATCATCCTGAATATAAGTTTAACCATTTAAACCCTTAAGTACAACTTGGACATTAAAATGGCGTTTGGTTTCGGTGAGACCGGGATCGAGTTTCCATATTTGGAATTCGAAAACCACATCGTTTCCAATTAAACGTTAGGTCGTGAATCCAAGTGGAGCTTTGTGAAGACTCGAGGTGTAAGAACTATACGTCAGTATAACTCTGTGGGTGATTCCGTGATGAGTTTGACAGATTAGTGCTTATAGATTCGAGATGGTGATTTAGAGTGCAAGGGCTATGGTCGTTGACTCTGAGGGTGATTCCAAAATGAGTGCAACGAGATAGTTCCTTCGGCTTCGTTCGAACTCGGAACGAACTTGTATGTATTGAATGCTTTCAGAACATCGTCAGGTGCACGATGAGCATTCTAAGATAGATGTGTTCCATAAAGCTAATCGTAGCCTCAAGCCTCATCAACCGAGAATGGCTAAAACATGGGAAGTGCAGCAAGGCTTCATGGGTAGCTCCAACTTGAGAGCAAGATTTTCTCCTGTCTAGAAGTCACTTTTTATTCGGCTGTGTGGGCAGTTGGGTCGCGGCCAACTACGGGGTTGTCTTGTTCGGGACTGTCCAGTAAGGGATGGTTCCGGCCTTGTGTTGCAGGGGAGCAGGCGTACTCCTAGTACGGTGATCTAGGCCACGTACTGTGACGGACGGTACCCCAGTAGCCCTGCCATTGATGGAAACCTATTCTTCCTACGAGACCCTACGGTTTTGATTGTATTACCCACTTTTGTGGCTGGTAGCTGGAATTTAATAATGTAACAATTTCGGCTATTTCTTATTTACTTGAAAACCCTAGACACTATTATAATATCACTGGATTTCCTATCAAACGTTTTGGTTAGCGTAAGGTAAAAACTTTTCCATGTTTATGTGTGGGAAGTCTTACGTGATACCTTTTCTTTTCAAAGGTTTTTCTAAAATTAAGCAATTTTAAACCGTTTACTCACACCAGACCCCTGTCTGACCCCAGTGTTTATTTTCTGTTTTATTAAACTTTTGGGTACTCATATTATGTATGAGTAGTCAAGTGATTCAGGTTAGCTTGACGAATTTTGGAGGAGATATGGAGCAGGGGCTTCCACGTGTAGTTATATTATGATTCCGTTGTGTTTGTTGTATCTGTATCTTGTATACTTGAGTTGTATAGTTAGACAGATTTATAACTGTCTAATATGTATTGTTTAAGTTGTGTACTCTGATGTAATATGATACTATGTAATATTTTATGTGATATATTATATTTCATTCGTTCCGCTGTGAGTTATCTGTTGTTGTGTTCTTATTTCTCTTTCTTTTCTTATTCTATCCCTTTCTTTCTTCATTGATGATGCGATTTCCTGGAGATAGGATCTCGGGTCTTCTCAAAATCACAAAATCAACTACAAATGGGTGAATCATCCAAATCTGTAATCATCACCAAAATCAAGAAATCATCAATCATCAAATATATCAAATTAAGTTAGTTTGTTTATCGATTCATAATAAAAGATATAAGGATCTAACGTACTCCTAACACTTATTCAGATAAATTTCATATCCTCTTATATGAATAAAATAAAATAGTGTGGATATATGGGGATTGACTACACTTTAGACACAGTCTCTAGTATAGTCACCTCAATAGATAGTGAATAATATATGTCAATCCACAACACACACATAACCCTAAACTAGAAATTAAGGGAGATTAATAGCACACAGCATGCACCAAGGACTCGGGACTACTCTAGAGTACCGTCTATCCCTACAGCTTTCAATTACCTCGATAGACATCGTGACCCTATCCACCAGTGGCTCGTCTATGCAAAGCCCTAGTCATGATCTTGCTTTTCCCCTATAGGTAACAGACCGCTGGTTTATGCGACACAAGGGACTGAGGGCACTTACCCTACCAACTTCCAATCCTATGATACACATCCAAAATATCCAACAATAGTGTCGCAGATTTGGAGAGCGACCACACGATCAGGCCGCTAGGGTTCACTCCTAAACTATAAAGGGGACACACATGGACGACATATAGTACTCACATCCAATCTACACGTAGCTCTAGACGTAAGTTGACACACGGCTCCATGTTAGTCAACACATGGCTATGATACATAGAGCTCTAATCTCTCACCGGCATGGCGGCACATACCCATTAGCCAACACATGGCTATGATATACTCACAGTAGCAAGTATTATCACATACATGAGCAATCCCCATTCGAGTGGCATTTACTTACAATTAATAATCAAACAAATAACATAATGGCATTTTATACAATCGCATGTTATTCAAATAATTATTCGATGTCCACAAACAACACTCAATCCACACTAGATATCTCTATATGGCAAGTCAGATGAATAACCAGAAAAATGTTATCGTAAGTCTCATACCAGACGATATCACTAATCCGTTTATTCAAATTTCTCGTCATACAGAAATAAAATCTCTTAAATTAAAGGATGCCATCACCGTATCATGTCAAATCGCTAATTAAATCATATCAACAGTGAATCGCTCATACCATCAAAATCAATATAAATAAGAAGAAAAATCTAAAAATAATGTAAAAATTTGATTATTCAAATAAATATAAAATATACTTTATAACGAAACATTAAAAACTTTTAATTTCATACAATAAAATAAATACTAGGAGACGGTTAGTAAATATGTATTCCATAATCAATTAGATAACTACAAATATCTTAATCTTTTATAAATTTATACAATCAGTTAATATTCATTAATAATATTGGAAACTCATTATAAATTCCAAAATAACTTATATAGCTTAATGTCATATTTATGAATTATACTTGTAATCTACTATGATTAAATACAAGAATTTACACGAAATGCTTACGGGTATGTGTACAAAAATGATTACCTCCAAAAATGATACAACGTGGAGGTTTGTCTTGTATAAATAATGGTGACAGCCAACATGTAAACTAGCAACTTTGGCAAATGTGAATCAACAAAAAATAAATGTATATTAGTGACAATATACCTCTAAACTGCCAGCAGTAGCTCAATACTTTTATTACCGACGGTATACTGTACCCTTAAAATTATCTTCTTAACATTAAAATGAACGAAGGCTAGTACATTATTGTACGCAACAGCATTAGAACATTTGTATCTCATGACAACTGATATATGGCGATAGTATGAAACTTTAAAATTAAACCTAAAAGCTCTACAACTGACAAGATTTTCATAAATCTACACCCAAAAACTTCTCCAACCTGAATAGTGTGGAAAGTGGAAGGTTGAGGCTTGAAAATCCGGATCATACGATGCACATGTTAAACAGACGTCTGAAAACCAGGTACCCGTTCAACAGACGCCTGATATTTTTGACCATATTTCAATTTCTGCTGTCTGTTCAGCAGACACCTGTTCATTAGACGTCTGTTCAACAGACGTTTGATCTCATTTTTATTGAAGAAACGAGGCCTCCAATATTTTGGAGCGTGGAAAATTCAAATTTCCGCACTTTAACCTACTGAAGATGCTATAAGTATACATTAGAGCCTGCAAGTGAATACGTTGATATTTCACTGCACATATACCTATTTTAGTACCACGCTACGTTTAAAAGATAAACTTGTGTATATAAGTATGTGTATATTTTGTTTTAGTATAGGCTAGCTTACATGTGCATGCATCCAGGTAGCAAAATTATGATATATACAATGCAAATACTTGTTCACAGTTTTATAAATACTTGTTCTGATCGCCTTCCTTTCACTAATGCATGCATAAATTCCACTATCACATATATAAATGCATGTACAAACACTCTCACAGTCTCACTCTTTTCAGCGATCACACGCATTAACTCATGCATGCAAAACAGGCTACTCGTACATAACTCACACAGCACGCGTAAAACACACAATTCATAAACACTCACATCACACTCAGCCATACTCACAAAGCTCGGCTCACCCATATATACATATATTGTTCTCACTCACGCCATCCTACAGTTCATTCATGCACATAATAGTTTCCCCTTCCTAACATAAACACAATTCACATATACGTACACATCCAAGTCCGCACGCACAAATATGGCAGCATTTGCACACTCACTATCGAATGAAAGTATAGAGCCGCAGTTATCAAACATAAAGGTCTCAACATATCTGGAACGGGTTGTGGTAATGGGCCATCTCGAAGCCCACTTCTCTTTTTATAAATATCAAAGTGTAAACAGTACAAGAGAAGTATTCTGATGTACAAATACATTCTGCAATAATAAGAGCATTATTTCTTGTTTTTTGTTTTTCAAATATCAATCATAAAATCAAGATTCAATCTCTCAATATTCTTTTTTGGTATCAGAGCCGACACATTGCTTAACAGAAAAAGAAAAAATCATCAGAAAATCAACAACCATACATTGCTTTTACAGCAAAAGAAAAGATCATCAGAAAATCAATAGAGAAGAAGAAGACAGAAATTGATCACCAGAAAATCAACACAGAAAGGAGGAAAACACCAATCGTGCTGTGCCATTAATCTCTCAGAGAAGATCTCATCACAGAGATTAGGCTGCACTTAAAATCATCAGAAAATTAACATTCTCATCATCTGATTTTGAATCATCAGAGAATTAACATTCTCTTTATCTGATTGTGGATATATTAGTCTAACCTGGTTTCGTCAAGTCTTCTCCTCTCTGTTCAACATTTCTGATATCTTCACTCTAGTGTCTCGCCAAGAAAGCAGTTGTCAGAAACGATTTCATCATCCAATTGATTTCTGGCTACACTTTTCTCGAAGTGTATTCATTCCCTCAAAGTTTTCTGTAAGATTTCTTTGATCCCAAAAGTTCTTGCATATGGCTGAAGGGGATATTGACAACTCAGCCTCTTCTGAAGCAAGAACAACCAACTCAGCATCTCAAACTGCCAATACCCAAGATCTCATCAAAGCCATCATAAAGCCACAAAGTCAACTAGTCAGTGTTCAACTAGGTGAAAACAATTACTTGCTCTAGAAATTCTAGATGGAGACAGCAGTGAGAGGCCATGGCCTTGAAGATCATGTTCTTGGAACATTAATTACACCATCAAAATACACTGCAGATAAAGATGGAAAACTGGTGAGTAATCAAGATTATGTTACACACCAAAGGCAAGACAATTTAATTACTGCATGGTTGTTGTCTTCTATAAGTGCAAACATTCTACCACATCTAATTGGATGCAAGAGTGCACATGAAATATGGTCAACAGTGGAGCAGATCTTTAACACACAATCTGCTGCAAAAATCATGTATTACAAAAGACAACTGCAAAGCATAAGAAAAGAAAACATGCCAATGAGAGAGTACTTGACCAAGATCAATACACTGTGTGATCAACTTGCATCAGTAGGCCACAGAGCAAGTCTTATGCATTCTAAGTGGTTTAAGTGAATAATATGAGGTGGTGGTAGCAGTTATTTTCTCAAAGGACACAACACCAAATATACAATATGTTCACTCAACTCTAACAGCTTATGAAGGAAGAATAGAACAAAGAAGATCTAAAATTTCAGATCTTACTGTAAACTTCACCAGTAACAACAGATTTAATAATTTAGAAAGAAGCAACAACAATAAAAATCAGTCTAACTTTCAAAGAGGTGATCAATCCTTTAGATCTAGAGGAAGAGATGGAAGATACAACAACAACAATAATAGACTAAGGTGTCAGATTTGTGAAAAGTTTGGTCATGCCGCTCACAAATGTTACTTCAGATTTGATGCCAACTACATTCCATCTCAGCAAAACAACAACAGTTCAAGAAATCGCAATCTCAGTGCAAACAAGGTAAATACTCATCCAGATTCAAAAGAACAAGCAGATACCAAAAGTACAGTGACTGCAAAGATTGATGATATTCAGGATGAAAGATGGTATCCAGACTCTGGGGCTACCAATCATGTAACTAATCATCTCAACAATATAAACTTGGGAAGCAGGGAGTACAGAGGTAAGCAATTAATTCATATGGGTAATGGTGAATCAGTAAAAATTACACATACTGTAAATGCAAGTTTCACGGGCAGAAAAGAACTCTTTCTAAAAAATCTGCTAAGAGTTCCATCTATTAGGAAAAACTTATTAAGTGTTTCACAGTTTGCTCAAGACAATGATGTATATTTTGAATTTTATCCCAAATACTTTTTAATTAGAGATATTCTAACTAAGGAAATACTTTTGCAGGGTAAGGAATTTAAGGGATTGTACAAATTCGATGTTGCAAAATCAAGAAATTCCGATTTTCATGGAAAATGGTGTAATGTTACTGAAATTGAACATGAAGATAACTGTAAAGATTTTGATATTTGGCATTCCAAACTTGGACATCCAAGTGTAAGCATTGTAAAGAAGGTGTTAAGTAATGATAATATTTCTGTTAAAGATATTGCAATGCCTTATGTGTGTACATATTGTCAGATGGCAAAAGCCATAAACTTGCATTTCCAGCCTCAAAAACAAACTACACAAACCTTTAGAATTAGTTGCTTGTGATCTATGGGGTCCATCTCCTGTTAACACAGATTATGACTATAAATACTACATATCATTTGTTGATGCAAATTCTAGACATGTATGGATTTACTTCTTGAAAATAAAATCTGAAACTTATGATGTAGTCTTACAGTTTATAACTCAAGCTGAGAGGCAAACAAATTGCCAATTAAAAGTCTTGCAGACTGATGGTGGAACTGAGTTCCAACCACTTAACGAATACCTTCAAAAGAAAGGTATAATTCATAGAACAATCTCTCCATATACATCAGAACAAAATGGACTGGTTGAAAGAAAACACAGACATATTGTTGAGACCGGACTTACTTTGTTAGCCCAAGCATCTCTTCCTCTAAAGTTTTGGCCAGATGCCTTTGCCACTACTGTGTTTTTATTAAATAGATTACCCACAAAAGTTTTACAGTTAAAAAGTCCAGTGGAAATCTTATATAAAATTAAGCCAGAATATCATAGTTTGAAAGTATTTGGATGTTTATGCTTTCCCCATTTAAGGCCATATGATACACACAAGTTAAGTTTCATGTCATCACCATGTACCTTCTTAGGCTATGTAGCCAATAAGAAGGGATACAAATGCTTGGATAGCAATGGAATTTTTTTTATTTCTAGACATGTGGTGTTTAATGAAAGAATATTTCCCTTTAGTCAATAAAACATAAAAACATCACAGGAAGTGTATAATTCAAAACTTTCTATACCACCGATACCTAAGCAACTTGATGTCATAACTCAAGTTGAAGGTAAAAGAATGCAGGACAATATAAATTTAGAGTCTCCTGTCAAATCCACTTCACAACACACTGTGCTCAGACCTGAGCCAGGTAATGAAGAAGATGAACAAGCTAGAAGAACAAGTCAGGCATCTCACATGTGTCCCATCAATCAGTTAGACTGCAGTCAACCATTAGATGATTCACAATCATCTAATGATCAACAGGAAGTCACAGCTGAAGTGCCACATCAACCACCTGCACAAGCTAGACATCACATGATAACAAGGGCCAAGAGTGGTATATTCAAACCAAAACTATACAGTGTTGCTATGAATACAGAAGAGCCAGATACCTATCATCAAGCTATGCAGAATGAAAACTGGAAATCTACCATGGAAGAAGAATACAATGCATTGATAAAAAACAAAACCTGGGATCTAACTTCATTGCCAAGCAATAAAAATATCATAGGCTGCAAATGGACATATAGAATAAAGAGAAATGCTGATGGTTCAGTTTCTAAATATAAGGCAAGGCTAGTAGCAAAAGGGTATTCACAGCAAAGTGGCTTTGATTTTACTGAAACTTTTTCACCAGTTGTGAAACCCTCAACTATTAGAATCGTCCTTACCATTGCCTTACATAGAAACTGGAACATCAAGCAATTAGATGTAAATAATGCCTTTTTGAATGGTATTTTACAGGAGGAAGTCTACATGGAACAGCCTCCAGGTTTTGAGCAAAAAAAGGCTGACAAGCTTGTATGCAAATTGAACAAAGCAATCTATGGACTCAAACAAGCACCAAGGGTCTGGTTTGAAAAGCCGAAGTCAACACTAATCAGACTTGGCTATAGCTCAACAAAATCATACAACTCTCTATTCACAAAATTTAATAAGAATGTAATCATGTATGTACTAATATATGTTGATGATTTTATTATTACAGGCAACAGTGAATCAGAGATGAACAAACTCACAGAGCTCTTAAATAAAGAATTTTCAATCAAAGACTTGGGGAACTTAAATTACTTTCTTGGCATTGAGGTTAAAAGATTATCACACATCGAAATACTTTTAAGTCAAAGAAAATACATCTCAGAAATTTTACAAAGAGCAAAAATGAATCAAGCAAATGCAATATCTACACATATGGCAAGCAATTCACATCTGTCAAAGTACAAAGGAGAATCTATATCAAATGAAAAGCAGTACAGAAGTATTATAGGAGCACTACAGTATGCGACAATCACCAGGCCAGAAATTTCATTTAGTGTCAATAAAGTGAGTCAATATATGCAAAATCCACTGGATGAACATTGGAAAGCATTTAAGAGAATTCTAAGATATCTTAAAGGAACCATAAAACATGGATTAAAGCCGCAATCATGCAAATCTATCAATATAAAAGGTTATGCAGATGCAGATTGGTCCACAGACATGGATGGCAGAAGATCTACCACTGGCTATTGCATATTTCTAGGCAACAATCCAGTTTCATGGTGCTAAAAAAAACAGCCTGCAGTATCTCGGTCAAGTACTGAAGCCGAGTACAGAAGCATTTCCAATGCAACAACTGAAGTAATATGGATAATATCCTTACTCATTGAACTTCATATCAAGATTACAGACAAATCGACAATTTGGTATGAAAATCTGAGCACTGTTCTGCTCTCAGCAAACCCAGTTCTACATGCTAGAACCAAGCACATAGAACCGGATCTGTACTTTGTTAGAGAACATGAAACAGAGGGAAAAATCAATATAAATCACCTACCATCATCTTACCAAATCGCTGACGTTATGACAAAGCCTCTATCAAAGAAGAACTTCGTTCGCTTTAAGCAAGAATTGAAGGTTACCGAGTTCAACAGCAACAATCGAAGCTTAACAGCATCGTCTACTCCAATTGAAGAGAGATTCCACTTGGAAATCAAGTGAAATCTCCCTTGATGAAGAAAACATGGCTCAATCTGCAGTGATTTAACCAAAATCGAAACACAACTGCTTATTCTCATCTCTCCAACTTCCGCAACAAAACAGAGGGCTTTCACATCACAGAAGGTCCTGAGTGATAGATCTACACACTCAACAAACTAAAGCCCTCATCTTTCTTTGTGCGGCTGAAGAAATCTCAAACCCTAACCCTAAGTTAGGTTTGAGGGGAGGTATCGAATGAAAGTATAGAGCCGCAGTTATCAAACATAAAGGTCTCAATATATCTGAAACAGGTTGTGGTAATGGACCATCCCGAAGCCCACTTCTCTTTTTATAAATATCAAAGTGCAAACAGTACAAGAGAAGTATTCTGATGTACAAATACATTATGCAATAATAAGAGCATTATTTCTTGTTCTCTGTTTTTCAAATATCAATCATAAATCAAGATTCAATCTCTCAATATTTTTTCTCTCACGTACACAAAACACAGACGCCAAAATCATAAACAGCAGCAAAGCAAGGAACATGGGGCATGCACCTGGATTGCATACGCAACGTTCAGTCTTCACGTGAAGGATCATATTGAATAATACATCTGACTTTGGGAAAATCTAGACCTCTTACTGCCATGTCAGTCGAGAGCCACAAGGCACTTTAGCATATCTTTAGATTAATTGAGCTGGAAGATTATATTTTTTAGAAGGAAATAGTATTTTTTTGATATATTCTGCTTCTTCATCTTCTTCGGAGTCCAAAGCAGATATCAATTTGATTGAAGATTTGAGTTGTTGAGCTGAAATTTTCTTCTCTTCATGTTCGATTTTTCCTCCTAAGCATCACTTACAGCTACCTTTTCTTCTCACTACTCGTCTCTACTTCATCTTACCATAAATACTTTTTCCTCAATTTTGATGATCAACTCTTGATTACTTGACTATAACAAATTGTAGAGCCATCAAGAAGCCTTGGTTAGAACTTTTATAATTTATTTATTTTTTATTTTTATCTCACTATTTAGGGAGGTAAGGTTTGGAGATATTGGAGGATTTTCTGAAGCCCCAATTATGAACGAGAATGGTTGCATATAGATGAAAGTGAAGTATCCAGAAAATTGAAAAATCTCCGTTGTTAGCATTCATACCTTTGACAGCAAAAGATCTTCTATCATTTCGTCAACGGTAATTAAATATGATATCCATCTTGATCCGTTGTTGTTGTCCCAGTCCAATCATGTGGATAACATTTAGAACATTTTTCGTGCATGGAGCTTTGTTGTTTCCTTTACAAGGTCCATGTACCGCGCACTTTTTGATTGTTTTAAATAATAATGAGCGTTCCAATTCATTGAATTCCGCAGAAATCAGATTATTACTTGTTCCACCGTTCGTATTTTGTCCACCGATCGAAGGAAGAAAAGTGCAATCATATGTGGCAAGCCACATTTTGGAATTCAATAGTGTAAACAATAGGAAATTTGATTGGATAAATTAAATAGAATAATGTAGTGTGATAATGAGATGAGATTTGGTTATTAATAAGGTCTGGCCTTAACTAATTAATTAAGAAAGATTGTTTTAAACTTAATAAATGAAAGAATACACGAGGAAGGAAAATTAGGAATAGATCCTTTGTCTCTTGGACCATCACTGCCTCATTCATTCTCATTTTACATTTAAAAACAATAATAAAGAAGAAAGAGTGCTAGCCATTAATAAAGGTACAAGGAAGAGGAAATCAAAGGGGTTTGGAAAATAAAGCTTAAAGGAGTTAAACTCCATCATATCTCAACTACAACATCTAAATTAAGTTGAATAATAAGTGAGTCATCTCTATTTCTTGACCTTGAATTCGGCTATGAATAACATCCGAATTATTTTGATAGTTTTTGCCAAGTTATGGATGTATAATCATTGTTGGGATAGGTTAATGATTTGTGGAATTTTTATGAAATTATTTGGATTGGTTTTAAGGGAAAACCTCAATCTTTAATCTCTAAATGCCTTGATTTTTCGGTATGCTGTGTAAAACATTAATTTAGAGATGGATTTTTAGTTTCATAATTTTCCAAACTAATTCAAATATATATGAATTTCGTAAGGAGGAAATAATGTTTATTCAAATTTTAATTATTAAAATAATTAATAATTATTTTGGCCCTGAAAGTTTTGTATGGGAAAGAAAATGTTAATTCTGCTTTTTAGAGATTTTTTGGGATTCTTCCTAGAAATTATGAATTACTATGTATTTATTATGCTAGATAAGCACTTAAATTAATAACTAATTAAATAGGTGTATGCTTTGGGAATGGAAAATTGGTTGTGGCAGGTTTTGTGAAAAAATTAGGTAAAGTATAGTATTATCCAATAGAAATTTAACAAGAATTAAAATTTGATGAAAAGTTATTGCTTTTAGCGAACAAACCATTTTTTATGATAACTACAATATTATCATGTTGCTCATATCAATGTCGAACCCCAACGACATCAATTTGAATGGATTCATATGATATCAACTATGTTGGTATAGAATGGATATGTTCTGATTAGAGTCATAGTACAACATGCGGCATAGAGTTGATGCCGATATGGTAATCTCGTAATGAATCAGTGTTATGTTACCCACCTTTATTTCTTTATTTTAAAATCTATATCACACGATATTAATATAGCTAGTTTCACTATAATTTTAAATGGCGCCGCGTACCATTATTTTGATACCAAGGATATTAAGGCAGCGATGCTGCATGTTTTCTATATTAACCCTATAGCTTGAGGCAGTGATGCCACTAGTAATATTTTCGATATTGATTATTTTACGGTGATGATGCTGTTATTACTTGCTTTTAGTATAAAAAAAATTCATAGCATGGGTTGTAAATGCCGACACCCTATGTTTTACGGCATGGAGATGTAATATGTTTTATGACATTATGGTATTAATGCCGCAAGTGATTGATTTTATGTGATAAGGCCAAGCAGCAATGATGCCGCTCCTTTTTATTTTCAATGTAGCGTGGCTTTGTTTATGGTAACTAAAAGTATGTTTAAAGAGGTGAGATAGCCTATGTTTAAGAAGGTTGATTACCTTATAATTTCGACAGTTAGACACATGATTTATAAAATCAAGTTTTTGTTTTCTAACCTTGGATAAAGGTTCGACATTGTATATAGTGTGACATGACTACCGCATATTTTATGTATTAACGGCCATGAACTATAAGTTTTATTTGACATTATTCATTGGGATACTAATTGTTGATTAGCTTCGATAAATTATATGCTTTAGAAATTTGACATTGTTAATTGGGGACACCAATGTAAATCATATTGACACCATTGTTTTGTGAATCTGTAATATCCCACCATTTTAGACCATTCAAATCGACAATAAACGTCACATGTCAGACTTCAATAATTCAAAACAACAGATTGTTAATAAAAGTTGGCGCAAATAAAATCAATCACAGACACAGAATATCAGAATAATTTCACAGCGGAATATATAAATATAGGAGTTCATGAAGCTCCTAGATAAAAAGTTTCAAAACTAATACATAATGCCAAATTTGGAAACAAATACTTGTAAAGTTAGATACATAAGTTTCTACTACAAAGCACAAGTGGCATGGAAATAACTGTAATGAAATATCAAGTAGTCGGCTAACTCCAGTGGATCTCTAGCTTCGAAAGAGGATGCAACCGAAACTATGAAACTCAGGCTGACCCGAGCGTAAAGCAAAACACAAAACACTCGAGTCGGGACATACGTACTTATAAAATGTAAATTAACTCAAGTGAACTGTTAAAGAAATGCATCAGTAACTTAAAGGATGCTTGGGATCGCCCATCCTCTAAGGATCCGTTAAACTATCTACTATGTAGTAATATACACTATTATAATAATGTCTAAAATAAAGTATACTATTTAAAAATAGCGTTAAGGCTTTACATTTTCCACCTTAACACATTTTATAAATTCTCATAGTCTATACAATACCGTAATCCGGCACGTACTGGACGCTGTCAGAGGGAACTCCAGTACAAAGCAAACTCGTAGAAGGCGCGCTAGGGTAGGTGACACGGTACAACTAGGCAATGCCAGGGTAGATATACCAATTACACTTTCGGACTGTAGGTAATGCATAGCTGTAACTACCGCCCAACTCGATTTACACTCCCAAATCAAAGGTGCGCACCAAATCAATCACAAAGTAATATAATGGCTAACGATGAAGTGTGTCCGATTAGAGAAGCTACCTCCCTGGCCCGTCGATTGCTCATGTTTTCGCCACCTTATGCTAACTCACGGGAGTTAGGTCCAGAAAAATATACCTTTAGGATCATCGCCAACATCGTACTTCATTCTGAAATCTCCACTGCATACACAGTTATTAAAGTGGTTTTCGGTATCGACAGAGAGTATGTCCATATCCGATCTCGGTCTCTTTAGCAACCAATCGTTATTATAACCTATGGTTATATAAATTTCAAATGGTTTTTCTTTTAAAATAATATTCATTCTTCCAAATTCGAAACATTTACAAATTTATACATTTAAATATAACACTTTAGAATCATAATATTTTAGCAACAGTAGCATTTTAAATTGTAACCATTACAATTATAGCACTTTGAAAACATTACAATTTAGAAATGGCAGCATTTCTAAATCATAACCATTAGTCATCATAACATTTTGGAAAAGTAATACTTAAGAAATGGTAGCATCTTAGAAATGTAACATTAAGATATTATAGCATTTTAGCAATGTAATACTTTTCCTATAACAATATTACAATCAAATTATTATATACTTACAAACTTTTTGTAAATATTTTTATCCTTTTGTTACGCTCAATTATTCATTTAGATATTAAATAAACCATAATTTTTGTTAAACACAATTCGTCACAATAATATCCCTTTTTAAAGCTGAAATTTCTTATTTTAAGTAAACTACATTATTAACTTACATTTTTATTTCCTTTCAGTAAGCATCATTTATTGTTTTTATTTCCCAAATTCTCATGTTCGTTAGTTAAAACTTACATGTCAAATGTACGTTTTGACTTACATTTTAATTCTTTTCAGTAAGCAATAATTATCCTTTTTATTACTCAAGTTATACCGTTTACATTAGTTAAAATTTACATGTCAAATGTACGTTTAACTTACATTTCTTTTCACAAAACATTTTCCATTTTAACTACTATTACATAAATTAAAACTTACAATTTATCGGTTAGGATAAAATAACACTATTAAGTCAAATCGGATTATTAAATTTCAATTAAGCTTCATAGTATAAATTAAATTCCAAAATTTACCTTTCCAACTATTTATTTCTTATATAAAATTTAACACATATAAACAAATTTACATAAATTATTACATTAAATTTTTAGTTGATATTCATATATAAAATCCAAAATACTTAATTATTTTTAGAAAAATCATTTTAAATCAACCACAGAGTCTGTATAAAATTCTCTACCCTAGAGTCAAGTAAATACGGACATATATCATTTCAATCTGCAATTTATTAACTTTTCGGATTTTATATCATTTCAAACCCGCAATCCCAAGTAAAATAAAATTGCTCAAGCCTATCATTTCTGCCTATAACAATTTTCCTTATTCTAATGATCGCTCGGGTATGTATCATTTCAACCCATAGTGAAGCAACTTGTAGTGTGAGAACAGAATAATAATTTACATAACAATATTCAACATATCATGGCATATGATCATAACAAGTATAATATGATATGAAATAACATGAAATAAACATATGAAATAAATATATGAAGTAACATGAAATAAACAACTGAAATAATATGAAATAAACATATGAAATAAACATATGAAATAAACATATGAAATAACATGAAATAAACATATGAATTAACATGAAATAGACATATGAAATAACATGAAATAAATATATGAAATAACATGATATAAACATATAAATTAACATGATATAAACATGGGTGAAATGTCAAACTTGCATATACATATTCTCCCAACTCAATTGCATAAATTCACCAAATCAATAAGTACGTATGTCAAGAGTGATTACTCAACTTTCTTAGGTTGGAAAAAGTGATTCAAAGCACAACACAAAATTCAACAAACTACGGATTAGTTTAAGTGAGAGAAGAATCCAAATCCAACGCTACAAAAAATTCCATACGTAAACAAATAATTATCATAGAAAAAATAAAAAAAAAATAAAAAATAAAATTATGCAATTGCAAAGTACATAAGAGGCTTGTCTAGGGTTTGCATAGGTTGGTCTAGAGGTGGTTTTGGTTTGGTCTAGGCTAGGTTTGGGTTAGGTGGGTTCGGCCATCATCTCTAGGGCAAGGCCCACGGCTAGGAAGGCAGAAAGAAGGAGAGGCTAAGGATTGTGCTTGGCTATGGTGAGGCTATTTGGTGATGGTGGTCGCTTTTGGGAAGGGACGAGGTCACGGTTAGGGTTTGGAAGAGGAAGGTCTATGGTTTTGCGAAGAGGTGGAGAATAGGAGAGAAGAGAAGAAGGTGAGAGGAAGTGGTGAAGGTAATGGCAAATTATGGAAGAAGAGGAGTAGTGGAAAAGATCTAGTGTTTGGAAAGAGGAGGAAGAAGGAGAAGAATACTGACATTTTTCTGTGGAGGCTCAAATGAATGGATGGAGGCTAGCCAAAACCCTAAGAATTATATATAGGCTCTCATCTAACTAAAGGGTATCTAGCCCAAATGGTCTAAGCACAAACAAATCAAAATAAAAATAAAATAGAAGTTGTAGGGAAAATAACTGTGTGTAATACGCTGAAAACAACAAATTTGAAGAAGTAAAAATCAGAATTTTACGAAACGAAAAGTAGGAAAAAAAGTTAGAATTAAACCCAGCTTCATAAAAAAAGAATAGAATTCAAAATTTTAAATTTCAAATTTTCAACAGGAAGTCAAACTTTGACCAAGGTTGACCAAAATTTAAATTTTTAGAAAAATCTTTATTTTGTTAAATTTGGAAAATTATTTTACATCAAATCCCAAAATTATATATTAAAATTCTGATTTTGTCGATTTTAAAATAATTAAATTCGAAGTTTCAATTAAAAAATTTCAATTAAAATATGCTAAAATTTACGGGTTCAACATTAGTTATTAGGGATACCAATGCATATCATTTTGAGATGTTATAAAATTAAGGGGTATACGACCTAATTGGGGACATCAATAGACATAGGTTGAACATTTAGGTTAAACATGAATTGAATTGATAGGTCCTTAGTTATTCTAGGAAAACTATGGGATGTGTAATGGATAGTCTCTATATGGTTGATGAAGGGTTCATAATCATCTTAGAAAAACTATGGGATGTGTGATGGATAGTCCACATCATTTTAACTAAGTGAAAAATGTGAGATGGATAGTCCACATAACTTTGATAATGAAACCATATGTGATGGGTAATCGATATTGTAGGGAATGGGTAATCTAGATAATAATTAAATATGAGAAGGGTAGTCCACATAAATATAGGACATATAGTCATTTGAAATTAAAATAGATAGTTAGATGAAATTAAGATGGATATTATTGGGATGGGTAATCCAATGCATGTTGCATGATTGCAAATGTTTATTTATTATATTTTAACCATTGTGGATGTAGGGACACTATGTGTGGTTGATATGTTTTGGTTAAGATACTAGTGAGGGGAAAACTCATTCCACCCAATGACGTGGTCTCACTAGATATCTATTTGGTTCGAGATGGTAGGTTATTATTCACACCAGACTATTTATTTGACCCAAAATTTTTGTTTTTTCCTTAAACTCTCGGGCACTCATTTGAGTAGGTTGGGAATAAGGGTTTTCAAGTCTCTAGTAAAACGAATAAGCTTCTTGAGACGTGAAGAAGGCAATCTAGCTATTTAGGAAGTTCTTACATAATCTGTTGTGTTGTTTAATTTTTCTGTATGGATGTAATAGAAAGTTATATAATTTTCAAGTGTTAGACTCTGATCAACCAAGGGGTATCTTCATTATTCGCTCTAGGAGTGTTTTGTAATAATTACATTTTTTATGAACTTGGGATTGCGAATGAGATGATGTGCATATGAAATATAATTTATAAAATGAAATGTGAAAGTTTGCTATTAAATTATGATAAAAAAAATTCATATTCATGTGCTTTTGATTATTGATATGATTAATATAACCATATTTTTTCACTGGAAATTAATACTATGGATGACTATGACATCCACATCACTTAGTTTTGGTCTTCAAAGTGGAGGATGTTACAAGTTGGTATCAGAGCGTATGTTTATGTAAAACTTAAAAGATAAAAAGATTTTTGAAAAACATAATCCTAATGAATGAGATAATAAGATTAGGGTATGAGAAAATGCTATAGTAACTGTTAACCAATAACTTTGTCAACATCCAAAAGTATATCAAAGATGGATTAATCGAAGAGCATCCTCCTTGAAGGTAGTCGAAGAAGTCGTGATTATTGGTTGAGATGTGCATGATCCCATGTCCATTGCATTTCTTTGTTTAGCCATCAAAGTCAGAGCCATTCATCATAGGGTCGAAGTCAGTGTGCAAGATCAATATGTATGTCCAAATATGCTATGCAAGAATAAGGTCAAAATCGGGTTATGGTCAAAATTTAATATGCAGGCTTGGGACTTGAATATGGTCGATATGATGTGCCTGTTCGTGTTCAAAGTCAAATATGCAGGTCTTGAGCTTGTATAAGTGAATAGAGGCATAGACGAGGCTCAACACCAATGATATATTCCATAGGTCTCATCGACACTCATTGGTGACTAATGATATTAACTGAGCTAGAGACCTTTGCTCCTCTGGTTAGTATATATATCTTCGAAGATCTTCATGCTCGCGATGTTGATCATTGACACTATTGAGTGTATTTCTAGTTGTATGTCTTCGAAAGTAATGATGAAAGGTGACGTGGTCAAAGAATGTTTCTCTATCATGAAAGTCAACATCATTCTCATATGTTATGTTGTCCGTCTTTACGTTTAATACTTGTCATCATGAAGGCTTAGACACTTCTTCTTGCGATGAAGTTCGACCGCATCTTCTTGAAGCTTTGAATTAGAAAGCATACCCTCTTTAGAGATTATGAGGATAGCAGTAATGTAATTATATTCGCTATATATAAATATGTATTCTCCCATTTCTCTTAGACCATTCTTTCTATATTTTATTAAGGCTCGTATGTAGATTATGAGAAAGCAAGATATGGAAGCAGAAAACGGAAGAGTAAATCTTGGTGAAGGAAGCACTACAACCATTGGAAATGTTTGATCCAATACCAAAAGGAACCAAGGTCGATAAGAAAATTCTAATCAAAATGCAAGTGCTAACGTAAGTGCTAGAACTCTACCCATGGATATGGGGACTATGTATCAGTTCTTTGTCAACATAATGCAAGTTGGAGCAGCTACTGGTTAGGTTGGAGGAAATGCTACAAATGTAGGAGGATTTAATCCTGTGGCATCGATTAATAATAACTATGCTAAACTGAGATTATACTAGTCTTAAAGGATGGCCTTTTCTAAGAACTGAACATGTTATTGATGTAGAGAATTGGCTGTTGCATTGTGTAATTTTTTCTGATAATCTGAATGGTGAACAGAAAAGGAGGTTGGCTTCGAGACAATTGTAAGGTATTACGTTATACTGGTGGAACAGAGTGACGGTTGGAGTGCCAGAAGAGGAATTGACTTAGGTTAAATTTCGAAGGAGATTCGAGGAGAGATTCTTATCTTAGGTAGCCAAGTCAAACTTGCATAGTAAATTTATGGAATTGGAGCAAGGGGAAATGTCGGTTCTGGAATGTACTACGAAGTTTGAAGAGATATCCAGGTATGAATACGACACTATAGATACTGTGATTAAGAGTAATGAGAAGTTCATTCGAGGTTAATGTCGGATATTGCTAAAGCGACAATGTAACATCTTTGAGGTCCGAATAATGTAGCAGTGGAGATGGCTATAAAGAATGAGGAGATGCTTGCAACTTTTAGGAAAGAAAAGTTTATTGAAAACCAAGTTCTCAAAATAAGAAGAGGATTTTCTTCAAGAAGAAGGTAGCTCTGAAGGGTGAAGCTGCCAAGAAAGGGAAAACGAACATTATTTGTTATATGTGTGACAAGAAGGGCACTATACTATTGAGTGTCGATCTGGTGATGGTAAGATAGTTGTGGAAAGGTAGAATGTGAAGTGCTTTAACTGTGACCAAGTAGTGCATTACAAGAACAAATGTCCAGAAGCATCCAAGGCTAACAAAGGAAAGGTGTTTTCTTTGGAGCCATCCATGTCAAGACCGACTATTGTTGAGAAAGGGATGTCTGTGATGGCATGTATGCTTTTGATTCATAATATACCAGTTAGTGTATTGTTTGATACTGGAGCATTGCATTTATTTATCTCTCAGTGTTTCATAGGTAAGTTAAATTTAAAAATGTCATATCTTATTACTTCCTTAAGGGTAGCAAATCCAATAGGATGATATGCAACTCTGGGGATGAAATGAGACTATTTAGAGTTGAGTTGCTAGGTTATACATTTACCTGCAGCTTGTTTGTGTCCGATTTTGCGGGCTTCGAGATTATTTTGGATATGGATTGGTTGAGCAGATATGATGCTAGGATGGTTTTCGAAGATAGGAAAATATCATTGAGACACCCTGATAGTAGTGACGGAATTATACATTCTATTGAGAATTCGAGTCCAGAAGTTTGTGCTTTACTGAGTGCCACAAAAGTGGAAGATGAATTAAATCGAGTTTATATCGTAAAATAATTTGCAGATGTTTTTGAGCCAATGATAGGACTATCACTGAAACGAGAAATCGAGTTTCGAATATATCTTATGCTTGGAGCTAAACCCTTGAGTAGACCACCAAACAGAATGACACCTATCGTGATGAAGGAGTTGAAGGTGCAACTAATGGATTTAGAAGGAAAGAGTTTTATTAGACCAAGCAGTTCCCTTTGGGGAGTGTCAACGGTGTTCGTGAAGAAACCGAATGGGTCATTAAGTTTGTGTATTGATTATCATAAGCTGAATGAGAATATGATAAAGAATAAATATCATTTACGAAGGATCAATGATTTATTTGATCAGTTGAGTGGAGCCAAAGTATTTTTCTAGTTGGATTTGGCGATAATGTTCCATCAGTTAAGGTTGGCCAAGAACAATATTCCCTTGATGGCATTTCGAATAAGATATCGGTTCTTACAAGTGGTTAGCAATGCCATTCATGTTAACTAATGAGCCTGCTTTCTTTGAAGATTTCATGAATCAGATATTTAGAAAGCACTTGGATAGGTTCATGTTGTTGTTTATTGATGACATTTTGATATATTCTAAGGATGAAAGAGATCATGAGATTCATCTTAGAATAGTGCTTGGACGTTGAGGCATCATCATTAAAAGCAAAGTTTTTGGAGTGTCATTTATCGAAAAGAGAGGTGAAATTTCTTAGTCATGTAGTTTAGAGAATTGGTTGTTAGTGGAATCGTCTAAGATCGAAGCTGTAAATGGTTGGAAGAGACCCAAGACGTAACTGAGATAAGGAGTTTACTTGGATTACCGCCAAAAACCAGAGATTCATTAAGGATTTCTCGTGGATAGCATTTGTTTGGTCCGATAAGTATAAGGAAGCATTTATTAAGTTAAATCATTTGTTGATCAATGTGCTCGTGTTAGTTGTTTCGGATAGAAATCATGATTTAGTGGTGCATACAGATGCATATGGAACAAGGTTAGGAGCTACGTTGATACGAAGGGGGTAAAGTAATTGCCTATGCTTCTTGACAGCCTAGACTGCATGATGTTAGATATTCGACTCATGATTTGAAGTTGGCAGCAACGATTTTTACATTGAAAGTGTAGAGACACTACCTCTTAGGAGAAAGGTTTGAGTTGCATATGAATCATAAGTCTTTGAGGTATTTATTCTCTCAGAAAGAGTTGAATATGAGACAACGGAGGTGGTTGGAGCTTTTAGCAGTTTTTTGATTTTGGTATTGAGTATATGCCATGGAAAGGAAACAAAATGGCTGATGCATAAGAAGAAAATATCAGAATGTGGTGTTAGCTATGTTGGCAGAATGGAGGGATTTGTAGGCGTTAACTACTTATAGTGTGCAGTTAAGATCGACTGCTAGTTCTAGTCAAATACTGCCATGTTGTCTTACTTAGAAGTTCGACCAGTATTGATTAAAAGGATTGCTTCTAAGCAAAGAGATGATCCATGGTTAGCTGAACAAATTAGAAAGTTGGAAGGTGGAACTGAGATTGATTATTTGAAAGATTTTAGCATTGACCATAGGGGATTGTCAATGAAGTAGGGACGACTATGTGTTCAAGATGTTGGTGATCTAAGGAAGGAAGTTCTTAGGGAGTGTCATCGATCGAAGTTTACTATATATCTTAGAGGAACTAAGATGTATCAGGATATAAAAATAAGTTTCTTCTGGGAATGTATAAATAGGAATATAGGCTTATTGGTGAAGCAATGTTTGAATTGCCAGCAAGTAAAAGCCGAACATCAGAAGCCAAGTGGATTACTTCAGCTTTTAGATATACAAATTTAGGAGTGGGATTTGATATCCATGGATTTTATTTATGGGTTGCTAAGGTCGAATAGGGGAAATCAAAGTATTTGGGTCATAGAGATAGATCGACCAAGAGTGCACATTTCATTCCCGTTAAGTCAACCAGGACGACACCTGTATTGGCTAAGTTGTTTATAAAGAATCTTATTAGACTGCATGAGATTCCTAGTAGTATAGTCAGTGGCAGAGATACTTTGTTCAGTAGTGAATTTTAGAAGAGTTTACAGGAAGTGTTAGGTACAAGCTTAAGATGAATAACGCTTGTTACACACGGAGGGATAGACAAACAAAAAAAAGTCAATAGGTACTTGAAATATTATTGAGAGCTTGTGTACTAGATTTTAGTGAGTTATAGGAAGACCATTTGCACTTAGTTGATTTATCCTATAATAATGATTATCAGACTAGTATAGGAATAGCACCTTTTATAGCTTTATATGGAAGGCTGTGCAAATCACCAGCATGTTGGTTGGAGATCGGAGACAGATTGGTCCTTGGTCCAAATATGGTAAGAGAAGCCATAGAGAAAATTGATTTAATCTAAGTTAGGATGAGGGAAGCTCAATCTAGGCAGAAAAAATACGTAAATAAAAGGCATAAGGATTTAGGGTTCTTAAGTGGAGATCATGTTTTCATTGATGTATCATCAATGAAGGGTGTGATATGGTTTGGAAAGTCAGGGAAACTAGCACCGAGATATGTTGGACCGTCCTCTATTAAAGAGAGGATCAGGAAACGTATCGAGTAATGTTACTGAATAGTTCGACAAGAGTCCAGAATGTATTCCATGTCTCTCATCTTAGAAATTATGTGCATGATTCAAAGACTACTATTGCTTCAACTGCATTAGAAGATTTAGTAGTAGAACCAGATCTAACTTTTGTTAGACAACCAATTCATATTATAGCGAGAGATGAGAAGAATTTAAGGAAGAAGACAGTAAGATTGGTGAAAGTCCAATGGAGTGACAACAAGAAAGACTGTACTTGGGAGATAGAGGACATGTTAGGGATACTTATCTTGAGTTGTTATGATGGTATAATCTATATTTGATATACATATATATTTTATAGCTTGTAGAATATACTAGCATTATTTGCATGTTTCATATGCTTGTTATGTAGTCCTTTTTGAATTTTAAGGACGAAATTCTTCAAGGTAGGGAGCCTATGACAACCCTAATTTTAGTTTAGCATTATTCTTGGAATTTAATTAGATAGATTATAAAGAAAATAATGTAGCAGGATAAGGGGATGAGATTTGATTATTAATAAAGTCGGGCCTTAACTAGTTAATTAAGTAAGATTTTTTAAACTTAATAAAAGAAAGAATATATGAAGAGGAAAAATTAGGAATAGATCCATTTTTTTATCTCTTAGACCCTCACTTTCTCATTCATTCTCATTTTACATAAAAAAAATCAAAAAGAAGAAAGAGTGCGGGCCATTAATCAAGGTAGAAGGAAGAGGAAATCAAAGGGGATTTGGAAGATAAAGCTTTAGGAAATTAAACTCCATCAAATCTCAACTCCAACATATAAATTAAGATCAATAATAAGTGAATCATCTCTATTTATTATTCTTGAATTCAGCTATGGATAGTATCTGAACTATTTTAATAGTTTTTGTCAAATTATGGATGTATAATCATTATTTGGACATGATAATGATTTGTGGAATTTTTATAAGATTATTTGGATTTGTTTAAGCGAAACACCTAAGTTTTTAATCTCCAAATGCCTTGATTTTCGGATATTCTGTGTAAAACATTAATTTGGAGATGTGTTTTTAATTTCGTAATTTTCCAAGTTAAACCAAATATTTTATGAATTTCCTAGGGAAGAAATATTGTTTGTTCGGGTTTAATTACGAAAAGTAATTATATAATTATTTTGGCCCCATAATTTTTGTTTGGGAAAGAAAATGTTAATCTAATTTTTACAGATTTTTGGAAAATTTTCCCAAGTAATTATGAATTATTATGAATTTATTATGTTAGATAAGCATTTAAATTAATAATTAATTAAGGGTATTAATTAATTAAATTGGTATATTCTTTGGGAATGGAAAATTGGTTGCGGCAGGTTTTTTGAAAAGAAATGGGTAAATTGTAGTATTATTCAATAGAAACTTGACAAGAGTCAAATTTTTGTGAAAAGTAATTGCTTTTATTATAAATAAATCAGTTTGTATGATAATCACGATATTTCCATGTTGCTCATATCAATGTCGAACCCTAGTGACATTAATTTGAATGGATATATTTGATATCAACTAGTTGGTATAGAATGAACATGTTATGGTTGGAATCATAGTATAAAACATGCGACATAGGATTGATGCCGATATGCGACATAGAATTGATGTCGATATGACAATATCATAATGAATCAAGGCTATGCCGCCCACCTTTATTTCTTTGTTTTAAAATCTATATCGCACGGTATTACCGTTAGTACTAACCATAATTTTAAATAACGTTGCATACCACTATTTTGATTCTAACTATATTAAGACAGTGATGCCACATGTTTCCTATATCAACGTCATAGCTTGAGTTAGTGATGTCGCAAGTAATATTTCCAATATTAACTATTTTATGGGAATGATGCCGCTACTACTTGGTTGTAGGTAAAGAATCTTGGTATATTTCATACATATGTCGAGAGGTTCTAGTGACAGTGGAAGGTAAAATAATTTATTTTACCAATTCGATCGGCGTTTAACATGTTAGATTCAATATTTGTACTACCACAACAAAGATCCTTTTGAGGTTTTAGTTAGTGGGCACTGGTCCATTACAACCTATTTTGCTCATTACATGCTCAACCATTTAAATAAATTCTTTCAATAACTTTTGTCCAAGCAAAATAGTTGAACACTCACCTTCTCTTTCAAACATTCTATAACTGTAACATAATTGTTGAGTCGGTCTTTTAGTCGAAGAGAAATTTAAATTTGAATTTAGTATGGCTAATATCCCAACCAAGGTCACTATATGGAAAGAGGAGAACATAGTGAACTGGTAGATAAGTTGGAAGATATTCACTAATCCTTTCCAAATGTTGCCCCCTCGAAGATGTATTACAATATCTCAACTTCCACTTATTTCAGTTCCATCTCTAGGTATGAAAACTATTATTCCATCCCTTACTGGCGCATTATACGCATGTTTCTACTAGAGAAGAAATGACAAATCATAACTGGTTTGTGCCAAGTTTGTCAAAATATTATATGCTTGATGGTACAATCTTGTGAAATGGTTATCTTGTAGTAAAACCATTTGAATTATTTCCGAAGTCTCTTTCTTTAGTCCTTTATTTCTATCATGCCAAAATTTTAACGCTGTACTAGGATTATAGATATATGGTCGTGAATAAATAGGCATACTCCCATTTTATGGTAGTAGTGAACCTTTTCTATGTCGCAATTCTCCATGCATAGTAACTATTTAATGCCACATTGACCTAGAATTCTATCATACAGCTGACAACCAAGACTTGTGAATGCATTTGTAGCATTATACTCTCGAATATGTTGTAAAAATGAAGAAGATTTCCAATCACTTCCATCGTATTTTTGATGGATTTCCACAGGTAGTATTATTAGTGATGGTAGCCTAGCTATTCCAAATATGCAATATGTTCCAAAAATAGGGTTATTTTTTGAACTTCTCTTTAAACGCTAATTGATCCAAAGGAGTTCTTTGTAGTAGGGCCATGGTATACTTATGATTCATAAATAATGACGTTAGATAGGTTGAGAATGTTAGCGACTGATAAACTGCATATTTTTTATTTTTTCTTCTTTGTCTTCACGTTCCTTATCCATACTTATAGATTCACATAATAATAATAATAATAATAATTTGGACTACATACTTTTTTATAAGTATGGTATCATTAAACTTTTGTACTACATGCATGGAAACAATGATAGAACTTACGATGTGTTATTTGTTTCATTATACGATCAAGTAAGAACTCTATGTTCCTGAATGTTATTGTCAAGTAATTCATCTACAAATTGATTTCCAAGAGGTAATTTGTCTGTGAAAGGCATTGGGTTATAAAGTGCATGTCTCAATAGTGGAGTAGAAGTATGATCACTGTTTACAATCAGTTGGTCATCCCTTCGTGAGTTATTATGTTGACTATTTAGTTCATAATCGTATTTTGGCATTCTTTCCTTTTGTCTGCACAACCTTTAAGCAGTTGATCGATTTGATAACACTCACATAATCATTATTTCCGATGTATGTTACGTATGTATAACTAAATTTGACATTGATAATTTTTTTTACATAGAATGAAAGGGTGAAATATACTTACATATAGTTTGTGTATTGGTTTGTGGTAGAATTTTTTTCTTTAGTACAATCCGTTAGTAGTTTGTGATATGCTATAACTGTTAGTGGTCATTGGTACACCATTGATGGAAGATGCAAGACCAAACACATTTTATCAACGTCGATGGCTGAAGCCATTTCAAGTTTCTTCATCCTTTTTCTCTGCCTATGTAATGTTTTTGCAACTGAACAACTTAATGACACATTGCTTTTATCATTACTAGTCCATGAAAAATGGTGGAACATAATGAGGAAAACATATTATAAGCGAACTTTTGCTGATATGTAGGTTGTAAAGTATGAGAGTATTGTAGAAAATGGTAGAGAAGTGTATATACTTACACGTTGTAACCATTGATCATTGTCTTTTCATTATATTTCAATCGATCATTCATCGAGGCATTTTCATGTGAAGAATGTGGAATTGAATCTTATTGATCGGTGATGGTTCTTGAAGATGCATGTATTGTTGGTTTGGTATATGCTTGTTGCAATTGATTTGGTTGGTAGTCACTTAATATATACTTTTTAATGACACCATTTGTTTCAGTAGATGCTTGAGATTTCTTAGCAGTTATCATTTGAGATGAACTCTCTCTTTATCGTCGAATACGTTGTGCAACTAAACAATTAGATGGCATGGTCACCATATCAATCTTTTGGATCCTGCTAATAATGAAACAATGTATGACAAATAGATTTTTAACTACACAAACATTATATAACAATAATATTATTGAAGAAAATTACATATTTTTAGCCAAAGCAGTTGGGACTTTGAGACAGTAATTTGGCATTATGCATAAACTTGGTATACCGTTGAACTTATATTTGATGCTTTGAGCGTTCTTTTTTCTCAGTACGCTGAATATTTTTGTAAGTATTATGTTCCTCGGTTCCATCACTGCTTATTGATAATTTTTCACACATTTGATATACATTCGTGCAAACAATTCATGTTTTCTTTAAATAGAACATAAAAGCAGTATGTAACATTCACATGTTTAGCTCAAATAGATAATGAAGCAAAAGATTATAATTCTCGTGTATATGTTTCTGTAAATAAGATGCGGTTATAAGCATTGTGTATCTGGGCCTACCCGCAAAGCCCATTAGTATTTCGTTTGTATAAGTACAAAACAAGCCTGTACAACAATGTAACTGAGAAAATAATATAACATATCAACTTTCTTTTACATGATATCAGAGCCAAACTAAATTTCTTAACCGCAAATTGATCAAAATCCTCAAAAAGAAGGAAAAGGAATTTGAATCTCATCAGAACAATCTCATCATCTGAGATTTTGGTCACACAGTTTAACAACTGTGTAATAATCTTGAAATTTACCATCGTTTGGAAGAGGTTACCTTGCCAAGAAGGGAGATATCAGAGATAATTCATCATCTATCATCCTCCCTGGCTGCCAGCACTCCATCAGATCATCAAGATTCTGATCAACTTACCAGAAGTGCTGTGCCTAGAACCACTTGTCAGATCTGAATCATCATTTAAGTTAAATCTGGCTGCACTTCATCTCTGATCTGTTTGCATCACTGTTATTTAATCTTGCTGATCATCTTCTTGATAATTTTTCATCATCATGTCAGAAGGAGGCAGTGACAACACCAACACACCTCATGAACAATCAAGAATCCAGTACTACCCAAGAACTCATCAAATCCATAATCAAGCCACAAAGTCTGATCATCACCATTCAACTTGATGAATCTAACTATTTGCTCTGGAAATTCCAGATTGACTCTTATTAGAGGATATGGGCTGCAAGAGTATGTTCTTGGCACTCTAATTACTCCTTCAAGATTCACTACAGATCATGAAGGAAAACTAGTAAGCAGTTCTGAATACACAATTCATGAAAGATAAGATAGTCTAATCAATTCTTGGTTGTTATCATTTATTAGTGCCATTTTACTGCCACGGTTAGTTGGGTGTAAAACCACACATGAAATATGGCACACCATTGAAAAAATATTCAGTTCTTAATCTACAGCCAGAATAATGCAATACAAAAGGCAATTGAAAAACTTGAGAAAAGACGATGTCAGCATGAGAGAATATCTCTCTAAGGCCAGGACAATATGTGATCAGTTAGCCTCTGCTGGACATAAGGTAACTGACACAGAACAAATATTGTGCATCTTAAGTGGATTAGATGAAGATTATGAAGCAGTAGTTGCTATAATATCATCTAATGAAAATCTACCATCACTACAAAGTGTTCAATCCATTCTCATTGCACATGAGGGAAGACTAGATCAAAATAAACCAGCAAATTGGGAATACAATGCTAACTATGTATCAGTAAGAAAAAGCAAGAATCAAGAAAAAATTCAAGGGAACAAAAACCAACCAAATAATTCTAGAGGTGGTCAATCAGACAGATTCAGAGGAAGAGGCGGCAAATGGAATTTTAATAACAACAACAAACCAAGATGCCAAATATGTGAGAAATATGGTCACACTGCTAACAAGTGCTATTTCAGATTTGATGTCAACTTTACACCAGCACAACAAGACAACAGTAATTCAAGACCTCAAAATCCTAATGTCAACATGGTCAGTGCACAACAGGAGTCAACATCAGACAATACAAATACAAACATAGCAAAAGCTGAAGACGTACATGATGACAGCTGGTATCCAAACTCTGGTGCAACCAATCATGTAATAAATAATATGGGCAACTTGAATCTTGGCAATAGAGAATACAAAGGTACACAGTCTTTACATATGAGAAATGGTAAATCTATAAAGATCTCTCATATTGGAAATGCAAGCTTTAATGGAACCAGACGGTTATACCTTAATAATCTGTTGATGGTTCCATTAATTAGAAAAAATCTAATGAGTGTGTCACAATTCGCCAAAGACAATAATGTATACTTTGAGTTTCACTCTACATATTGCCTGGTTAAGGATGATCTAACCAGTGAAGTTCTTTTGCAGGGTAAAGAACATAAAGGACTATACAAATTTGATGCACCAAATTCAAGAAATGTTGAAAATAATAAAAAGTGGTGTCATATTTCTGGAACTAAAAATGCTGAAAACTTTGATGTATGGCATTGTAAGTTAGGCCATCCCAACTTGAATGTAATAAAACATGTCTTGAGCAGTTGTGACAATACTCATATTAGTAAAATTCCTGATTCTTATACTTGCACATTTTGTCAAATGGGCAAAAGTCACAAGCTTGTATTTCCATATTCAAAGACTGTCTACAACAAACCTCTTGAACTTGTTGCTATAGACTTATGGGGGCCAGCCCCTATACAAACTGATTATGGCTATAAGTATTATATCTCATTTATTGATACCTATTCCAGATATGTATGGATTTACTTTCTAAAATTCAAATCTGAAACTAAAGATGTTGTGTTACAGTTTATCTCTAATGCAGAAAGGCAGACAAACTGTCAATTAAAAGTCACACAAACAGATGGTGGTAAAGAATTTTTACCCCTGAAAGATTACTTTCAAAGGAAAGGAATTACACAGAGAGTTACATGTCCATACACTTCAAAACAAAATGGTCTTATTGAGAGAAAACACAGACATATAGTTGAAACTAGTCTAACACTGCTAGCACAGACATCTCTACCATTAAAATTCTGGCCAGATGCATTCTCTACTGCAGTCTAACTAATTAATAGACTGCCTACAAAAGTTATAAAGTTTAAAAGCCTAATAGAAGTGTTATTTAGCGTCAAACTAGACTACCAAAGTTTGAAGACTTTTGGATGCCTATGCTTTCCTTACCTAAGATCATACAACATACACAAGCTTGATTACAGATCCAAACCATGTACCTTCTTAGGATATGCTACTAGTTAGAAAGGATATAAATGCCTTGATGACAATGGAAAAATATATATCCAGACATGTTATATTTAATGAGCATGAGTTTCCTTTTAGCAATGTAGCAATCAAAACAACTCAAAAAATATGCAATTCAAAGCTTTCAATACCTCAAGTGCTACCCTCACCAGAAGTTGTCATACCAATAATTAGCATTGGTCATCATGAAGGAAGTGACATCAGCCCTCAACACACAGTGCCCACAAATGAACCAGGTCAAGAATATGCTGATGCACCAGTAAGATATGACAGTGTGACACAAGATACAAGTCATCACCCAGACACCTGTCAAGTACTGCATGAAACCCAATCATACAGTACTCAACCAGAAGTTGCTGATGAAGACAGACATCCACCTACACCTGCAAACAATGGACATCATATGATGACAAGAGAAAAGTGTGGAATATTCAAACCAAAGACATATAGTATTGAGTCTGAAATCATTGAGCCTAGCACATATCAGTAAGCAATCTTGGATGATAATTGGAAAAATGTTATGGAAGAGGAATATAATGCACTAATAAAAAACAAGACATGAGATCTTGTACCTCTACCAGTGAATAAAAACTTAGTTGGATGCAAATGGACATTTAGATTAAAGAAAAATCAAGATGACTCAATTCTTAAATATAAGGCAAGATTGGTGGCAAAGGGGTATTCACAACAAAATGGATTTGATTTTAATGAAACTTTTTCTCCTCTTGTGAAACCCACTACCATCAGAGTTATATTATCAATTACCTTGCATAAGAATTGGTCCATCAAACAATTAGATGTTAATAATGCCTTTTTTAATGGTGAACTGCAGGAGGAAGTATATATGGAGCAGCCACATGGGTTCACAAAAGGGAACATCAGCTAGTATGCAAACTCAACAAAGCACTCTATGCGCTCAAGCAAGCACCAAGAGTTTGGTTTGACAAGCTAAAGACAACTTTAGCATGAAACTCTACTAAATCTGACAACGCCCTATTCATTAAATTCTTTAATAACACAATAGTCTATATACTGATTTACGTTGATGATTTTGTTATTATAGAAAATAACAAATCAGAAATCATGAATATCATACAATGCCTGAAAGAAGAATTCTCAATCAAAGACCTAGGGGAGGTAAACTACTTTCTTGGCATAGAAGTCAAAAGAATATCAACATCAAAAATCCACTTAAATCAAAGAAAGTACATCAATGAAATACTGGTTAAAGCCAAAATGGACAAAACAAATCTCTTTCCCACTCCAATGATAAGCAACAGTCATCTCTCAAAAAATAGAGGTGAACCAATTCTAAACGATAAGGAATACAGAAGTATTATGGGAGCACTACAGTATGTTACTATCACCAGACATGATATTTCATTTAGTGTAAACAAAGTGAGCTAGTTTATGCAAAGGCCTCTTGATGAACATTGGAAAGCAGTGGAAAAAATTTAAGATATTTAAAGGGCACAATCAATCAAGGATTAATTCTGCAAACAAGTACTATTTTATGCATGAATGACTTTACTGACTCAGATTGGGCTACTGATCAGGATGATAGAAAACCCAATATAGGATACTGTGTCTATCTAGGCAAAAACCCAGTATCTTGGTGTGCAAAAAAGCAATCTACTGTATCTAGATCCAGCACAAAGGCTGAGTATAAAAGTATTGCTATTGCTACTGCAGAAATCATGTGGTTAACATCACTACTAAGTGAACTACAGATCAAATTATGCAGCAAGCCAACTATCTGGTGTGATAATCAAAGTTCAATTTCAATCTCGGCAAATCCAGTACTCCACTCTCGCATAAAGCTCATCGAACTCGACTTATACTTTGTGAGAGAGCAAGTAATAAACAAAAACGTAGAAGTCAGATACATACCTTCAACTTACCAGAAGGCTGACATCCTGACCAAGCCACTCTCTCGACTAAACTTTATTAGATATAGAAGAGAACTTAACGTGGACGAAACCGATATTAATCTCAGATCCAAAGCACAGATCTATATTCCAGAAGCCTTTGAAGATGAAAATAAGAATTATTGAAGCCTCATCTTACAGCTCGACCAAGAGTGAAGTCATTTCACAAATTACAAATCATTCTGTATACCGATCAAGTTCCTTGACTCATGATAAAGAAAGGAAATTACATTAAAGAGGCCGAAGGAGCCAATTTTTCACTGGCAGCTCCAGATCTCAAGCATTTCATTTGCAAACCCTAACCCTGTTGGGTTTGAGGGGGCGTAATAGATAACGAAGCAAGAGATTATAATTCTCGTGTACATGTTTCTGTAAATAAGATGCGTTTATAAGCATTGTGTATCTGGGCACCCGCAAAGCCCATTAGTATTTCGTTTGTATAAATACAACACAAACCGGTACAACAATGTAACTGAGAAAATAATACAACATATCAACTTTCTTTTACAGCTCAAACCTTCATTCTTTTTCTATCATAGCCTACTGTTGTTAAGATATAGTTTCTAGTGGAGGATGAAGGAAGGTTGTCTCAATCTAGCGTTCTACATGAAGAACATACAAACAATATAGCAAGCAAACTGATGTTTTTGAATTGGTTTCAAATATTGGAGTGAGTAAACAAATATTAAGAAAGTAATTACAAGATAGTAAAAAATTATTTACGCCCTTCATGATTTCAGTTTACACCTTACTTCATACCTTAAGACACAATCTGAAGTCCCAGTCGAAAAATAGGATGCACATTCTTCAAATTTTGTTTCTTTTAATAATGGATGAAGTAGAGTTTGATGTATCAACTGGTTTTTTCGACATGGATGTAAAATGCAATATGTTGTCCTCGTCTCATTAATCAATATAAAAATATGCAGAGCATGACACACTATTTATGGACTCTATGAATGAATGAATTTTAGTTAGCACACTGAAGGATGTACCTTTATTCATTTGTAATTCTAAAGCATACTTACAATATCGTTCAACTATTTTACAGAAAGTCATAGATAGTATACTTTGTTGTATGTGATAAAGAATTATTATGCATGATATTTTTAAACTAAATTTTTATTTGATGGGGAAGGCATAGTAGATTGTGAGCAGTTTGCTTTAAGAAGTAGAGAATTTCATGTAAATCAGAGGTATATAGATTTTCATGAATAACTTTTAAGTATGATAATGTTTATATGGCAATAGTACAAAAACATTTCACACACATATGATCTTTTAAGCACGTAGAAAGCACATTTGGTTAATTTATTTTACTTTCTTCATAAACAGTTTTCCGTACTTCTAATAATTTTTGAAATATAAAGTATGGTTAATGAGGCAACTATTACTGATGCTGAGGGCTTATATATAGTAGTAATAATGAGAGGAAAAGGCATGTATAAAATCATTACGAATTTATACGATCATCTTAGTTAAGTAGGTAGAGAGTCGGAGAGAGAAAGAATTTCCATTATTTTAATTATTGGCCTTTTTCAACACTAATGAAAACTGCAAGAGTTGCCCTCATTTCAGTGATCAAAATACAAACAAGTAGGGGATTACATACTATTTATTGAATGTATGAATGAGGGAATTTTCAGCTAGCATACTGAATGATGTACCTTTATTCATATATAATTCTAGAAATGTACTTACAATATCATTTGGCTATTTTTTGGAAATTCTTGGATATCATACCTGTCTATATGCGATGAAGAATTATTAAGCAATTTTTATTCTTTTTTCTAAATTTTAATTCTACGAATTTCTATGAAGTCGTAGTAGACTGCGAGTAATTTCGGTCAAGAGGTAGGGAATTCCATGTAAATGGATTTACATAAACAATTTACAAGTGTAATAGTTAAGAGATGGTAGAATATTACCACTTGCCTTTGATATATTAGCCAACTGAATAGAATATTAGTATTATGGAAGAAGAACTTGGTAGTTACGTTCACTTTATGCAGAGCAGTTAGTTATAGAAAGAACAGTGGTGCACTCCACAATTATCATTTACAAGCATGAGTTTAGTTGTTAAGATTGAGTAAATAAATTATTTATTTATTATGTGCACACGAAAAAATAAAGCATTTATATCAACAGAAAAATAATCAATTGTAATAGTAATCGTTAGCACCGACTATATGAGAGAAAGAGGTTATTTTGTAGCAACATTAAATGCATATACTATACCTTGTTATCATTTGAAAGTTAAACTTTTTATACATGTGATGCACAAACTATTATGTTTATGAGCTGCAAAATTTTGATAGTGAATGTCAATTTGAAATTTGATATATTTTCTTTATTCAACTTACCGTGTGCTTAATCGAAATTATTTTATCAGTACACTGCTCTTCATTTTCTTTTGAAATATAAATGTAATGGGTAGAGCAGACTGCTAATAAACAAACTTGTAAGGCACTGCCCTTTTGAGACAAAGTTAATGACATAAAGAGATTAATCTTTCAAAAGATGACAACATTGGTATGTACATATATCCATATGTATCACACACAGAAAAAAGATACACGCTTCAAAGATAAATATAACTACTGTACAAAAAAAATTCAAACTTTATTTAAGATGCGAATAAATGCATTGATTACGTGGTCAATAATAAAAAGTACGTTGTGGTTGATTTAAAAGGAAACATAATTAAAAATAGCATAACATATTTTTTCTAAAAGAGGTGGCATAGATCATAGATGTGTAGGTAGCTGATGGTACTTGCTACTGTCAAAAGAATAACGTTTGCTTGATCACTCACAGAAACGTGTAATTATCAAGTGAAACCCCTTTGACGCTGGTTCACGCAACGGATAATAACCAATGAAGCAAAACGATGGAACGATACAAATATGAATTGGTGAATTAATGATACCTAAGTGCCCAAATCCGTTGATCTCTCGAGATACCGGATTCTAGCTATCTTCAACACGTTGGTCGCGCACGATGCCGCGTTAGAAGATCTACGATTCTTCGACGTTGATCTCGCGCACGAGATTACATGAATCGGCTTCAAATTCGTTGATTCGAGCGCACTCGAATAACTGAAGATGGAGAAAGGAGCTCACACTCAACTTTCAATTTTTAAAAAGGCACAAAGCTGTCAACAAAATTTTATTCAAAACCAACTCCCTTTACAAGTGACACAACACTCCTATTTATAGCACTTTACAACTCTCTCTCTCTCACACACACAGCCGACCTAATATCAGCGACCTACGAGCTAGCATATACACGACTTAACAGATACAGGTTACAACACACGCGACCTACAACATACAAGTCACAAACGACCTAACTCATAAGCGAGTTAGCAATAGCACGGCAACAGTAGCTTGAGCGATCTATCAACTTGAGAGACATAAGGAAATCAACATCCCATGCGACTTAAAAGCTTGCGACCTATAGGATGAGCGATATAACAAATTGAGCGACTTATAGAGTGCGGCAGGTGAGAGCGACTTAAAGCTAACGCGACATATGCGACCTAACTCTTTAGGTCATAGCTTCTTAGGTCGTAGCTCGGTAGGTTGAAGCGACCTAAGGAAAAGCGGCCTGAGTGATTCGCTGCTTCACCCTCCCCTCGTGTCTTGTTAGGCCGTAACTCGCTAGGTCGCAGCCGACTTAGGGCCAGACATTTATCCCCTGGTTGACTCGCTAATTCGATAGGTCGCGGCCGACCTATGGCATGCGTCTTACGAACATGGCGCGCTGCATCATCCTCCCCAGGTTGGAAAGAATTCGACCTCGAATTCACACTTTCCTCTTCCTCGACAAGCTTGTACTCATGATACGGAATCAAATGTTTGACATTAAAAACGTCAGCAGTATGAATATGATCCGATAGTCTTAACTGATAAGCATTCTCATTGATCTTCTTCATGATTTCTACCGGACCAATCTTTCGAGCTTTCATTTTGTTGTAAGTTTCAACTGGAAAACGATCTTTCATCAATACTGCGTAAACAAAATCACCCTCTTTGAAGTCCACACTCCTTCGCTTCTTATCTGCTAGTTGCTTATACTTCTCATTTGACTTAAGCAATCGTTCATAAACAATCCTATGACACTCCTGCAACTCATTCACGAAATCACAAGCTCGTTTAACAACCCTTTTCTGACGCGGAACTATCGACAAGTCCAACGGTCCCTTCGGAATGGCTGAATATACTACTTGAAATGGACTGAATCCAGTACTTCGATTAACGGCATGATTATGTGCAAATTCTGCCTGACACAAGTTCACATCCCAGCTCTTCAAATTATCCTTCACAAGACATCTCAATAAGTTTCTCAAAGATCTGTTCACCACTTCCGTTTGCCCATCCGTTTGTGGATGATAGGCGCTACTAAAATTTAGCTTAGTCCCAACCATCTTCCACAGGCTCAACCAAAAATGACTTAGAAATCAAGTATCCCGGTCAGAAACAATGGTCTCAGGTAGCCCATGTAGTCGATAAACCTCTTTAAAGAACAATTGAGCAACACAGACTGCATCGACGGTCTTTTTACAAGCTATGAAATGTGCCATCTTCGAAAATCTATCCACCACAACATATATAGAATCATTCCCTCGTTGAGTTCTTGGCAAACCCAAAATAAAATCCATGCTAAATCAACCCATGGTCTAGTAGGTACGGGTAACGGCATATACAATCCTACATTCGTAGCTGTCCTTTTGGAAACTTGACACATGTGACATCTCTGTACAAATCTTTCAACTTCTTTCCTCATGGAAGGCCAAAAATATGATTGAGAAAGCAACTGCAAGGTACGATCTCTTCCCACATGACCTTCTTCATGCAATTCCTTCACAATCTTCATTCGCAAACTGCACTCTGGTATACACAACCGATTTCCTTTGAATAGAAAACCATCTACCAACACATACTCATCCGTCTTCCCTTTCTCAACTTCATCTACAATTTTAGCAAAGTAAGGATCCTCAACAAACAATTCTGAAAATACATCAAACCCCGTCACTTCAACTCTCATCGTAGTCAACAAATGATTTCTTCTACTCAATGCGTCTGCCACACGATTTGTAACTCCCGACTTATGCTTTACAACAAATGTAAACTGTTGCAAGTATGCGATTCATGAAGCATGTCTGGCTGCAATCTTATCCTGTCCCTGCAAATATTTCAATGCTTCATGGTCAGTATACAACAAAAACTCTTTGTAAAACAAGTAGTGTCTCCAATGCTTTATGGCTTGGACAATAGCGTAGAACTCCAAGTCATAGGTAATGTATCTTGTCTTGGCTGCAGAAAGTTTCTCGCTAAAATAAGCAATTGGACGACCCTTTTGACTTAACACTCCACCAATTCCAACTTTAGACGCATCAGCATTCAGCTCAAAGAGTAACTGAAAGTCCGGGTACCTAAGAATCGGTGTTGTAGTCAAAAGTGTCTTGATCTGTTGGAAAGCAGAATCAGCCTCTTCAGTCCACACAAATTGCTTTCCTTTCATACATTCTGTCACTAGTGCCATCACGCTACTGAAATGTGGAATAAACCTTCGGTAGAATGATGCTAAACCATGGAAACTTCTCACTTCAGTTACAGTCCTGGGTTGTGGCCAATTCTTGATTGCTTCAACTTTACCTTGATCCACATGAATACCTTCCTTGGACAACACATTCCCCAAGAACAAAATACTATGTGTCATGAACATGCACTTCTTTGTTGCCGCGTAAAATTGCTCCTGACGAAGTATAATCAACACTTCCCGCAAGTGTTGTATATGTTCTTCTGTGCTTCTACTGTATATCAATATATCATCAAAGTATACCACCACGAACTTTCCAATAAATGGTCGAAAGATCTGATTCATCACTCACATAAAAGTACTAGGTGCATTCGAAAGACCAAATGGCATGACCATCCATTCATATAATCCTTTGCGAGTCCTAAAGGCTGTCTTCCATTCATCCCCTGGTCGAATTCGAATCTGATGATACCCACTCTTCAGATCAATCTTTGAAAAGATAGCAGCTCCACTCAACTGATCTAACAAGTCGTCCAATCTTGGCATCGGAAATCTGTACCTCACTGTAATCTTGTTTAATGCTCGACTATCTGTACACATTCTCCAAGTTCCATCCTTCTTTGGCACTAACAAGGCGGGTACTGCACAAGGACTTAAACTTTCTTGTACGTGCCCTTGTTCAAGTAACTCCTCCACCTGCCTTCTCAACTCTTCGTACTCCTTTGGACTCATTCTATACTGTGGTCTATGTGGTAACACAGCTCCTGGAACAAGATCAATCTGATGTTGTATGTTTCTCAACGGTGGTAACTCTTTTGGTAATTCTTCAGGAAATACATCTTCAAATTCCTTCAACACTGGCTTAACTTCCTCAGGAATTTCAACCGTTTCACTACTTTCACGTCCAATTAACAGAAACACTTCAGGCACATCCTCACTTCTTTGACAAACTCCTTCAAAGATAACAGAGTCTTTAGTTCCTCGATTTCCTCCAACTTGCTTTCACTTTGTTGTCGCCTTTTAGGAACTAAAGTGATTCTAGTGCCATTGAACTTGAAACTATAGCAGTTAGTCCTACCATCGTGTTGCACGGCTCTATCAAATTGCCACGGTCTTCCCAATAACAAATGACATACATCCATATTCACCACGTCACACCAAATTTCATCCTTGTACTTCTTTCCGATGGAAAAAGTTACACAAGCTATTCGACTAACCTTCACTTCCCCACCTTTCCTCAGCTAAGCCAATTTGTAGGATTTGGGATGCTTCTCTGTCTTTAACGCTAACTTCTTTACAGCTTCTGTAGAGATGATGTTATCACAACTTCCTGCATCGATAACAAACTTACAAACCTTTCCCAAAATAGTGCACGTCGACTGAAAAATATTACTCCTCAACCAGCTAGTCTCCTCTTCCTGCTTTGGCGTCAAGCAAGATCTCCTCATCATTAAAGAATATCCCTCATCTCCCGTCAGCAATTCTTCTTCCTCCTCAACTTGTGGTAAATTGGAACATTCTATTTCTTCATCCTCATCCTTAAGCTCAGCAACCATCACTCGCTTCTTAGGTCTCGGACATTCATTGCTCTTATGACCAAACTCCTAACAGTTATAACACTTGAAATTGTTATTGACCTTGGTCTTAGCAACTTCATTGACAACCGGTTTACTAACAGCCTTGGAAACATTAGTATTGCTACTAGCCCCTTTCACCTGATTGTTCGAACTTGTAAGCGCACCACCTCCTCTTCTACCTTGCTTCTCCCAAGCTAGAGCCTTCTGGTGTGCTTCAGCAACGGATCTTGGATCAAACATATTTACCATATCCTGAATTTGCATTCTCAATCCTCCAACAAATCTAGATGTCAACTGTTCCTCCATTTCCATGATATCGTTTCTAGAAATCAGTTGATAAAACTCATCTGCATAATCATTTACCGACTTTATCCCTTGTCTCAAATTCTGTAAGCGCTGATACATAAGAGACTGATAATTATAAGGCAAGAAAGTAGCCTTCATCAACTTCTTCATCTTTTCCCATGAAACAATCTTCGACTTTCCCATTCTTTCCCGTGTAAGTTTAGTTTGTTGCCACCATGCCATAGCTCTTCCTCTCAATCGTGTAGCAACCAACTTAACTCTACGATGCTCGGGTACTTCCTTGAAGTAAAAAATTTCTTCAACATTTGATAACCAATCCAAAAATTCTTCCGCTATCATTCCCCCTTTGAATTCTGGAATCTCTGTTTTTATCCCCGACTCCCATCGACGATCATCTTCGAAATCTCTATTTCGACTTCGTCCTTGGCCATGGTTTCGACAAAAGCTACTATCACCATCACTGGATTCCTCCAAATCTAATGTATGTCGATGTCGATTCTGACCATCAACATTTCTGCTACCATGCACGTCTCTTTCTCTCGAAACTGATAGTTCTCTTCTTCCCCGATCCGATAGTGGTGACATTCTTCTCCTCTCGGAATTTGATGGCGAAATTATATGTCCACCTTGATTTGAACCTGGCGATGCTCTTTGTCGAGTTTGATTTATATCCATCATGAGCCTTTCCAATCTACCAATTCCCTCATCAAACTTCTCATTGAACTTATCACTAATTCGTTGCTCCATTTGTTCAGCATCTTCTCTTCGATACACATCTGCAACATTATGATGACGATTAACTCTTCTTGGAGGCATTGTCGAATCTTCAACAAATCCAAACACACACTTCAATTAGCACAACTTTTAATGATGCAAAATCTACGCACAAACTCCTAGCTCACGACTTGAACAAATCTCGCACAAACTTGAACAAACTCGTTTCTAGCTTTAACTTGCTTTAACTTCGGCCTTGATCTTCTTAATTCTTCTAGCTCTCGGCTTTGACTTACAAAAGTGTTGCACGGCTCCAAACTAGCTCTGACTTTAACTTCGGATCTGAATCAACTTCAACTCGGCCTAGGAACTGATTAGGCTCTGATACCAAATTGAGGCAGCGGATAATAACTAATGAAGCAAAACGATGGAACGATACAAAGATGAATTGGTGAATTGATGATACCCAAGTGCCCAAATCCGTTGATCTCTCGAGATACCGGATTCTAGCTATCTTCAACACGTTGATCGCGCATGATGCCGCGTTAGAAGATCTACGATTCTTCGACGTTGATCTCGCGCACGAGATTCCGTGAATCGGCTTCAAATTCGTTAATTCGAGCGCACTCGAATAACCGAAGACGGAGAAAGGAGCTCACACTCAACTTTCAATTTTTAAAGAGGCACAAAGGTCTCAACAAAATTTTATTCAAAACCAACTCCCTTTACAAGTGACACAACACCCCTATTTATAGCACTTTACAACTCACATACACACACACACAGCCGACCTAATATCAGCGACCTACGAGCTAACATATACATGACTTAACAGATACAGGTTACAACACACGCGACCTACAACATGCAAGTCACAAATGACCTAACTCATAAGCGACTTAACAATAGCATGGCAACAGGAGCTTGAGCGATCTATCAACTTGAGCGACATAAGGAAATCAGCATCCCATGCGACTTAAAGGCTTGCGACCTATAGGATGAGCGATATAACAAATTGAGCGACTTATAGAGTGCGGCAGGTGAGAGCGACTTAAAGTAAACGCGACATATGCGACCTAACTCTTTAGGTCGTAGCTTCTTGGGTCGTAGCTCGGTAGGTTGAAGTGACCTAAGGAAAAGCGGCCTGAGTGATTCGCTGCTTCACCCTCCCCTCATGTCTTGTTAGGCCGTAACTCGCTAGGTCGCGGCCGAATTAGGGCCAGACATTTATCCCCTGGTTGACTCGCTAATTCGATAGGTCGCGGCCGACCTATGGCATGCGTCTTACGAACATGGTGCGCTGCATCACTAGCGACCTACTTTAATCGTAAGATGCAGTTGAAGGAGATAAAGGCTAGTTAATACGCATGCTATATCAGCCTATATTATGTTATACTAAAGATAAATCTCAAATTTCATACTGATAGGTGTCAAATTGGTCATTTAGTTGTCATTGTGGTCTTTCCTATATTCTCCTTATAGTCCAATATGACAAGATCCCATAATTGTGTGTTACATTATTAAAGCAACATTATCGATAGTAGTTTTCAATATTGATATCTTTTGCATATGTAGTAGTTAAACGTACTTTATCTCCAGCAGTAGTATGGTGAGTGAATGATGTTGAGGTCTTCATTTTTATTGGTTATTATGGGTATTTTTGTATGTACTTGAAATTTAAACATATGATATTAATGTGGATAAGTCAGTTTGGGAAGTAAATATGAAAATTTGACATCATACATACCTGATTGTTTAATACGATGACGTTAACCCAATATTTGTTTAGGAGAGAAACCGTTTTTTCCATAGTTTCATCTCCAACCACCTAAAGGTTGCCTTGAATTATTAGGTTATTAAAAGTCTAGCAACGGGATGTTGTATGCCATTTTCATTCGCCATAGTACTTGTAAGTTAAAGTGTCTAATGTTTAATTAAAACAAGTAATGAGCATTGGGTGAGTAGAACTATTAAGGAAGTTATTTAAGTAGTGGGATGTCACTGTTATTTTGAAAATGTGGCCATGGAGATATCTCCATGTATTAAAAATGGACAAATATTGGAAGTGTCAATATAATTGGATCTCAAATTAAATGTTTAAAATAATGTCTTGTAACAAATTTAATATTGGACATCATTAGTTGCCATTTTTATTATTAGACATCAGTGAATATAGATTATTAATCAAAGGAGTGAACATAAAATTGAACATACATACATACATACATACATACATACATATATGTGTCTTTATGTACTTCAACTAAAATTGGTTTTTTAACTGTAACATGAATATTAAAATTGGATTTTTTTTTTCACGGTGACAACTTATGTTTGAATTGTTTGACTTCTAAATGGAGCTTCCTTAAATTGGAATGTATTGAATTTTAGAGGAGAAGAAAGAATATGACGAATAATTAATTTATTGCAAATTTTTTCTTCAATTCTACAAGCTCTTTGTACACGATTATATATACCTTAATTCTACTGTCCATTGCTTATTTCATTAATTATAATCCTACCAACCGTTGCTTATTTCCTAAATTATAATTCTACTAGACGTTGCTTATTTTCTAAATTATAATTGCCTAATTACACCATAATTACAACAAAGCTCCAAGTATAGCTAACAGTTGTATAATGGATGCCGGCCTTTTATATGTTTCCTGTTTTCAGCCTAGGTGAAATATTCTAAGGTTATAATTTCTATTTCTCAACACCTCCCTCAAGTTGGGTTCGAATAAATTTATAGAACCCAACTTGTCAAGTATGTTCAGATGGCTGGTCTTGTCGAGTGCTTTTGTGAAAATATCTGTTAGTTGCCTTTTGCTTTTGACAAATGGAGTCTCTGTTTCCCCCAATTGCACTTTTTCTTTAACAAAGTGACAATCTATCTCTATATGTTTTGTCCTCTCATGGAAGACATGATTGGATTCAATATGACATACAGCTTGATTATCGCAATGCATTTTCATTGTTTTTGTGCGCTCTATCTTCATGTCAGTAAGTAATTGCATAATCCAGACAAGCTCACTTGCAGTGGATGTCATGACTTAATATTCTACTTCTGTACTTGATCTAGTTACAACATTCTTCTTCTTACTTTTCCAAATGACCAAGTTCCCACATGCAAATGTAAAAATCCTATGGCTGATTTTCTATCATAGCTTCTGGCCCAATCTGCATCAGAAAAACCAACCACATCATTAGAATTTCTTTTCTTCATCTAAATTCCTTGACCTAGAGTGACTTTAAGATATCTCAATATCCTATCAATTGCACTCAAGTGGCTAGTATGTGGTGCATGCATAAATTGATTTATGATACTAATTGTAAAAGGCAATATCAAGTCTAGTTACTGTAAGGTAAATTAATTTGCGTACCATCCTTTGATATTGTCCTATGTCAGATAATGGCTCACCATCTTCAACTCCAAATTTTATATTCGTCTCCATAGGAGTATTAGTTGGTTTTGCTCCTAATTTACCAGTCTCTTTTAACAGGTCAAGGACGTATTTTCTTTGGGATAGAAATAACCTTTTACTTTAGTGGGCTATTTCTATTCCAAGAAAATATGAAAGTTTTCTAAGGTCTTCGAAGTCAAATTACATTTTTGAATATTGTCTAACACTTTCAGTTTCCTCATTATTATTTCAAGTGATGATAATGTCATCAACATAGACTATAATAATAGTAGTGGTATTTTGTGAGTGTTTGATGAACATAGAGGAATCAGCGGTACTTTAAGAAAATTAATCTTTCAAAGAAAAAGCTTAGCTTGGCATATCATGCTCTTGGGGATTGGTTTAGACCATAGATCGCATTTTTTAATTTACACACCCGTGATGAGTCCGTTCACTTTTGTAGCCCGGAGGAAGGGTCATATAGACTTCCTTTTCTAAATTTCCTTGAAGGAGAGCATTTTTTATGTCCATTTTGGAATAAATTCCATCCCAAGTTGGTGGCTACCGACAAAAAAATTCTAACCATATTTGTTTTGCTACTGGTGCAAAAGTCTCTTGATAGTCAATACCATACGCTTTAGTAAATCCCGTGGCCACTATCCTAGCTTTGTACCTTTTGATAACACTATCACTATTGTATTTGATTTTGTGTACTCATTTGTGACCTATGGGTTTTTTTTGGTAAATTAGTAATATCCTATGTGTAATATTTTTAAGGCTTGAAGTTCTTTGTTCATAGCATTACGCCAAATTAGGCTTTGATTGGTTCACTAAAGTTGGTTGGTTCTATTTGGCTAGTGATGTTACCTACGTAGGCTCGATATGTAGGGGATACCCTGTAATATGAAATAAAACCTTGTATTAGATACATCACCTGTTGGGATACATAGTCCCTTAATTTGACGGGAGGTCGAGTTTGTCTTGTAGATCTTCATATGGCATTTTCTTCTTGAGTTGGTTCTTTATGAGTTACTTCTTCACTTGACTGATTTATCTCTTCTTCTCCCCCTAAACGAATTGGACTTGTTTCTCTGATTTATTCTTCATTTGTATGATCAAACTGTTCTTGATTTGTTTCTTCAGGAAACATGAAATTAATTGGAGACAATATGATCGGTTTATCTTGTATATTTCCTTGTTTATTTGTTTGATAATATGGTTCATTTTCAAAAAATTATACGTCTCGTTAGATATAAAGTTTATGAATTTTTTGGATCATAATATTTATACCCCTTTTTTGGGATGAGTATCCTCAAAATATTGCTTCAATAGCATTTTTATCTAGTTTTTCATGTATTTTTATGTGTACGAAACATGTACAGCTAAAAATTCTTATGCGATCAAGATTTATTTTCCTATTTTGAAGAATCTCTAGGAGACTCATATTTTTAAGCATGACACCTAGAAATCTATTTACGAGGTAAGTTGTAGTTAGCATAGCATCCGACCAATAAGATTACAGAACATTAGTTTGTAAAAGAAGTGATCAAGTGACTTCAAGTAAATGTTGACTTTTTCTTTTTGAAAATCCGTTTTGTTCAGGTGTATTAATACATGTAGTTTGGTGTAAAATTCCTTTTTGTTTAAACAATTCTTTGAAATCTTTGTTTACATATTCTGTCCCATTACTAGATCAATTTTTTAATTTTTGCATTATATTGATCTTCTATGTAACTGTAAAATTTTTGAAAACATGAAAAAACTTCATTTTTTCCTTTTAAAGGTAAACCCAAGTTGTGGGAGAATAATCATCAATAAACATGATAAAATATTTAAAATTGAAGAAACAATTGGGACTAGACCCCAAACATTAGAATGAATTAAATCAAAGCATTTTTTGACTTATTAGTAGATAAAGAAAATGGTAATCTAGTTTGTTTTGAAAGCTTACAAACATCATAATTTTCGAAGCCTAATTTATAACAGAAAAGTTTATTCAAAATTTGATCAGATGAATGACCAAATCTCCAATGTAGCAATTTATCACGATCTACTAAATTTAATTGCACATGACATTATTGGTTCTTTAATCAACATAATAGAGGCCATTTTCTAGACACCACTCATCAATCTTCTTCCCTGATTCTTGATCCTAAAATGTCACTTTATACAGTGAGAATGTAATATTGCAATTCAATTCATGAGCTATTTTACTAATTGATAAAAAATTTGAATTAAAATCTGGTAAATATAAAATATTTTTCTCATCATTTGTAAGAAACTTTGTTATACCAAAACCATGAATTTGGGCTTTGTCTCCATTATCAATCTTTACGTGTAGAGGGTCTTTATTTTGTGTAACATTAGTTCGTTTGTTTGCCTCATGTCATGTGATCAATAGCACCTGAGTCAATTATTTATCTATTTGTATTTTAATGCATTTTTGAAATTTAAAAATTGTTGACCTTTGATAGATTAAAAATAGCATGATGTACAAAACCTGAAGTTTGTTGCCGCAACAAACTGTTTAATTGAGTTAGCAGTTGATTCGGCTGCACTGTTTGAGTCATAGAAGATCCCACTGAATTGGAGGTGTCATTAGTCCATTGAGCCGATTCAGTTCCATCCCCTTCTACCTCCATTCCCTTGCTAAAACCACCAAACTTGTTCTCCTTTTTTTGCGCCGCCCTAATTACCTTCTTTGTAGCACTTCTCTCTGACGGATCAAAGGTAGGGATTGAGGAACCAACAACCATCGCGGTTATGCCATGCTTTCTTGCAGTGGTCACGCTGCTCGGTGCTATAAGCTCCCTTTCTTCTTATAGTGTCCCTGAAAATAGAGTTTGAGTGTTTTACCTGAAACGCCTTGTTCTCTTGATCTTCCAACCATCGTGGGTTCATGAGGACCTATCAAGATTGCTCTTACTCAATTCTTGCCACTACATCATCAAAACTTGGCATCTCAGTTGATTCCAAGACTTAGACCTGGTCGATTCATAGCTTGGATCAAGAACCCCTAGGTAGGTGAAGGTTAATTCTTGTTCAGATCTTTTTTTGGATTTCAACTGGGTCTATTTTTGGTGGGAGATAGACATTGAGCTCTTCCCATTTTGACATAATTTCGGTTACTAGTTCATTAGTACTTTGGGAACTTTTTTTAATTTAGGAAAGCTGTTTTTTAACGCTAAAGATATGTTCAATAATTTTTTATTGGCCATACATTCTTTTGACTTTGTGCCAAACCTATTATGATGTGCTAGAGTACATGAGTACGTTTGAAATTTGAGTAACAATTGTGCTGAGAAGGCATGACCTGATTAATTGGTTGGTTGTCTTCCATTCTTCTATTTTTGCTTTCTCTTCGAGAGTTAGCTAATTTAGCTCTGCTGCTTTGGGTTTCTCCCTTTTGCCATTGACAAATCTTAAATTTCCTTTGCCAGCGAGACTAATTGATACATATCTTAATCGAGGAATATAATTTCTATTGTCACTGAGTATGATATTTTGAGTTTAATGTTGTCGGATTGAGACATGTTGAACTTACTGCAGTCATTTGATATCTATAGCAATTGATGTTGTTGTGGGACTTTTGAGTCAGGATTTGGCCTTCTCTGATACCATATTGAATTTTAGAGGAGAAGAGAGAATACGATGAAAAATTAACTTAATTGCAAATGTTTTCTCTGATTCTACAAGTTCTTTATACACGATTATATATTGCTTAATTCTATTAGCTGTTGTTTATTTCCTTAATAATATACCAGGTGTTGCTTATTTTCCAAATTATAATTCCACTAGCCATTGCTTATTTCCTAAATAATTATTATTTAATTATATCATAATTACAACAAAGCACCAAGTATAGCTAACGGCTATATAATGGATGCTAGCCTTTTATTTGTTTCCTATTTTCAGCTTAGGTGAAATATTCTAAGGCTATCATTCCTATTTCTCAATAGAATGAATATGTAGTAATAATGCGAATGTCTAAATTAGGGATATCAATTTAAATTTCTTTTTTTTATAAATTACTATAAGCATATTAAGAGCAAACATGCATCATACAAAAATCATTAAGGTAAAACTAACTTTATATGGTAAGAAAAAAAATCATAGGAACTGTCTATAAGCATTTCATTCATAACAAAGTTGAACTACTTTGTAAAACAAAGTAATATTAACATGTACGCATATAGTCATACAAATTATATTTCTAATAGAGGCACACTTTCAATATGAAAAATAATTAAAAAAAGGATAAACTACATTAGGAGTACGATGATGACATAAGAGGTTAGCTTACATAAACAATTATTAGAAATAGCTGAATTTATCACACCATATTTCAACACTATTTTGGAAAATATTCCTTCACAAACATTATATAAACCAATTTCTAAAATGTATGCTTGTCAAGTATCATAGATGATAGCTAGCAAGGTGATCATAAAGTTTGCTGCATAATGAATATGAAATGATTAGTGAGTATAATATGTGCATTTTATTAAGAAAATATTGTACAATGATACAATTAAGTCCATCATTGGCCAGTCATCAAACATCATCACCTCGTGGTAAGTTGTTTCATATTGGTTTGCACTTGATCCCACACCTACCAAATTTTGAACTTAAAAACAACACCGGTAATCAATGTGGGGGCTGTCTTGCATTGTATATGGGTAATGCATGCATATTAAAAAGAAGAATAGTCCCACACCGTCAAAAATAACGGAGATGAAGTGGTATATATAAGTTTGGTCGCATGTAACAACAAGAGATTCCTTTTGCTAATAGATGTTGACCGCCTCTATGTTGTTGAATATGCGATTATATGATTTTTGTCTGATGATAATAAACACACACACACATATATATTCATTTAAATGTATTTTTTAATGTACTATTTTATTTTTCACATAATTAAATAAATATTTAGTGAATAAAATAAATAACACGGAATTTAAATTCAAACAGATATTTTATTCAAACAAATATTTATTACAATTTTGAATAGGATAAATTCAAGCTCTCACTATACATATACAACTTTGATTACAATACAAATTCAATTACATCACAATCTATCATTTACAAATACACCTCACTACATACAGCTCATTCACTCGTAATTTATCTTCAACTTTATTTCAGATTGAATCCAACATCTGAGCAATCTGCAAAAATAAATACCGACGTAGTAAAATTGAAAAGGAAATATATTTGCAATATAAAATAAAATGTGAATTTTGAAAATAATATTTGCCTCATTTATTGGGTTGTTCGTCGTCATTTAAATTTGACTTCTTCATATACGAACAGCTTGTGACATGCACAGCGTATCACTGTACATGCCACAAGACCGTGCACACCGATATATACACTTGATAAAATTTCACGGACAAGTGAGCATAAGGTCAAACCAAATTGAAAGCCAGGTTCAACTCAAGTGCAATATAAATAAAGTCACGATATTAGCATAAGGTCAAACTCGAGCTACTAGCTGAATTCAACACAGGTGCAATTCCAAAAATCAAGATGAAGTTCAAGTGAAATCAAAATGAAAAGTGACGTGCACAAGCACAAGAACATGTCAGAGAAGCAAGTGCACCACAAACCAAAAAAGAGCAAAACTGCAAACAAAGTCAGCACAACTATAAGCAACTCAGAGGATCAAGTACAGTGAAACCAAATCTATACCAGTCAATAGCAATGTAGTAGTTCAAGGTTTCAGATGCAACACAACACAATGAAACAGTGATACCAGTGAAGACTACAAGTACAAATCCAAATGAAACACAATAAAACCCAAATGTACATATATGGTGATAAACAAGTTTAAAACAATGGGACAGCAAGGATATGAATGCAAGCAGTATCACTGCAATCTGAACCAACTCGATGCATTACTGAGACACAGGCAATAAAGGTGGCAAACAAGTAATGTACACATGAATGCAATAGTGGACAATGCAAGTGCAGACAATCTAAATCCAAATACACACGGCAATGGACTGATACAAGTGACTGAAACTAGGACCAGTAAACAGTGCCAACAGACCAGGCAGAAAAACAAGCAGCTTCCATATGTGTCTACAATACTATGTAAACAAGTAACATATAGATGTCCAGAAACCAGACTCAAACACACAGTGAAGACATGTACACTGTGGCCCAAAAACTAAATATGCAAACATAGCATGCAGATTCAGGTCGTGGTAATCATGAATTCGAACAAGTTAGGTTTAAATGCCAAAAGCAAATATCAACACAAAATTACCATGACCGAAGTCAACAAAGTGCCAAAAAACAAAAGCAGTGACAAGGACGAAGTTGAACACGTCGAAATTCGAAGCCGTGGTGGCCACATAAGAAATCAACACCGTGTTAATCAAGTAAACAAATTATACGAATTGAAAATGTCAGAAATCATCACAATCATCAATGCAAAATCGAACGGCAAGCCAAAAATTTTCAGACGAATTCGTATGAAATATACGAACGAAAAATAAGGAATTCGATTCCTATATAAGCCTTAAAACATCATCAGCAAAAGGCATTCGAGTTCGAGCTAATTATAGAAGAATAAATCATAAAACTCGAATCAAAGTCGAGTATATTATAAATCAAAAATGAACAGACGTACAAATTCTCTCAACAATCAAACTCGACTAATTTGAATCGACCGCAAGTTAAATTGAAGAAGCTTTGAAGCCATTTGAGGAACTACCAGCAATTGGCGCTGCAAATTTCACAAAGCCCTAAATTGGAACGAAGAAGAATAAAAGGAACGAGCCATTTTTTTTCACAGAGCAAAGCCGGTCGAATAAAGGAAAAGAAAAGGGGATACATTTTTAATGATTTATTTAGGCCGGCCTTGTTTTAATAAGGCCTTAATTTTTTAAATTAGGGTTTTTATTTATTTTGTGTTTAATTCATTTTTAAATTTTTATTTTCCTTTTTAAACAATTGTAATTTCTAGTCGTGTAACTATAGGACAAACTACGTGGCGTAGTTTGAGAATTCGCAACTCAATGGCTGCGTTGTGGCAGGGTTTTGAGCGTAGAGTTAAGGCTAGTCGATAGCGGGTGCCGCGAGTTTACGTGTGTATGCGTCTGATAGTTAATTTCTAATAGAAACCTTCAGGGCAGCACGTAGGCAGGGTTTTGCCGAAGCTGGGTAAATTCTGTGTCGTTCTATTCTGCTATTATATGTGTTGCTATTTTGATATATCTGTGTTGAAAATATTTTATAAACTTTCGCAATAAATATTATAATTAATAACATCACCCTATTCACACCCTCTAGGGTGAAATCGATCCTACAAGTGATATCAGAGCTAGGAACAAAAGCCATTTTTGTTTTAAAAAGTTAGACTTTTCAAAAACCAATTTTTTTTTTAAAAAAAATTGAATTTTTAAAATGGCTTCTTTTAGTGAGGGTCGGTTCAATATTATTCCTCCTGTTTTTGATGGAACAGATTTTTTGAATTGGAAATTAAAAATGGAATTTTATTTAAAATCTATTAATTTTAAATGTTGGGATATTATTGAAAATGGGTGTAATATAACAGATAAGAAAATTATCTCGATTAATGCTCTTGCTATGCATATATTATATTCTCATATTAATCAAGAGAATTTTAACTTTATCTCTCATTGTGAAAATGCACAGGAAATCTGGAAAAATTTCGATGCAATATATGGTGCAAAAGTCAACTGCAATGAGAAATCCTCCTCAATCGACTCAGTTAAAGAAAAGAGCTTAACATGATTGGTAAAAGGCAGTAGTGATGAGGATGATGATGAAGCAGCTGAGCTGGCTCTACTAATAAAGAGATTCAAAAAGTGGAACCACAAATACGGAAATCCAGCTCCAAATCAACAATTGAAAAGTAGAATAATCAAAGCACTAGACAACTCAGAAGAACACGGGATCATTTGTCACAAGTGCAACAAACCCGGTCATATCAAGCCCAATTATCCCCGAATTCAACTTGACCAACAAAAGAAATTAAGAAGGAGAAATTTTACAGCCATGTGGAATAAAAGTACTAGCAGTGAGAGTGAGATAGCAGATATGTGCCTTCAAGGTAATATAACTGATAGCGACAATGACGAGCCAAGCGAGGTATCAAAACTCACTCACTCAGAATTACTTATATATTTTCACGAAGTAAATGGCTGTTTTGAACGACCTAGGGAGAAATATGTTCAAATTGAATCACAAAGAGATAGTTTGATAAAAGTAAATGAACAGCTTGAACAATTAGTTAAAAACTATCAAAACAAGTGCCCTAAGTGTGATAAGTGTCCAACATTCAAAGAAGAGGTTAAAAAATAAGAAATCAAAATTAAATCGCTTGAAAATGAAATTCTGATTTTGAAAGAGAGTGGAAATATAAGAAGAGAAAATTCTATTAAAAGGTGCACACAATTTTTAAACGAAAATGAATCTCTCAAAACACAAGTACAACAACTGTCAACGACTTTAGATAAATTTTCAAAAAGTGAGAAATCGCTGAACATGCTATTAGGAGAACAAACTGTTAATACAGTTAGACAAGGACTTGGGTATAATCAATCTAAAAATGTTTAAAATGAGATTAATCAAGTCAATTCAATGTGCACAATTTATAGAAAATTTGGACACAATCAAAACAATTGTTGGTATAGACCCAAACGTATGAAAACTATACCAATTTGGGTTCTAAAAGGCACAAATATAAAATCTCTCAAAGTTAAACAAATCTGGGTGCCGAAAGGAACATATATATATAGTTTTGGTCCTCCACAAAATTATTTTCCAAAATATCATGCCACTAACAATCATGGACCTATAAAAACAAATAGGTCACAAAAATCTTTCATCGTGTAGGTGTGGTGGCTGGCTAAGGAACAACAATAGTGTTACTTGGATTCCGGCTGTCCAAGGACACAAGGAGCGTCAAAGCAAAGTTCCTTAGCCTAGTACAAAGGTGACAGAATCACAATGGGCAACAACGAAAAATTATCGTAAAGGTAAAACAAGTAATGGTATATTTTGAACGATATATTAAATGTGATAATCTGCACTGTACTTTGAATTAAATCAGCCAATAATGTGATGATGAAACAAATGATGATTTTGATTCTGACTTATTCAAAATTATTGGCCAATTATATTCTTATGCCAAGAACATTGTAAAAAACTCTATATTCTTTGAATTACTTCATATATATTAGTTTGGATTAATAATGGTGTTTTATTGGATGATAATACATTTGGTTATTTTACGGCTGACTCCATATTCACAGTTTTTGATTATTTACATGGCTTCAATTCAAATTCAAGAGAATTTCATTTAAAAAGTTTTAAAAAATGATTTTGAGTATTTTGTTGCACAACTCATGATCTGGTCTGTAACATTCAACTAATAATAAGTTTGAGTGAAAAGAAATTCAGATGCAGATTATACTGGTAATCTAATTGATAGGAAAATTACTAGTGGAACGTGATTTATGATGAGATATTTAGTAACTGCATCGTTTTTCAAAGAAAATATCTGTATATTTTTCACTTCAAATAATTTTCAAATTGCAGACATTTTTTTATAAAACCCCTTCTAGAAAATCATCTTTGACCTTGTTTCAGATTAGCCAATTTTAGAAAAATTAATTTTATAATTATTTTTGAATTTGATTTTAAATGACCACATTGACTAATCTGACTCTCTACTAATTATCAAAAATATAAATAGTGACTGAAAAAGTGATGAGTGTTGATATTTATCATATATTATAACTCGAGACGGTATAATTAGTAAATTTCATTAGAAATTTAAACAAGAGTTATAAAACTTTTTGTTGGTAAAAATTCCATGACCATTTCTATTTCTATCATATTTCTATCAACCATCACTCATCGAAATCCATTATAGTATGTCAATATGTGGTGATTTAAACCGGAATCATTCATTTTTCATTTTATATTTTAAAAAAATCAAAGTATCCACTCTCCTTTAAAAGTCCTCACGGTTATGCATGGGTGAACTACTTGGAATTTTTGATTATGTGCTCCCATGCTCATTTAAAAGTCCTCAGGGTTATGCATGTATGGAACGCGTATCAAAATTGATTTATTAAATAAACAAGTTGATTCTAATCTCATTTAAAAGTCTTCACGGTTATGCGTGGTTAGAAGATACTTGAATTCATTTTTTAAAGAAAAATTGGAATACTACTAATCTCATTTAAAAGTCCTAACGGTTATGCATGATTGGTAGATATTAAAATTCCTGATATAAATATACCATAAATAGACAAAACTGTATGGTTTTATAGATGACATCATTCACATCATTCTAAAAGTGGAATATGCGCCTAATAGAGTATTTATGATTTTTGTCTGATTTTTATTGAAATTTAATATTTATATTCGATTGAGTTTTAATGTTGTATTAATATCTATCACTTTATCTCTATTTTTCTAACACTATTACTCTTTTGATGATAACAAAAGGGGGAGAGAAAAGTTAAGATTTTGTCAAATAAAAGCAAGTAAAGGTCAAATATTTTCTATTTGCATCTAGGCTCATTTGCATATTTTTAGTTGTATGCATATATGATGGGGGAGCTTTTGTAGAGAGGAAGCATTCAAATATAGGGAGTAAATTGAGTGATCAAATACATTTAATAAATTCAAAATCTTAAATATATATTTGTTATCATCAAAAGAGGAAATTGTTGAATATGCGATTATATGATTTTTGTTTGATGATAATAAACATATATATATATATATATATATTCATTTAAATGTATTTTTTAATGTACTATTTTATTTTTCACATAATTAAATAAATATTTAGTGAATAAAATAAATAACACGGAATTTAAATTCAAACAGATGTTTTATTCAAACAAATATTTATTACAATTTTGAATAGTACAAATTCAAGCACTCATTATACATATACAACTTTGATTACAATACAAATTCAATTACATCATAATTTATCATTTACAAATACACCTCACTACATATCGCTCATTCATTCGTAATTTATCTTCAACTTTATTCCAGATTGAACCCAGCATTTGAGCAATCTGCAAAAATAAATACCGACGCAGTAAAATTGAAAAGGAAATATTTTTACAGTATAAAATAAAATGTGAATTTTGAAAATAAGATTTGCCTCAGTTATTTGGGTTGTTCGTCGTCATTTAAATTTAACTTCATCATATACTAACAGCTTGTGACATGCACAGTGTATCACTGTATATGCCACAAGACCGTGCACATCGATATATACACTTGATAAAATTTCACGGATAGGTGAGCACAAGGTCAAACCCAAATTGAAAGCCAGGTTCAACTCAAGTGCAATATAAATAAAGTCACGATATCAGCATAAGGTCAAACTCGAGCTACTAGCTGAATTCAACACAGGTGCAATTCCAAAAATCAAGATGAAGTTCAAGTGAAATCAAAATGAAAAGTGACGTGCACAAGCACAAGAACATGTCAGAGAAGCAAGTGCACCACAAACCAAACAAGAGAAAAACTGCAAACAAAGTCAGCACAACTACAAGCAACTCAGAGGATCAAGTACAGTGAAACCAAATCTATACCAGTCAACGGCAATGTAGCAGTTCAAGGTTTCAGATGCAACACAACACAATGAAACAGTGATACCAGTGAAGACTACAAGTACAAATCCAAATGAAACACAATAAAACCCAAATGTACATATATGGTGATAAACAAGTTTAAAACAATGAGACAACAAGGATATGAATGCAAGCAGTATCACTGCAATCTGAACCAACTCGATGCATCACTAAGACACAGGCAACAAAGTAGGCAAACAAGTAATGTACACATGAATGCAACAGTGGACAATGCAAGTGCAGACAATCTAAATCCAAATACACACGGCAATGGACTGATACAGGTGACTCAAACTAGGACTAGTGAATAGTGCCAACAGACCAGGCAACAAAAAAAGCAGCTTCCACATGTGTCTACAATACTATGCAAACAAGTAACATATAGATGTCCAGAAACCAGACTCAAACACACAGTGAAGACATGCACACAGTGGCCCAAAAACTCAATATCCAAACATAGCATGCAGATTCAGGTCGTGGTAATCATGAATTCGAACAAGTCAGGTTTAAATGCCAAAAGCAAATATCAACAAAAAAATTACCATGACCGAAGTCAACAAAGTGCCAGAAAACAAAAGCAGTGACAAGGCCGAAGTTGAACAAGTCGAAATTCGAAGCCGTGGTGGCCATGTAAGAAATCAACACCATTTTAATCAAGTAACAAATTATACGAATTGAAAATTGCAGAAATCATCACAATCATCAATGCAAAATCGAACGGCAAGCCAAAAATTATCAGACGACATCGTATGAAATATACGACATGTTCATGTGGCTGAGTTTGAGAATTCGCAACTCAGTGGCTGAGTTGTGGCAGGGTTTTGAGCGTAGATTTAAGGTTAGTCGATAGCGAGTGTCGTGAGTTTACGTGTGTAAGCGTCTGACTGCTTAATTTCTAGTAGAAACCTTGGGGGCAGCACGTAGGAAGGGTTTTGCCGAAGCTGGGTAAATTCTGTGTCGTTCTATTCTGCTATTATATGTGCTGCTATTTTAATATATCTGTGTTGAAAATATTTTATAAACTTCCGCAATAAATTTTGTAATTAATAGCATCACCCTATTCACCCCCCTTTAGGGTGAAATAGATCCTACATATGTTGCCACCACGAAGAGACATGTGGATGGATCTCGAAATTTTAACATTGAAAAAAAAGAGCAGTCACACTTCATGAAAAATAACGGAGGTGGTGTGGTGTGTGTATGAGTTTGGTTACATATAACAACAAGGGATTCCTATTGTTACACGGCGCTGACCATGTTGAATATGCTAGTATATGATTTTTGTTTGATGATAATGAATACATATACATCTACATATATTCATTTAAATGTATTTTTTATACTATTTCATTTTCACATAATTAAATAAATATTTGCTGAATAAAACAAATAACATAGAATTTAAATTCAAACAAATATTTTATTACAAATTTAAATAATATAAATTTGAGCTCTCACTATATATATACACACAATTTGCAATTACAATACAATTTCGATTACAATAAAAAAAATTCACTATACAATTATCATTTACATCAGCACCACACTACATATCACTCATTCACTCGTATTTTATCTTCAACGCTATTCCATTCTAAATCCTGCATCTGAGTTATCTGCAAAATACGCACTGAAGCAGTAAAATTTAAAAAGAAATATTTTTTGCAGTGTAAAATAAAATGTATTTTGAAAATATTATTTTATTTAGTTATTTGGGTTGTTCGTCATCATATTCATTTTTGAATTCGTCATACACAAACAACTTGTGACATGCATAGTGTATTACTGTACATGCCACAAGGCTGTGCGCACCGGTATACACTTGATAAAATTGCAGTGACGGGTGAGCACAAGGTCAAACCAATCAAAAGCCAGGTTCAACTCAAGTGAAATACAAATAAAGTCACGATATTAGCACTAAGTCAAATACGAACTATAAGCTGGATTCAATATAGGTGCAATCCAAATGTACAAGTCCAATAAAATGGTCAAGACAACACATATATATGCACTGACACACAGACACATCAAACAATGAATATTGAAGCCTGCAAGCATTTCAAACTCAAAGCAATACTCACATGTATACTTCAAGTGAAAACAGAATGGTACAAGTACAGCCTGAAAATGAGTACAACAAGTTTACATGACTCGAAGCAATGAAATCAGACCAGAGGATCAAGTGCAGTCACAAATGTACAAAACCAAATGCAAGTCCAATATTCAAAGCAGACTACATGATGATGCCAAAAAGTAGACTATGCAAACAAGTAAACACATGTAACAGCTCAAATGTATCAAGACTCCAAACATGTATGATATGATCAAGTGACATTGCAGCTACCAATTGAACACAATCTCAATCAAAACAACTAACTACACCAGACTTCAACATGGAGTGGATGCAAGGCCGTGGAATCAGTACATGAAAACTCAACTGAACCAAAATAGTATACAAGAATACAATGAAGACTAGAGGATTGCAAACAAGCTAATGAACGAGCAAAACTACCAGACAGACCCAAGAGCACAAGGAACTGAACGAAAGAGAAAAAGGCACAATAATCATACACATACATACATATTTACACACACACACATGTGTGTGTGTATGTGCACTATTTCTAACAACAAGCTCAATAAATATTACTTATGACATAGTGACAACAACCAAGTGGACAGTGGTAACTTCAAACTACAGGTGCAACCAAACAATCCCAACAGTGGTGAACAGAACATAAACAAGGCATGTACAAGCAACTCATCACAATGCAATACAGACTAAATTATAAAATGTACAAATTCAAAGGCTACCAAGGACAGAGTTCACATGACAACATACATAATCAGGCATGAATGCATCAGAGTAACGAAATGTCCAGACCAGATTTCAAGATGACAATGCAGCTTCAAATGAAAACAGTGTCATCAACTTACATACAGTTCAAGCCAGCAAAAATTGGAACCAAATCAAGTCAAAGACAACATAAATACCTATGCAGTCTCAATCGAATAAGTAAATATTTTCACAAAATCAAGTGACGGAAGTCAAACAAATCAGAAATCAAGCCACAAGTCAATCAAGGTAGAGTTCGATCAAGTTACAGTCAAAAACGGAAAATAATAAAAAAATCAAAACTTCCAGTTATCGACAAAGTCAGAGCTGCGGTGGCCAAGAAAACGAACAAGTCAGAATCCAACAAGCTGTGATAATCAAGCAACAATAATATACAAATTTAATCACCAACACTCAACTTAAGTCGAACGACCGAGCTAAAGTTAATAGACGAATTCAAAAATTTATTCGAACGATATTTAAGGAAATAGAATCCTCTTTAGCCCTATCATCATCGGCATTCAAAAATTCAATCGAGTTCAAGCAATTAACCCGAAAAGCAAAAGGAAAATCACATACTAGATTCAAGTCAATTCGAACTCGATTCGTCGAAGCATCCATGTGTAAATCAAAGGAGAAATCTATCGACAAAGCGATCTATAGAAGTCGGAAGCTTCAATAAAGTGAAGCCCTAAATTGTTGAATAAGGAACGAATGAAGAGGTGGCCATTTTCACAAAGGATACGAGCCGAACAGTTAAAAAGAGAAAAAGGACATCTCCTTCTATTTTAAATTGGGTCGGCCTTTACTATTATCTTGGGCTTTAAATTTTAATATTAGGGTTTCTTGATTTTATATTGTTTTTATTTTATATTTTACTTTTAATCGTTTGTAATTTTCTAGTCATGTGACTAGGGGACGAACTACGGTGGTATAGTTCGAGAATTCGCAACTCGGTGGTTGAGTTGTGGCAGGATTTTGAGTGTAGAGTTAGATTTGTCGATAGCGAGCGTCGTAAGTATACGTGTGTAAGCATCTGACTGCTTAATTTATAGTATAAACCTTAGAGGCAGCACGTAGGCAGGGTTTTGCCGAAGTTAGGTAAATCTGTGTGTTCTATTTTCTGTTTATAATATTCTGCTATTATCTGTACTACTACTGTTCTGCTATTATCTATGCTGCAATTATTTTATATACTTCCGCAGTAATTTTTATAATCGATAGTATTACCCTATTCACCCCCCTCTAGGGTGAAATCGATCGTACAAGTGGTATCATAGCTAAGAACAAAAGTCATTTTTGTTTTGAAATTTTGATTTTTCAAAAACCAATTTTTGTTTTACAAATTTGAATTTTTAAAATGGCTTCTTTTAATAATGCTTTTGCTAAGGGCCGGTCTAATATTATTCCTCCTATTTTTGATGGGACAGATTTTTTGAATTGGAAATTAAAAATGAAATCTTATTTGAAATCTATTAATGTTAAATGTTGGGATATTATTGAAATCGGATATGTTATAATAGACGAGAAAATTACTCCGATTAATGCTCTCGCTATGCATATACTATATTCTCGTATTAATCAAGATAATTTTAATTTATTTCTCATTGTGAAAATGCATAGAAAATCTGGAATGCTTTTGATGCAATATATGATGCAAAAGTCAACAATCGTGAGAGATCCCCCATAATCAACTTAGAAACTTGCTTAACAGGATTGGCAAAATGCAGTAGTAATGAAGATTCAATAGCTGATGAGATAAGTGATTTTCAAATCAATGATTTAGTTCTCTTGTACCAAAATTAATTAAAAATAATTAAGCTCTTGAATTGAAAAATAATAAGTTGGAAAGGAAACGGGATAAACTTCATCAAAAAAATAACAATTTGGAAAATGAGCTTATTAAGAAAAATGAAAATTCTAATTGCAAAAGGTGGTTGAGTCGTGAAAATTTTCAATTAGAAAACAAAAGTTTAATTCGAGAGAAAAAAACTGAGTTGATTTGTAAAAACAATATTTTGAAAAAAGAGTTGGATAACTTTAAAATGTCAAAAATTTCTAAATGTGCGATTTTTGAAAAGAAATTAAATGATATCAACGAAAATTTCAAAACCCTTGAAAAAGAAAATGTGATTTTAAGAAAATATGAAATTATTTGATTAAATCACGAGTTTGAAAAGGAGATTGAAAAAACTGAAGTTAAAAAACTCCAACTCTTTGAACCGAGATGCTAGAAATTGAGAATAAAATTAGAGAGCTTAAAAATGAAAATATGGACTTGAAAATGAAATTTTTTGAAAAGAGAGAAAGTACCATTAGTTGTTGTTCAAAGCTAATAAATGAGAATAAACTTTTAAAATCCAAAGTTAATAAACTTGAGTTGATTACTCACAAATTTTTCAATAGAGATAAATCATTTAATATACTTTTAAAAAATCAATACTTTGAGAATAAAAGGAATGCATTTGGATTTACAAAAGTGTCAAAATACGAACAAACAACTAATAACAATGTTAAAGGGAAAAGTGTGATACCAAACACGTGAAAACCATACCAATTTGGGTTCCCAAAGGCACGAATATAAAATTTCTTAATGTCAAACAAATCTGGGTGTCAAAAGGAACAAATATAAATAGTTTTGGGTCTCCACAAACATATCTTTCAAAATCATTTTCCACCAACAACCATGGACCTATAAAAACAAATAGGTCACAAAAATATTTTTTCGCGTAGATGTGATGGCAGGGTAAAGAACAACAACAGTGTTACCTGGATTCTGGCTGTTCCAGACACACAATGGGTGACAAATCAAAGTTCCTTAGTCTAGTACAAAGGTGGCAGAATCACAATGGGCAACGACAAAAAATTATCATAAAGGTAAAATAGGTAATGGTATATTTATTTTGAATGATTTATTAAATGTGATAATCTGCACCACAATCTGAATTAAATCAGCCAATTATGTGATAAAGAAATGAACGTTGACTTTGGTTCTGAATTATGAAAATTGTTGGTCAATTATCTTTTTATGCCTAGAACACTACCTCTAGAGTCTTTGAACTACTTTGAACTAATGATGGTGTTTTATTGATTGATGATTGCTGATGATACATGTGGATACTATTATGGACCTATCACTATGTTCACTGTTTGTTTATTTACATGGACTCGATTAAAATCCAAAAGAATTTTATTAAAAAGTTGTAAAAAGTTTTTAAGGTATTTTGATGCACACTTCATGGTCTGGTCTATGACATTCAACAAATGATAATCTTGAGGCAAAAGAAAATTTGGATGCATATTACACTGGTAATTTAGTAGATAAAAAAATTACTAGTGGAACGTGATTTATGTTGAGACATTCAATAGTTGCATCATTTTCAAAGAAAACATATGCACATTTTTCCATCTCAAATAGTTTTAAATTAGCCGACATTTTTCTTTCATAAAACGCCTTCTAGAAATTTTTTTGACCTTGTTTTAGATTAGTCATTCTAGAAAATTTGATTGTTTTTGGATTTGATTTTAAATGGCTACATTAACTAATCTGACTCCTTACAGATTATCAAAAAGGTAAATTGTAACGACCCGGAAATTTCAATCCCGAAAATTCCAGATAGTTAGAGAAAAGAAAGAAAGAGATAGAAGAAGAAACAGGAACAAGTCACAGAAACCTCACATTCGCAGCGGATCAAAATACAATATAACATAAATAACAGTTTACAAAAGAAGAATTGCATCAGTACACTTACATTTTTATACATCAGAGTTACAACCAATACACAACACTGTACAGTTTATACAAACATGTCCTAGATAAACTATAATATATACAGCGGGATACGCTCCATACGTTCCTGCCATCCAGCGCACCTCCTAAGCTCCAAAATGTGCTTACCTGAAAATCTGTAATACTCGGTCTGACCCGAGCATTACATCAAAGTAACACCCGGGTCGGGCTGGAAACCAGCGTGAGTAAACTCATCTAACATGGATTACAAAAGCATACAACTTATATAAACCTGGGTAACTTGTATCAATTTACAACTTCACAAGTTGTTAAAGACACCACTTATTTCACACATCAATTTCTAAGTACCATAACTTAGATTAAATGGACCAATTCACTTAAATCATTCCATTTCAGCCTATTTATTCCACATATCAAATCTGTACAGAATTATCATAGATTACAAATCGAAGTGGTTTCGGGTACTTACCAGTACCCGACCCCGGTCTCTTCGAGTCCCATGCTATCCTAACCCAAATTATCCAAATGAAATGCAATTCAAAATTTAAATACAGGATGTCACCTTACACATCAATTCATCGTCAATAGATAACTACATTATATATCTTTCAATCCAATCATATCACGAAAATTTCATATTAGAAATATCCAATAAACCAAGGGATTCAATATCATTCAATCATTCATATGCAAGATTAATTAGTCCCTCCATTTCTAATTAATTTAAATAAATTAAATTAAATTAAACTGTTTAATCATTTTAAAATCCTGCTTATTAAACCATTAATTAATATCAACCCAATTAATGATCCATCTTAATTATTTCTCCTTGACTAATTATCTTATAATTACATTTAGAAATTTTCATTTAATCAATCACTTGGATTAATTAGCCATATCCATTCTACATTAATTAAATAATGACATTTGTTAATTATCCTTTAATTACTTCTAGTAACTAATTATTCTATTAAGTAATCTTTACTTAATTACATTCACTAATTAACCGTGATTTATCTCATTCAGTGATTAATTATCTCTTAATTGATTAATAAGTCATTAGTTACTAAATATCTTATTTAATAAAATAAATCATTTATCTTTATAAATTTCTTTAATTACCCTTAAAGTATGTACTTGATAAATTTATGAAAATAATTTATATCCATTCTATTAACTTAAACCCTTAAGTAAAAATTTAGGATTAAAACATTACATCTCTTTTAAATCATTTACTTGATTACAATATCAAGCTTATTTTAAATAAACCTATAAACAAAGGTTATATATTATAAAAACACAATTAACTTAACCCTTTAACTCGATCCCTTTGATTCAAATCAGCATTTAATATTCCAAGAAAAATAGGTTAAGGATTGGGTTTAAAATTCGTTTAAATTCAAATTTTAAACCTGTATTTCATTTTGTTTTAAAACTGAAAACATCACAAAAACCCAAGCGAAAATCCCAATTTTCTCGAGTTCAAACACGAGTAACCCTCTACCAAAACCTTCGTGTTCAACCCCTGCTTGCTTCGAGTCGTGGGCGCTACAACTTGGAAACTTACTCGAACCTCTTCCATTCTTCTCCTCTTCTACTTCTTCTTCTTCCAGCCTTTCCTATTGTCACTTGCACGCAATGACATAGTGCATCTGCACACCCAATCTGGACGTCGTCGACCATCTCTAAACTCTCCAAGACATCATCGTTGACCACTCCATCACAGAGGAGCACCCAGATCGACGTCGCCTTCCCGAATTAAAAATTGAACCACACGCCTCTCCCCGGAACCACTTCTCCGACACAAAATGTCTTACCGAAGACAACCCCGGTCACCAGAAACCACATGCTTGCACCAGTAGCAGCGCCAGACCCCCTTCTTTCTATTTTCCCACCACTGATCGTCCATAGATCATCTACGACAATGCAAGAACCCAGGCTTCAACATTGACCCAACAAGCACCTCTAACCCTACTTTCCCCTTTTCCCGTCACCACGGCCATCGAGAATCCCAACCATTATTTTTTCTGAGACCGCCGTCCTCACATCCTCCTCTGACCATACTCTCGACCACTATCATTATGCCCGTCGATGGAATTATATCGAAATCCCCTTTATGAACAACCCAAAAATTCTCATCAAATTCATGTTTAAAAATTATGATTTTTCCTTTAAAAATCATCATTTCAAAAATAGAGTTAGATCATATAAAAAAATCTTGAGTTTAAAATACTTTATTTTCTAACATGAATTTAATTACCCCTGTAAACTTCCATTTCCGACATAATTACATTATAAATGTAAGGAACCGATTCTTCGACTTCCAAAAATCGACAACAATACGTCCACTATATCAACTGCCGAGCAATCGAATGCCGGAAAACCGAACACTTAGGGTTTTAAGAAGAAGAAAGAGGTAGAAGAAGAAAGAAAAAGATAGAACAGAATAGAAAGAAAAAACAGAATAATATCAGAATCTCACAATCGCAGTGAAACAACGTATAATAAATAAATAGATAATCTTTAAACAAAGAACTATATCAGTTATTACATTACATCACATTACATTATCAGAGTGTACAACAAACAAACAGCGGAAAAGAAATACTGTATACTTAGTAATATGCTACGCCATCCAGCTCGCCTCTAGATTTTTGTAGCAATTCCCGAATCCAGAATGACCTGATAACCTAACTCTAGACTGCCCGTGTGGAAATTTGTGGGCACCCAGAGTTTAGGAAGGGAAACAATAAACTCCAGGTCAGTCATGTGACTGGTGTGAGAATTTAAAAAAGTTTATTTTTTAAAAAAAGTACGGGATAATTTTAAAATAGATTCGAAATGCTTTTTAGAAAATAAGACTACCATAAGGCCTCCCGCACACACACACAATGCAAACGCAGAACCGGAGGAGATTTCTCCTTATGATAGTCAAAGATGCTTGATACGCATTAAAAAGAACATTTGATATTATTACTAGTGCATAGTGTAGGAAAAATCATTTCGAAAGTAAAGATATAAATCTTAGCCAGCATAAGCATTTCGCACTTATGCCTACTATAGCTACCATCCAAACAGTGGGACACCACCATAAGTGAATGATAGGTTCTACTACTCAATCCGTACAAGATCGTATTGTTTCTTTGAATTTCCAACAAATGGTCAGGCCAAGGAACTTCCCATTGCCACATGGAAACGCCTCTGAAATGACGTCCCGAGAACCTAACCGGATCTCTGCCAACACAAGGCCGAGTTACCCCTAACTGGGTAACTACTGACATGAATATGTCATTCCCCGATCATAACCGATCTATATTCGAGGATCCTCGATTTCCAACAACCACAAAGCAATAAATTTGCAGCAACAACATAAGTTAAGTATCTGGGCTCCATACCATGATACCACCTCTATCCAGAAGGAATGACATACACTAAAGGGGCGTTACCCCCTAATAACCTTGCCGCATTCTTCCTGTTTTGACCATTTTCGGGGTGTGAGGTCCGACGTAGTCTCGTCCACAAAGCCACGCTTTATACAAAGCCATGCTTCGATTAACAAATGCTCAACAGCAATTCGTATGCCACATTACCAATTTGGGAATGTATCACTAGTAACCATCAACTACATAACCTCTAAGGGTGTTAAGCTAAGAGAATAAATTCTCCGCCACCAACGGAAATATATTTGATAGAAACCAGCTTTACATCTCAAATTGTAACGTCAGACACACATCCATACAAGTCCGTTCCGGGATCGAACGGAACCGAAGGCACTTACAAAGATGCCCTTACAATCCGGATATTCACTAATCACGACCGGACTTCCCATCACAAAGGGTAATAAATTTCTATATCGGAGATCAGCCGATGCAGAAACATTCGACGGTAATCCTTCCGTTTTCACAAATATCCGGTCTTCAACACCGGTCATCAAATGTAATCCATAACGACGTATTACATATTCGGAATGGGTTATACGACCCTGTAAAGACCCGTAAGTCCGTACTCCTTGAATGGACACTAATCTCCTTTGTTTAATTCAAGATGAACGAAAATACGAACCCTTAGGGGTTTTAAGAGAAATTTAAGAAAAGAAAAAGAGAGAAAAAGAAGAAAGATAATAGAGGGAAGAGAAAACATAAGATAGAAAATTTAGATAGGGAAAAGAAGATAGAAAATTTTAAAAATAGAAGAAAAAGAGAATAGAGGAAATAGAAAAATAGAAGAAAAGAAAATAGAAAATGGAACGGGACAGAAAACAATAGAACAACATCAGAATCTCACAATTCGCAGCGGAACAACATATAATAATAAATGAATAATCTTTAAACAAAGAAATATATCAGTTACTACATTACATTACATTTCATTACATCATATCATCAGAGTGTACAACATCATACAACAACAAACAGTGCAGCGGAAAAAGAAATACTATATAAACTAGTAATACGCCATGCCATCCATCTTGCCTCCAGCAACTCCTGAATATCCAGAATATCCTGATAAACCTAACTCTTGACTGCCCGTGTGGAAATTGGTGGGCACCCAGAGTTTAGGAAGGAAAACAATAAACTCCAAGTCAGTCATGTGACTGGTGTGAGAACTCAAAACAGTTTATTTATCTTTAAAATCAAAATAGAGAGATATTTTTATTTCAATTCGCAATGCTTTTAAAAATGAGACTACCATAAGGCCTCCCGCACACACACACAATGCAAACGCAGAATCGGAGGAGATTTCTCCTTATGATAGTCAAAGATGCTTGATACGCAATTAAAATAACATTTGATATTATTACTAGTGCATAGTGTAGAAAAAATTCATTTCGAAAGTAAAGATATAAATCTTAGCCAACATAGACATTTCGAACTATGCCTACTATAGCTACCATCCAAACAGTGGTGACCACCATAAGTGAATGATAGGTTCTACAACTAATACCGTACAAGTTTCGTATAGGGAATTGGATTTCCAACAAATGGTCAGGCCAAGGAACTTCCCATTGCCACATGAGAATGCCTCTGGAAAGACATCCCCGAGAACCAAACCGGAACTCTGCCAACACAAGGCCGGGTTACCCCTAACTGGGTAACTACTGACACGAGCACGCCATTCCCCGATCGTAAACGACCTTTCTCACGGGATCCCGAAAGCAACAACCACAAAGTAATAAATTCGTAGTAACCACATAGGTTAAATATCTGGGCTCCATACCATGATACCACCTCTATCCAGAAGGAAATGTACATACCCTAAAGGGTGCTACCCCTCATAACCTTGCTGCATCTTTCCTGTTTTGACCATTTCCGGGGTGTGAGGTTCGACGAAGTCACGTCCACAAAAACATACTTTATACAAAAGCCATGCTTTGGGTCAACAAATGATCAACACAATGATCACTAGGATAGACGATCAAATAAACGATCCTATCACAATAATCAACACAATGATCATTTCAGCATCACTCAGCATGTCACATTACCAAATTGGGAATATATCGCTGATAACTTCAACTATATTACCTCTGAGCTCGTACGTCTCAGAGAAGGGTGTTAAGCTAAAAGAATAAATTCTTCGCCACCAACAGAAATATATTTGAATGAAATCGGCTTTATATCTCAACTTGTAATGTCAGACACACAATCCATACAAGTCTGTTCCGGGCTCGAACAAAACCGAAGGCACTTACAAAGAAGTCCTTGCAATCCGGATATTCACAATCCTGATCGGATTTCCCATCACTTAGGGAGTCTCTATACCGTTGCAACTCAGTGCAGAGACAATCGATAGGTCAACCTATCGCTCTCGCAAATACCGGGTCTTCAACACCGATCTTCAATGCAATTTACAACGACGTATCACATATTCGGAATGGGTTATACGACCCCATGGTCCTTTCCCGGTTAACCCGAATAGTGAGCGCTTATTCAAAAATAAGTGTAGCATTCAAATTCAAACAATTCACATCAAATACCCATTCAAAGGGAAATATTGATAGTCGGTTATTGAACTATCACTTGATATGCACACATCACCAGTTTCCAAATAATTTTCCAAATTATTTATTTTCCAAAATATCTTCACTAGATATATAATTTCATACTTAAAAAATAAATCAATATTTATTTTTAAACAAATTCCACTTTCACATATAAATTCCATAATGAATTTATATTTCAAAATATCCATGCATATACAATTTCAATTATCCATTTCAATTTATCTTCAAAAAGATAAATTCTCTAAACGTTTCATTTCACATTGGAAAAACATTTCCATACTTATTAAATAAGTAATTCACGAATTTTATTTATTTTCAACACTTAGAAAATATTCAATATACTTCAATCGAAATTAAGTATATATTTCATTCTTTAAGGAAATCATTCTCTTTAACATATTTATTTGGGCCAAAACGAATGTTACGTAAAACATTGTTACGACAACCCAAAATCACTAGTATAGGGATTCGAAATTAAAATAGATATATAAATCCCAATACTATACAAAACATTTCCTTTCGGAAATCATTTACTATAACAACGGTGTTATAGTCCATTATTTCCTTCTATTTCTCGAAAACGTCTATTTCAACAATAAATGTTGAAATCTATGGTTTCGAATCTCAACACAATTAAAACTTCGTTAGATCGTTTTAATTTAATTTCAAATATCACATTCAAAACAATTTCTTTAACATATTATTCACTATTCAAAAACGTGAATATACTACGTTAACAACTTTCATCCTTTTATTCATTTTAATTCAAAGGATTATTCACAATTCAAAGATGTGAATATAACTCCATTTATAGGTTTCAACAATTAACTTATCAAAATAAGTTGTTTGCGAATTTATAAAACAACGTTTATAAATTCCATTTCTATTTATTTATAAAAACTTCCTTTTTATAAATTCCTTTATTAACCTATTCCAGTTTATAACTCAATTATAAACTAAAAGTTCATATTATAAGTCAAATGCTTATAAAACGATTATTTTACAAAATCGTTCTTTTGTACTTCATAATTATAAATCTTATAACTTATAAGATTCAATTATTCATCCAAATATATTCCTTAATAACTTCACAAAATTTATAAATCTTACTATTTATAAATTTCACTTATAACTTCATCATTTATAATTTTATAAATTCCATTCATTTCTGAAATTCATTTTCACTTCATTCAAACACTTATAAAAACTCGTTTTATAATTCCAAGGTTTTAATTTATAAATATCAATTTATAAATCCTTTATAAAATCAATTTATACTATTATTTTAAAACGTCTTTAATCTCCTTTATTATTTCACCATTTTGATTCATAAAATAATTAAATTTTATAAATCATATATTTAACTTTTCATAATAATTCTAAAATATCTCGATTTAACTATTTTATAAACTCAATAGCATCATATTCTCAAAAATCAGTTTTTAACTATATTTCTCAAAAATCATAATTTTTATAACTTTAAAAATTATAACGTTTATTTATTTAAAATGAATCAATTCCAAAAATATTTTATATTCTCAAAAATCACTTTAAAAATCATTTTAAAATCCCAAAATCTGGGTCCAATGATGCTACACACCAAATAGTCAATCACGACTACAACGATATCATATATCAATATGAAAATCCATCAAATATCAAAATATCTGAAATCAAATAAAAACTGTTGAGGAATCCAGTTGGATCCCTCCAACCTGTTTCCTGCATCCAAAAACATTAGCACAATACCAATTTCGCTCCAGTACGAAATTATCGCGGTATATGTTCTTATTAAATATTATCCGCTTAATAACGGCGTAATAGGGTCTCATCCGCTAAACAAAAAATGCGGGAAATCAACAACTGCAATATATACATATGCCAATATATATATATATTGATATTATATATAATACCAATTTCACTGTTTATGAAATATTCGCGGTATATGTTTTTAATAAATAACATCCGCTTACTAACGGCGTATAATGTCTATTTTAACAATCAATAGATATCAATCAACATTCAAACATGCATTCAAATATTTTAAATCTAACTATTTAAAATAAAATCGAAACTGATTCGATTGAGTGAGAAATTCTCACCTTGGTTTTATTTCCGTTTTAGCGATTTATTTCGAATAAAATTAAACGGACGTTTAATTTTACCCAAAATTCTCACTAACTCCAAACGACTCCAAACCAACTCCATCGCGTAGTGCTCGTCCATACGATTCCAACGCAACTGGTTTCGTAATTTTTCGACCTCGTATGAAAAAGTTATGAATTATTGAAGTTTGTACACGATTTTAATAACATTTTACAACATAAATAAACTAATTTTATACCTAAGCTAATCCTGGCCGTGTGATCTGCATCCAAGGCCTCACGTTGTTCTTCTCCCCTCACGTTTGCATCTCCAGATAGTCACGAATGAGGCCGAACCCATCATAGACCAACTAGGGTTAAACATTGCATCGCCATCTCTCATCTATACTCGATCACGTCACCGCCATCGCGAAGCCCTCGACGCAAGCTACCATCACCAGGAAGAGCTCGAAGCTCGGCCCCCTCTCTCTCATGAAAACGCGTGCGCAGGTCCCCCCTGTCGGCCCCCTGTAGCTTCCTCCACACGACTCCGTTTCCGATCATCTCCGTATGAAATTAAAGCTCTCGTCGAGCTCTACAAGTTTCATGTTGAAACCTAAGGCTAATTCTTTGTAGATTGAGAGAGATTGAGGGGAAAGTGAGAGACAATTCTGGCCATCGAATTCTAGGGCCGGCTATGCAGTTTGATTAGGGTTTTGTTTTTGTTTTTTTTTTATTTTTGTGAAGGGGTAGGGCTATTTATAAGGAACGAGCGACACTATTCATCCCGGAAATTCCGAACTCCGATTTACGCGCCGTAACCAGCGTTTCTAGGGTTTACCCCACGTTCCGGACACAATGGAATAGGTTTCGAAAGCTAATTCGGAAGTATGTGCGAGTTATGGCTATAAACGCTCAATTTGAATTAAACCGATTTAAGTCGATTTCTAGGCGTTTTAATTTGTACCGGACAAACGGTAAATCCAATTGACTTGAAATTTGAAACCTTACAATAATATCACATTACGGATCCGATGAAACTGGTTTCGTCGAAATCCGAGACTTTTTGAAAAATGGCTATTTTCACTCGTCAAATTTAAATTAAAAATAATTCGATGCGTTTCGAGCTGCCACGCTCAAACGATAACTCCGATTGACACGAAATTTGAAATCCGGTAATAACTAACCATTATGGATCCAATGGAACTGGTTTCGTTCAATTCTGAGACTGTTCAAAAATTGGCTATTTTCACTAGTCGATTTAAATATTAAAATATTCAATTTTCACAAATTAACTTTTAATTCGATTTTAAAAGTTCTAAAATATCGTTCTAACTCCAATATGATAAAATAAAATTTTACAAATCATTTTCAATCATTTTTAACCCAATTTTCAATTATTTCCATAATTTAACGTATTAAATTATCGATTTAATAATCCAATTAAATTCAATAATTCAAATTAAAATTTATTCGACTTATAAATTCACTTATTAATATTTAAAATAAATTAAATATTCAAATTTTAATTACTAAAAATCCTGGGTCGTTACAATCTTCCCCACTTAAAAGAATTTCGTCCTCGAAATTACAAGTAAGAAAAGTTACAGAAGCTATTAATTTTCCAAAATTCCATAGTTAAATTTCTTATAATAACTTACTAAGTTTTCAAATCATACTTAGTTATCTTTTCAAAAACAATTACTATTGTTTAACTTTCAACTTCAAATCAAAGTTTAAAGTTTTCAAAAAAATTCCAACTTTCTCAAAATTTTCTAACGCCTTAAATTTTCGGAAAAATTCGCCATAATCTCCTTTGCGCGGCTCGATCCGAAAAAAAAAATGACAGTATATATATCACAAATATACATCTCATCAAGTAATGAGGCATCCCGAAGGGAAAAAAGTGTAAAAGTACGGTATTTAATCCGAGATATGTACCTTATATTTTATTAGCGAGCATATACGGCTAATATAGCGCAAAAGCGAGCTCCAAATGCGAAGCAAACGCGATCCGCACCTACTAATCACTTAACAAACAACATGAGAACATGCATATATGACAATAGTATCAATATACAACATATGGTAACATAATAACTATATATGTCAACATAGCAATTGAAACAAACAACAAATGCAAACATCAATCAACTATCATCCAACTAACATCCATAACCAATAAATATTCATTTATATTCTCATTAATATTCAATGAAAGGGTTTTCAATTTAATCACATTTGATTCATTAACATTGGATTTACTAGCATTCAATTTCAATTAGTTTATATTTACTAATTCATATTCAAGTTGGTTCACTTCCAAATCAAATTCAATTCTATTCAAATTTCACTTAACTTCCAATTGAATTTCAATTACTTTAGCTTCCAATTTCGCTAATTCACTTTCGTTAACACTTAATGAATTATATACAATCAATCAACAATCATCTAACAATCAATGTATATTAATTACAACCAAATTCCTTTGCTTATCAATTGGTTTAATTAATTGATTTTCATTCAATTATTCAACTTTCTAATATCATTAGATTTTAATGAATTAACACTTATATTCATTATTTCATATCAACTTAATTCACATTTAATTGATTAATATTCAATCCATTAATCCAATTCAATTTCAACAGTTGAATTTTATTTATATAACTTAAGTTCACATCCATCACCTGGTTTTATTAATTTTCTTTGATACTAATATCAACTTTATTCCATATCACTTAAGTTACATTTCATTTTACTTTAAATTCATTTTTTTCTTACAACTCATATTCATAAATATATTCATATAGTTTCACTTCTTATATATATAAGTTTATTTCACAATTGTAAATCACTTTAATTATAATTCAATTCTTATAATTCTTTTACTTATACAATAATTCTTTTATTTAAATTATTCAAACAACCTAACAATCAACTTATATACATTTTAATAATCCTGAAAAATTATTTCTTTATATACAAAATATACTCAAGGTAAAATTATTTCATTTACCCAATTTAAAACAATACTGTGTCGAATTGTTCTATTCAAGTGTTTATAGATCCCTATCAACAACGTTAATTACTCGTATTAACCAGAATCTATATACCACTCAACAAACCAATCATCACAATATAAAACAATTTTATATATTCACGAACAAATACGCTCTCATAGCTATTATTACACTCAAACTCAATCTAGAGTACTACTGACTCTATCTCTAATGAGTAATACCCAACAGAACCATGGTTGTCGCTTAACCATAAGCTCTGATACCAAATGTAAAGACCCGTAAGTCCGTACTCCTTGAATAGACACTAATCTCCTTTGTTTAATTCAAGATGAACGAAAATACGAACCCTTAGGGGTTTTAAGAGAAATTTAAGAAAAGAAAAAGAGAGAAAAAGAAGAAAGATAATAGAGGGAAGAGAAAACATAAGATGGAAAATTTAGATAGGGAAAAGAAAATAGAAAATTTGAAAAATAGAAGAAAAAGAGAATAGAGGAAATAGAAAAATAGAAGAAAAGAAAATAGAAAATGGAACGGGACAGAAAACAACAGAACAACATCAGAATCTCACAATTCGCAGCGGAACAACATATAATAATAAATGAATAATCTTTAAACAAAGAACTATATCAGTTACTACATTACATTACATTTCATTACATCATATCATCAGAGTGTACAACATCATACAACAACAAACAGTGCAGCGGAAAAAGAAATACTATATAAACTAGTAATACGCCATGCCATCCATCTTGCCTCCAGCAACTCCTGAATATCCAGAATATCCTGATAAACCTAACTCTTGACTGCCCGTGTGGAAATTGGTGGGCACCCAGAGTTTAGGAAGGAAAACAATAAACTCCAAGTCAGTCATGTGACTGGTGTGAGAACTCAAAACAGTTTATTTATCTTTAAAATCAAAATAGAGAGATATTTTTATTTCAATTCGCAATGCTTTTAAAAATGAGACTACCATAAGGCCTCCTGCACACACACACAATGCAAACGCAGAATCGGAGGAGATTTCTCCTTATGATAGTCAAAGATGCTTGATACGCAATTAAAATAACATTTGATATTATTACTAGTGCATAGTGTAGAAAAAATTCATTTCGAAAGTAAAGATATAAATCTTAGCCAACATAGACATTTCGAACTATGCCTACTATAGCTACCATCCAAACAGTGGTGACCACCATAAGTGAATGATAGGTTCTACAACTAATACCGTACAAGTTTCGTATTGGGAATTGGATTTCCAACAAATGGTCAGGCCAAGGAACTTCCCATTGCCACATGAGAATGCCTCTGGAAAGACATCCCCGAGAACCAAACCGGAACTCTGCCAACACAAGGCCGGGTTACCCCTAACGGGTAACTACTGACACGAGCACGCCATCCCCGATCGTAAACGACCTTTCTCACGGGATCCCGAAAGCAACAACCACAAAGTAATAAATTCGTAGTAACCACATAGGTTAAATATCTGGGCTCCATACCATGATACCACCTCTATCCAGAAGGAAATGTACATACCCTAAAGGGTGCTACCCCTCATAACCTTGCTGCATCTTTCCTGTTTTGACCATTTCCGAGGTGTGAGGTTCGACGAAGTCACGTCCACAAAAACATACTTTATACAAAAGCCATGCTTTGGGTCAACAAATGATCAACACAATGATCACTAAGATAGACGATCAAATAAACGATCCTATCAAAATAATCAACACAATGATCATTTCAGCATCACTCAGCATGTCACATTACCAAATTGGGAATATATCGTTGATAACTTCAACTATATTACCTCTGAGCTCGTACGTCTCAGAGAAGGGTGTTAAGCTAAAAGAATAAATTCTTCGCCACCAACAGAAATATATTTGAATGAAATCGGCTTTATATCTCAACTTGTAATGTCAGACACACAATCCATACAAGTCTGTTCCGGGCTCGAACAAAACCGAAGGCACTTACAAAGAAGTCCTTGCAATCCGGATATTCACAATCCTGATCGGATTTCCCATCACTTAGGGAGTCTATATACCGTTGCAACTCAGTGCAGAGACAATCGATAGGTCATCCTATCGCTCTCGCAAATACCGGGTCTTCAACACCGATCTTCAATGCAATTTACAATGACGTATCACATAATCGGAATGGGTTATACGACCCCATGGTCCTTTCCCGGTTAACCCGAATAGTGAGCGCTTATTCAAAAATAAGTGTAGCATTCAAATTCAAACAATTCACATCAAATACCCATTCAAAGGGAAATATTGATAGTCGGTTATTGAACTATCACTGGATATGCACACATCACCAGTTTCCAAATAATTTTCCAAATTATTTATTTTCCAAAATATCTTCACTAGATATATAATTTCATACTTAAAAAATAAATCAATATTTATTTTTAAACAAATTCCACTTTCACATATAAATTCCATAATGAATTTATATTTCAAAATATCCATGCATATACAATTTCAATTATCCATTTCAATTTATCTTCAAAAAGATAAATTCTCTAAACGTTTCATTTCACATTGGAAAAACATTTCCATACTTATTAAATAAGTAATTCACGAATTTTATTTATTTTCAACACTTAGAAAATATTCAATATACTTCAATCGAAATTAAGTATATATTTCATTCTTTAAGGAAATCATTCTCTTTAACATATTTATTTGGGCCAAAACGAATGTTACGTAAAACATTGTTACGACAACCCAAAATCACTAGTATAGGGATTCGAAATTAAAATAGATATATAAATCCCAATACTATACAAAACATTTCCTTTCGGAAATCATTTACTATAACAACGGTGTTATAGTCCATTATTTCCTTCTATTTCTCGAAAACGTCTATTTCAACAATAAATGTTGAAATCTATGGTTTCGAATCTCAACACAATTAAAACTTCGTTAGATCGTTTTAATTTAATTTCAAATATCACATTCAAAACAATTTCTTTAACATATTATTCACTATTCAAAAACGTGAATATACTACGTTAACAACTTTCATCCTTTTATTCATTTTAATTCAAAGGATTATTCACAATTCAAAGATGTGAATATAACTCCATTTATAGGTTTCAACAATTAACTTATCAAAATAAGTTGTTTGCGAATTTATAAAACAACGTTTATAAATTCCATTTCTATTTATTTATAAAAACTTCCTTTTTATAAATTCCTTTATTAACCTATTCCAGTTTATAACTCAATTATAAACTAAAAGTTCATATTATAAGTCAAATGCTTATAAAACGATTATTTTACAAAATCGTTCTTTTGTACTTCATAATTATAAATCTTATAACTTATAAGATTCAATTATTCATCCAAATATATTCTTTAATAACTTCACAAAATTTATAAATCTTACTATTTATAAATTTCACTTATAACTTCATCATTTATAATTTTATAAATTCCATTCATTTCTGAAATTCATTTTCACTTCATTCAAACACTTATAAAAACTCGTTTTATAATTCCAAGGTTTTAATTTATAAATATCAATTTATAAATCCTTTATAAAATCAATTTATACTATTATTTTAAAACGTCTTTAATCTCCTTTATTATTTCACCATTTTGATTCATAAAATAATTAAATTTTATAAATCCTATATTTAACTTTTCATAATAATTCTAAAATATCTCGATTTAATTATTTTATAAACTCAATAGCATCATATTCTCAAAAATCAGTTTTTAACTATATTTCTCAAAAATCATAATTTTTATAACTTTAAAGATTATAACGTTTATTTATTTAAAATGAATCAATTCCAAAAATATTTTATATTCTCAAAAATCACTTTAAAAATCATTTTAAAATCCCAAAATCTGGGTCCAATGATGCTACACACCAAATAGTCAATCACGACTACAACGATATCATATATCAATATGAAAATCCATCAAATATCAAAATATCTGAAATCAAATAAAAACTGTTGAGGAATCCAGTTGGATCCCTCCAACCTGTTTCCTGCATTCAAAAACATTAGCACAATACCAATTTCGCTCCAGTACGAAATTATCGCGGTATATGTTCTTATTAAATATTATCCGCTTAATAACGGCGTAATAGGGTCTCATCCGCTAAACAAAAAATGCGGGAAATCAACAACTGCAATATATACATATGCCAATATATATATATTGATATTATATATAATACCAATTTCACTGTTTATGAAATATTCGCGGTATATGTTTTTAATAAATAACATCCGCTTACTAACGGCGTATAATGTCTATTTTAACAATCAATAGATATCAATCAACATTCAAACATGCATTCAAATATTTTAAATCTAACTATTTAAAATAAAATCGAAACTGATTCGATTGAGTGAGAAATTCTCACCTTGGTTTTATTTCCGTTTTAGCGATTTATTTCGAATAAAATTAAACGGACGTTTAATTTTACCCAAAATTCTCACTAACTCCAAACGACTCCAAACCATCTCCATCGCGTAGTGCTCGTCCATACGATTCCAACGCAACTGGTTTCGTAATTTTTCGACCTCGTATGAAAAAGTTATGAATTATTGAAGTTTGTACACGATTTTAATAACATTTTACAACATAAATAAACTAATTTTATACCTAAGCTAATCCTGGCCGTGTGATCTGCATCCAAGGCCTCACGTTGTTCTTCTCCCCTCACGTTTGCATCTCCAGATAGTCACGAATGAGGCCGAACCCATCATAGACCAACTAGGGTTAAACATTGCATCGCCATCTCTCATCTATACTCGATCACGTCACCGCCATCGCGAAGCCCTCGACGCAAGCTAACATCACCAGGAAGAGCTCGAAGCTCGGCCCCCTCTCTCTCCTGAAAACGCGTGCGCAGGTCCCCCCTGTCGGCCCCCTGTAGCTTCCTCCACACGACTCCGTTTCCGATCATCTCCGTATGAAATTAAAGCTCTCGTCGAGCTCTACAAGTTTCATGTTGAAACCTAAGGCTAATTCTTTGTAGATTGAGAGAGATTGAGGGGAAAGTGAGAGACAATTCTGGCCATCGAATTCTAGGGCCGGCTATGCAGTTTGATTAGGGTTTTGTTTTTGTTTTTTTTTATTTTTGTGAAGGGGTAGGGCTGTTTATAAGGAACGAGCGACACTATTCATCCCGGAAATTCCGAACTCCGATTTACGCGCCGTAACCAGCGTTTCTAGGGTTTACCCCGCGTTCCGGACACAATGGAACGGGTTTCGAAAGCTAATTCGGAAGTATGTGCGAGTTATGTCTATAAACGCTCAATTTGAATTAAACCGATTTAAGTCGATTTCTAGGCGTTTTAATTTGTACCGGACAAACGGTAAATCCAATTCACTTGAAATTTGAAACCTTACAATAATATCACATTACGGATCTGATAAAACTGGTTTCGTCGAAATCCGAGACTTTTTAAAAAATGGCTATTTTCACTCGTCAAATTTAAATTAAAAATAATTCGATGCGTTTCGAGCTGCCACGCTCAAACGATAACTCCGATTGACACGAAATTTGAAATCCGGTAATAACTAACCATTACGGATCCAATGGAACTGGTTTCGTTCAATTCTGAGACTGTTCAAAAATTGGCTATTTTCACTAGTCGATTTAAATATTAAAATATTCAATTTTCACAAATTAACTTTTAATTCGATTTTAAAAGTTCTAAAATATCGTTCTAACTCCAATATGATAAAATAAAATTTTACAAATCATTTTCAATCATTTTTAACCCAATTTTCAATTATTTCCATAATTTAACGTATTAAATTATCGATTTAATAATCCAATTAAATTCAATAATTAAAATTAAAATTTATTCGACTTATAAATTCACTTATTAATATTTAAAATAAATTAAATATTCAAATTTTAATTACTAAAAATCCTGGGTCGTTACAGACCCCAAGGTCCTTTCCCGGCTAACCCGAATAGTGGGCGCTTATTCAAAAATAAGTGTGGCATTTAAATTCAAGCAAATCGCAACAAATACCTGTTTAAAGGTAAATTTTGATAGTCGGTTATTTAACTATCAATAGGCGTGTTCAACATCACCAAATTCCAATTAATTTCACAAATTATTTATTTTCCAAAAATATCTTTACTAGATATATAATTTCCACACTTCAACCATTTGAAAACAAACTTTCAAATCATTTTTCACTTTTCAATCTTTGAAAACAAATTTCAAATCAATTTCCTTAAACGAAAACACTTCCTAATATTTATCCATTTTAAATTTAAAATAGTTCATTTAAATCAATTCAAATAAATCCTTACCGATTTACTTTATATTTACGTTCCAAATCCGTAAATTTATTCCCACACTTCAAAAATAAATCAACGTTTTTTTAAACAAATTCCCCTTTCTTTTATAAATTCCATAGTGAATTTACAATTCCAAAATATCTATGAATATATGATTTTCAAATCGATTTTTAATATTCATTTTCAATTTATCTTTAAATGATAAAATCTCAAAATATTCATTCCATATTGGAAAACATTTCCCTACTTATTTAATAATAAGTATTTCACAAATCTATTTATTTTCAACATTTGAAAAATATTCGATATACTTAAATTAATATTAAGTATATATTTCATTTCTTAAGAAAAACATTCTCTTAAACACATTTGTTTGGGCCAAAACGAATGTTGCGTAAAACATCGTTATGACAACCCAAAATCACCAGTATAGGGATTCGAAATTTAGATAGATATATAAATCCCAATACTATACAAAACTTTTCCTTTCGGAAATCATCTACTATAACAACAGTGTTATAGCCTACCATTTCCTTCTATTTCTCGAAAAACATCTATTTCAACAACGCATGTTGAAATCTATGATTTCGATAGTTAATACATTTTAAAACATCTTTTAAAACAATTAACTTCATTTTAAAATTTCACTTCTCCAAATCATACCCGTTTTATTCAATAATATATTAAGTGTCCAAAATCGTGAATATACTTTATTTTCCCTATTCAATGTTTCTACACATTTATCAAAGATTTTCCCTAGTCCAAAATAGTGGATATAATTCCTTTAATAATTTCTATGTTTACTTATCAAATTTATTTGATTACAGATTTATAAAACAACGTTTATAAATTCCATTTCTATTTCATAACTACTTTGATTTATAAATCTCCTTTATTAACCAATTCTGTTTATATTTTGTTTACATGTCGAATCTAACTTATAAGTAAATTACTTATAATCCATTTATTCACAAATCCATTCTTTTATATCATCATTAATTTATAAATCTAAAATTCTTATTTACTTATAAAACTAGGTACAACTTTATTTTAACACTTATAAAAGCTCCTTTTATAATTCCAATATCTTTAACTTATAAAAAATCAATTTTATAAATCTTTTATATAAACCGTTTATAATAATTCAAAAATCCCAATTTAAACCATTTTATAAATTTATCAACTATTTATTTCAAAAATCATGCTTTGGTTACATTTCACAAAAATATAATTTTTATAACATAAAAATTTATAACGTTTTAATTTTAATAAAACGTATACTTTCAAAAATCACTTTACAAATCCTTTAAAAATCAAAATCGTTATTTTTTAACTTCAAAAATGGATCCGATGATGCAATACACCAAATAGTCAATCACGACTTCCAAACATCATATATCGATATGATAATCAATCAAATATCACAATATCTGAAATCAAATAAATACTGGTGAGGAATCCAGTTGGATCCCTCAAACCTGTTTCCCTGCATCCACAGATGTTAGCACAATACCAATCCCGTTTCAAGACGAGATATCGCGGTATATGAGATTTATAAATTATTATCCGCTTAATAGGCGGCGCAATAGGGTCTCATCCGCTATATAATGCAGGAAATCAACTCCAAATACATATATAATACCAATTCCACTTCAAGGTGGAATATCGCGGTATATGTGTGTAATAAATAACCTCCGCTTAATAGGCGGCGTATAGGGTCTATTTCAGTATAATAGATAATACTATATTATCCAAACAAACAATCAACACAATCAAAAATTTTAAATCTAACTATTTAAAATTTAAACTAAACCCTTTTTTTGAGTGAGAAGTTCTTACCTTTGCTTTTAAATTTGCAGTCCATTTCCATCTTGACTCGGTTTCCTTATTTTATACCTTGTATAATTATTTACACAATTCATTAATATTCGAATCAACTGAATAATTAACTTCCGTTTAATAGTTTTTTTATTAGCTGATAATTCTTTTTAAACCAATTTTCTCCTTTAGTAAATTTATCTAACTAAAATTTGATTTAAACAATTAAATTTCCTTTTTAATGGATTAATTAACCAGTGATTTATTTTAAAATGACACTTTTAATTAATTTTTTCTTTTTGAACAAATTTCTATTTGATAATTTTAAATTAACCAATGATTTAATTTCAAACTAATTCTTCTTAACAAATTTATTTAACTAAAATTTAAAAACTAAATTTCCTTTTAAAAAAATCTTTTATCATCTTTAGAATAATTAAATAGGTTAACTTACAATTCAATCACCATAATCCATTTTCAAAATGGACTATAAAGTTTAAATATGTGTTTATATATATTTACCTTATTTTTCTTCAAATATCTTTTATCTATATATGTATATATATTAAAACAGAAACATATTATAATTTTTTTTCCCTGTAAAATGTATACCTATAAATATATAAATTTAATAAATAGATTGCTAAAATACCTCACTGCAAATCAAACGAACCCAGATTTCGTCACCACTAATGAACTCGCCTCGGCTCGATTCCCATCGCGACTTCGCTTGGCACCAACGCCGACGACCTTCCCTCCAACCTCACCCAATTCGCGGCCTTCCTAGCCATCGCCTCCACGCGAACTCGCGGTAACCCGAATCGTCGCTTCCAGCTGCGACATGAACGAGCTCGATGCAAATCAACCGGAGCCATGGCCTCGCGCGAGCGTGCGCGCCTCATCGTCGTGCGATTGCCTCACCTGGAAACGATAACCCAAGTCGCGATTTCATCGTGCGATCCCATTTTTTTTCTTTTTTTTCTGCGGCGATTGATTCCATCCTCGATTACAAACTGGAGGGTACGAAAAAGGGAGAAACGCGGCCATGAATTGATTTCAAATTGATGAAGGGAGGCTCGGCTTCGATTTGAGATAAATAAAATAAGCGGCCATTGATTTTTATTTGTTTTCGTTTGTGATGCTTGCTTCTGTAAATAGGAGTGTCGGCCATTATTTTGAAGTGAAGGGGTATGCTTTGCACGATTTCTTTCCTTGATTCCGAGCGTGATTTTAGGCGAGACTTATGGAAAGGAAAGTAGCTGAAAAGAATATAGCAGTTGTGCTTATTATATGATTTTTTTTCCCTTTCTAAATTCAATTTGGTTCGATATAAATTTTAAGGCGTTTACTTAACGTATGGTCACACAATAACTCCAATCACTATGAAAATTGAAACCCGGTAATAATTCAATATTACGGACCCAACGGAACTGGTTTCGTCGAATTCCGAGACTGTGCCTCGGAAGGCTATTTTTAAATATCGATTCAAACGATATAATTTCAAAACTGAACAAATCACTTTCAAATTAAATTCTGATGCTTATATTATTCTCAGTATTATCAATATGAATTTTACAAGCCATTGAAATATTTTTAATCAGCTTAGATTCAAATTTTTATTCAACTTTCATTAGATTAAATTTTATAATTTAATCGCCAAATTCATTCTGAAAATTTGAAATTCAAGTCAAACCATCATTCAAATATTTAAAATTAATTAAATATTTTTCAATTTAAATTGTTCAAAATTATGGGTTGTTACAACCTTCCCCCCTTAAAAGAATTTCGTCCCGAAATTACAAGTTAGGAAGAAATGGTCCCTTAACTCGTCTATTATATTTCACAAGCCAATAGTTTTTATCAACTTTCTAACCTAAATCTTTTTATTAGAGATTCATTATCATTTCAACTAGCTTTCCAACTTCACTTATAAGTTTCAAACAACATTGTTTTCTTCACAATTTAAATTTAAATTCAAATTCAAATTTTAAACTTTCAAATTTTCTCAAAAAAATTTCTAACACTCGAAATTTTCGAAAAATTTCGCCAGCGTCTCCTTTGCATGGCTAGCTCGGTACGACTACAAAATGACACCACAGGCCCTCAAATCCCCAAAAAAAACAAAAAGCCAAGCGGCTGGACAAGAAAATTACCAAATTTTATACTGAAATTGAAATACGTACCTTTTTGTCGAGCAATTCAATTTTATCTTTGAAATCAAAATCCCAATTCCATTTCTTTTAATACACCTGTATATCCTACTAGCCATAACATCCAATTACAAAATTCAAACCATTTTGCACCTTTCATTACAAAATTTTCAATATATGCTTTTTATAGCATCTTTAGTTTACTATTGGAGTTATACATTCATTTCCATTCAATCTTGCATTTTCAGTTCCCTTTGAATTCAATTTACACTTTCAACTCTAACTGGATTCAATTTACCTTCTGAATATTGAATTTTATCAACTATCTTTTATTCATAACTGCACTATTTTAAATTAGTTCCAATTACTAATTCATTACTAGTTCTAATCCATTTCATCTCGCATAATTCAAATTGGTTGTCAATATTCAGTTTTCAATTTCAGTTTATAACCACGTATATTTAAACTGGATTTCAAATTCCATATGAATTCAATTTACTTCATTCATAATTACTAAATTCAATTCTTTTCATTTTTAATCAATTTCATTTACTAAATTTTATTTCACTACTTCACTTTATTTATCACAAGTCAAATCTAATTTCCATTCAATTCTATTTGCTTACAATTTCGAAATGAATTTCAACATTCAATTCACTTTCATTTACCTGCAATTGTAAATTTATTCATTCATTCAGAATTTATTTCCATATTTCAATACTCAATTCCAATTCATTTTAATTAGTCCAAATTTATTTTCAACTCAATAAATTTTCTTTAAGTTAGATTTTTATTTTAACAGCTTTAAACTTTACAAGTTATCAACTTAATAATATTCCATAAATATTTTTATATAGTATTCCAGAGTCTTTTCAACCTTTTAAAATCAATTTTTTTTTTGAAATCAATTCAAATTATTTTTTGAATTTCCAAAACCAAACCCAATTTTTTTAAACAACTTGCATTTAAAACAAATTGACAGCAATTCCTCTTTTGGAAACCCGAAAATGAACATCAATGATGCCGCAGTCATCACCTAAGTTATTTTCCAGCGAACGAAAAGAGTTTATAGCTTTTCATTCCTTCAAAACGTTTTTCCAAAAACCTTTGAAAATTATTTTCAAATCAAAAAGGAATTTAATTTCTAAAATTTCCAAATTCTTTCAAAAATATTTCCAAATACTTCCCTGGAATTCTATTTCTAATTATAAATCACATTTATAATTTACATTCTCCAATTTCATTTATATATGGATTTTATTTCTAAACTTTTGGTTATGATTCCAATTTCTTATTCAATAATCAATGGTAATAATTTTTAATATTATTAATTCCTAACATCCAAGCATCCATATACTATAATAATTTATAAAGATAATTTCCTTTATCTACGAAAATAGTTTTGGGCAAAATTATTTCATTTACCCGATTTTCAAAACACTACTGTGTCAGTTTATCTTGTTTAAGAGTTTAGAAACTCCCATCAACACAGTTAGCTAGACTGCACCGACCAGAATCTATAAACAATCAACCGATAAGTCAACGCAATACAAAACAATTTCATATTCACTAACAAATACGCACTCATATATATTATTACACTCAAACTCATTCTAGAGTACTACTGACTCTATCTCTAATGAGTAACACCTAACAGAGCCATGGTTATCGCTTAACCATATGCTCTGATACCACTTTGTAAGGACCCGATTCTTCGACTTCCGAAAATCGACATTAATACGTCCACTGTATCAACTGCCGAGCAATCGAATGCCGAAAAACCGAACACTTAGGGTTTTAAGAAGAAGAAAGAGGTAGAAGAAGAAAGAAAAAGATAGAACAGAACAGAAAGAAATAACAAAACAATATCAAAATCTCACAATCGCAGCGGAACAACATATAATAAGTAAATAAATAATCTTTAAACAAAGAACTATATCAGTTATTACATTACATCACATTACATTACATTATCAGAGTGTACAACAAACAAACAGCGGAAAAGAAATACTATATACTTAGTAATATGCTACGCCATCCAGCTCGCCTCCAGATTTCTGTAGCAATTTCCGAATCCAGAATGACCTGATAACCTAACTCTAGACTGCCCGTGTGGAAATTGGTGGGCACCCAGAGTTTAGGAAGGGAAACAATAAACTCCAGGTCAGTCATGTGACTGGTGTGAGAATTTAAAATAGTTTATTTTTAAAACAAAGTACATGATAATTTTGAAATAGATTCGAAATGCTTTTTAGAAAATGAGACTACCATAAGGCCTCCCGCACACACACACAATGCAAACGCAGAATCGGAGGAGATTTCTCCTTATGATAGCCAAAGATGCTTGATACGCATTAAAAAGAACATTTGATATTATTACTAGTGCATAGTGTAGGAAAAATCATTTCGAAAGTAAAGATATAAATCTTAGCCAGCATAGACATTTCACACTTATGCCTACTATAGCTACCATCCAAACAGTGGGGCGCCACCATAAGTGAATGATAGGTTCTGCAACTAAAACCGTACAAGATCGTATTGTTTCTTTGGATTTCCAGCAAATGGTCAGGCCAAGGAACTTCCCATTGCCACATGGAAACGCCTCTGGAATGTCGTCCCGAGAACCTAACCGGATCTCTGCCAACACAAGGCCGGGTTACCCCTAACTGGGTAACTACTGACACGAATATGTCATTCCCCGATCATAACCGATCTATATTTGAGGATCCTCGATTTCCAACAACCACAAAGCAGTAAATTTGCAGCAACAACATAAGTTAAGTATCTGGGCTCCATATCATGATACCACCTCTATTCAGAAGGAATGACATACACTAAAGGGGCGCTACCCCCTAATAACCTTGTCGCATCCTTCCTGTTTTGACCATTTCCGGGGTGTGAGGTCCGACGAAGTCTCGTCCACAAAGCCACGCTTTATACAAAGCCATGCTTCGATTAACAAATGCTCAACAGCACTTCGTGTGCCACATTACCAATTTGGGAACGTATCACTGGAAACCATCAACTACATAACCTCTAAGGGTATTAAGCTAAGAGAATAAATTCTCCGCCACCAACGGAAATATATTTGATAGAAACCTTCTTTACATCTCAAATTTTAACGTCAGACACATATCCATACAAGTCCGTTCCGGGATCGAACGGCACCGAAGGCACTTACAAAGAAGCCCTTATAATCCGGATATTCACTAATCACGATCGGACTTCCCATCACAAAGGGTAATAAATTTCTATATCGGAGATCAGCCGATGCATAAACATTCGACGGTAATCCTTTCGTTTTCACAAATATCCGGTCTTCAACACCGGTCATCAAATGCATTCCATAACGACGTATCACATATTCGAAATGGTTATACGACCCCAAGGTCCTTTCCTGGCCAACCCGAATAGTGAGCGCTTATTCAAAAATAAGTGTAGCATTCAAATTCAAGCAAATCACAACAAATACCTATTTAAAGGTAAATATTGATAGTCCGTTATTTAACTATCAATAGGCGTGTTCAACATCACCAAATTCCAAATAATTTCCTAAATTATTTATTTTCCAAAAATATCTTTACTAGATATATAATTTCCACACTTCAACCATTTGTAAACAAATTTCAAATCATTTTTCACTTTTCAATCTTTGAAAACAAATTTCAAATCAATTTCCTTAAACGGAAACACTTCCTAATATTTATCCATTTTAAATTTTAAATGGTTCATTTAAATCAATTCAAATAAATCCTTACCGATTTACTTTATATTTACGTCCCAAATCCGTAAATTTATTCCCATACTTCAAAAATAAATCAACGTTTATTTTTAAACAAATTTCCCTTTCTTTTATAAATTCCATAGTGAATTTACAATTCCAAAATATCTATGAATATACGATTTTCAAATCGATTTTTAATATTCATATTCAATTTATCTTTAAACGATAAAATCTCAAAATATTCATTCCATATTGGAAAACATTTCCCTACTTATTTAATAATAAGTATTTCACAAATCTATTTATTTTCAACATTTGGAAAATATTCGATATACTTAAATTAATATTAAGTATATATTTCATTTCTTAAGGAAAACATTCTCTTAAACACATTTGTTTGGGCCAAAACGAATGTTGCGTAAAACATCGTTACGACAACCCAAAATCACCAGTATAGGGATTCGATATTTAGATAGATATATAAATCCCAATACTATACAAAAAATTTCCTTTCAGAAATCATCTACTATAACAACAGTGTTATAGTCTACCATTTCCTTCTATTTTTCGAAAAACGTCTATTTCAACAACGAATGTTGAAATCTATGGTTTCGATAGTTAATACATTTTAAAACATCTTTTAAAAAATTTAACTTCATTTTAAAATTTCACTTCTCCAAATCATACCCGTTTTATTCAATAATATATTCACTGTTCAAAATCGTGAATATACTTTATTTTCCCAATTCAATGTTTCTACACATTTATCAAAGATTTTCCCCAGTCCAAAATAGTGGATATAATTCCTTTAATAATTTCTATGTTTACTTATCAAATTTATTTGATTACGGATTTATAAAACAACGTTTATAAATTCCATTTCTATTTCATAACTATCTCGATTTATAAATCTCCTTTAATAACCAATTCTATTTATATTTTGTTTACATGTCGAATCCAACTTATAAGTAAATTACTTATAATCCATTTATTCACAAATCCATTCTTTTATATCATCATTAATTTATAAATCTAAAATTCTTATTTACTTATAAAACTAGGTACAACTTTATTTTAACACTTATAAAAGCTCGTTTTATAATTCCAAAATCTTTAACTTATAAAATATCAGTTTTATAAATCATTTATATAAACCATTTATAATAATTCAAAAATCCCAATTTAAACCATTTTATAAATTTATCAGCTATTTATTTCAAAAATCATGCTTTGGTTATATTTCACAAAAATATAATTTTTATAACATAAAAATTTATAACGTTTTAATTATTTAAAATGAATCAATTCGAAAATTTAATAAAACGTATACTTTCAAAAATCACTTTAAAAATCCTTTAAAAATCAATATCGTTATTATTAAACTTCAAAAATGGATCCGATGATGCAATACACCAAATAGTCAATCACGACTTCCAAACATCATATATCGATATGATAACCAATCAAATATCACAATATCTAAAATCAAATAAATACTGGTGATGAATCCAGTTGGATCCCTCCAACCTGTTTTCCTGCATCCACAGATGTTAGCACAATACCAATCCCGTTTCAAGACGGGATATCGCGGTATATGGGATTTATAAATTATTATCTGCTTAATAGGCGGCGCAATAGGGTCTCATCCGCTATATAATGCAGGAAATCAACTCCAAATACATATATAATACCATTTCCACTTCAAGGTGGAATATCGCGGTATATGTGTGAAATAAATAACCTCCGCTTAATAGGCGGCATATAGGGTCTATTTCAATATAATAGATAATACTATATTATCCAAACAAACAATCAACACAATCAACAATTTTAAATCTAACTATTTAAAATTTAAACTAAACCCTTTTTTTGAGTGAGAAGTTCTCACCTTTGCTTTTAAATTTGCAGTCCATTTCCATCTTGACTCGGTTTCCTTGTTTTATACCTTGTATAATTATTTACACAATTCATTAATATTTGAATCAACTGAATAATTAACTTCCGTTTAATAGTTTTTTTAATTAGCTTACAATTCTTTTTAAACCAATTTTCTCCTTTAATAAATTTATCTTACTAAAATTTAATTTAAACAATTAAATTTCCTTTTTAACGGATTAATTAACCGGTGATTTATTTTAAAATAACACTTTTAATTAATTTTTTTCTTTTTGAACAAATTTCTATTTGATAATTTTAAATTAAGCAATGATTTAATTTCAAACTAATTCTCCTTAACAAATTTATTTAACTAAAGTTTAAAAACTAAATTTCCTTTTAAAAAATATATTTATCGTCTTTAGAATAATTAAATAGGTTAACTTACAATTCAATCACCATAATCCATTTTCAAAATGAACTATAAAGTTTAAATATGTGTTTATGTATATTTACCTTATTTTTCTTCAAATATCTTTTATCTATATATGTATATATATTAAAACAAAAACATGTTATAATTTTTTTTCCCTGTAAAATGTATACATATAAATATATAAATTTAATAAATAGATTGCTAAAATACCTTACTGCAAATCAAACGAATCCAGATTTCATCACCACTAACGAACCCGCCTCGGCTCGATTCCCATCGCGACTTCGCCTGGCACCAACGCCAACGACCTTCCCTCCAACCTCACCCAATTCGCGGCCTTCCTAGCCATCGCCTCCACGCAAACTCGCGGTAACCCGAATTGTCGCTTCCAACCGCGACATGAACGACGAGCTCGATGCAAATCAACCGGAGCCACGGCCTCGCGCGAGCGTGCGCGCCTCGTCGACATGCGATTGCCTCACCTGGAAACGATAACCCAAGTCGCGATTTCATCGTGCGATCCCATTTTTTTTTCTTTTTTTTCTGCGGCGATTGATTCCATCCTCGATTACAAACTGGAGGGTATGAAAAGGGGAGAAACGCGGCCATGAATTGATTTCAAATTGATGAAGGGAGGCTCGGCTTCGATTTGAGATAAATAAAATAAGCGGCCATTGATTTTTATTTGTTTTCGTTTGTGATGCTTGCTTCTGTAAATTGGAGTGTCAGCCATTATTTTGAAATGAAGGGGTATGCTTTGCACGATTTCTTTCCTTGATTATGTGCGTGATTTTAGGCGAGACTTATGGAAAGGAAAGTAGCTGAAAAGAATATAGCAGTTGTGCTTATTATATGATATTTATTTTTCCCTTTCTAAATTCAATTTGGTTCGATATAAATTTTAACGCGTTTACTTAACGTATGGTAGCACAATAACTCCAATCACTATGAAAATTGAAACCCGGTAATAATTCAATATTACGGACCCAATGGAACTGGTTTCGTCGAATTCTGAGACTGTGCCTCGGAAGACTATTTTTGATTATCGATTCAAACGACATAATTTCAAAACTGAACAAATCACTTTCAAATTAAATTCTGAAGCTTCTATTATTTTCAGTATTATCAATATGAATTTTACAAGCCATTGAAATATTTTTAATCAGCTTAAAATTAAAGATTCTAATTTTTATTCAACTTTCAATAGATTAAATTTTATAATTTAATCGCCAAATTCATTCTGAAAATTTGAAATTCAAGTCAAACCATCATTCAAATATTTAAAATTAATTAAAAACTTTTCAATTTAAATTGTTCAAAATTCTAGGTCGTTACAATAAACAAACTTGAAACCATTTTTTAAAAAAATTGAATCTAATATGTACAACAATTTCCTTTTAAAGTTCATAACATAAATTTATTTATATAAGAAGATATAAAATCTTGAACCCAATTTAGATGATTAGGAAACAGACAGAGGCAGATTTATTCTTTCACAGGCATGCATGAATATATATACACACACACACATACAGGAACATAACTATATTTCAACAAATTTCTTCTATGCAAACATCATTCTCACATAATCCTCAAATATTTTCACAGGCATCAGACATATAAGAAAATTTAAGCTTCAAAGTGAAATGATTTGTTTACTCATCTTATATTAGCTTTTTAAAGAGAAATTAAAATTTAAAACTGGATTATAAACATGTAACTAAGGACATCTGATTTACACACATATGTACAGTCATATAGGTTCAAACATCAACATACTTGTCTATATACAAACATGTTTTAACATGCAAACAATTCTCGCAAGGTTGTTTAAATGCTTATCCACATGCATCAGTTTTCACACAGGTTAAATTATAAAAAAAGCAGTTTTACTCACAGAAAATATTGAACAGAGATGCTTTAGAAATGCATTGATCTGGAAACAGCAACTTAACTTCTTCAATTTGCAGCTTGTTTGATAAACTGATCTTTGAATTGCTCAAGTTAGAAGTTTTGAAGTTGAATCTGCTTGCAAACTGATTTGCTTTGAAACAGTTGAAGCCTAGTTTAGATTTCTTTTGAAATTGGATTTTTAGTTAAATTTTGAAGATGAAAGAAGATTGAAAGAAAGAGAAAAAATGTTTTGATCTGAAAATAAATTAAAAAAAATTCAGTTTTCTTAAATGTTTATTTTGTAATTTAATTTTTAATAGAAATAATGAAGGTTGACACGTGTTAAAATTTATGCTATAATCATTACACTTGTTGATTTGCTAATTCCTTTAAGATACACTTGTTATTTGTGAAAATTTTATGTTTAAATCATCTTTTAAATAATTTTATAAATCTTATTTTAACCCTCTTTAGCTTATGTTTATATATTTATAGTTATGTAATATAACATATGTTTTAATATTATATCTATATATTTCCTTTAACACATTTTCTCCTTACTATATTTATAAAATCTTTTAAAGAAAATAATATAGAACTACCTATATTCTAATAAAAATAAAACATACATTTTTTTTATATAACTAATTTATTTTAAGATTTTTATCTTTGGATTTCAATCTCAGGTTCAAATTAAATTTAAATTGACTCATATGTATTTTTAAAAAAACACACATTACATTTATTTGAAAATAATGATTTTGTTTTAAATAATTATACTAGAAGACTATTAAATAAATATCTATCCAAGTATAAATATTTATCATCAGATTTATTTGTTCAACCTATAAATCAATATTCTATTAATTAACCCAGTTTGTTAATCAATTACAGATGTCCAAAAATTCGGGTTATCACATTCCTTCCCCCTTTGAATCTTTTCGTCCTCGAAAAGGAATGAAGCCAGAATTTATTAAAATACTTAATATTAGTTAAATCACTTTTGATCATTTTTAAAATACTTTAAAATCTTTATAAATTGCCAAAATAGTTTTATAAAAACACTTTTATAACTCGATGTTTCAACAAGTCCCTCCTCGTTCTCACAGAAATTCGGTCGTACGTTGATCAGACGTAAGACTGAAAATCTATAAGTACTTTAGCGACCCATTTTCAACACCTAGTGAAATACTTGGAAAATAATTTTATTGAAAAATATCGAAAACATCTTTGAAAATAGAGGAAATATCTTTGGTGAGAATGCTCTGAAAATCATCACCTCCATCCATGGTCATAGTTAACCCGATGGTTACGTTGCCATCCTAGCAAAATCCATAGATAACTGTAGGCCTCCTCGCCCCTCGATTACGCCATGGAACCCGCTATAGATCGCAGCTACAACTGGGGTTACGTTGCTTTCATAGCAAAAACTCATATAACTATAGGCCCCAGCACCCTCGAATTCTGCTTCCAAAAGAATGAAAATTCTCCACTCCACTTGACCATAGATCGCAGCCTACCGATGTTACGTTGCCTTCCCAGCAAAATCAAGCGTAGACTGTTGACACTCACCTCCACACGATTTCCGCTATGGTCCACACAGTAGATCCCAGCGACATCGAGTTACACTGTCGTCACAGCATAACCCAAATGCCTCTGTCGGCATCAGCGCCCTCAACTTTCGCTACCCAATAATCCTCAGGAACTAGTTTGTCCGGACTCCTCACGGGATCAACTTTAGAGCCTCCCCCTCTTTGAGACTCAAGGCAGTACCAACCTATGGTACTCCTGAGAAGTCCATTTCAAGGGAGCGCCTTTTTCTCCAGAGCCATTTTCAAAACACTTTATACTATACACATATAGTATCTTCCAAATCATACACCTAGTATGAATCCATATAAATCTCTTTCTCAAAATCGATTATCCCAAAATCGATAATTCTCAATAAGGCTTTCCAATTCCAAAATTGTTTTTTCTCCAAAAATCAAAAGCCTTTCCAAATCCATAGGTTCCAAACCTTTCCTCAAAATCATTCTCATAAGATCCTTGACCTATATATATATATATATATATATATATATATATATATATATATAACTTTTTAAAAATCTTTGGATCACTTCAAACTTGTATAAATTCCCTTTTTATACTTCAAAAACTTTCAAAAATCCTTTTTCTTCTGGCTATAGATTCAACAAGGGGAGATTCATCGTATATAACAAAGATATATAACTTTGTTTATTCCAAATCAAATATTTAAATTTGGTTCCTCACTTCCTTTCTTTATAAAGTGAACCTTTAATCATGGAAATATCTGATTTCCATTTTACTTCATTGTATATTTCACAAAATATACTTTCATTTCAAAAATCATTTCACATTTCTTATACACAAATCCCCAAATCAGTTTTATTCAACCCGTACGATGTACACATATCATTCGTACGCTATATCAGTTTGATCGCTCACTCGATCACATAATTTTATTTCCGGACTAGTATCATCCATCCGACTTCCTAGTGCGGACTCAGATCTAGTTTCTTGATCAGAAACCGTCATTCTCCTTGCATAGTCATAACTATGATAGAGAATATCCAGAACCAATCAACAATCCATATCCAAGTTCGCCGTTGAAAATCGAGTGAAAAATCCCAACTCGGATTGACATAATTATCTCGAAATTCTGTGCTCGAATCAAGATCAAATCACTATGCGAATAGAATAATATACGTACATTCTACGTATTTATCTTTGTTGGTTATTAGCAAAATCAACCTCCTTTCTATTCACATTCTCTTATGATTTCTATACACTTATTCACAATTTCTTCAATCCCATTTGGATTATCACCTCAATTCTTATCTCAAATGGATATTTAATCATAAATAGTTTGAACTCTGTCCAGCTTAAATTTAGAAAATAGATTGAAAAGTTAGAAATAGATACGTAGTTGAAAAATAATTATTAGTTTGTAAAATAGTTATGTAGTTGCAAAATAGTTAAAATATAGTGAAATGGTTATAAAATAATTAGATAATTGCAAAATAGTAAGCAGTTATAAAGTAGTTGAAAAATAGTAATTAGTTTATAAAACAGTTGTAAAATAGTTAAATGGTTACAAAAATATTTATAAAATAAGTATAAGATAGTTTGGGGTTTAAAAAGAAGGATTGTACATATAAATAGCTTGGAAAAATAGATTTGTATTAAAACAATTTATTTTGAAAATAGTCTGGAGCCAAACTGTTCAATTCCCAATATCCATCCCCATCAATTCAATTTAAATTTCCACTTCCATTTAAATTGTCTCAATTCCAATTTAAATAACTTTAATTTCCATTGAAATTGATTTATCCCTAATTCAAGTTGAATTAATCCTCAATTTCTTTCCTAAATTCAAGTCAAATTCTGTTTGAATTTACTCATTCAACTTCAGTTTCATTTCAAATTAATCCAATTCAAAATTTTCATTTGAATTTTTTTTAAACTTATCCATCTTTAATCATAATTTCCATTTAATTCAAATCAAATTTACTTTGAACTAATTTAATTCAATTCAAATTTCAAGTTTAAACCATCTCGAATTATATAAATTCGAGTTAAATTTTTAAATGTTGATTTAATCCTTTAAATCAAATCAACTTATATCTATAAACCATTTAATCTTAAATCCAAATTCCATTTTAAATTTATTTCAAAGTTCAAATAAAAATTCAGTTTTTTAAACAACTAAATCTTTGAGATTCAATATATCACCAAATTTCAATTTTGAAACCAAACCTTTGAAGTTTTATCTTAAACGTTCAAATCTTAAGTCCAAAATGATTCCATTTCATCTTAATAATGGATATATTACCACACCCAATTTCTTCATTTATTTAAAAAAAAAAAATCCAATTTCAGATTATTAATAACAACGGGATGGTATCATTCAAATTATATTAAAACATCCATCCATTTTCAAATTCCAGATCTCAAAACCCATTTTGAGATCACATAAATTCCCAATTCAAATTAACCATTTAACTCCCCAAGTTAAATCCCAATTTCATATTGAAATTTCCAAATCAGGTTGTCCATTCAAACTTATTTAACTTCTCTAAGTTAATTCAATTCAAATCCCGTTAACCCAACTCAAATTTGAATTCCCATTTCGAATTTAAACTTCACATTAATAATCTTTCCACTTATTAAGTTCAAAACTTATCAATTTGGGTATCACACCTCATTCCAATTAAAAAATTTCAACTCAACATTTAGAGTTTATTTCAAACCATCCTTGATATTATGTATATTCCTCATATACACATATTATTTCCTTTATACACCAAGTTATCCTTAAATTTTAAACCACCTATGGTTTTTAATTCAAAACAAATTTCTTTAAATTTTCAAACAACTCTTGTTTGAAATAGGACCCTTTCATTGAATTACATTAAATAATATTATTTCTTTATCACTTTAAAACAATTTTCAAATTTATGGACCTATTTTTAAAACTTCAAAATTTAGATCATCTTCAGTTCCAATTTATAAGTCATACTTACCTAAATGTTTTACCTCCTTAAAAAAAATTCATTATTAAATACAACAACCATATATGATCATAACCAAGTTTATCATATCTGGAAACCATTCATTATCTTCTATTTTCGAAACTCATTCCCCAGATTCAAGATTTTTATTTCAGTTTGAATTCATTTCAAACTTATCTTTATTTAATTTCAATTTGGTTGTATTTCTATTACCACTTAATTTAATACCAATAGTTTAACAACCAATTACCTTAATATTTATTAGAAAGAAATTTTGCTTTATATATCAAAATATATTCTTATATAAAATCATTTAAAATCTTTATATAAAAAAATAACAAGTACGCTCTCTCTCTCTCTCACACACACATATATATACATACTCAACTCATTCTAGGGTACCATTGACCCTATCCTTAATGAGTAATCCCACCAGAACCAAGGTTCTGGCTTAACCTTCGGCTCTGATACCAAATGTAACGACCTGGAAATTTCGATCCCGAAAATTCCAGATAGTTAGAGAAAAGAAAGAAAGAGATAGAAGAAGAAACAGGAACAAGTCACAGAAACCTCACATTCGCAGCGGATCAAAATATAATATCACATAAATAACAGTTTACAAAAAAAGAACTGTATCAGTACACTTACATTTTTATACATCAGAGTTACAACTAATACACAACACTGGACAGTTTAAAAAAACATGACCTAGATAAACTATAATATATACAGCGGGATACGCTCCATACATTCCTGCCATCCAGCACGCCTCCTGAGCTCCAAAACGTGCTTACCTGAAAATCTGTAATACTCGGTCTGACCCAAGCATTACATCAAAGTAACACCTGGGTCAGGCTGGAAACCAGCGCGAGTAAACTCATCTAACATGGATTACAAAAGCATACAACTTATATAAACCTGGGTAACTTGTATCAATTTACAACTTCACAAGTTGTTATAGACACCACTTATTTCACAACTTGGAAACTTACTCGAACCTCTTCCATTCTTATCCTCTTCTACTTCTTCCAGCCTTTCCTATTGTCACTTGCACGCAATGACACAGTGCATCTGCACACCCAATCTGGACGTCGTCGACCATCTCTAAATCCTCCAACACATCATCATTGACCACTCCATCACAGAGGAGCACCTAGATCGACGTTGCCTTCCTTAATTAAAAATCGAACCAAACGCCTCTCCCTGGAACCACTTCTCCGACACAAAATGTCTTATCGAAGACAACCCCGGTCACCAGAAACCACATGATTGCACCAGTAGCAGCGCAAAACCCCCTTCTTTCTATTTTCCCACCATCGATCGTCCATAGATCATCTACGACAACGCAAAAAACCAGGCTTCAACATTGACCCAACAAGCTCATCTAACCCTACTTTCCCCTTTTCCCATCACCACGGCCATCGAGAATCCCTACCATTATTTTTTCCGAGACCGCCGTCCTTACATCCTCCTCTGAACATACTCTCGACCACTATCATTACGCCTGTCGACGGAATTAGATCGAAATCCCCTTTATGAACAACCCAAAAATTCTCTTCAAATTCATGTTTAAAAATTATGATTTTTCCTTTAAAAATCATCATTTCAAAAATCGAGTTAGATCATATAAATAAATCTTGAGCTTAAAATACTTTATTTTCCGACTTTAATTTATTTACCCCTGTAAACTTCCATTTCCGACATAATTACATTATAAACAAACTTGAAACCATTTTATAAAAAAATTGAATCTTATATGTACAACAATTTCATTTTAAAGTTCATAACATAAATTTATTTATATAAGAAGATATAAAATCTTGAACCTGATTTAGATGATTTGGAAATAGACAAAGGCAGATTTATTCTTTCACAGGCATGCATGAATGCACACACACACACACACACACACACACACACACACACACAGAGGAACATAACTATACTTCAACAAATTTCTTCTATGCAAACATCATTCTCACATAATCCTCAAATATTTTCACAGGCAACAGACATATAAGTTTCAAAGTGAAATGATTTGTTTACTCATCTTATATTAGCTTTTTAAAGAGAAATTAAAATTGAAATCTGGATTATAAACTTGTAACTAAGGACATGGGATTTACACACATATGTACAGTCATATAGGTTCAAACATCAGCATACTTGTCTATATACAAACATGTTTTAACATGCAAACAATTCTCGCAAGGTTGTTTAAATGCTTATTCACATGCATCAGTTTTCACACAGGTTAAATTATAAAAAAAACCAGTTTTACTCACAGAAAATATTGAAAAGAGATGCTTTAGAAATGCATTGATCTGGAAACAGCAACTTGACTTCTTCAATTTGCAGCTTGTTTGATAAACTGATCTTTGAATTGCTCAAGTTAGAAGTTTTGAAGTTGAATCTGCTTGCAAACTGATTTGCTTTGAAACAGTTGAAGCCTAGTTTAGATTTCTTTTGAAATTGGATTTTTTGTTAAATATTGAAGATGAAAGAAGATTGAAAGAAAGAGAAAAAATATTTTGATCTGAAAATAAATTTAGAAAAATCAGTTTTCTTAAATGTTTATTTTGTAATTTAATTTTTAATAGAAATAATGAAGGTTGACACTTGTCAAAATTTATGCTATAATCATTACACTTATTGATTTGCTATTTCCTTTAAGCTACACTTGTTACTTGTGAAAATTTTATGTTTAAATCATCTTTTAAATAATTTTATAAATCTTGTTTTAACCCTCTTTAGCTTATGTTTATATAATTAATAGTTATGTAATATAACATATGTTTTAATATTATGTCTATATATTTCCTTTAACAAATTTTTCCCCTTACTATATATATTAAATCTTTTAAAGAAAATAATATAGAACTACGTATATTCTAATAAAAATCAAACATACATTTTTTTATATAACTAATTTATTTTGAGATTTTTATTTTTGGATTTCAATCTCAGGTTCAAATTAAATTTAAATTGACTCATATGTATTTTTAAACAAACACATATTACATTTATTTGAAAATAATGATTTTGCAAATTTTAGATAATTATATTAGAAGACTATCAAATAAATATCTATCCAAGTATAAATATATTTCATCAGATTTATTTGTTCAATCTATAAATCAATATTCTACTAATTAACCCAGTTTGTTAATCAATTGTAGATGTCCAAAAATTCGGGTTATCACATAAATAGTGATTGAAAAAGTGATGAGTGTTGATATTAATCATATATTAACTTGAGATAGTATATTTAGTAAATTTCTTTAGAAATTTAAACAAGATTTACAATAACTTTTGATGGGTAAAAATTCCACGACCATCTCTATTTCTATCATATTTCTAACGATCATCACTCATCAAAATCCAACATAGTATGTCAATATGTGGTATTTTAAACTGGAAATCATTCGTTTTTAAATTTATTATATTTTTAGCAATAAAAACATCTAAAGTATTCACTCTCATTTAAAAGTCCTCATGGCTATGCATGGCTGAATTACTTGGAATTTTCGATTATGTTCTTCCATGCTCATTTAATAGTCCTCACAGTTATTCATGTATGGAACACATATCAAAATTGATTGATTAAATAGACAAGTTGATTATAATCCCATTTAAAAGTCCTTACGGTTATGCATGTTTAGAAGATACTTGATTTTATTTTTATTTTATAAAATTTGGAATGTTACTAATCTCATTTAAAAATCCTAACGGTTATGCATGGTTAGTAGATACTAAAGTTCCTGATATATATACACCACAATTAGACAAACTATATGGTTTTGTATACCAACATCATCCCTATCACTCTAATGGAATATGTGTCAAATAGAGTATTTATGATTTTTATTTGATTTTTTTATTGAAATTTAATATTTATACTCGATTGGGTATTAATACTGTATTAATGTCTATCACTTTATCTCTATTTTTATAACACATTACTCTTTTGCTGATAACAAAAGGGGGAGAGAAAAGTTAAGATTTTGGCAAATAAAGGTTAAATGTTTTATTCTGTATTTTCTATTTGCATCTAGATACATTCACATATTTTTATTTATTTACATGCATATGTGAAAGGGGAGTTTTGTGTAGAGAGGAAGCATTCAAATAGGGGAGCAAAGTGAGTGATCAAATACATTTAATATATTTAAAGTCTTAAATATATGTTTGTTATCATCAAAAGGGGGAGATCATTGAATATGCTAATATATGATTTTTGTTTGATGATAACAAACATATATATATATATATTCATCTAAATGTATTTGTTATTGTACTATTTTATTTTCACATAATTAAATAAATATTTGCTGAATAAAATAAATAACACAAAATTTAAATTCAAACAAATATTTTATTCAAACAAATATTTTATCACAAATTCGAATAGTACAAATTTGAGCTCTCACTGTATATATACAGTTTGCAATTACAATACAATTTCGATTACAATAAAAAATTTCACTATACAGTTATCATTTACATCAGCACTTCACTACATATCACTCGTTCACTTGTATTTTATCTTCAACGCTATTCCAGTCTGAATCCTGCATCCGAGTTATCTGCAAAATACACACTGAAGCAGTAAAATTGAAAAAGAAATATTTTTACAGTGTAAAATAAAATGTATTTTGAAAATATTATTTGCCTCGGTTATTTAGGTTATTCGTTATCATATTCAATTTTGAATTCATCATACACGAACAACTTATGACATGCATAGTGTATCACTGTACATACCACAAGGCCGTGCACACTGGTATACACATGATAAAATTGCAGGGAGACGTGAGCACAAGGTTGAACCCAATCAAAAGCCAGGTTCAACTCAAACGAAACACAAATAAAGACACGATATTAGCACTAGGTCAAACCCAAGCTGTAAGCTGAATTCAACACAGGTGTAATCCAAATGTACAAGTTCAATAAAATGGTCAAGACAACACATATATGCAATGACACACAGACACGTTGAACAATGCATATTGAAGCCTGCAAGCATTTCAAACTCAAAGCAATACACACATGTAACTTCAATTGAAAACAGAATGGTACAAGTGCAGCCTCAAAATGAAGACAACAAGTTAACATGACTTGAAGCAATGAAATCAGAACAGAGGATCAAGTGCAGTCACAAATGTACAAAACCAAGGGCAAGTCCAATATTCAAAGTAGACTACATGATGATGCCAGAAAGTAGACTGTACAAACAAGTATACACATGTAACGGATCAAATGTATAAAGACTCTAAACATGTATGATATGATCAAGTGACACTGTGGCTACCAATTGAACACAGTCTCGACCAAAACAAATAACTATGCCAGACTTCAACATGGTGTGGATTCAAGGCAATGGAATATGTACATGGAAATTCAAATGAACCAAAACTGTATACAAGAATACAATAAAAACTAGAGGTTTGCAACTAAGCTAATGAACAAACAAAACAACCAGACAGACTCAAGAGCACAAGGAACTGAACGAAAGAGAAAGATGCACAATAACCATACACATATAAACATACATACATATGTATGTATATATGTACATGTGTGTATGTGCACTGTTTCTAACAGCTAGCTCAATGAACAATACATATGACACAATGACAGCAACCAAGTGGACAGTGGTAGCTTCAAACTACAGATGCAACCAAACAGTCCTGACAGTGGTGATCAGAACATAAACTAGGCATGTATAAGCAACTCACCAAATGCAACACAAACTCAAGTATAAATGTACAAAATCAAAAGCTACCAAGGACGGAGTTCACATGACAACATACATAATCAGGCATGAATGCATCAGAGTAATGAAATGTCCAGACCAGATTTTGAGATGACAATGCAGCTTCAAATGAAAACAGTGTCACCAACTTATATACAGTTCAAGCTAGCAAAAATTGGAACCAAATCAAGTCGAAGACAACATAAATACCTAAGCAGTCTCAATTCATTAAGTAAATATTTTCACAAAATCAAGTGACGGAAGTCGAACTAATCAGAAATCAAGCCATAAGTCAATCATGGTAGAGTTCGATTAAGTTACAGTCGAAAATAGAAAAAAATAAAAATCAAAACTTCTAGATTATCCACAAAGCCAGAGCTATAGTGGCCAAGAAAACGAACAAGTCAGAATCCAACAAGCCATGATAATCAAGCAACAATAATATATGAATTGAACAAGTCAAGTTTAATCACCAACATTCAACTTAAATCGAACGCCGAGCTTAAATCAATAGACGAATTCAAAACTTTATTCGAATGATATTTTAGGAAATAGAATCCTATTTAATCCTATCATCACCGGCATTCAAAAAATCAATCGAGTTAAAGAAATTAACAAGGAAAGCAAAAGGAAAATCATGTACCAGATTTAAGTTAATTCGAACTTGATTCGTCGAAGCAGCCGTGTGTAAATCAAAGGAAAATCGATCGACAAAGCAAAGGACAAGAAATCATTTATTCGATCGATCAATAGAAGTCGGCAGCTTCAATTAAGTGAAGCTCTAAATTGTCGAATAAGGAACGAAGAAGAGGAGGCCATTTTCACAAAGGATACGAGCCGAATAGTTAAAAAGAGAAAAAGGATATCTCTTTCTATTTTAAATTAGGCCGGCCTTCATCTTGGGCATAAAATTTTAATATTATGGTTTATTGATTTTATATTGGTTTTATTTTGGATTTTACTTTTGATCATTTGTAATTTTCTAGTCGTGTGACTAGGGGACGAACTACGGTGGTGTAGTTCGAGAATTCACAACTCAGTGGTTGAGTTGTGGCAGGGTTTTGAGCGTAGAATTTTGTTAGTCGATAGCGGGTGTCACGAGTTTACGTGTGTAAGCATCCGACTAATTTATTTCTAGTAGAAACCTTGGAGGCAGCACGTACGTAGAGTTTTGCCAAAGCTGGGTAAATCTGTGTGTTCTATTTTCTATTTTTTATATTCTAATATTATCTATGCTGCTATTATTCTACTATTATCTATGCTGCAATTATTTTATATACTTCCGCAATAATTTTTATAATTGATATTATCACCCTGTTCACCCTCCTTTAGGGTGAAATCGATCCTACAGAACAAACTCTATGTTACCCCCATTGAGGGATGTTTGTACAGATTCTGGAACTTCAACATGGTATCGAAGCCAATGGTAATGCTGAGGATAATGGACAATGAGCATGATATCTTTAAATCATGGTGGTTAGTGGTGTAAGCTTAAGTAGCCAGACTTAAGGTAGAGCTACAACATGGTATATAGGGTATAAAAGAATAGCTCGTGAAAAAATCTCAATATGGTGCAGACAATAAAGTTGGCATAGTGGATGATGCATGAATAAATGCGAGCCAAGCTGGAGATTTGTCTGGGTGTCTCGCATTGTATGTTGATAATGGATGTATATTGAAAAGAAGAACAGTGTCACTTCGTGAATGGAGGTGGAGTGGTGTCTATATATATATATGTATATGTATATATGTATATATAAGTTTGGTTGCATGTAAAATAACAGATTTCTTTTGTTGAAAGATGTGAACAAACTATATTGCCCCCACAAGGAGATGTGTAGATGGATCTCAAAATTTCAATAATAAAATGGGATAAATAAAGTTGCAGAATAATATTTTGGATTACATTGCTCCCAACATTGTTACTTCATATTTGGGCCATGTTTCTTTGCTGGTCCCAATGTACAGATTTCGAAGTAGAATTCATCTTGCAATATTATGTCATGTACACGGTGAGAAATATAATATAAAGAATAGACGATTCTTATTGTAAACTGTAATATTACTTTATAGCTGCACATAGTTATGTTCGCCGCTAATTTGTATAGTAATGACACTATTGTAATAAGTTCACCCTTAACCTTCATCCAACTATTTCCAAATAAAAAAATTCCTTGATTCAGTAACAATATTTATTGCCATGCTAGAGATTTTGACTTTGAGTTGATTATAGTTAACCGCGATACTAACCTTATACAACTAAGGATATGAATTCTATATTAAATAATGTTTCACTTGCAATGCTTCTACTTAGACCCAAGTCACTCAATGGTCGTTTATCATGATTTATTTATAATGAAAGTGGAGTGTCCATATTGAAGTTCAATTGTTGAGAGAACTATGTAATACTGTTACTTGTGATTTCCTATTCATCCTATTTGTTGTTATCCTACAAGAAACTCTAGGACAAGTCATTTCATTGTTATCCAATAACTATGAACGTGTAACCCTTGGTCTCGCCAGCAGTTATAATTAATACACTTTGTAACAATTAGAGATCGTTATATATTCTGGTCTCAACGGATGTATCGATATCCTTTTCTAGAAGATCATGACCATAAATATTTCATATAACATGTTATTTTATATTGTAGTACTTTTTTCATGATTATAACTCCTAGCTATCGAATTACATATCATTTAAGGTCTTTATGCTTAATATAATTTAAATTAATTACTTAATTAATTATATCATTATATAACAAAGTATGTAACATAAATCAAATACCTATATCCTGAATAGGATTGGTTGCATGGTTAGATATATGTAAGTACGTAATTACCTCCAGGGAATACACTTCGCTCTCTCACAAACTAACTCAAAGTTACAAGAAATCATATATCTAAGCTTCTCATACAACATTAATGAAGGTGCACGATCCGATTTTACAAATTTGGGTAAAAGTAGCGGAACGACTGATAAGTTAATTAATTAAAGAAATTAGTTATAAGAATAAACATTAATTCATTACAAAAGAAAATGAATGGATTAAACAAGGTAAATATATAGGGAACATTTATTTACTTTGTGAATACGAAATTGAATGAAAATAACGAGAATCTAATTAATGAAATATGATTAAATTTTATCGTAAATAATAGAAGTCGATTAACTAGTAATTAAGGGAAGTTAGATATAATTAAATTCGCCTATAAACATGTAAGGAGAAGATTTAATATTTGTATAAAAGTGATCTTATATTAAAGGTAATTAGATTTGATCGTATGTATAAAGCGGAATGTAAACATTTGAATAAAGAATATTTTTTCTAAGGGAAACGAGGAAGGTTTGCATGTAATTGAAATCAATTTAAGCACGTGAATAAGAAATAATTACATGTTACATATGAGGTAATCAAATTTAGTATTTGAATAGAAAGGAACATGCAAAGGAGAAAATAAATTAATAATAAGGAAAATAAGAAAGGAATTAAATTAATTTTATTGCAAGAATTACCTAAGAAAGATTGGGTTAATTATGTATAGGACACTTTTAAAAGTAAAATAAATGGACCAAAGGTAGTTAGAGAAATTAAAGTCAACCTAACTAATGAGAATAAATAAATTTGAATGTCAAATGATAAAGAATCAAAATGTGAATGTTGAATGAAGGAAATCTTTTATTTAATGAAAAAGACTAATAAAAATGAATAAGAGGGATTTAAGACCATTAATATAAATACCCTTCACCGCATCCTTTACATTAACGTTATGTTCATTGAAAGCAAAAAGGAAAAATAACAAAACTGCATTATCAAACTAAGGCTGGCCACATTTCAAGGGAGGGAGGAAGAGGAAATCGAAAATCAAAGGCAAAGCTCCAACTTTAAAGGAAAAGAAATGATTTAAACAAAGATTTCAAAACTTTTCTAGTCTAAAGTCAGTAAAATTTCCCCTAAAACCTTCCAAACCCATTTGGGATTTTGTTTGCATGATTTTATGTTGATTAACATGTTTGAATGATCAATTGTAACTTTTAATATGTTTCATGATTTATATGAAAGGGATTTAGTCATGTTTGGGGGTAAAATATAGTTTAATCAAATCTATATAACACGAAAATTTATTATGATGTTTTTAATGATAAAATATAGATGGGTTCTTAATTTCGTAATTTATATATGAAGAAATGACATATAAGCTTTGGGATTTCGTAATTTTTATATAACATTTACAAGTTAAAATTGTATTAACTTATTTGAAATTTGAAATGGTGTAAGCTTAGGGAAGCAGAGAAATGATAGTTGCATCACTTAGTTAATGATAATAATGTTTTAGTTAAAGTATATGTAGGGTACACAATAAATAAATGAAAATGGATTGGATCAAGTTCGTAAAGGTATACCGACTTATGGAGTTATTAAGTGATAGGTTGCCAAGATTAGTAAAGCCTAAAATTCAACAGTATACGATAGAGTGCTACGAATTGGGAAGTCTATATGGATCAATTCGGTTAAACTGAACTTTAAGGTAAGTTCATGGCTCGGCGCAAAACATTAGGATGGGTTATAAATAAATTGACAACATGAAACAAAGGTGTATTGGGACTAAGAGGGTTATTGAAGATTAGTAAGGACACTTGCTAGAATTTATTCATGGTGTCGACGTTAGAATTAGGGTGGCTCTAGTCAGGGTGGCTACCAAGTCAGTAGACCACCTAGCAGAATAATTCCCAACGAGATAGAGGAATTGATGAAGAAATATATGGAGATGGTGCATAAGAGTTTCATTAGGCCTAGTAGTTCACCATGGGAAGCATCATCGATATTTGTCAAGAAGTCGGATAGATCATTGCAGGATGCGTAGAGATTACCTAAAGCTGAATGAGTTGATGGTAAAGAATCGTTATTCATTTTCCACGATAGATGACTTGTTGGACCAATTGAGTGAAGCAAGAGTATTCTCCTAGATAGATTTAGAAATGGGATTCCATCAATTGATGGTAGCTAAGGATATTGTTCTTTTGACCGTGTTTAGGACTAGATACATTATGTTCATATGATTGGTTAGTTATGCCTTTTGGACTGACCAACACCTTAGCGTTTTTTGTAGATCTTACGAAACAAATCTTTCACGACCGGTTGGGTAGGTTCATGTTGGTATTCATCAATGATATTATATTCTAAGGATAAGAGAGACAATGAAGTCCACCTTAGATTAGTGTTGGAGACATTGAGACATCACAAATTGAAGATGAAGTTTTCAAGTGCCATTTTTGGAAACGGAAAGTTAAGTTTCTTGTCCATGTTATTTCGATGAACGAACTACCAATGGATCCATCGAAGATAGAGACTATTAGTGACTAGATGAGGCCAAAGATAGTAAAAGGCATAAGAAATTGGCTATTATTATAGATTCACTAAGGATTTCTCATGTGTAACAACACCCTTGAATTAGTTGACTAGAAAAACATGTTGCTCGTATGGACTGATAAGTGTGAAGGGACATTTCTGTAGTTAAAGAGGTTGTTGAAGAATGCTCCTGTCTTGATCGTACCGAACATGATTCAGGATATGGGAGTATATACAAATGCTTATGGAACCTGTTTGGTGCATTATTGATACATAAAAGCAAGTAGTTGTGTATGCATCAAGAATGTCATGGCCGCATGAAGTAAGATATCTGACTCGTGACTTAGTGTTAGAAGTAGTGATGTTTGCTCTGAAATTTGGAGGCATTATCTGTTTGGAGAGCAGCTCAAAATGTATAATGACCATAGGTCTTTTAGGTATTTCTCTCTCAGAAGGAATTGAATATGAGATAACAAAAGTGGTTGGAGTTCATGGTAGCATATCGTTTTGATATTAAGCATACGTCGAGAAAAAGAAACATGATTGTTGACGCTTTAAGTAATAAGCAACAGAATGGAGTATTGATCATGATTGAGGAATGGAAGACATTAGAAACATTAATGTTTTATGGAGTGTATTACAAGCTGAATGCGGGATCAAGTTGAGATCTAGGTTTTCAAGCAAGTTTGGAAGTTAGTCCGACACTTGTGGATAGAATTGCTACAAGGCAAAGAGAAGACCCATTGTAGCCAAAATAATTGAGTGATTGGAGATGTGTGTGGAGGTCGAGGATATGAAAGGATTCATGATAGGCTTGAAGGGATGGATTAGGAAGAAAGGAGGACCATATGTTTTGGATGTAGGAGATCTTTGGAAAGAGGTCCTAGAGAAAAGTCACCGGTCTAAGTTTACGATTTATCCAGATATGGAGAAAGATGTACCACGATATGAATAGAGTATTCCTTTAGGAGGGGATGAGCAGAGACATAGGTGATTATATGAAGAAGTGTTTCATATGTCAACAAGTGAAAGATGAGCATTAGAAGTTAAGTGGTTTACTTCAACCATCATAAGTTTTGACTTGGAAATAGGATTCGGTATCTGTGGATTTTATAGATGGGTTGCCAAGGTCGAGAATAGGCAATGATAGCATTGGGGTAATGTTCAATAGATTACTATGAGCGCACTTTATCCTAGTGAAGTCAAAAGGAAAGGTAGCTAGCTTAGTGAATCTATAGGTGAAGAATGTTATGAGACTCCATGGGAATCCGAGCAGCATAGTTAGTGATCGAGACCAATTGTGAACCAGTGAGTTATGAAAAAGTTTGCAGAGTGCATCGGGTATAGAATTGTACTTGTGTACGACCTACCATCCACAGATGGATGGTTAACCAGAAAGGTGAATCGTGTGTAAAAGGATTTTCCAAAGGAATGTGTTTTAGACTTTAAAGGATCTTGGGATAATCATTTGCAACTGGTAGAGTTTGCCTACAATAACATTTACTAGGAGAGTATTTGGATGGCGCCATTTGAGGCTTTATTGTAGACCATGTAAGTCACCTATTTTTGGTTAGACATAAGAGATAGACTCGTGTTAGGACCCGACTTAATAAGAGAAGCCATTGAGAAGATAGATTTGATTCATATTAGAATAAAAATTACACAATCAAGGTTGAATTATGCCAATAAAAGAATAAGGGAACTATAGTTTGCAGTGGGTGATCATGTGTTCGTGAAGTTTTTATGGATGCGAGGTGTTATGAGTGTTGGGAAGGCCAGGAAATTGGCTCCTAAATATATAGGTCCATTTCCAGTGATAGAGAGGATTGGTAAACTCATTTACAGAGTCAAGTAAATGAGCAGTTGGCGAGCGTGCATAATGTTTTTCATACATCGCATATAAGGAAATGTGTGCGCGATCCTAGTACGATAGTGGAATTGAGGGCATTGGAGGATTTATCTGTAGAACTAGATTTGGTCGACGTTAAACAACTGCAAGGAATGGTAAGTCGTGATACGAAAGAGTTAAGAAACAAAATTATTGGACCTTTTCCACAGAGTGATTATAATGGTGATTGTACTTTGGAGGTAAAGGATAGGATAAGGAATATCTATTCATATTTGTAATAGGGTGCTTTGATTGTCTATTTTGTGTACTAGTGATGGCACTAATGTATTTATGTTTTGTAAAGGTCATGTATTAGTAGTTGAACTGATGCATTATGTTAATAGTTGATTGCTAATGTAACTTTTGTTCTTGTGTGTAATTATGCAAAGATGACTCTGCAATATCAGGTGATATTGTCATTTTTATTCTTCCTTATTTCAATTTAAAGGACAAAATTCCAATAAGGAGGGAGAATGTAACGACCCATAAATTAATCAATTATATCTAAGAAAATTAACTATAAGAATAAAGATCCATTTATTGCATAAGAAAATGAACATATTAAGAGGTAAATATATGAGGGACATTTATTTACTTTATGAATGAGAGATTAATTAAAAAAGTACAAAATCTAATTAAACGAGATGTAATTAAATTAAGTTATGAATAACGAAAATCAATTAAGTAGTGATTATGGGCAATCAGATATTATTCAATTTTGGATTTAAATATGTAAGAAGAAGATTTAATATTTGTACAAAGGAGATTTATATTAAAGGTAATTAAATTTTGTCGTATATATAAAGGGAAATATAGATATTTGGATAAAGAATATTTTTATTAAGCGAAATAAATTAGGTGAGAAAGGTTGAATATATGAGATCTTATACTTAGGGTATTTGCATGTAATTAAATATGGTCGTATTAATAGGAATCAATTTAAATACATAAATGAAATAATTTAATGTGCTACATATGTGGTAATTAAATTAATATTTGAATAGAGAGGATCTAACAAAGGATGAAATAAATCAATAATAAGGAAAATGAAAATGAAAATTAATTAGTTTAATTGTAAGAATGACCCAAGGAAGATTGGATTAATTACATGTGGGACACTTTTAAAAGTTAGTTAAGTGGACCAAAGGTAGGTAGACCAAATAAAGGTGACATAACTAATTAGAATAAACAAATATGAATTTAGAATGACAAAGGATTTAAAATCATAGGTAGAGATTTTAGCTTTAAAGGAAAAGGGAAGATTAAAAAAAATATTTCAAAGTTTTACTAGTCTAAGGTGGGTAAAATTTCCCTTAAAACTTCCAAACTTATTTGGATTCAGATTTAATTTTTGTTGGATAATTTTAATGTCGGTAAACATGTTTGAATAGATATGATTTTCAATATGTTTTACGATTTAAAGTAAATGAATTTAGTCATGTTTTAGGATAAACCATGGTTTAATCATATCTAAAATGTCACAAAAACTAGGATAATGTTTCTAATGATAAAATAGAGATGGGTTCTTAATTCCAAACTTTAGATACAGAAATAATTTACTATGAATTTTCTAAGTAGAAACGACAAAAGTTGGATGTAAATTAATATTTAAAATAAAAAAATTAAATTTATTGTTTCAAAATTCCTACCATAGGAAGAAAGGATGGGTTAGAATTTTTGGGAATTTTCCTGTTAATTTTTTATTTAATATAAACAAATTGGATAAGGAAAAACATGTCTTAATTAAGAACGTAATTAAGGAAATAATTAATAAACGAAGATTAATTTTCGGTTATAGTCAGAAAGACTGTTACAAAACAAAAATACCAGTAAATAGATGATAGTTGTACAGGTTAGGTAAAAAGATATTGGTTTACGAATGCAAAATATCATTTTCCATTTAATTATGAATTCGCTGCTTGGCATGCGATAGCTATATGATGTAATGGCTATATGTTGCGATAGCTATGGGTCGCGATAATATTGATAGTTGATTTCTATTAAACTATGCTTGGAATACCTTGTGAAGATGAGTTCTTTAGATAAACTAAGAAAAATTTTAGTGACATTTTGGAAGCCAGTTTCCAAGATGTTGGTTTTGAATTTCATAGGGATGAATTTATAAAGGAAAATTTATAAGTTCAAATTATGCTAACTTATTTGAATTTTCAAATGGAGTAAACAGAGGGAAGTTAAGAAATGATATTTGCATCATCTAAATTGAAGATAAAAATGCCTTATCTTACTAATGTGTGTGGTACACAATAAATAAATGGAAGAAATGCATTGAATTAAGATCGTAAAGATATATCGCTTTATGGAGTTATTGAATGGCAGGGTGTCAAGACTATTTTAGCCTAAATTTAATGGTATATGATAGGGTTGTACGAATTTGGAAGTCTATAGGGTTTAATTTAGTTAAATTGGACTTTGAGCTAAGTTAATGATCGGGGGCAAAACATTAGGGTGACATTAGAAATAAAATGAAAATGTTAAACAAAGGGGTTTTAGGACTAAGATGGGACATTGGCGATTAGTAAGGATGCTTGTTAGAATGTATTCAAGGAGCTTACATTTAAATTAGGGTGTCTCTAGTCAGGGTGGCCATTCATCAGGTAAATTTGCTGGGGAAAAGATTAATTTTTTGGTAGGAAGGCCTAGGGAGCAATCACTAAATATTCAATGTTAACTTTTTGACCGACACCTAAATAAGAGATAGGTGATGTAGGTAAATGTGAATGATGAGTGTATGACTTGGTTCACAATTATATGTTAAGTATAAGTATACTTATAACTGAAATACATGCTCATCCTATGGATAATGGTTTATATGATATGATGTAATTTTTGTGATGTATAAGTTAAGGAAAAACTCATTTTGTGTTTTAGCGGCATGATCTCGCTATGCATATGTTTAGGGAAAGTTTTGCTCACAACAGGCTTTATCCCTAATCCATGTTTTTATTATCTCCCATAAACTCATAGTTACTCATTCGAGTAGGCTAACTTATAGACTAGACAGATAAACCTTAAAAGGACAACTAAAGTAGCCAAAGACGAAGCAAGAGGCTTTTAGCTAATAAAAGTTGTTTTTGTATTTCCTTGTTGTAAAACGAAAATCTGTAAATGGTTAAGGGTTCGTGTTGACATCTTTGTATGTCGAGCACAACAATAATATTTAAGTTCTATTGTATTTTAGCCTTACGAGGGAACATTTGGGATTTATAAAATGTAAAGATAGTTATGTGTAATCAAATTTGTTTAGCTACTCTATTAACTTAAAATATTGATCTCACTTTATCGATAGAAATAATTTCGATGATGATTGCAGCATCATTAGCATTTATTTTGTGTCTCAAAGTAGAGGATATTACATCATGGTATCAGAGTTTAGGTTTCGGGACACTTAAATAAAACATGGCTACATAAAATGTTGGGTAAAAATTAGATAGCTGAAAATTAACACCTTGGGAAGGGTATATGATATATATATATATATACACATACATACATACATATACATACATACATACATATATATAATGTAGTTGTATTTTGATATATATACACACATACCTATATATATATATGTGTGTGTGTGTATGTGTGTGTGTATGGACATGTCTATCCCTTTACTATTACTCTCACTTTTTTTACCTTCATTTCTAACAAATACTTACACAAAAGCGAGAATGAAACAACGTAGTGGACGTTTGACTTTCAAAAGTTCAGAGCAAATGCTATTATGGGAACAGCTTGACTTTTCTAAGATGAACCATTTGAGGCACTTTATGGTAGACCCTGTAAGTTACTTATTTGTTAATTACATAGGAGATAGACTCGTGTTAGGACCCGACTTGGTAGAGAGGATAAGACAGATTAGATTCGTGCTAGAATGAAAATTACACAATCATGGTAGAATAATTATGCCAATTAGAGAATAAAGGAACTAGAGTTTGAACTGGGCGATCATGTGTTCGTGAAGGTTTCATAGACACGAGGTGTTATAAGCTTTAGGAAGGCCTGGAAATCGGCTCCTAAATATGTAGTTCCATTTCTGGTGATAAGGAGGATCGAAAAACTCACATATAGAGTCAAGTTACCAAGTAGTTTAGCTAGTGTGCATAATGTATTTCATACATCGCATTTGAAGAAATGTGTGCATGACCCTAGTACGGTAGTGGAACCAAGGGCAATGGAGGATTTATTTATGGAACCATATTTAGTTGATGTTAAACAACTAAAAAGAATAGCAGGTCGTGATATAAAGGAGATAAAATAGAGTTACTAGACTTCTCGTATCCAATGGAGTGTATCTAATGGTGATGGTACCTTAAAGGTAGAGGGTAAGAGTAGGAATATCCATCTTGAATTGTTTTAGACATTCATGTTTGTAGTAGGGTGCTTATTTTATCAATTTTATGTACCATTGGTGGCACTAGTGTATTTATGTTATGAAAAGATTATATATTAGTAGTTGAGCTGGTGCATTATGTCAATGATTGATAATTAACCTTAGTAGGGTACTAGTGTAACTATTGTACTTATGTTAGTTATGTGAAGATGACTTTACACTATAAAGGTGATAGTGTAATTTTATTCTTCCTTATTTCAATTTAAAGGGAGAAATTCCTATAAGGAGGGAGAATGTTACTACTCATAAATTAATGAATAATAAGTAAGAAAATTAATTATAAGAATAAAGGTTAATTTATTGCGTAAGAAAATTAACGGATTAAATAAGGTAAATATACGAGGGAAATTTATTCATTTTGTGAATGAGAGATCGAATGAAAAATAGGGAATCTAATTAAATGAGATATTATTAAACTAAGCCATGAATAATTTAAATTAATTAATTAATGATTAAGGGCAATTAAATGTAATTCAAATGTAAAAAGAAGATTTAATATTTGTACAAAGGAGATCTTATATTAAAGGTAATGAAATTCGGTCATATGTATAAAGGGAAAACATAAATATTTGGATAAAGAATATTTTTATCAAGTGAAATAAAGTAGGCGAGAATAATTGAATATAAGAGATCTTATATTAAGGATATTTGCATGTAATTAAATCTGGTCGTATGTAATAGGTATCAATTTAAATACACGAATTGAAATAATTAAATATGCTACATATGAGGTAATCGACTTAATATTTGGATAGAGAGGAACTTGCAAAGAATGAAATAAGTTAATAGTGAGGAAAATGAAAATGGAATTAAATTAATTTAATTGTATGAATTACCTAAGGAAGATTGGATTAATTAGGTGTAGGACACTTCTGTTAATTAAAGGACCAAAGGTAACTAGACCAATTAAAGTCGACCTAATTAATCGAAATAAACAAATATGAATATGGAATGGTAAAGGGTTTAAAACATGGATATTGAATAAAGAAAATAATTTATTTAGGTAAATAAATTAATGAGAAGAAATGAGAGGGATTTAGGATCATTCACATTCTCTTCTTTACATTCACATTCTCTTTTTTTTTAAATAAAAAGGAAAAAATCAAAACTCCATTATCAAACAAAGGGTGACTATATTTCAAGAGAGAGCGAGAAAGAGGAAATCAAAAATCAAAGGCAAAGATCTCAGTTTTAAAGGAAAAGAGAAGATTAAAACAAACCCATTTGGGTTCACATTTGGTTTTATTTGGATGATATTAATGTTGATAAACATGTTTGAATGATTATATATGACTTTGAATATGTTTCACAATTTAGACGAAAGGAATTTACTTAATTTTTAGGATGAAACATGATTTGATAATATCTAGTACATTATTTAAAATGATAAAATAGAGGTGGGTTCTTAATTTCCTAAACTTTGGATGCGGAAATAATTTACTATGAATTTTCTAAGTAGAAATGGTTAAATTTGGATGAAAATAAATATTTAAAAATAACAAAATTAAATATATTGTTTCAAAATTTCTATTAGAGGAAGAAAAGGACGCATAAGAATTTTAGTGAATTTTTGGGAATTTCCTTGTTAATTTTTAATTAATATGAACTAATTGGCTAAGGAAAAACGTGTCTTAATTAAGAGCATAATTGATGCAATGATTAACAAATGAAGAATAATTTCGGCCATAGTCAGGAATTACTGCTACAAAACAAAAGAACTAGTAACATGTGTATAGATTAGGTAAAAAGATACCGGTTTAGTAATGCAAAATATCATTTTTCATTTAATTACGGATTTGCCACTTGGCATGCGATAACTACAGGATGTGATAGCTATAGGTTACGGTAGCTATGGGTTGCGATAGCACTGTAATTGTGACTATGATAGCTAAGTTAACATTAACACTCGATTGCTATTAAACTATGCTTGCAATAGCTAGTACAGATGAATTCTTTAAATAAACTAAGAAAATTTCTACTGACATTTTGGAAGCTAGATTTTAAGATCTTGGTTTTGAATTTCATATCGCTGAAATTATAAAGGAAAATTTATAAGTTAAAATTAAGTTAACTTAATTTTAACGTTGAAATGGAGTAAGCATAAGGAAGTTAAAAAATGATAGTTGCATCATTTAAACTAAAGATAAAAATGTTTTATCTAAAGAAGGTGTATGATACACAATAAACAAATGAAAGAAATGTGTCGAACAAAGATTGTAAAGATATACTGACTCATGGATATTGAATGACAGGTATCAAGACTAATGTTGTCTAAAATTCAACGGTGTGGGACAGAGTGTCATAACTCAGGAAGTTTATAGGGTTCAATTCAATTAAGCTAAACTTTAAGGTAAGTTCATTGTAGGGTGTTAAAACATTAGGGTCATGTTATAAATGAATGAGCAATGTGAAATGAAGGTGTATCAGGAATAATAGGGGATATTGACTGTTAACTAGGTTTCTGACCAAACAGAAGTCAATAAAAGTTAAAATGTTGATACGAAGATGAAGCGACCTAAAACTTGACAAAGATACTTAGAAAGACTACATGAAGGGCTCAAGATTATATGGAACCCAAAAGAGGCTAATTCCTTAACTCGACCCGAGTTAAACTTTGACTCGGCACCCAGTTTAGATGCCACATCATAGCCTCTTCGTATTCTGACAATTGATCTCTTAGTCATTCTATGAATGTTCATGAAGTTTCGTAGAGTTCTAGAGAGCCTATCATAAGGAATGAAGATGTGACTATCCAAGTGGCAAAATAATCCAAGTCAGGGAGGAATGATAATTAAAACTCATTGACAATCTCCAAATTACATGGAGGACATCTGGATGAAACAAAGAGCTCTAAATAAAATGATTTAATCAAGTTATGACTAAGGATTAGACTCGGCCCCCAGTCAAGGTCTTGGCTCAATTCCGAGTCTAATCTACAACTCAGGTCGTCACAAAATTTTTGTACTACCATGGGCCGCTCCTTGGAATTCTCTAGTAGCGAGCTTCTGATCTAAACGAATGCTACCCCTATAAATACAAGTGATACTATAACCAAGAGAGGATCTGGTTTCTATCATCACTACGCAGAAGTTCTGTCTCTTCTTTAACTCTTTCCTTTACACCCTAGTCACCAAGGCAGCTACTCAAGGCAATTCTCGAAATTCTAATCAGTCTAACTCATGTACCCGTGACTAATTCTTTCTCAGTCACCTTGCAATCTCATTCAAGCTGGACCAAACCAATAATCAAAGTTACAAAATGGACGTAGGCTTAGTTAACAACCGAACCACTATAAAAGTCTTTGTGTCTCATTTAGTTATCTGCTATTTTCTATTATATTTTTCTATTATAACGGGACTAGTGCTTTCACATCACATTCTAGGGTATTGATTCATTTTTGGGTTAACATTTTAGTTCTTTCATTGAGAACAATGAACCTAGGCTTAGATCTAGCTATCTACTTTGGATTTGATAGATTTAGAGGTTAGATTAGGAAAATTTGCTTAAAGAAGGTTAGAGATTTACTATTCTAATGGCTCCTAAGAGGAAGAAAACATCTGGAAGATCTCTTAGGACAACATTTGGTGTGGATGAAACCAATCTCAAACAAATGTAAGTGAACAACGCTAACAATCATCGAACAAAGGTTAATGCTGGAAACATAGCACTAGGTGCTTCCGTTCAACAAGAGGTTGTAAGCAGAGGAGATTTTAACTAAATGGTTAATCAACTTAACCACAAGATGACTGATAGTCAGAAGACGCTTATGGGCAAGATTGATGCTTTGCTAACACTACAACCACCAACTGCCCCAAGGATTACGTAGAAAACTGCAGAGGCTATGGGACGTGAGAATTCCTCTGTCTCAGGCATGAATAGGAGGGATGGCAAGAAAAAGCAAAAGAAGGTAGTTGGTGGAGCGATTGGAATTGTTATTGAAGGTAATGGAAGTACCTCTCATACCAAAGGATAACCTGCCGCAAACCCTAACCTTATTGTGAAGGCCCTACAAGGGAATATTGCAATGCTTCTCTTCGATTTTGAAGATGACATGAAATTTGATGCTAAAGGACTGGAATTTAATGATGGTATAAGCAGGAAAAATGCCGGAAAGGAAATTCAAACTACGCTATCAAGCCAGCTGCATGTAAACAGAATTCTGCAGGAGTGATTCTCCTAAATTATGGAGAATTTAGACTTCACTTAGCAAACCAAGGCCGTTTGTAGAGTCAAATGCTTGGCGTAGTCCTTGATAGTCGACTTATGGACTACTGGACCAATGAGGCATTCATAGCAGATATGGTTAAACACTTAGTGAAAGAAAGTAAGGACATGAAGGATGACGATTGGGGTTTTGCACTAAAACGACACCAAGCCAAACTCAGTATGCTAAAAACATTTTAAGGGAAGAGTATCCCCAAAAGTTTACAACGCCAACTATGCCATCTTACAACGAGATGATGGACCCCAAACAACACTTGTATAAGTACAGGTGGCATATGAACAGAGCTAGGGCCATAGATGTTGTCCGTAGCAGATGTTTCCCTATCTTCTTAGAAGGTGTTGCTTCTATGTGGTTTATCAGATTCCAACCAAGATCCATTTCTTCTTTCATGAGTTGGTAAGGAAATTCTTGGAATAGCTCAAACTTCACACAGCATAGCCAAAAGATGTGATGTCTCTATCTGGTCTTTTCCAAGGACTAAATGCATCACTAAAAACCTTTATGAATCGGTTTAATACTACGATTACTGAAGTGAGCAATCCTAACAAAGACATAGTATTTATAGCTTTAATTCGAGCTATCCATTTAGACGTAGACTTTGGAAGATGGATTAAGGTGAAGCAACCAACCACCATAAAGGAATTTACCGAAAGGCGAGTTAGTATTTGAGATTGGAAGAACCAGACGCATTAGAGGGAAAGACCACCAGTGTGGAACCAAAGGAGATAGTTAGAAGCACTGTAGCGGTCAATCAGGATGGAAACAATTCTGGAGCCATGACAGAAAACACAAGGAAAGATGGAAATTATAAGAGGAAGAATCAAAACTCTAGCAGGCATGATGGGGGTGGAATGAGAATCAAGGATCTGAGGCCCATAGAGTATACGCCGTTGAATGACAGCTTGCAAACATCTATCTAGCAACTAGGAACTAAGCGATACAAGAAGCCTGTCGGAAGGAAGAGTCCGAATGACAGAAACAATGAGGTAAGTTTTGTCACTTCCATGAAACTCACAAGCATAATACGAACGAGTGCCGACATCTAAAAGATCTGATCGAGGAATTGATTAGGAATGATGGGCTCTAGCAGTACATGAAGAAATTAAAAAAATTTGACTAGCTTGATGTACCCTAAGTTCCAAGTACTTAAGGAAACCAATCTTGATCAAGTGGAGGAGAATCCAAATGGACAGAATAGACTTGTTATTAGCACTATTTTTGGAGGACCTCACCCAACACAGAAGAGCTAAGGGAAGATGGAGCGATACACGAGTTCACTAAAGCATGCTCCGAAAGAAGCTTGTTTCGCGATTAACGATGGCGCTTTGGCCAAGAAGCAAAGGAAATTTGATGATGACATAGTATTTCGAAACCGAAACATTGATGGAGTAGAAGCATCGACCCTCGACCCAATGGTAATGACATTCGGAATTGGACCGACAGTTATACACTGAGTTTTGGTGGATAATGGAAATTCTGTTAACATCTTATTTCAGCATATGTCCGATCAGATGAAGATCAGTATAAAGGACGAATCTGCTTGCTGAATGAAAATCTAGGGTTTTACAGAAGAACCAAGACAGCCAGTCGGGATGATTGACTTTCCCATGGAGCTTGGAGAAGGAGAACAAAGGGTAATCCTTATCTAAACCTTCGGGGTCGTGGATGAAATATCAGCTTACAACGCTTTCTTAGGTCGACCAGCCCTTGTTGATTTCAAGATCGCTTCGGCTCCATGGTGCCTTACCGTGAAATTCCCGATAGAGAATGGGGTTGGGTTATAAAGGGAGACCAAAGCATCGCTTGAGAATGTCATATCGCTGAACTACATGAATCGAAATGAAAGGAAAAAGGAAATAATTTACGGAAGTCTCTCCACATTCGCAAATCGTCTACATAGTAATTATAAAACCGCCCCTAGCTCGGGGACCATTAGCCTTTCAATAAGGCTTACCCTAGGAAGAAAATTTTAGGGGAGGAATAGATGGCATCAGTAGAGATTACAGTTTCAGTCCCTGATGATTTGGATGATCCAACTTGAGTCTTAAAAATATGGTCACAACTTAGGATCAAAATGCAATAAAAATTGATCAAATTTCTTCATACTAACCTAGACGTCTTTGCTTAAATGCATTTCGACATGTGTGGGATTTCATCGGGGATAACGTGTCGTGCATTCAATATCGATCCCAAGTTCACTCCCATGAGCAGAAGAGACAAAGTCTGGATCTGGAACGATTCGCTGCACTAAAGAATGAAGTGGACAAGATGTTGGCTAACGGCTTCATCCATGATGTGACTTATCCTGAGTGGGTATCAAATCTAGTTCTAGTTAAAAATTCATGTAAAGTGGCGAACCTATGTTGACTACTCCAACTTTAATAAAGCTTGCCCAAAGGACAGCTTCCTATTGCCTAGAATTGACCAGCTCGTGGATGGAACTACACGGCATGAACTACTCTCTTTCAGGGATGCATGCTCAGGATATAACCAGATTACGATGCATGAACCCGAATAAGAGAACACCAGCTTCATCACCGACTTCGGATTGTAATGTTATCAAGTAAAGTCATTTGGCTTGAAGAACGCCGGGGAAACTTATCAACAGTTGGTGAACATAATGCTCAAGGATCAGATTGGACGAACAATGGAAGTATATATGGAGGACATTCTAGTCAAATCAGGTGTGTTAGAAAATCATTTAGATAACCTCTTGGAAATATTTAAGGTTCTTCAAAAATATGGAATGAAGCTTAGCCCACTGAAATGCTCTTTCGGTGGGGTTTCTAGGAAATTTCTTCGTTTCATCATGAATGCTGGAGGCATTAAAGCTGATCTCGAGCAAATTACTGCCTTGCGAAATGTCACAACCTCTACAATAAAAAAGGACCTACAAGGTCTGAATGGAAAGGCCGCAACATTGAGATGATTCATTCCCAAAGCAACAAACAAGTGTATACTAGTTTTTGACGCGTTGAGGAAGGGTAAGATTTTTTTTGAATGGAATCAGTCCTGCCAAACCACTTTTCAGGAATTATTATTATATGGAGACCCCACTAGTTATATCTAAACTGGTGGACGAGGATGACCTATTCATTTACCTAACAGTGTCAACTCATGCTCTAAGTGCAGCACTGGTAGTGAAGAAGCTAGGATCCAGCGGCCCGTTTATTACATCAATGAGTGATTCACTAGAGCCGAGAAAAATTATCCAATGTTTGAAAAACTAGCCTACGACCTGTTGATTGCATCAAGAAAGCTACAACCATATTTCAAAGCTCACCCATTAAAGTATTGACAGATCAACCCTTGAAACAGGCACAGTACCATCTAGAGATGTTAGGACGACTTCTTAAGCGGGATATTGAGTTGAGTTACCACGATATCATTCATCACCCTGGAAAGGATATCAACGGGCATGCATTGGTGGATTTCATCGTTGAATTCATGATACAGGATGGTAAAGGGGAAGACAGTATAGAACTGGTGTCAATGGAAACTATGTGTTGACAGTCTGTCAAATGATTTCTTCTCAGAGGCAGGAGTTGTTCTCGAGACTCCCAAAGGACGATCTTCTTGCTAGGCTCTAAGGCTGGAATTGTTTGCTACTAACAACAAAGCAATATAAAAAGGTTGAAAATTGTAAATGAATCGAGAATAAAGGCTGTGCATATGTACATCGACTCTCCGCTAGTCATTTGTCAGGTAAAAAGAGTGCAACATGCCAAGGGAGAAAATCTCACCCTTGCCTATCAAAAGCATGGGAATTGCTAAGCGACATTTAGCACTATACCATAACCCATATTCCTAGAAAGCAAAATGTGAAGGCTGATTACTTAAACAAGCTAGCCAGTTTCAAAAAACGCAATCAATGGGATTGGTTCCAGTTGAAGTACCAATGGCTCCTAGCATAGATCAGATGAATGTTGATTGGATTATAGAGACCATAGAAGAAGATGAATCATGGATGACCCTACTCAAGAGCTATCTCCTTAGTGGGGCACTCCCCGAAGACTGGAATGAGTGAAGGAAACTTCTTCAAAAGGCCCGACGGTTTGTTACTCAAGATGGAGTGCTCTACGGGAGAGGATTCTCCACCCCCTTACTTATGATGTGTAACCGACGGCAAAGCCAAGAGAATCCTCAGGGAAATTCATGAAGGCAGTTGTAGTAACCATATGAGGGACAAATACTAGCAAAGAAGGTTCTCTATTATGGATATTTCTGGCCAACAATCAACCAAGATGCAGTGGACTATGCCAGGCATTTGTAATATGTATAAGAGATTTGCAAAAATCCCAAGAACCCCATCATCAAAACTTATGTAAATGGTCAGACCTTGGCCATTTACAATCTAGGGAATCGATTTAATCTACATACTTCCAATTGCCAAAGGAGGAGCCAAGTATGCTATAGTTGCAGTTGATTATTTTACCAAATGGGCTGAAGCAGAGCTGCTTACCACCATTGCTACAAAGAAAGCAATTAAATTTATTAGTAAAATATTATTTCCAAGTTTGAAGTATAGTAGAAAATCATCACGGATAATGGGACTCAACTCGAAAGTGCCAAATTCAAGGATTTCTGCAACCATATCCAGATTAAAAAGAGTTTTTCTATAGTAGCACACCCGTAGGAAAATGGGCAAGTGGAGGCAATCAATAAAATAATCAAATCCACCATCAAGAAAAGCTTATGAAAACCAAAGGGAATTGGGTTGATGAGCTTCTACTTACACAATGGGCTTACAAGATGGCTCACAGAACTACGATCGGGCACTCGCCATTTGCCTTCGCATACGATTCAAAAGTGTTGATCCCAGTGGAACTTGAAGTCTCTTCTCATCGAGGATGATACTTCAGTCAAATTGAAAACGAGCAGCACTTACTCGAGTCGCTAGATCAATTGATGAGAAGTGGGAGGAAGCTGAGCTAAGGTCTGCTGCTGTTACTGCCATTATTGTCATCGAGGAAGTCTTGCAATGTTCAACCTTGACATCTTTGAGTGTAGTGATATCGATATTAACATGGCTGCATCAAGTGTTGTTGCTATAACAGATCAATGCGACCACGAAAGGAACCAAGGTTCACCACGTAATCAGAGCTGAATGATAGTTTGGAACGAATCTATCAGGATACCAAAGGGCAGGTTCCATATCGTAGACCAATGCGAAGGGATCCAACTTCTGACGAAAGGAAATCAGATAAGTATTGCATATTCCATGAACTAAACGGTCATAACACTAATGATTGTAGACATCTGAAGGATGAGGTGGAAGGGCATGTCAGGAACGGTATGCTACTTCAGTATGTGAGGAGGCGAACTCCAACGGTGGAACCAGAGCGACCACCGTCTACTTCATCCAGAGGTGACCCTGAGCTGGGACAACGTTTGATTATCAATTAATTAATTGACTGAAATAATGATGAACAAGTCGTAAACCTCTCACTAACACGGTTAAATCATTTACACATGTAAGCGATCGCACACGATCCATAGGCATGCTCTGAATGACTATTGACCACACCATAGTGAGAATTTACACTTTGACATCCTTGCTTTGCTTTTGTTTCGTTTTGATTTGGACGTTTAGACTCTGTTTGTTTGGACATTTCTGTTGAGAGATTCGTATGATCATTGCTTTGATATTTGCAATTATGTGAAACAATTTACTTGTATGCCCGTTAGATCGCGAACGGTCCACGAGCACCTCCTGCATGGTAATGAACTGCCAAAGTCTTTGATTCGGAAACTACTCCGAACATGAACTCCAGCGTCAATAATACTAAGTCCCCCCGGGCATACATAATTCGCCTCGAACGGCATACGATCGTGAACAATCACAATTCGCCTCGAAAGGCATATGATCGCGAACGATCACAACTCGTCTCGAACGGCATACGATCGCGAACGATCACAATTCACCTCGAACGGCACACGACCTCGAACGTTCACAATCCGCCTCGAACGACACTCGATCGCGAACGATCAACATATGCCGCAAACGACATCGACCGCGAATGGTCCCATTCCATCCTTCGCCGCGAACGGCATCGACCGCGAACGGTCCCGATTCACCTCAAATGACACACGATCCCGAACGATCGTCATTCGAGGTCATATGAAATTATCAAGTTCTTTACAGATTATTGACAGGATATGAACATCCAACTTATAGCATTACAAAACACACCTTCCTGTCGCAAGGCATGTTTTGGGGGGCAAATGTTATCCCGCTTTTTGGCAAAGCCGTGATACCAAAAGACCGATCTAAAACAAAAGAAAGTTCGTCTCAAAGATTGGTTATACATTGCTTCACCATGGATATCGATGAATTTTGTTTGAGCCCGGATCAGGCTACAACTGATAGGACATGACAAACAAAGCCATGAAAGCCAGTGTTTCAAATTTCAGGTTAATCGGAGTTCGTATGAACGAGATATGATCGATGCAAGTTAGCCAAAGTACGTTGTTCGAATCCATCAAAAAGTTGAGGAGATGCCCATTTCGAATCCATTGGATTCGTATCCATCACTGTTTGTCTTGTTCGAATCCATCGGTTTACACATTCTTCGAATCGGTCGAGTTCGAATCGATCAGTAACGTGATATCGATCAGTTCGAATCGATCGGTTTCGAATCGATAAAATAGGCATCGCCTCAGCAAGTTCGTATCCATCAGGTTGATGCGTTTCGTATCCACCAACCATCACAGTTCGTATCCATCAGGTTGGTGCGTTTCGTATCCATCAACCATCCACAGTTCGTATCCATCAGGTTGGTGCATTTCGTATCCATAACGATACACAGTTCGTATCCATCGAGATCGCTTACTTCGTATCGATCGTTGCCCATCTTACTTTGCATCCATCTGAAATGCCATTTCGTATCGATCTTGCTTCGTATCGATCCACTTGACACCGTCCTCTTCGAGTCCACCCAGAAAATAAACCCTAATCGTAGCCATCGAATATGTTGATTCGTATCCATGGAATGCCCTGCTTCGTATCCATGAACACGCTCATGTTTCGTGTCGATCCTCATTAAAATAATCGATACGAAACGCGCCTCAATTATTGATGCGAGCAGAGCCGTATCTATGGATGCAAGTCAACACTGATGATACAAATTGGCATCGATTATCAACTCGAATGAGGCAACGACTTTGGATACAAACAAGGCGAAATTCGAGGAATGGCTCGGTCAACTCGGCATAAGAAATGGATCGATCCGAAGGAAGCGTGCATTGTCATCTCATGAGCATGTGCAACGATCGATATGAACAGATCGTTTCGAATCAATGGATACGAATGCAACAACACTCACAAAAATGCAATTCGTATCGATCATATCTCCCAAACTGTTGATCCAAATGCAGCGAAATTTTCACAGAAGCTTCTATACAAGGTAAAGATTGTTCCTGCCAAGTTTCAGCTCGATTGAATCATTTCTTGATGGATACGAAATCACTTCGTATCGATCTCAGATCGAGTCGAAACTTGGTGGGGTTGGTCACGTGGGCCTACTCACGTGCTAGAAAAAGTTTCCCGAAGTTTAAGCGAGATATGAGCCTCCTACGCCTATAAATAGCACCCTAAAGCCCACAAAAAGGGGATCTTTTGGCCATTCGACGTCCAGACTCTGCCGGATTCAATTCTACTCTTCATTACCGCTGTTGTAATCAGATTTCAGAGCTATTACCAACTGTAATCCTCTGTAATTGATTGGAATCATCAAGTGAATCAATAAAGATATAAACTTCAGAATGGACGTAGGCAAGATCGCCGAACCACTATAAATCCTGTGTTTGTGACTGTTATTTCTGAATTGCTGTGTTTGGTATTGCTTAGATCTGAGATTTGTGTTGAATATTGCTGATTTATGTTCATAAACGGGTGCTTTCACGATATTGGGGTTTGGGCCATTTTTGATGCAAACACTTTGGTGCTTTCACTGAGAGAAGCTGATTCAGGAGAAGTTGAATTTGAAGACTTAAGAATTCAGATCTAAGAACTATAACGAGACAAACAAGTAAAAGACAAAGGCCAGAGAGGAGTGAATACCAAGGAAGTCAAGAGGCTTCCTCAGGAGCGAATCAAGCATCGATCTTCATCACTAGGGATGAGATGGAAACAATGTTGAAGAAACAGGAGGAGTTGATCCAGAATTTATTTCAACAAATAGGGCAACTTGGAGCACAGAACAGAGGAGATGATGGAGTTCAGAACGGAGCAGGACCATCTGGCATAGCACCTAGATTAGGAGGCACACACATAGAGAATGTTGATCCAATCCCAGAGAGAGAGAGAGAGAGGAGCATCTGCGCGACCTGGAGGTAGCAGAGGAATGAACGATCAGTCAAGGGGGCAGATCTCAGAATTCCCTCGTGAACTCGGGGGCAGGTCGAAAGTGATGAACGAGGATTGCATCTTGGAGACAATGATAGATTGGCGCAAATGGTCAGGCGAGCCATGAGAGGCGGATTAATAAACAGAGATCTAGAAGATGTGAACATGAGTCCCTTTTCTCCTGTAATTAGGATGACTAGGAACCCACCAGAGTTCAAGTTACCATCTTGGAGATGTACGATGAAAAGACGGACCCCGCGGTCCATCTGACGAGGTACATGAGGCACATGGAAGTGCTAGGGGCATCCAGGAGGTTATGGCCGGTGCTTTCCATTATATCTAACGGAAATCGCATCATTATGGTTTAGGCAACTGGAGAGCGGCTCCATAGGAACATGGGCAGATTTAACTGAGAGATTCAATTTAGGGTTCACATTGCAAGACCCAAGAACGTAATGAGTTTGGCAAGTTTGAAGCTGAAAGCTGGAGAGAATTTGAGGAGTTTCCTGACGCGATTCAATGCGGCAGCAGCATCAGCATCGGTGGATCGGCCAGATCCATCCATGGTTATGATGACAGCTGTGTCCGGAATAGCTGATGGCACGGATTTCAAAAATTCATTGACTAAAGATCCACCTATGGAACTAGGAGAGTTCTATCACGAAGCAGAAAAGTTCTTGCGATTGGAAGATACGAGTGCAGAAAGAGAAGAAAATGATGAATACAACGTTTATACGGTCAAAGATGGAAATCCCTCTGAGAAAGGTACAGAAACTAGCAAGGGGAAACGAAAGGCTGAGAGTAGCTATAACAGATCAATGCGACCATGAAAGGAACCAAGGTTCACCACATACTCAGAGCTGAATGATAGTTTGGAACGAATCTATCAGGATACCAAAGAGCAGGTTCCATATCGTAGACCAATGCGAAGGGATCCAACTTCTGACGAAAGGAAATCGGATAAGTATTGCATATTCCATGAACTGAATGGTCATAAAACTAATGATTGTAGACATCTGAAGGATGAGGTGGAAGGGCATGTCAGGAACGGTATGCTACTTCAGTATGTGAGGAGGCGAACTCCAACGGTGGAACTAGAGCGACAACCGTCTACATCAGCCAGAGATGACCCTGGGCCGGGACAACGTTTGATTATCAATTGATTAATTGACTGAAATAATGACGAACAAGTCGTAAACCTCTCACTAACACGGTTAAATCATTTACACATGTAAGCAATCGCGCACGATCCATAGTTATGCTCTGAATGACTATTGACCACACCATAGTGAGAATTTACACTTTGACATCCTTTCTTCGCTTTTGTTTCATTTTGATTTGGACATTTAGACTCTGTTTGTTTGGACATTTCTGTTTAGAGATTCGTATGATCATTGCTTTGATATTTGCAATTATGTGAAAGAATTTACTTGTATGCCTATTGGATCGCGAATGGTCCACGAGCACCTTCTGCATGGCAATGAACTGCCAAAGTCTTTGATTTGGAAACTCCCCCGAACATGAACTCCGGCGTCGATAATACTAAGTCCCCCCCCCCCCCGGGCACACATAATTCGCCTCGAACGGCATACGATCACGGACGATCACAATTCGCCTCAAAAGGCATACGATCGTGAACGATCACAACTCGCCTCGAACGGCATACGATCGCGAACGATCACAATTCGCCTCGAACGGCACACGACCTCGAACGGTCACAATCCGCCTCGAATGACACAAGATCACGAACGATCAACATATGCCGCAAACAGCATCGACCGCGAACGGTCCCATTCCATCCTTCGCCGTGAACGGCATCGACCGCGAATGGCCTCGATTCACCTCAAATGACATACGAACGATCGTCATTCGAGGTCATATGAAATTATCAAGTTCTTTACAGGTTGTTGACAGGATATGAACATCCAACTTATAGCATTACAAACACACCTTCCTATCGCAAGGCATGTTTTGGGGGGCAAATATTATCCCGCTTTTTGGCAAAGCCGTGATAACAAAAGATCGATCTAAAACAAAAGAAAGTTCGTCTGAAAGATTGGTTATACATTGCTTCACCATGGATATCGATGAATTTTTTCCGAGCCCGGATCAGGCTACAACTGATAGGACATGACAAACAAAGCCATGAAAACCAGTGTTTCAAATTTTAGGTTAATCGGAGTTCGTATGAACGAGATATGATCGATGCAAGTTAGCCAAAGTACACTGCTCGAATCCATCAAAAAGTTGAGGAGATGCCCATTTCGAATCCATCAGATTCGTATCCATCACTGTTTGTCTTGTTCTAATCCATCGGTTTACACATGCTTCGAATCGATCGAGTTCGAATCGATCAGTAACGTGATATCGGTCAGTTCGAATCGATCGGTTTCGAATCGATAAAATAGGCATCACCTCAGCAAGTTCATATCCATCAGGTTGATGCGTTTCGTATCCATCAACCATCCACAGTTCGTATCCATCAGGTTGGTACGTTTCGTATCCATCAACCATCCACAGTTCGTATCCATCAGGTTGGTGCGTTTCGTATCCATCAACGATACATAGTTCGTATCCATCGAGCTCGCTTACTTCGTATCGATCGTTACCCATCTTACTTCGCATCCATCTGAAATGGCATTTCGTATCGATCTTGCTTCGTATTGATCTACTTGACACCGTCCTGTTCGATTCCACCCTAAAAATATGCCCTAATCGTGGCCATCGAATATGTTGATTCGTATCCATGGAATGCCCTGCTTTGTATCTATGAACACGCTCATGTTTCGTATCGATCGTCATTAAAATAATCGATACGAAATGCGCCTCAATTATTGATGTGAGCAGAGCCGTATGTATGGATGCAAGTCAACACTGATGATACAAATTGGCAACGATTATCAACTCGAATGAGGCAACGGCTTTGGATACGAACAAGGCGAAATTCGAGGAATGGCTCGGTCAACTCGACATAAGAAATGGATCGATCCGAAGGAAGCGCGCATCATCATCTCATGAGCACGTGCAACGATCGATACGAACATATTGTTTTGAATCAATGGATACGAACGCAACAGCACTCACGAAAATGCAATTCTTATTGATCATATTTCCAAACCGCTGATCCAAATGCAAAGAAATTTTCACAGAAGCTTCCATATGAGGTAAAGATTGTTCCTGCCATGTTTTAGCTCGATTGGTTCATTTCTTGATGGATACGAAATCACTTCGTATTGATCTCAGATCGAGTCGAAACTTGGTGGGGTCGGTCGCGTGGGCCCGCTCACGTGCCAGAAAAAGTCTCCTGAAGTTTGAGCAAGATCCGAGCCTCCTACGCCTATAAATAGCATCTTGAAGCCTACAGAAAGGGGATCTTTTGGCCATTCGACGTCCAGACTCTGCCGGATTCAATTCTACTCTTTGTTGCCGCTGTTGTAATCAGATTTCAGAGCTATTACCAACTGTAATCTGCAGTAATTGATTGGAATCATCAAGTGAATCAATAAATATATAAACTTCGGAGTGGACGTAGGCAAGATCGCCGAACCACTATAAATCCGGTGTTTGTGACTGTTATTTCTGAATTGTTGTGTTTGGTATTGCTAAGATATGAGATTGTGTTGAATATTGCTGATTTGTGTTCATAAACGGGTGCTTTCACGATATTGGGGTTTGGACCATTTTTGGTGCAAACACAAGCGAACATGACACCAACCAGTGTAGAGGTCTAAAGGGAAAGATCATCAATTTTCTAAGTCAAGACAAGCCCAATGATTTTGTAAAAAGATATTACAACAATTCGGTAATAAAGAATAAGCGATTCTACATGGTCGAGAGTAATATTCTCTTTAAACAAGGAAACTACTTAAGATTGTAGAAAGCCTTTGATTACGCCAAGATGGCTAAATCAAATTGCCTCCTAGAGAGAAGTTAGAGTAAGCCTTTAGTCCCGCTAGAAATGGCTAGGCTAAAGCATCTACAAGCCCTTGATATCACCTATGTGGCCATATCAAGGCACCTCCTAGGGGGAGGATGAAGTAAGCCTTTGAATCGCCTTAACCGGTCGGTTCAAAGCACCGACCAGCCTTCATTCTCGCTTATAAGATCTTTTTAAAGCACCTTCTAGAGGAAGGATGGAGTAAGCCTATGGTCCCACCTAACAATGGCCTGCCCAAAGCACCGAACCAGCCTTTATTCCTGCATATGAGGCTTTTTTGAAGCGCCTCCTGGAGGGAGGTTGGGTAAGTCTTTGGTCCTACTTGATGAAAGCTAACCAAATGCATTGGACGACCTGATTCATCACCTAAGATGGTGCTAAGGTGTCAAACCAAAGGATTAACAATATCCAAAGCCAAAGAGTGGCACATAAAGGATTAACAAGATCCGAAGCCCGAAGAGTGGCATAAAAGTAGAGAGAATTATACAATTAGTCTTCTAGAGGAGAATCCGCAAAAATTAAAAATCGAAAAACACTCTAAGCTAATTAACATCTACTTTTTAACCATCACCAAATCATAATTTCTCGTTATTTACTATTTTTACCAAATAGGATCTCTCACCTATTATTTAATTCTTGTTCAAGTACGAAAGATAGAATTCAATTTAGAAACTGCAAATAGGTGATAACTTTCCATTTTACAAAATAATCTTATAATATATTACACCATGTGTAAACTTAAAAGTACAAAAAGTTCAAACAAAACAAGCTTTCAATTCAGAGGATCTATGCTACTTTATCAAGATTCTTAGAAACTGAAGAATCGATGACATGGCGTATAGCTTCACTAAGAACTTCTTTAATCTTTTCCTCTTTCTTTCGAATCATGTCGACATCATCAATGACCTCAATATGAGTCTTCAGAGCACGACCAAAAGCTCTGTTAGCACTATTTAAGGTATTAATCTCACTTTCTAGTTCCTTGACTTTTTGCTTAAGAAAGTATTTTTCACGCTCCAGTCTTTGGACCTTACCTTCATATTTAATATAGCATTGATATATCCTTTCTTTCTATTTCATGTTTGAATGTTACATGGTTTCAAACTTAACTTTCCTACTCTATTTGATGATCACTTCATTACTTATACCCAGAGGTGAGTTTACCAAAGTCGAAAATTCTCAGAACGCTAAGTGCGAGATATGATTATCCTGGCGACATTTAAAATAGCAGGAGCAGTGAGAGAAGGTAAGTTAAGAATGCTTTCACCCATAATAAATTCTAGAGATTTACGATAGGCCTGACTATCTGACCATTTTATCTCGAGATCACTTAATCGTTAGTGAAGCTTAGCCATTTCAATATCAAAGTCAACCAGATACTTTGATTTTATTTGAGCCTCTAATCTTGATATTATTTCATTCTTCTTCTTGGATTCGGCTTCCAAGCTAGTGATTTGTTCTTTAAAACCTTTGACGATCACTCTTTGAAGTAGAAACTTCCTATGCCATTCTTGTGCTTCTGAATTATTTGGAAAATTTAATGGGAGGGCAACCTTACAGGAACTGCTCAGTTCGAAATCAGCTACCAACGTGTCCTTGAGAATAATCAGTCGAGAGTTAGATTCTATAAAAGCGGGCATAACTGATAATTGCAGTTCCTATTCAAAAATATAAAAAATAAGAATTAACAAATGCAAAAAAATCTTTTTCATTACAACAATAATAAAGTTTACAAATCAAAGAGAATAAAAGTCAAGATTATTTCTATCAAATATAGGTCACACTACAGTTACATATCACTAGTATTTAGAATTTTGAAAGTGCAATCTTAACTTTTTCAAGCGATCTAGCAGTCAAAATAAGAATAGAATCAAAAGAAGCCTTAATGCCTTCTGGGGTGTAAACAAGAGGATATCAGCGATAATCCCATTCTTCGACCGGAGGGCTATCACGGGTACATGTTAATTTTATGTGATATGATCGAATTTTTTTAAGTATTCTATCTTCTTTTTTACCCAGGGAGTCAAATCAGAAATTAGGATACCGCATATAAACTTCTTGTAAACCTTGGAGGAAACAATGTCTGGCTAACTTCGACATTTTAAAAATTGAAGTTTTTTCTGAAAACTCTCTCCTTAACCTGGCATATCTACTCAAGATGTCCTTAGGAGCAAGGCTGTTTGAAAGACCTTTATTCTGTGCAATATATTAAAATTAAATTAAGAATTAAGAAACTGAAATAATAACATTCATAAAGTAAACCTAATAGTACACAACAACTATACAAATTACTCTGGTTCATACAAACTAGAATTCTTATACTTCAGAATAAATCTCTCTTTATTTTGTGTAAGTTTTTTCTAAGGAAGAGAGTGTAATAAGAGGGGAATAGGATCGACTCGAGGAAGGTTCCAACACTCCCTAGGTAAGGATCAGGAGGTCTGAATTCATCCAAATATCTACGATGTAGTCGTCTGATTAGTCCTTTAATTTTCTTGGCTAAATAAGAGAAAATAGTGAGTAAATACCTGCGATAAGTTTTGTACATAAACTCCACTAGAGTATCCCTAGCATCTATGAGCATCTTCAAAAGGGTCATCAATTCAGCATTTTCCTCCAAAAGTTTTTCCTGATGTTCACGAGCCTTCTTCAGCGGTAGAGCAATTCCTTGTTCTTTAAAATGTCTCAGTTTTAGTGCGCTCTCGGCAAGGTCATGGTATTTTCTAAATAAGTTGTTGTACTCCTTAACCTCCTTACCCATTTCTCTGTTTAGCTAGTCCATGTCCATTTGTTTCTTCTCATACAAAGCATCATAACAATAGTTTGTCATTCTCTTTAATTAAAATAATCACTGAGTTAACCAAAATGCTTGAAAATTAAAAGCAATTGTATAAACCAATTCATACCTAAGAAGAAGAAACTAGAGGAGACATAATTTTTCTCTCCACCGACATCTGGCTTTGAGATGCACTGCCTTTGCCAGAAAAGCCCTTCTGTGAAGGACAAGTGGTAGCAGCAGTTTCAGCATCGTGAGCGGATGATACTTGATTAGCATCACTAGTTCCATCTTTATCATCTGGCTAGCCGGGTGGGTTTAATACACCACTCCCATCACCACCACCATAATCATCATGGCAATCATTGTCATCCTCATTCCCATTCCTATCATTTCCATCTCCACGTTTACCATCATCATCATTATTGTTATCATCGTTGTTCTTATCATAATCATCACCATTATGACCATCTCCTTTATCTTCAGGCTGTGATTCTTCATTACTAAGAGCGTCATCAAATGCTAACCACTCCTCTTTCTTGATCCTCTCCAAAGTAGGGAATTCCCTATCGAGGGTCTCCTTGTCTTTCTTCAATTTCAAATTGAACTTTCTTTTGAATGTATCATTGATAGCCGGTGGAGATGGAAAATGCAGATCCGAACACTTCCAGATGTTATTGGCCTATGAAACGAACAAAGCATCTTCATAACATTCTTCCTTGATCCTCGGAAGAGCAACATTTAGGATATTGGCAACCTGATTTTTGGCGTTGATAGTAATATCATTCGAATAATCCAAAATGATGGATTTTCTCTTGAGCCATTTGCTACGCAACTTATTCTCTTTAACTAGCTCGGTGTTTCTTATTATCAACTCAAAACTTTCTCTAGCTACCCTCTCCACGTCTTCTTTAAGTTTGGAAGATGTTGCAAGTTCAACTTCCAAATTTTTTATCCACTTCTAGTAGCCGCTTAGCTTTTTTCTCCTCTGCAAGCAAAGAAGCTAGTTTGTTCTTTTCAAAAATAGTTTCATCTCTCGTAGAAGTAATACTTATCATCCATTTTTTAGAGGAACAATTAAGCTGTCTTCTTCAAGAAAATCAGCATCTCTCATGATAGTGATATCCTATATCTCATTGAAATTTTCTTCACTGAGCGCTACAATTTCTTCGGAAGGTCCTTAGGAGGCATTTTGAAGAAGGAGCATGTGTTTCCCCATCTAGAATGTATAATTGTTTAAGTAAGAAATGAAATTCACAAACTTCAAATTCAATCAAATAAGTAAGAAAACTTATAGACAGGAGTTGTTTAAGAATCAGAGAGAGATGATCATTTGTATAGATTGGAAGTTGTGATGAACCAAGGGAGGCAATGGATGAAGACTGAATAGCCATCTTGATAAGTTCCTCAAAGTTCATTGGAGAAGACCAAGATTGAGTTTTGGAAGGAAAGGGTTCGGCCGGAGAGAATAGCACACCAAATTCAGCATACATACGACTAACAGGAGTTGGAGAAGTGGGGAATGAGATATTGACGAGAGGATTAAGAGTCTGAATTTTTTGAGGTACCTCAATTGGAATTTCTTTTGTCTTCTCTGGAGCATTGTCTATACTGCTATTCCAGGAGCTAAATTAATGCATACCTCTATTGACTTATTCATAACGATGGGAGTAAAATCACTCACAAATTTAGGCCTTTTGACTTGAGGAGAAGGAGGAATATCTGTAATGACATCGCTCTCAGTTATCTCTTTATCCAAATTTTCAAGGGCTTGGCAATTGAATTTGCATAAATGTTTAGTTCAGATGACTTTGTACTTGTCAAAGCAATACTCTTCCTCTTTTTAGATGCAACAACTTTTGTTTTTGATTTGTAGAAAGGACAGGAACTGACAAATCCGAAGATAGTAATAAGGAGTCAGCAAGTATGATGTATTGAAGATCCCATTTTTAGTTTGTATTAAAGCTTACCATTAGTGCCAGGTGGAATTAGAGAAGTGGAAGTAAAAGATGTTGGTTTACCCATTACCAATGAGCTTCTACCACGAGGGTTAAGCTTAACTTTCGGAAGCTCCCCTAGAACCACATGGAAATATAAGAAAATAGAATGCTTATGAGGCCTAATAGAAGTTAGCAAACTAATTCTATTCCCCATGCTTTCTGCTGCTTGGGTCAAAGATCGAACAATTTCTTGATCATTGGGTTTTTATTTCTTAGGAGCATCGTCTAGGAGGAAACATCCCATTAGTAATAATTTTGATAACGAGTAAGCATTAAAGGAGAAAGAAGGACTTTCAAGTAGAGAAAGTTCCCTTGATGTTATGAAAGCACTTAATGAAGAAGTATTGCATCTCCCTTTCTCCTGCCCTGTTAACACCCTTTGAGATTAAGCTATTTTGGTGAGGGCAAACTTGGTACAATTGGCGATCCGAGTGATCATTGGACTTCGTAGGAACCGCAATATGGTAAAGAACTTCATAGTTAAGAGAAGGAAGTCCTGCTTCTCGAGCTAAACATTAAATAGGTTAAGTATGTATATGAGTGGGGAAATAATTGAATGGGAGCGACTCCTACATGTCCTAGATATTTGTGAAGGAAACCAGGAAATGGAAGATTGCTAGAGTGCCAAATATGCACTATAATGAAAGCAAAATATACTTTCAGGAGGGTTGGAGATGCTATGTGAAGAGTCTGCTGGAAGAGCTTCTACCCAATGATGCCAAATTGATCCAGGATAGAGTCAACTTCGTCTTGGGTTGTAATATATGACGACGATAGACCACCATCTTCCTTTTTGTCAGTAGAAGGAGATGGCTTGGTTCCCTGGCCAGGCTTCATGGAGGATTTCTTGTCCATCTGTTTGCTTTCCATAAATCTGCCGAGTGATATGGTTCTTAGCTTGAGAAAATAGTTATAATTGTATTATCCAAAATCTCATGCATTAATGACATTGAACAAATTCATTTTATAATTAATATATATATATATATATATATATATATATTCCTCAATAATAATAGGAAAAAGTTCAATAGGCAACCAAGGTCATAGTGATATTACAGTACAACTTTAATTAGAGGTCGAAATAGGATAATGTCACATTTGATCATTTTTGAACTATCTTGATGATACAGACTTTCTGAATTGTGATGATACTGCGGTTTCTTACCCTTATTACTTAAAGTATTGTGTTGAAAACATAGTTAATCTAAATATCACCATTTTAATGATGTCAGGTTACGATGTTGTCGACTATTATGATGTTGCTGAGATTTACTGTATCAAGTCTTACGGTGGCGTCGAGAGTGAAATAATATTATCGATGTCGAGTCCTAAAATCAAAATGGTATTTCAGTCAACAATTAGGCATGCCAGATTTTCATGAATCGATCATTAAAGTTAATCATAGTCCATTGATCACGTAAATAATTCTTTGTAATTAATGAATAGGGTAAAATAATGATCGGGTTTATTTCCAAAGACCCGCTTCTATAAAATCCCCAAATCGAAAACCAACATTAATCTGGAGTGGATTAGTTCAACAATTTTCAGTCGTCAAATTTTCAGTAGTAATCTCAAATCAAATCGGCAAACTTGTAGTTTTAATCTAGAACATGCTAGCAATTAGAACTAAATCTGCCAAACCCCAAAACCAAACCCTAATACGATTTCAAATTTTCAATCAAATTAAGCAATTAAACTAAGTCAAGAGAGATCATACCCGAATAAGAGTTGATTAATTGAGATGCTAAAACTCATTTGAAATTTTTGATTACTTGCTTGACTTATTGGCTCGCAGGTAGAAAGGAGAAGAATGAAGGCTTGTGTATTTATCAAGAAGATTAGATCTAGGGCCGTCAAATTTAATTTGAATGAATGAACAAATTAGCTTTGGGAGACCAATAAGTGGTAACAAGGGATGTCGAGGCACTTCACTATGCATAACATTGTGAACCTCACCGAGCCTTGCAGTTGTTTTCTCAATGAACTTTATATTAACTATCCATTGAACAACATTATCCCTGATAATATCACAGACCTCGATATCAAAGTTAGAACTCAACATAAGCTAATATACCACCTTGATGACTATAGCAACTACATATCCAACCTCGTTGACTCCATTACCTTCATAGCACTATTGACCTCATAAGCCTCTCCTCTAAAAAAAATTCTTATTTTACACTTCGGGGTGTTGACGAATTTATTTATTAACAGCTTCTCACCAAAAGCAAGTGGCATGGCAATTCAACACCAAAGTTCACAATCGTACCTTTGAAGTCAAAGACCTTGTCCTGAAACGAATCTTCCCTGGTATGGGGGCACTTGGCCCCAATTGGGAAGGACCCTGCATTATTGGTCAAAATCTTGAAGATGGAACATTCAAGCTCACAACTGTCGATGGAATTTTGATTCCCCGTGTTTGGAACAATAACACGCTGCGGTACTATTTTATTTTGTGCTTATATATGTATTTACTTTTTTTTGCAAATAAGCCACTCAGGGATACTTGAGGCATTGAAAATAGGCAGGATTTTCCTTTCATTTATAAGTCATTTCGCTTCTTAAACTATTGGAACCACGTGCATGTAAGCAATCCGCTGAGTCGATGATATCAAATTGACTTGAACCAGCGAATCAATAGGGAAAATCAATCCCATTCTTTTGAGAACCGGTGTTGCTTCGGCAACATCAGGAAGGCCCAATCCTCACGTGCATCCATAAGCCACGCATTGCTTCTTGGACCATTGGAACCACATCCAAGTAAGCATCCATTCTTTTGCCACTTGAACCGATGGAACTATGTTCATGTGCACTCCATTTCTTCGCTTCTTGGACTGATGGAAATGCATCCAAGTAAACATCCATTCTTTTTCCACTTGAACTGATGGAACTGTGTTCAAGTGTGCTCCATTTCTTTGCTTCATGGACTAATAGAACCGCGTCCAAGCAAGCAACCGTTTTTTTTTCACTTGAACTGATGGAATTGCATTCAAGTGCATTCCATTTCTTCGCTTCTTGGACCGATGGAACCACGTTCAAGTAAGCATTCATTCTTTTTTCATTTGAACTAATGGAACCGTATTCAAGTGCATTCCATTTCTTCACTTCTTGGATCGATGGAACTGCATCCAAGTAAGCATCCATTCTTTTGCCACTTGAACCAATGTAACTGCATTCAAGTGCACTCCATTTCTTCATTCCTTGGACTAATGGAACCATGTCCAAGTAAGCATCCATTCGTTTTCCATTCTAACCGCGTTCAAGTGCAATTCAAATCATCGATGTTACCTTGGTAACATCGTTAGTTTGTCAAAATATTATAAGTACCAACACTGCTCCGGCAACATTGGAAAATTCATCAGTTGAAGGATTGGTAGAAATCAGTCCCCACCTCCTTAAACTCAACATCGCCTAGATATCAGCAATATGGAAAGAAAATCCAAGGAATTGAGCTGTCCGTAGGTCTTCAGAGACAAAAAAAATAACATTTGAATAGAACCTCAATACTGAGCGTGGAGAGAATCAAAGCACAGGGTGCTTGAAAACGAGCATTCAGATTACATGTTCCTAGAGATAAGGAGCTGCAATATATCTTGGACTGGAGGTAACTAGAGAGCTGCCCAGAGCATTCAATCTCATATCAGGTGCTCGGATTAACCAGCCCCGTGGACTTTGGGGTAAACAAAACATTAACACTTGGTCAGAATGAAAATCACTCCTAAGTTTTGTTACGCCAAATAGAGAAATTTAGCAACCACAACAGAGCTAAATAAAGTGGTACGCTAAATAACTACAAGTTACAGTATTTACACTATTTACATGCACATAAATGTGACAAATAAACGCATCATATATTACATAATACAGTAGTATATAATATGAAAATTGTGGGAAAAGCAATCGTATGATATACACACATAGTGGTATATAAACAGGCACGGTACATAGAATATAAAAAAGTACACAAAAGAGATTACAATGGAAATGCTAATCTTTTTCATTACTTATATCATTTTATGTACAATATCAAGTAGCAGGGGTTGTGTCTGCACAACATTAGCATGTTTCAAACATTAAAAACTAAAAGTACAGACGTTGCTGATGCTACAACAAAAGTAAAAAGATGCTGACACCATAAAAACACATAAAAAGACAAAGAGCACCCTGATCCACCGGTGCTCGGGCTCATCTCGACTTCTTTCCATCTTCCCCTTCATATTTACTACCCATGCCTAGCCAAATTAGGATCTTCCTGCCGCTTTCCTTGTCGGTCTCACCTCCTGCAGGGGGATCGAACCCCTCTGATCCTTTGGTAACCGCACTCCTCTCCTTCGACGCCTTCAACATGATGGTAATAGGAGCCTTGCGCTTCCACTCCCCCTTTTCCTTTTTCATCTACAGCCCCTTCTTTACCTCCATCGGTCCATCTACTATGGTCATCTTGTCTATCGGCGCCGACTTGTTGGTGATCACCACCTCCCTATCCTCAGATGCTAAGGCAACCTTTAAGTTTTGTAGCACCTCTATCTGTTTGGAGTCGGGCATAGCCCCAAAGCTAGAAACCAGAACTATGCTAGAAGCCATTGCAGAGACAACAGTGGAAGGTATGAAGATTGTGGTAGCTCTTATACCCTAAGTAGCTTGAGGAGGAGGTGAGAGAGTTGGTTGACTTATAAGTTGGGAAAGAGAGGTGCACAGTTTAGAAAAGGTGTCTAGAGTAAATCGAATTGCCTGGAGCACTGGAGAGACAAGAGAAGTATATAAGCCAGGAGTTTGGTTATGAACTTCAACCTTGAAGGCTTCGTCACTTGTCCTTATCTCAAAGTGGTTCGGAAGTAATGTGGGTGGAGCGGCTTCAAAAATAATAGCCGTAGATCCAGGGATGGTCGCCATCTTCTCTTCAGAAATAAGAATAAGTGTTTGATGTCGACCGAAAGAGCTTGGGCCAGAAAGAGCTTTGGCCACGGCATCGGCAGTTTCCTCCTCCCTTTTCTCTCTAAGGCTCTCTCTGCCGACGACTAAGAAGTCTACATCCTCGGGACTAAGGTAAGCGACCTTCAGTTCCACCATAGAGGGCGTATTCTTTGCCTCCTCGAACTTGACCAATACCACCTCCCAAACCATGGCAAAAGTGGGGGGGGGGGGGGGGTAGTTATTGCCTAGACATCTCAATCTGCCCTTATTCATCACACAGCTAGTGTAGGGTGGAGCATGCTGGCATCCATTCTACTTATCACATCGTCATGCTCTTTCAAAAGCTTTGTAAGCTTTGATTTTGTGACCAGATGGTTGATCTCTTCGGCTAGCTTAGCAGAGGCAGCCTATTCCTTCTCATTCACCACCATGCGTTCCCTTCACGGAGATGAGTAAGCCCAACAACCTACTCAACAATGGCAGCAGCATGACCCATAATAGCTTGGTTCTAGATTTAATAACATTTTCTGCTCCGGTAAGTTGCTCTTTCAGTTTCCCATATTCGATATGAGCATCTTTGTGTGGGCGTTTATGATGATAATGGCTCTATCACGGGATTAATTTGCTCGGTCAATAGCCTATCACTGGCAGCCTTTTGTTTTTGGGCTACAACACTCTCAATCTTCAATTAGATATCTTAACATCATGATCATTGATCGCAGGTAGCATGGTCTTCCCATTCGACCTCAAATAAGAGCATCTCCTATAGTTAATGCGATTTAAATTTGAAAGAACCTTTACTAAATGCTGCATATCACACCTGACTTCCTAGTCCTCATGGACTATCTCTAGACTGCTGAGAAAAGTGTCCTTGTTAAGAGACCTTATTTTCTTGTCGTACTTGATTTCCTTCAACAATAGATTTGGAAAGGTAGCTTGAAGCATGGGTGGACCTGGCGGAAGCATGAACTTCTTGGTACATCTAGAAGAATTTGGGTCCATTGCAATGGTTCTTATTTGAGAAGACGGAATTGTTGGTATTTCAGCAGTCCAAGCATCAGTGCGGAGAGAAATAATCGATATTTAGGGCTCACGGCGGTCATGAAAGTCTCTATGACGCTTTTGTATATCTCCGAGGGCGCTGCTCTCATCATTTCCTTTTCTCCCCTCTCATGCTCTTGCTCTAAGTGGTGAGCCTCATCCTCCTTTCTTTTCCTTCCCTCCTCATTCATTTCACGAGCAAGGCGGTAAGCAATATCAGAAAGTTTGCCTTCGCGGGAGCTAGTGTCTTGACATAACTGATGGTATAACCTACGTCCTATGGCACCTGAAATGAAAATAAGAACGAAGTTAATACTTGAATTTAAGAACTTAATTCTATGCAGAGATGTCTGTCCATAGTCCTAAAGTGAAGTGTGTAGTATCGACGACCACTTATATACTCTATCAACCATATCGGCATGGTTTATGGGTCAGAGCCATTTCATCATTGCTCACAAATGCGCTTGAGGAAATGTCAATTTGCAAGCCAATTTCAACTATCATTTCGCTAATTGAGATTTCCCCATGTTCATCTACATAAATGGCAACACCTCTCAAGCAATCAGAAATAGATGTATCTCCAATGGAGGTCCCATTAGCTTGACCTTCGGCATACTGTATGGTCTCGATATCAAGTTGTTCTTGAGGAGGAGAAATTGAGAGTCTGGGGCTTAATGCATCGATAGTTAACAAGTCTTCAGATGGCAGCTTGGGAGGATCAAGGCTAATCTCCGGCGACCTGTTGAAAGATTCATCTCTCTCTTTGAAGATGTAAAAGTTGTTGTCATTACCATCTGAGCCCTCTCCCTCTCCCTCTTTAGCCATGGACTACTTCACCTCTCTCCTTTGAAATGACTTGGCTTCTCCTTTAGGGAGGAGACATCCTGTAGGCCTTAGCCTTATTCCTCATAACGTCATCTCTAGAGGGTAAGTCTATGTCAACTATAGGAATCTCTTCGAGTTGTGCTTCCTTTGACAGACCAGCCATTTCTTCTTAAGCCTCCTCATCGGGGTCATGAGCATGGGCTATGGAATGAGTATGTCTCCTAGGGCCACTCGATGTCGATGGCTCATTATCTATAGCAAACCTGTTGGGATAAAGTAAATCAAACTATCGGAGATTGTTATTTGTCAAAAGGAGCTCTACTGTGCGCTCAGAAGCTCTCACGGCCTTGATGGTTTCAAACATTTTATCAAGCTCATCATTGCTTTCCCTCTTTGGGATGACTATAAAAAACATATGAAGGGTCATGAAATTGGAGAATCATTTAAAGTGGTAAGAGTCGAGGAATCAGGACTTACTCCTAGATAGCTAGTATCGGTTGAAGCCCTCTGGACGTCGGACAAAGAAAAACTCATTTTTGAAAGCTGAACGTCTATTGTGGAGATCTTTTATTAAATTACATCCCCTCCAAGCTTCTATAATAATGAAGGATGGACATTGCTACCTCCTCTTGAAGTGTAGGAGATGTACGAGCTTATTTAACCATAGGGGTCGCCCAAGCCCGGTCATAAAAAGATGTACAAGGAGCTTAGAAGTGCATGACTATTAGGGAAGATTTGGAATGACATCAATTCCAATTCTTAAATCACTATAGATAAGAAACGATTGAATGATGGCATAGAACTACTCAAACATATGTATCGGTTAAAAATAGTAAAGCCTTCGAGAAGATTATGTGCAAATCGGCTCGAGTAGACAGACGAACATCACCTTTAAGGATGCCATGTTGTACGCATGTATTTCCAAGCATTTTAGCTGTCAGGATTGAAGGCGCTTTCTCTGGAAGGTCGGTTAGAATTCTCAACCTAGAAGGTAACTGGTCAAGTATAGGTCCAATGGGAACTAGCGGGCCATAGAAATCAGAAGTCGTAGGTTGGCCTGGCCCTATGGGAATAGATGGAGTGACTGGGGCATTTTTTGACTCAGCCTCTAAAGGCGTGGATGCTCCATCAACGGACTTGCGACGTTACAACTGGCGTGTCAATCTTGAAAATAAAACTCATTGATCACGGTCAGGTATGTTTTATTTCCAATGAGAATTCTCGTGTAATTAACGCTTGAAATCCAAAGGAAGTTGGCATATGCTGACCAATCAGATTCCAAGTGCTGACCAGGGCTGGTCCAGTGTGTTATCTATATGGAATGATTCCATTGTCCTAAACATTATGAGTGGACCATCCTTTGTAGATAGCTCACTCATATTAAAAAATGATCCATGTCTTCCTTTGAAATCATTTTTTGGTACCTACGTATTATCGACCAATGATCGATAATGGATCATTGTCTAGAGCGACGTAGAAAGTTCTTTCTTCACAGAAGCACTGGATATGCAGAAATGAAGCAATGGAGCCATCTGATATGTTTAAATCCAAAATATATCGTCGTATCGAAATTAATTCGATGATCAAGCATTAATAAATTCCATGAAAAGAGATGGCTGAAACTAGGAAGCATGTCTTGTCTCTCAATTCCCATGCATCCAACATGAGATCAAACCCTAACAACACCACTAACAAATTGTGTTTGGGTTCAATCATCTCCATCTCAAAATTGCAATCGACTAAAGCAAATTATTATCCCCATTACCACTTAATTATAAGTCCACCATCGCCAACCTTTAATCCGCACAAGAAGCTACCTCGATCTAGGGTTTGTGATAAATGAGGTTTAGGTCTACCAAGCATTGGCTTGAGCAACTACAACTTGATTGGATGCCGGCGAGAGATATTTGGAGGCGGTGGAGCTAGGTGGTGAGATTGCAAGTTGAAAAGCCATAGGGATAAAGCTTGAATTGGCTAGAGATGAGTAGAGCAAGGTCAGTTGGATGAAAATAAAGCATATGAGGAGTTAAGCTGAGAAGAGAGTATAAGTAAGAAAAAATTACTTAGAAAATTTCTTAAGTCCTTAACTGGGGAGAAGTTAAGGGTTAACTCGGCACTGAGTTTACCGTTTTAAATCAGGTTAGCTCCAACTCACCGCAATAGACCGACATGCTGAAAAGCCTTATGTAAATTTTGGAGTGAAGATTGCATTGTCAGTATAGAGAATTGGAGTTCAAATTCAAAATAATAATGAATAACTAGTCATAAGTTAACTCATTGAAAACAACGTCGCGAGACGAAACCCAACAATTAACTGAAACTCAAAGGATAATAGCTCAAGGCTTACCTTGTTCCATAGCACATTTTGTCTCTAATGAAAATATACTTTGGGGGGAAATGTTAACTAGGTTTTTAATCAAGCAGAAATCAATAGAGTTAAAACATCGATACGAAGGCGAAATGACCTGAAACTTGGCAAAGATACTTAGAAAGACAATAGAAGGGGATTAAGAAAATATGGAACCTAAAAGAGGCTAAGTCCTTAACTCGGTCCGAGTTACACTTTTACTTGGAATCGAGTTTAAGTGCCACGTCATAGCCTTTTCATATTTATGATAATTGATCCCCTAGTCATCTTATGCATGTTCATGAAGTTTTGTAGAATTCTAGAGAGCCTATCATAAGGAATGAAGACATGACGGTCTAGGTGGTAGGTAAATTAGAGTCAAGGAGGAATAATAATCAAAACTCTCAACAGTCTACCAAATTATGTGGAGGACATCTTAATGAAACAAAGAGCCCAAAATAAAAGGATTTAGTCAAGTTGTGACTAAGGATTCCACCCGACCTTGAGTCAAGGTTTTGACTCAGTATCGAGTCTAACCTATAACGTGGGTCATCATAACATTTTTCATACTATATTGGGCCACTCGCTGGAATTATCTGAAAACTGGCTTTTGATCCAATGTGACTGCTAGCCCTATAAATACAAGCCATACTATAACCAAGATAGGATTTGGTTTCTGCTCTCATTACGCAGAAGCTCTGTCTCTTCTTCAACTCTTTCCTTTACACCATAGTCACCAAGGCAGCTGCTCTACGCAGTTCTAGGACTTACATTCATTCTAACCCATGTACTTGTGACTAATTCTTTCTCAGTCACCTTTTAATCTCATTCAAGCTAGTTCAAAGAAATAATCAAAGTTATAAAATGTGCGTAGGCTTGTTAACCGCTGAACCACCATAAAAATCATTGTGCTCGTTTACTTTTCTACTATTTTCTATTACATGTGCTCTATTCTAGCAGGGTTGGTGCGTTCAGATCATACTCTAGTGTGTTGATCCATTTTTTGAGTTACATTGATCTTAGTGTGGACTCTTGCTAGAAAATATTCTAAGTGTTTATATAACCTTGTAGAAGTGTAGAGTGGCTTTTGTCAATATGGCTCCCATGGTGAAATAAGTGACCATTTCGTCAGGTGACGCTATTCGGGTAAAGATTAAATTAGTGATAGGAAGGCCTAGGGAGGTAATCACTAAATAGTTAATGATAATTTTTTTGAATAACACCTAAATAAGAGATTAGGGTGCGTGTAAATATAAGTGAGTGCATGACCTTGTTCATAATTGGATGTTAAGTATAGGGAATACTCATAACTAAAATGATGCTCTTTGAATGCTCATGTAGTGGATGATTGTTTACATGATATAATGTGATTGCTATCATTTATGAGTAAGGGAAATACTTTTCTATGTTATAGCAGCATGGTCTCACTATGTGTACGTTTAGGGTAAAGTTTTACTCATACTATGCTTTATCATAAACTCACGGGTACTCATTCGAGTAGACTGAGGTTAGATTAGACGGCTAAAAGGTGAACAAAGCAGTCGAAGATGTAGCAGGAGATATCTAATAAAAGTTGTGTTTTTATTATGTTGTTGAAAAACCAGTTTATAACTGGAAAAGTGTTCATGTCGGCAACTTCATATGTTAGGCACAACGTTACTATTTAAGTTTTATTATATTTACCCATGCGAAAGGGCATGTTTTTTATGTATATAATGAAAATAAAATTATATGCAATAAATTTATTTTGCTGCTTTGGTTATTTAATGTCTGAAAAAATACTAATCTCACTTTGTCACTAGAAAATAATTCTAGTTATGACTACAAAACATCGACGTTCATTTTTGCGTCTCAAAGTGGGGGATGTTACAAGTAGGAGCTAAAATTATAATATTATAAAATCATAATTTATTTTTTAAAAGTTATAATAATATGTATTATTAAAATTTAAAATATATAATTACGAAATAATTGAAATATATACAATCTGAAAATTATGTTATATAATTTACTAAAATTAAATAATATTTAAAATACCATAAGCAAACAAGGAAAAGTAAAAAAGGAAGACTAAATAAAAATGCATTAAAAATCAACATTGCCTTCCTGACGTTATAAAATGTGATGGTTGGATGGACATAAAGGCCTCGTGAAGACATTGGAAGATACCGAGGCCTTGTCGACACCTCAAATTTTATTTGCCAGATAATAATTAGCATAGCGTTGAAATTTTCCAACTCCTTTCTAACTCCATATTCATGTTTTATGAATTTTTAATGTCATTCCAGTGCCTTGATGGAGTTAGGGGCATGCCCAACAGGTGGTTAAGTAATTTGTTACATATATCTAACTCAATAACTAATCTTTTTCGACATAAAAGGTGTCTTCTTTCTATTACATACTTGATATAATGTTTTATATTAATTAATTAAAAGTATATTTAATAAAAAATCCATAAATCGTATGCTTTGATAGTAGTTACAAAGTGTTGTAACCATGATTAATTTATCACAATGAAAATAAATATACCTTTTTAAATATTCCTAGTTAAGATGTATTGCGATTAGATATCGGTACATCTGTTAAGACTGGGGTACATATTGCTCTTCAAATGTTGGGCAGTGTATTACTCACGGCTGCTAGATGCACCAAAGGATTACGTACTGATAGTTATTGGATAACAATGAAATGACTCACTCGATAGTTTTTTATTGGTTAATATAACTAAGGTCAAATAGAATATATTAATATGACAATTTTTACACAGTTCCCTTAATTTGAAAATGCTGTTGATATTTAATGTGGAAGCTCTGCTTTGATGATAGTTAAATCGTGGCATGATGTCTATCAAATAGCAATTATTGGGTTGAGTAGAAGCATTGGAAGTGAAACACTATTCAAAAGAGGTTTGTCTCATCGGGTATATGAGGTTAGTATCATGGTCAAATAAGTCAACTCAAAGTCAAAGTCTTTGGCCACAGCATTTTGGTTAATACTAATTGTTAATATTGAACCAAGGACTTTATGTTTGGACTATAGAGTTGAATATAGAGGATATTGGAATTTTAACCACTACCAAATTTCGTAAGTCCAAAGTGATATAGTTTTGACTAATCGAATTGGTGTACATAATAGTCACAAAGGGGTAATGCTTAACAAACTAAAATTGGATTTTACCAAAACCTTGTAAGCCATAAATTTGGCCAACATGTCACATTACCTGCTAAGTGATGTGCGAACGTTAGTATTTGAATAGTTTGATATTAATCGCATACCAAATTACACCTAAAGAGTCACACAACCGAATCGTTAAATACTTCTCGACCACATGATTTAATTAATTTATATTTTTTATAAATTAAATTAATTAACATTTATGAAATATTAATTATAAAATTTCATTCGACATGTTGAACAATTTTAAATAGTATATTTATAATTGTTATAAATATAATGATCGATATATGATATTGGTATGCGTTTAAATTGAATTTAAATGCAGCCTTTTTTTTGTTCGGGCTTGGACTAAGTTTGTGGCTCATGTGAGACATGAAAATTTCGACTAGAGGAAGCATGATATGGACAACCAATTCTTGGGTTGAGGGGAGGGCTTTTGATTAGGTAAAAAGGAAGAAGGGGTAAAGAGAAATACCAGGACATGATCAACATTTCATTCCATCTTTCTTCATATATCTAGTCCCCCATACCCTTACTTATTCATGCTTTCCTCTACAATTTTGACTAGAAAATACTTTCTCTCCATCACCAAAAATCAAGCCAAAAGCATAAAAAAAAAGACTACTATTTGATAGTCGGTTGTCTTCGGTTCGGGAGATAGCACCTTCAAAATTGGAATTTGATTCAGGAGTTCATTTCAATGCTTCAAGGTATGGTGCTTTAGCATTGGTGAAAGATAATTATCTGATTGGTGATTGTATTCTAAAATTTGGATAACTTTTATATCATATATTATGTTACAATCAGGTGACGTTTCTAGTTTAGCATACACCGACATTTAGAATGGTTTATACATAATAGTTACGTGAAAATTAGCCACAAGGGCCTCTTTAGCAAGTGCAATTAGTTCCTAGGACACACAACTCAAATAATTATTTTTAAGAACAAAATGCAAAATAATTAGTTTCTAAGGCCTAAAAACCTATGAAATTATGTCCTTGAAAGTAATTCAACTGCTGACTTTGTCCTTAAAAGAAATTATTCTGCTGACTTTGGCCTTGAAATTAATTTTTGTGGATGTATGTCCTAGAAACTAATTTGACTGCAAAGTTTGTCCTTTCTGGTGAAATGCCCCGTTACGTTATATATTTTAAAAATAATTATGACATATACATGCATTAATGCACACGGTTTAAGATTATAAAAAACAAAAATTTGATTTTTTAATTAAATTAATTTAATATACATCATTTGAACAGCGTAAACTTTATAATTTAAACATTAAACATTATATTATATAAAACATGTCTTAAAAATTACATATAAGTAGTTTTATACCTAAAAATATTTTTGACATAAAAATTAAAATTTTACTATATATAAGTAAATTATCAAAATATTATTTAATTTAAAACACTTGAGTAAATCTATAAAATAAACAAAAATATTGTAAAATATAATTTAAATTCTATGAAATCACTTTTATACCCGATAAACTTACGGCTAGCTGAATTTTTTATGTATGTATTTATGTGTGTGTGTGTGTATGGATTAAATATCAATATAAAATGCCAAAATTAATATTAAAATTTAAAATCAAATTTAGATTACAAAATATAATTTGAAATTTTCAAATGTTAAATTATCATCTAATTTTTCATAAACTATTAAAAAATAAAATAAAATTTCAAAAACATTTTTTATAATATTTTTTTTTTTTCATATGCAAATTTAAATCAAATAAATTTAGAAATAAAAATAATAAAATCAATTTTGCAGTAAGCATTTTTAGGTAAGTATATACATATATATTTTATATATATTTCATTCACAAATATTTATATAAATATATATTTATTTACTAAACTATTATAAATATGTTTATATATATGTGTGTGTGTGTGTATTTATTTTATATGAAAAAAATTAATTTTGTCTTCCGTTTTTTAAAATAATAAATGATTAAATTTTATTATGTATTTTAGAAGTTTTTTTTAGCAAAGCCAGCCGACATTATAGTGGGTCGTGCCATTGTATATAAATGAAGAAAAGGCGTTTTGTGCATGCACAGAAACAACTATATATTGTTTTATAGTAGCCATTCCACTTAGTGTACAGAACAGCTGAGAAGCAAAAGTTGTTTCTACAGCTATAACAATGACCTAAGGAACCAACGGTTCTTCCTCCCAAGAGGAGTAAGAATCACTTGCAACTAGGCCTAACACATGCAAAAAGGCTACAAAACGAGATACAATATCCAAAACATAACCCGGGCATTCCCTACAATATAAATTTCTCCTATCCTAGCTATCATCAAGGAGTAGAGATCTATTACGCTTAACACATGCTTCATCCACTGAGAGAATAAGACCACCACCATCTATAGAGTAATGTAATCACCTAGATTCGCCATCATCATCACTAAAGAATGAATGAAAATCATGACTAGCTGGGTTGTATCTCATGTCGGAATTTACATGTATCCAATCCATCTCAGCAAGATTCCACACAATATCAGAAACAAGGGCAGATGGAGAAAAACTAGGGTTAGACATAACAGAAGGAATAGTGTAATCTGTAACAGTGTCAGAGAGGGAAGGAATAATAGGAGGCACTGAAGACTCAATAGAAAGGATGGAATGTGCCATAGGAGAAGGAATAATGCACTCTATCGGGATCCATTTCACATTCGGAGATCTAGATAGAGGGATCCGAACAGAGAAAGGACCAGTAGATGATATACGAGAGCATACTGATGAGATATGACCAAAAGACTGATAAGACATACATATGTCTGGCTTCCAACCATAACGAACTACAATCTCAACTACCTGATCCTCTATCACTCTTACTTTGATTGTATCTAGTAAAGGCTTATCTAGGGAAATCTCAATCAAAGCTTTAGCATAGACTAGTTTTTCCCTACTTGCGGTGTATGCATCAAAACATTTTACTTTACCTACCGCACTAGCTAGCCAGTTTAGTCCTAACATAGGTTGGAAAATGGAGGGAATATGAGATAAATAAGTCCAAACAGGAATAGATAGTACGTTCTCTCTGGCACAGTCAACAGACGGAATCTAAGGAGTGACTCTAAATGGCTTGCCTTTGATAAATATAGGATCTTTACTTAGAATTCAAAGACGCTTCTCAGGCCATGAGAACTTGAAGAAAAACATGGAGTTGTCCATGTAGACTAGGAGGCTGCCTTTTGGTTGCCCCGCTTTGAAGTAATGATCCTTAACCACTAGATAAGGCAGGTTATAGTCCAAAAAGAACCCAACAAGATAGTCCGACCATCCGACCAATAATTAATACCGGCTTGAATTACCTTTGGAATGGGGATCATGGCCCCGTCTTTGTTATCCATTTCAAATGAACGAGGCATAAAATCACCTTCCTTATTTGGCAAAGTAGAGAATGAGGAGGACCATTTTATTCATGTATTCGATTCATTAGTCTGGCTCACTATTGAAGGTGGATTTCTTTCCTGAGGAAAAGCAGCATCTACTTGCATTTTAGTAGTGTCAGCAAGGGGTATGTAACCCTCAACATTTATCTCCTTTCTTGAGATATCAATAACTTAGATGGCAGTAATAGTCAATATATTACCATCAGAATTAGATACCAAACCAACATATTTTCGAGCATTTTCATGATTATCTATTGACACAGTAGAAATGTTCATTGTATCCACATCTATACAACCATCAACAGTCTCTATAACCATCATTACCCAAGACATCACAACAATCATGTTGAATGAAGACGTAACCATTCCAGGCAGAGGCAGTATGCCGAAGAATAGGAGATATGGCAGAGGAAGAAGTTGGATTCATTGTACTTGAAATAGGTCCTGTTTTTCGGAGATAGCTTTGACAATCTAAAGCTATAGCAACCAACGAAATCGTTTCTTCATCTGTATGACTAACGCTGGTAGAAGGAAGCTGGAATAAAGTTCCAAATCTAGATGCAGCAGCGACTGTCAGGGGAACATCGTATGAGGATCCAGGATGTGATTTAAGAGCTGTAGACAAGGATGAGGCATATACTCGACCAGATCTAATGGTAGAATGATTTGAATTAGAAGAAGAATATCTAAATTTTCCCTTTTGATTCTTTCCCATACTCGACAAATGGGGTGTGAAGGAGAAGAGGCATTGCAGGAGAAGGTGTGAGAGAGGTAGGGCGAAAGGACGATGGGAAAGATAGGTGTCAGAAGTGGAAGGCAACAACAAAACCGCCGAGCAAGAGAAGGACGCCAATAAGTCGCCATTGAACTATTTCTTCACCTGAGCATATTTTAAATGTTTTTCATACATATGTATAATTGTATATGTATATATATACACACATTTTTATAAATTCTACACTTATACATGTATGATCATTAAAAATAGTGTATGTGTATATATATATATAGTTGTGTATGTATATGTAATATTTTGTATGCATAAATTAAAGCATATGATGTGCATTTGGATGATACATTTATATATTAGATGAATTAACATATCAGTTGCGGTGTAAATCATAGCACTTATACACGGGCATGTTAAACCTTGCACGGATTGCTATATGACACAAGCACACACACATATATATGTGTATATGATATATGTGTGTGTATTATAATGTTAATTATATAATATAAAACCATATTATATATAAATATTGATGATTTTATTTAAAAGAAATTTAGAAATGTTCTAAATAATTTAGACGTCATAGAACCAATAAAGATCCAAAATTACGTCCATTATTTCCGTTGTGGGCCAGCACGGTTCCAACAATGGTATTAAAGCTCAATAGCCTTTACGGTCTAAATTAGTCTTGTTAGGGTTAACTGCTAAGCTCACAACCCAGATATTAGGTTTTTTAGAAAGGTAATGTCTAGGATTGGATTTGGTTAATCAAGTACTCTGCCCTACCTGGCTATCAACCTAGTCCGAACAGATGTTGTGAGCCCAAAGATTGTCCCAAATAGGAAAGACCCAATATGAATTGGGCCTTAGGTTAATTTGCAAAATTATTTGAAAATTTAAAATTTAATATTTTAAAATTAATAGTTAAATTTAAAATAACATATATATACATATTATAAACTTAATAATGTAATAAGACTTTTCAAAATGTTTAAAATAACACGGTATACATTTTAGTGTATGAAATGGATTTTGAAATTAATATAATTTAAATAAAATTGTTTGATTAAATAAATTAATTAAAAGGTTAATTAATTAAATAATATACATACATATATACGATACATATGTTGTACTATAAAGGTTATAGTACATAATTAATATTCAGTATAAATGTTATATTAAGATAATATAAAATAAATTAAAATGTTAATTAATTAAAAATAATTAAATAAGATTTAATTAGTATAATATTATACTTAAGACTATTATAGAAGTAATATGAAATCTAAAAGTTATAAAACAATGAAACTTATATAATATGAATGTATAAATCAAATGGAGAACATCATAAAACCCTTAAATAGACTTAAGGAATAAAAATATATGTAAACGTATGAATTCCGTGATTTTCGATGTGTCTTAACACTCGAATCACTACAGTATTTCATAAGAAATGCATTATTTCATAATTCAATATCACTCTATATAATATATTGAATATTATAAATCTTTAATATAATATTGTCTTCTAACATATATATATATATATATATATATATATATATATTAATAAATTATTTGCATACTCCTTAGTTGTTAAGCAAACTTGGGTTACTAGGAATGTTATGTGTAGTATTATTGAAATATCGAATAGATGAGGTAAGATAATTATATGTTTTTTAAGCAAACTTAAGGTACATATACTATACTTAGGTTGCCATGATATGGTAGGCACGAGTGAATAATTTCATTTCAATTTGTTGGGCAAACTCAAGATCGAAATGAAACTAGAAAAAAACACCAAGGGTTGGGAGTTGTATACGATACAACCAATAAGGACTTATCCATCATCCATGGAGCAATTACATGTCTAGCAGACGCAAGGTCAGAATTCCAAGATGGACAAGTCCTAACACCTACTAGTGAAGTTGAAAGACTACTATGTTTCGCTTAGGGTTTGGTGAAATATAAAAGACTAGTGGGAGCCTTATTAGAAAAATGAAATGATAACATTTAATCTTTTTAATATTGCAAGAACATATGCTATATAGTTTTATAATAATCTAATATGATTGATAAAACGTTTATCAATTAAGATATGCAAATGAACTAAATGGTAAATTGACAAATAGAAATATAACGTACACTTACTAAAAAATACTTCTTGCATGTTAATGTTTCAATACCCATGCAAGTGCCTGATTTTACAACTACTAAATACATTTGTAATCTGGTTGCTTATGTGTTTATTTGGTAGAGACCTTGTATTGCATTCTCTGAGTTTAGAACTCTTAAAGTAATAAAAGACTATGGATATTTGATCCATATATTATCACATATAAGTTTTATATAGGGAACAGTCACAGTTCATAATACGATACTTCAATGAAGTTTGTTCATTCAAATAAGCCAATAAATAGTACCATGAGATTGAGTATTCCATTTGATTGAGTACAAAAGGATCACATTGTGTTGAATGTAACATTAGACTTAAACTACGAGAAAGATCGAAGAATTTGATCACTGAACTGTCATTTTGATCAGTTTACGTGAAGTGCAACATATTTGACGTCCTTAAATGTTAAGGATAATCGAATGCGCTTTTGTAAATAGTTCATTATGATATTGTAGTAAGAGTTTTCTTTTTAATGATTTGACCACTTAGAAAGGAAAATGAATGTATAAGAGTAAATGTGATTTAAGGTATAGTTGGGAAGAAGAGAGTGAGTGGTCACTTTTGCTTCATAAAGAAACATCGAAATTAGAATTGTGGCAATAATGTTATGATACTTAACATTGGAATAAGAAATATAATTTCTATTACAAAATGTATTTTTGTATAGAAAATTGTTTTCTATGAGATTATTTCAATGAGTTCAAGCTATTTTATCATATAACTTTCCATTGCGAACTAGTTATAGTATATGAAATAAATAGTCTATATTAAGTGGATGTCGGACTTCCATATATTCTGTACGCTATTATCATAATGGTGGAAATAGTGAGAGTATACCATATAGCACTTATCGATTAATCAAATTATGAAAATTATCTTCATAAAATGTACCGAAAAATATTTATAAAATAATGACTATCTTTGTATCAATTGAAAAATAGACACAGTTATATTTCAATATGAATATTATGAATATTCTTTATGAAATAAAACTAATGTGGTATTTGTTTTCACAACAAAAGTAACTCATTATAAAATTAAAGTATCTAATATTATTTATAATTATTTTTGGAATTAAAGACTAAGCCATAGTTTTGAGAAAGAATTTTTATCATATCATTATAAATAATATGATAATATTGAATTATATCTCAAACAATTAAAGGCCATGCACCCATTCAGTGGGAGCATCATAAGAGTTGATGAACTCTTTGGATAATACATATAGATGTATACAATCATAAGTTTGTTAATACCAAAACGTTCCATATACTTCTCATACTCACCAATGAATTACCACATACATGGACATGTGTATTTGATACGCATTTATAAGTCTATGATAAGTTCATAGGATATAAAATGGAAGTAAATAAAATTACATGCTATAGAAATGATTTGATTTGATCGAATGGATGGTATATAGGAAATAGTTCTGTATGTACCTAATATGGGTAAAGATTCCGTCTCAATGGTCACTCCCCCCTATAGTACATAATGATGTATCGGTAAGGAGTAGTCGAACTTTTTTGGACCAATCACCATTAATGATGAGTGAAGTTGAGTTAAACTCTTTCTACAAGGTTTGTGCTTAACAGTAGTGCGCAAGGTAAAAATTAATATTATCCAAAGAATAGTTTACAAAACCATACGAGATAATGATTTATAAGAAACCCCTAAATATCATAGGACAAAGAGTTGGCAAGCTATGAGAGTCGAAAGATTACATGTAATAATTGTACGTAAGGGATCTTGTATGAATCTTCCTAAGAGAATTTTAGGAATGATGGTTAATAGATGACTAATTTATGCTATGAACATAAATATATTACGAATTAATGCAAAAATAGTTTATATATGGCAATTCATAAAATGGTTATAATGACCATTCTGTTGCATTGAGCAGTTGTTTCAAGAGATACCAATTTCATAGTAAAGGAATTTCTTTAGTAAATTATTGGTATAAAATGAATTTAGATATGATCCAATAAAAAAACTAATCACAAGGGATGAAATGAAATTAACCGAACCTAAATGAATACAATACAATAGAACGTCTAATGAGTATTCTTGTACATTAAAGAGAAACTATGAGTTTCATGTCAATTCAAGAATAAATAACCCTCAATTGTTTAATTAAACCATTAAGAGTATTAACTCTATAATATGATACAATGCATAGACCTAAAATAGATTCCAAGTACACTATCAAAATATGATTTTGATGGTTGTATTCAAAGGGATATGATCCATTGGTCACGAATGTGTCTTTAAGAGAAAGATAAACATGGTTGGAATATAGTGAGCCATATTAATAATAATAATTCCTTGAATTAGTTGAAAGTAATGTAACAAATTCACTATTTGATGTGCTCAAGTCAGTTCAGATTTTAGTCATAAAATTATCGCATGGTATGACTTTAAATTTTGGTAAGTATGTGTTGAAATAGAATATTCTAAATAATGGTTTAGATAAACCGTTTAGACAAAATAACCAAAGTGTCTCGAAGTCAGTGGGAGTGATCTTGAGTTTGTGAGTTTTTGGAGAACATATACAAAAGTGTCGTTCGACAAGCATTAAAATTGAGCAAATGTTTCGATAGAAATATCAAATAGTTTATTGTCAATCAAAATGCAGAGGAAGTATGTGCTCATAATAAAGAAAGTTAGAAGGTATATAAATATTTATAAACCATAAATAAACAACACATTGCTAATTGTTAATGATGTACTTGTGTTAAATTAAGCTTTAGTTGTTTTAATACTTGAAGTTGGATTTGTAAATGATGACTTTTACAGTAAATATAAAAGAAACTGGGGTCCCAAACGATATGCAATGACCCTTATTAAAATGTTTAATATTGAACATGTTAGATGGATTTCCGATGCATTGGCAAGAGGAGTTATCATACATGTTTTGTTGACAACGTATCATGATTTGTTTATGTATTTGATGCATAAAGAAAATATCAATCCAAATAGATATCATTAGATGGCTGTTTGAGGTGTTCTCATGTATTTATGAAATACTAGGGAATTTTTTGCAGAACAACAAACTTCTTATAAAGGAGTGTTTTGACTCAAACTTGTGATATTGAGTATAAGATGTCAATAATGAATTCGTGTTAAGAATCTTTAAGTTAGAAATGTTCTAAATGAAAGAGTATGGCTGATTTAGTGAAAAATGTTTAGTACTTTGCCTTGAATAGTACCGGAATAAAAGCAATGCATATCTAGCAATGCATATAAATATAAATGCACAAATTTATAACTGAGTTGAGGGTGAATTCAAATGTTAAGAATCACATAACACTGTTATATGATGAAAATGTCATGATATAGTACATAACAAAAATTATAGTTCACTAGAAGTCGAGAGACATACCCTGAATTATTCCATATGATAAAGGTAGTCTATCAACGTGGGTGAGAGTTGATTGACGACTAGATAATTGAAGCATAATAACATACTTTTTCACTTTAAAGACTGACCCATTGGTTTTTAGGGAGCCGATGGGAGAAGTTAGAATAAGATTCTATAATTGACCCTACTTCAAATGAGAGATGGATAGAGTTAGGAGTATGCCCTTGGGGCAATTATGTAATTTTTACATATATCTAACTCGATAACCAATATTATTCGAAATGAAAGTTGTTTTCTTTCTATTATATACTTGATATAAAGTGTTATATTAATTAAGTTAGTTAAAAGTATATTTAATAGAAAATCCATAAATATTATATTTTGTGATAGTAGTTACAAAATGTTATAACTGTGAGTAATTTACCATAATGAAAATAAATATACCATTTAAATATTCTCAGTCAAGATGTATCGAGATTGGATATTGATACATCTATCCAGACCAAAGTATGTATCACTCACCAAATGTTAGGCAGTTTATTACTCATGGTTGCAGGAGGCACCAAGGGATTACATAATGATAGTTATTGGATAATTATGGAATGACTTGCTTAATAGTTTTCTGTTAGTCAATATAACTAAGGTCAAACAGAAAATATCGATGTGACAATTTTTACACGATTCTCCTGACTTGAGAATACATTGGTCTTCAATATGGAAGCTCCACTTTGATTATAGTTAAATCGTGGCACAACGTCCATCGAACGACTATAATTGGGTCGAGCGGGAGCATTGGCAGTGAAACACTTTTCAAGGGAGGATTCATCTCCTTAGTTATATGAGGTTAGTGTCACGGTCAACTGAACTAAACTCAAAGTCAAAGTCTCTGGCTAGAGCATTTCGGTTAATAATAATCTTTATTATTGAACTAAGGAGTTTGAGTTTGGAGTATAGAGTTGAATATGGACGATATTGGAATTTTGACCATTACCAAATTCTGTAAGTCCAAGCGATATAGTTTTGACGAAGAAAATTTGTGTAGCCATAACAGTGCAACTCTTAACAAAGTAAAATTGGATTTCACTAAAGCCAAGTATGCGATAAATTTAGACAAAATGTTACACCACATTCCAAGTGACGTGTGAATGTTAAAATTCGAATAGTTCGATATTAATCGATGACCAAATTTACACCTGAAGAGTCGTGCAACCGAATCGTTACTCCTTGATAACATGATTTAATTAAATTATAATCATAAATTAAATTATATTAATTAATATTATGAAATATTAATTATAAAATTTTATTTGATATGTTTAACAATTTTAAGTAGTGTATTTATAATATTTATAGATATACTGATCAATATATAATATCGGTACGCATTTAAATTAGATTTAAATGCATCATTTTTTCTTCGAGTTTGGACTGGTTTTGAGGCGCATATGGGGCATGAAAATTTTGGATAGAGGAAGAATGATTTGGCCAACCAATAGTTGGGTTGAGGGAAGTGTTTTTATTAAGTAATAAGGAAGAAGTGGTAAAGAGAGATACAAGGATATGGTCCACAGTTCATTATTCCTCCTTTATCTAATGCACCATACCCTCACTTATCACTTGATTTTTTTTCACCTTTCCACTACAATTTTCGACTAGAGATCACCTTCCCTCTATCTTCAAAAATCCAAGCCAAAAACATATTAAAAACACTATTATTCGATGGTCGGTTGTCTGCAATTCGGGAGATAGCATCTTTAGAATTAGAATGTGACTCAGGAGTTCATTTCAACGCTTCAAGTTGTGTTGCTTTGGCATTGTTAAAAGGTAATTATCTGATTTATGATTATATTCTAATATTTGGATAATTTTTATATCATTATTGTGTTATAGTTAGGTGACGATCCAGTATATCGATACACCGTCACATTCAGAATGGTTGCATAAGTATATGCTTATATATTTAAAAAAAATTATGATGTATACATGCCTTTGTAATCATGGGTTTTTGTTTTTTAATTAAATTAGTTTAATATACATTATTTAAATAACATAACCTTGTTACTTAAATACTAAAAATTGTACTACATAAAATATGTTTTAAAAATTACATATAAATAGTTTTATACCTAATAATATTTTTGGCATAAAGATTATTTTTCTAATATACATATTATTCAAATATATTTAATTCAAAGAACTTGAATAAATCTATTAATAATAAAATATATCATAAAATATAATTTAAATGTTATGAAATCATTTTTACACCTAATAAACTTCGGCTAAAATTTATATATGTATATGTATATGTATATATATATATATATATTAAGTACTAATATAAAATGCTTAAACTAAATTTAAAATTTAAAATTAATCTTAGATTACAAAATATACATTAGAATTTTAAAATGTTAACTATCATCCAGATGTTTTCTATAAAATATTAAAACACAAAATTAAATTTCATAAAAAGCTTTTTAATAATATTATTATTTATTTCCATACGGAATTTTAAATCAAATAAATTTAAAAAAAAATCAATTTTACCATGAACATTTTTAGGTAACTATTTACATATATATTATATATATATTTCATTCATATATATTTATATAAATACATATATTTATTATCAAACTTAATATGTTTATATGTGTGTGTGTATTTTATACGAAAAAAAGTTAATTTCATCTTTGGTTTTACAACAAAATAGATAATTAAATTTTATTATATATTTTAAATGTTTTTTATACGTATGTGTGTAATTTTATGAATATACATACACACATATTTTATAAATTCTATATATATATATATATATTTATATATTTATATATTTATAACCATTCCAAATAAAATATAAATGTTAATATATATATGTGTGTGTATGTGTGCGCGCGTGCTTGCACATGCATGTAATATTTTATATACATAAATTAAGGCATACAAACATGCATTTGAATAATATATTTATATACTAGATGGGCTAACATGTCCATTGTAGTGTAAATCCCAACATCTATACACGGACATGCTAAACCTTGCATGGATTGCTTTGTGACACATGCATACACAAATATATGTGTGTATATGATACAGATGAGTATATATACATATATTACAATCTTAATTATATAATTTAAAACCATATTATAAATATAAATAAATAATGGTTTTATTTAAAAGAATTAGAAATGTTCTAAATAATTTAGACTTTATAGGCTCAATAAAGATCCTAAGTGGTAATTTTTTTTTGAAATTCATCCATTACTTCCACTACGGGTTGGCCTAGTTCTAACTGGCCTTACATTTTAGGCATCAAAATGGCATCCGAAATTTTCATAGGTATTTTACAAGTTTTCTAGTGGTGATTCAAGTTAACAAAATCGTACCTCAACCTATAGCTTCACCTACATACAAGTTAACATTCGAACTATAGTGCTACGTAAAATATGATAACTCTATCAAACTACTAAAGCACAATGGCACCTCAAGTTTAAAATAAACGCTACACTCTAGGCCAGTGGACCCTAATATTCCCAATAAGACCAAGACCCAGCTAAGTACAATTAGTAATGTAATACCAATATAATGGTACCATAAGGCATCCACCCACTACTTATAAGCTTATCAAAAACGAATCCTTACATCATTTGCCTAACCATTACTATTAAGTTTCACATCAGAATGAATGACTAGGAAGTCAACGCCTATTGTTATAAAGATAGAACGTCTCCTACCTCAGATTCGACGTCGCACAAATGAACCCAACAGCGATAACATCATCCTATGGCTAACAGTCTAGAAATAACCAGTTCCAAGGTCTAGCCAAGGTAATAGACTTAGTCCATAAAACTATACATCGTATGAAATATACCTCCAATACCCTAGGAATCCAATATTGAAAACCATCGAATGACTATCAAAAAAATCACTCGATCGCCAACATATAAATAATTTTTTTATTAATTAAATATCCAAATGGATATGAAATTGAATAATTTAAATTTTAAAATTCAAAATTAATATGTCTTTTTAAAATAAACTATTTTTTTATAGATGTAAATAAATATGGAAAATTTCCTACGTGTTTATGTGTATATATGTAAATAAATATGTATAATTTTTTTATTGTTGAGAATAAAATATTAATTTTTTTATAATATTAAATTTTGATACATCTAATTTATAAATATATTTATACTACACTTATTTTGAAATATGTGTATATACACACTTACATAGATCTACAAGAATTTTATATATACCAAAAATATCTATATTAAATATATATATCATTTTTATATATCGTACTAATTATTTTAATAAAAATATATTTGAATTTTTTTTATATTCATGGTAGAATTAAATATGGGAAGAGAAGCAATAATGAACAATTTATGTATCATCAATACATTTGAATTAGAAATTAGTGCCTTTCACCATTATAATCAAGCTGGTAGTCGAAAAAGTTGTTTATCTGTTGTTTCCTTGTCAAACCTTCTTCTTCTCCATGGTTTTAGTTTGCAAATCTAACACTTTGTCTTCACTAATAGCTAATGGGGGCTAGAGATCGATCAGAAAAGTGTAGAGAGGAAGTATGTAGTGCCTATCTATTTATATGCCCATAGATATAAAAATATCCACACCATTCTCTTCAACCTTATATGACACCCTATATGACTAGGTCTCCTCTCCGCATTCAATTGCGGCTGACCATCCCTTTTGGTTAAAAATTCATTGAGACCTCTCGTATAAATTATTTCATTTTTTTATTCTAGCTCCATTTTCAGTCAAACCAACTTACAACTTTTATAAATCGTTCTGATCAATTTTAAGCTTTAAATAAATAATTAACAATGCCACAAAATATTAATACAACATCTGTGTTATTTAGAACATTTATCAACTAATTTTAACATTGGCTGAATTCAGAAATAACTAACAGTGTGATTGTGTTGACTCTCTAGTGTGACCCAGTCCTTGGTCAGTATTTAAGCAATTTAAATATTGAAGCTTGTATGGACTTTGCTGAAGTACAGTATCCGACATAAGTTCATCGTTTCGAAATCACAAGCAACATCCAATTTCTAATCTTTAAAAATATCAACTAGTAATGTCGTTTTGTACATATATTCTTTTTATCATCATTATCACTTAGATATCTATAGTTTGATCTAAGGTCAGAAACTCTATTAATATCTGTATTTAGTTGCGTAGAAAACTTTGAAGTCCTTGGTTCAATCTGATAATATTTATCGATTAATTGATTTACTCTATCTATAAATTTTGAATTTAAGTCGAATACCAATTACAGTCATACAAACCTTGTATAATGAAGGAGATGGTTCATCCCTTGCGTAATGGGTAATGTTCCACTCTAAGTGGTTTAACGTATATGCTTCATAATCAGGTCGCCATTCCCACTATTTAATCATAATCAAAATATATCCAAGCTACTCAAGATCAATAGAAACCTAAAGTTAGAAGACTACTTGTACATCGTTACCATGAAATCTTCTATTTTGACGTAGGTGTATTAACCTATAAACTAATCTTATCGAGTCATTTTGTGATTGTTCCAATTAATCAAATGTACGTAACCCATTTGTTCCCCCAATGGTCATGAGTAAATCACCACCCATTGTGTGGAGAAGATTATGTATAAAATTCTTAACAATTGTATTGATATTTTTTTGTCGATGCATCTTGACTAGGAACATTTGAGGAGTTAGTGTTTTTGTATATATTGATTCAATACTCATGGTTATCGTTACTACAAAGAAAAACACTTCTCCTAAGGATTTTTATTTTTATTTTTATATGTTTAGTGTATCTAATTTTTATATTTCTATATAAAACATACATAAAAGAAAATTTAACCAAATACATGCATTATTTTGACTAAGATTCGTTTACAAGAGTTAAGTTACGTAATAAGTTACACAATTGCCACTTGGAAACAACCTTAACTCTATCAATCTCTAACTTGAACTTCAAGCCATGCCTATTACTTCGATCAGGCTACCTAAACTAAACTAAGAAGAGGTTATAATGAATGGATCTATGATATTATGTGTTTGTATCCACTTTTCGGTTATACATTCATATCATTGATAAACTCTTTTCCCACGTGTAAATTATGGGGAACATAACTTGACCTCTTATCGAGCTATTAGTTCCTATTGCAATCTATATTGCATTATTGCAATCACAATACATTATTGGATTTCAATGGTGGAAAGCACCACTAGCTCTTTTATAGATTTATGCATATATAAAGCTTTCATTATGGATTTATTCAAGGCAATGTTTAGCCTTTGATTAAATCAGCCATACCTCTCATTTGGAAAATTTATAACTTTAATCTCCTTAATTAAGGTTAAACGTGAATTAAAGATTGACTTGCTATTTGCGACGTCACTTATGAAGTTTGAGTCCAAACATTTCTTCATTAAGGAGTTCATCATTTCCATTAACAATTCTCTTGTATTTCATATATACTCGAGAATACTTTGAACTAAAAATTAGTAATTTTACCTTGACATTCGTTTAATACATCAAGTGTATAATCAAAACTAATATACCATATAACATAACATATACGATGATCCCTACTGTCGATGCATAAGGGATCTACATCATATGTTCCATATTAGGAATTTTGATAAGGTGTTTGTGTGCATAGGTTGGAGCAATCCAACATCTCTATATAACGAGTATAAGATATGTCTCTTTCAAATTGTTTGCCAATAATTAAATAACCAAACTAAAACTACTTTCAACATGAGTACATCGCTAACAATTAGTAGTATGTCCTTTATTTATAATATAAGAAATGATTTAGTACCATTATTTATCTTTCTTACGGCGCATGCACTTTCTACATTTTGACCAAAACCAAACTTTTTGATTTCTATTTCAAAATAGTTTCTTAATTCTGATCCTTATTCTATATCATTGTTGTATTAGCACTTAGATAATATCCAAACCCTATAAATTATGTTATCACTCCTACCGACTTCAAGACATTTTGGCTGCTGTATGCAAATAACCTCTTCTAATCATTATTCAGATGTTTCGTTACAACATAAATGCACCAAAAGTCAAAGCCAACTTATGCAATAATTATGTATAGAATTTAATGGACTTAAGTATATTGACAAATAAAGTTACTCTAATAATCTCAACATTTGAAATTGTTGAAATCATTTCCTTTTAACATTGCTTTATATAAATCAAATTACATCGATCTTCTTCTTGAAGATTTAAGGATCATATCCTCTTGGGTACAATTACCAAAATCATATTTTGATATTGTACTTCGAATCAATTTTGGATTTAAAGCATCATGCCATGCAGTAGAGTTTATACTCTCCTTGGTCTATTGGAAACCGATGAGATTGTTATTGCTAATAATTGATTCATTTTCTCGACATTGATAAGAAACTTTTATTTTCTCTTTAATGTGCATGAATTCTTATTAGACATTCTAATTTAAGAATGTTTTTTTTAGTCTTGGTTAAGTTTACTTCAGATGTAATCAATTACTAGTTTAGAATCTCAAATCGTATCTATGTCCGTTGCGCCACCACTAATTTCTCTAGAAAGATTCTTTGGTGTGAACGTAGTGTTTCTTAAAACAACAATTTTTTTCTCTGTGCGATGGAATAGGCATCCAAAACAATTTACGAATTGCCTATGGACCAATATAAAATAAAACCTATTTTGAGTTTATGAAATTTACATTCATAATGTAAATTGCACAATCATACATCTTAAACTATTTATGACCTTGGTTCCTTTCAAATTCATATCTTATATGAATTCATAAACTATGCTTTAGATAAAGCTAAATTTAACATATGTGCTTACTCTTATGTATGTATCCTTCAAAAAAAAAGAAGTAACTCAACTTCACTCATTATCAATCGTACTTTATCCAATATCATTTGATTACTCCTTGATACATCATTATGTATAATATGGTGGAGTGACCCTAGAGATGGAACCGTATTCACTTTTAGGTAGGAACACTTATCCAGTATACTCATATATTGGATTAGATCAAATTATTTCATTCTTTTCATATTCTTGTTTTTGACTTGCATTTTACGTCCTATGAACTTGACATAGATATCTGGCTAGTGTATCAAATACACATATTCATATCTATGATTATTCATCGTTGAATTTTAGAAAGTGACTGTATCCACTTTTCGTATCATTAGACCTTAAACTGCATACATACATATGTGTATATGTATCAATTTGAAGAGTTAATTAATTCATTTGTAGCTCCTATCAAATGGGTGCTTTACCCTTAATTACTTGAGATACAATTCACAAGTACCATATGATTCATAATTATATGATTAAGAAATTATTTCCCAAATATACGTCTTAGTTTATAATTTCAAAGTTAATTGCTAGATATTTTGGATTCTTTTGTATTTTCTATAGCAGATACATCAGTACTGTCATGAAAATAAATACCTTCATCGAACTGCCAAAACATAGATCTACTTTACAATGAATATTCATATCAAAACAAAATTATTCTATTTTTGATGAATATTGAAAAATGGTTAATATTTCACAAATAATATTTCACATACACAAAATTTATCTTTCAACACTTGATGTGTTTAATAGTAAGTGTTATATGGTATGCTTTCATTATTTCTATTATTACAATAACATTTTTCAAAAATGGACCTCCATTAAACCACTTACTATAGGCTATTTATTTATTTATTTTTTCTATAACAAAGTTACTGTTGAGACTTTCAAACTAAATATCTCGAACTCAAAGAAATAAATTTTATAGTAAACATTGATCAATAGGAAAAATACATTGGAATAGAACCATATTTTTTGTTCTCTATTAACCATCTAAAAATATTTTTAATCAATTGTGTTTTCAATGTCTCTTCCTGAAGTAAAAGTAACCATTAACTCTCTTCATCTTAACCGTGCCAACATTATTACCATGCTCGAACTTTTACTTTCTCTTTTAGAAGGTCAAACCATTTAATAGAGAAAACCTTTACTTAAGTAGCATTTGAGGATATCAACTAAGTTGCATTTAGGTAAACAGATCACTTTGCAAAAGTGCATTCAATTATTCTTGACATTTTGAGGATATTGAATAAGTTGCACTTAGGTAAAAAGCTCAAAACTGATATTTCAGTGATCGAAATCTTAGGTCTGTCTGTAGTTCTTGGCCTAGTTTTATTCCTAACACACAAAAATCCTTAATGTATTTAATTATATTGAACACATGATCTTGCACCATGGTTTACTTGCTCATTTTGAATGAAAAATTTTCATCGAGATTTCATATAACACGAACGTGACTGTTCACCATATAATTTTCATATGTGATCAAATATCCATACTTAAGTGACTAAGGCACTATTGTTTTTAATGGTTGTATAATTTTGACTCTTACATGAGTTTTGCAGTGATAACATGCTAAAACATTTATTAGTAAGTATGTTTTATATGTAGGATCGATTTCACCCTAGAGGGAGGGTGAATAGGGTGATGCTGTTAATTATAAAAATTAATTGCGGAAGCTTATAAAATTATTTCAACAAGGATAAATCAGAGTTATAGCAGCACAGATAATAACAGAATAATAAATGCAGAAATAGAATGACACAGAATTTATCCAGCTTCGGCAAAACCATGCCTACGTGCTGCCCCCAAGGTTTCTACTAGAAATTAAGTAGTCACACGCTTACACACGTAAACTCGCGACACCCGCTACTGAAGCCTAACTCTACGCTCAAAACCCTACCACAACTCAGCCACTGAGTTGCGAATTCTCAAACTACGCCGCATAGTTTGTCCCCTAGTCACACGACTAGAAATTACAATGGTTTTGAAAATACAAAGATAACAGTTTAAAAAAGCAATTAAAAAACCAAAGCCCTAATATTTTCTTCTTAATCCAATATTAAAGAAAAGGGGATGACCCAATTTAATTAAACAAGATGCTGCCTCCATTATTTCATTTCTTATGTATTCGGCCCGATTCCTTGCTTTGAAAATGGCTTCCTTCGTTCGATCCTCCCTGATTAAAAATTAGGGCTTTGTGATTTTTCGAAGTTGTCGATTTTTTTTAGATCAATCTAGTTGATATTTGCGTGAGGATTTGTTGATCGATCGTCTCTTGAGATGAATTTGGCTGCTTCTATTTGATTGAGTTCGACTTTGATTTGGTATGTGATTTATTCCTTTTTGCTTTTCAGTTATGCTTACTTGAACTCGATTGTTCTTCAGTCGATGATGATTACGGTTTTATATATAGTCCGATCTCCTTATTTTTCATTCATATATTTCATATGAATTCGTCAGTTATTTTTCCTTGAATTCGTTTGGGACACTCGATGTTGCTTGGATGTTGATGATTTCTCCGACTTTGTCAATTTCGTATAATTTGATACTTGATACTCACGTTCCTGATTTATGATTCCATCAATTTACTTGGCCACCACGATTTTGAATCTGCACTGTTCGATCATTGGTCCTTTTGACTTCGGCTCTGACTCATTTAATTTGAAATTCCTGATAATGTTGTGTTCATTGTAGTTTCATTTTTTGTTCTTGTGCATTATATTTCATTTGTTGCTGATGTTGGGTTCAGTCTTGTACCACTTGTGTCGACACTTGCTTAATCCAATTTCACAGTTGCATACTTGTATATACACTCGAGTCTGATACTGGTGTATACGCTTGCTTATCTCTTGCCAGACCTGTGGCCTTTGTACATTGTTGCAATTCCTTTGGTGCACTTGGTTTATGATTCAATGTTACATTTGTTTTGGTTGCTACATTGACTTGATATTGTCATTTCAATGTTGCAGTGTTCATCTGGTTCATTTTGATCTGGTTTGTTGTGTCATTGTAATGGCTTTGCTATATGGTCAGTGGTGCACTGTGCCTTGTACTTGTAGTCTGTTTCATTGAGTTTGATCATTTATATACTTCATGTATTTTGTTTATAGCCATTTCAATGTTGCTGCTGTTTGGTTTGGATTCACTGATTCATTGTTGTAGTTGATGCCAGTTGCCTCTGGTTTGAGTTTTTCTTGTATAACTTGAACATGATCTCGAGTTGGTGCCACTGGTTCATCAGTGTTTGATCATTGATGTTGCTCTGTGTTTGTTGTATATATGAGCTAATGTGTTGATCTTGCTTGCTACCTGGTCAACACTTGCAGTTCATTAGTCATGTCACTTGCTTATGCTGGTTCATATATTTCATTTGTTGCAGACCTGTGTTGCTATGTTGCCATATTAGTCTGGTGCAGTTTCAGACCTGTAGCATTATATTGTATCTGTTTTTGCTGGTATCATGTACATGTTTTGGTTCATTACTTGTGTTATGTAATGTTGCATCAATTTTGGTTGCTGCTGTGTTGTGTAGTAGCCTAGTTTGCTGGTGCATATGTTTCATTTTGAAGTTGCCGTGTATGTGATGCATGTTTTGTTGACTTTGTTTGCTACCAGGTCGAAATGTATATATACATACTTTGACCATAACATTCATTTGAGTTGCACCGGTGTTGAATCCAGCTTTAAAGCTCGAGTTTGACCTTGTGCTGATATTGTGACATTTTTATTGCACTTGAGTTGAACCCGGCGTTTTGGGTTTGACCTGTGTCACGTGTCCCTGTAATTTTATCAAGTGTATATATCGGTGTGCACGACCTCGTGGCATATACATTGATGCACTGTGTATGTCACAAGCTGTTCGTGTATGATGAATTCAAAATTAAATAATGACGAACAACCCAAATAACTGAGGCAAATATTAATTTCAAAATCCACATTTTATTTTATACTGCAAAAATTATTTCCTTTTCAATTTTACTGCGTCAATATTTATTTGTGCGGATTACTCAGATGCTGGATTCAATTTGGAGTGAAATTGAAGATAAAATACGAGTTGAGTGAATGAGTGATATGTAGTGAGGTTAAATGTAAATGTGAATCGTGATGTAATCAAAATTGTACTGTAGTTGAAATTGTATATATAGTGAGAGCTTGAAATTTGTACTATTCAAAGATTGTAATAAATATTCGTTTGAATAAAATTCTATTTGAATTCAAATTTTGTGTTATTTATTTTTATTCAGAAAATATTTATTTAATCTATGAAAAATAAAATAGTACATTAACAAATACATTTAAATGAATATATATATATATATATATATATATATATTATCATCAAACAAAAATCATATAATCGCATATTCAACAGTCTCCCCCTTTTGATGATAACAAACATATATTTTAGATTTTGAATATGTTAAATGTATTTGATCATTGATATACTCTAATTGCTCCCCTTGTTTAAATGCTTCCTCTCTACACAAAGCTCCCCCTTCATATATGCATGCAATTAAAAATATGCAAATGAGCCTAGATGCAAATAGAAAATATTTGACCTTTACTTGATTTTATTTGACAAAATCATAACTTTTCTCTCCCCCTTTTCTTATCAGCAAAAGAGTAATAGTGTTAGAGAAAACAGAGATAAAATAATCGATATTAATCCAACATTAAAACTCAATTGAATATAAATATTAAATTTCAATAAAAAAATCAAACAAAAATCATAAATACTTTGTGAGGCGCATATTCCACTTTTAGAATGATGGGAATGATGTCCTCATATAAAACTATACAGTTGTGTCTATTTGTGGTATATTTATATCAGGAATTTGAATATCTACTAACCATGCATAACCGTTAGGACTTTTAAATGAGATTAGTAGTATTCCAGTTTTATTTAAAAAAAATATGAATTCAAGTATCTTCTAACCAGGCATAACCATGAGGGCTTTCAAATAGGATTAGAATCAACTTCTTTATTTTAAAAATCAATTTTGATATGCGTTCCATACATACATAACCGTGAGGACTTTTAAATGAGCATGGAAACACATAACAAATTCCAAGTACTTCACCCTTGCATAACCGTGAGGACTTTTAAATGAGAGTGAATACTTTGGATTTTATTTTAATTTGTTTTATTATTATTATTATTATTATTATTTTATTTTAAAAAAAATTGTAAAACGAAAACGAATGATTCCTGTTTAAAGTGCCACATATTGACAAACTATATTGTATTTTAATGAGTGATGGTTGTTAGAAATATGATTGAAAAAGAGATGGTCATGGAATTTTTACCAACAAAAAGTTTTATATCTCTTGTTTAAATTTCTAAAGAAATTTACTAATTATAACGTCTCGAGTCATAATATATGATAAATATCAACCCTCATCACTTTTTCAATCACTATTTATCTTTTTGATAATTATTTGGGAGTCAGATTAGTCAAAATAGTCATTTAAAATCAAATTCATAAATTATTAATTTTTCAAAATGACTAATCTGAAAACATGGTCAAAAATGATTTTCTCGAAGGGGTTATATGAGAAATTTTTTTGCTATTTGAATATTATTTGAATCAAAAAATATGCAGATATTTTCTTTGAAAAACGATGCGGTTACTAAATGTCTCAACAAAAATCACGTTCAACTAGTAATTTTTCTATCAATTAGATTACCAGTGTAATCTGCATCTGAATTTCTCTTTCACTCAAAATTATCATTAATTGAATTTGATAGACCAGAACATGAAGTGTGCAACAAAATATCTCAAAATCAATTTTAACAGCTTTTTAAATGACATTCTCTTGAATTTGAATTGAAGCCATGTAAATAATCAAAAACCATGAATGTAGAGTTAGCCACAAAATAACCAAATGTAATATCATCCAATAAAACACTATTATTAATCCAAACTAATATATATAAAGTAATTCAAATGCTCTAGAGATTTTTATAGTGTTTTTGGCATAAGAGTATAATTGGCCAACAATTTTAAGTAAGTCAGAATCAAAATCATCATTATTTTATTATCAAATTATTGGCTGATTTAACTCAGATTACGGTGTAGATTATCACATTTAATATATCGTTCAAATAAATATACCATTACCTGTTTTACCCATACGATATTTTTTGTTGTTGTGCATTGTGATTCTGTCACCTTTATACTAGGCTAAGGAACTTTGCTTTGTCGCTCGTTGTGTCATTGGAACAGCCAGAATCCAAGTAACACTATTATTGTTCATTAGCCTGCCACCACACCTACACGGGAAAAGATTTTTGTGACCTATTTTATTTTATAAGCCCATGGTTGTTAGTGGAAGAATATTTGGAAAAATAATTTTGTGGAGACCCAAAACTATTTATATATGTTCCTTTTGGCACCCAGATTTGTTTTACTTTGAGAGATTTTGTATTTATGCCTTTTGGAACCCAAATTGGTATAGTTTTCACATGTTTGGGTCTATACCAATAATTGTTTTGATCGTGTCCAAATTTTCTGCAAATTGTATACATAGAATTGACTTGATTAATTTTGTTTTTAACTTTTTCAGATTGGTTATATCCATGTCCTTGTCTAACTGTATTAACAGTTTGTTTCCCTAAGAGCATATTCAACGATTTTTCACTTTTGGAAAATTTATCTAAAGTCCTTGACAATTGTTGGACTTGTGTTTTGAGAGATTCATTTTCGTTTAATAATTGTGTGCACTTTTTATTAGAATTCTCTCTCCTAGTATTTTCACTCTCTTTCAAAATCAGAATTTCATTTTCAAGTGATTTTATATTAATTTTTGATTTTTTAATTTCTTCTTCGAATGTTGGACACTTATCACACTTAGGTATCCTACTTTGATAGTTTTTAACTAATTGGTCAATTTGTTCATTTAATTCTATCAAAGTATCTTTTTATGATTCAATTTTGGCATACTTCTCCCTAACTCGTTCAAAACAGCCATTTACTTCGTGAAAATATATAAGTAATTCTGAGTGAGTGAGTTTTGATACCTCGCTTGTCTCGTCATCATCGCTACCAGTTATATTTCCCTAAAGGCACATATCTGCTTTCTCACTCTAACTGCTAGAACTTTGATTATCTTCATCACTTGTATTCCACGTGGCTACAAAACTTCTCCTTTTTATTTCTTTTCAAAGTCGCGTCGATTTTGAGGACAATTGGGCTTGATGTGTCCAGGTTGGTTGCACTTGTGACAGATGATCTTTTGTTCTTTTGTTCTTTTGACTAGTCTAGTGCTTTGGCTATTCTGCTTTTCAATTTTTGTTTTCGAGCTGGATTTTCATATTTGTAATTCCACTTTTTGAATTTCTTGGATGGTGAGATTTCCGATGAGTTCTTCAACTTTCATCTGTTTCAAATTTTTTGATTCTTGGATGGTAGTTACTTTGGCTTTAAAACTTCGTGGAAGGACTTTGAGGATTTTTCGGACTATCTCCGATTCTGTGTACGATTTTCCAAGAGCCTTTGATTTGTATATGATATTGGAAAGTCGTCCGTACATTTCTTTGACATTTTCTTCCTTTGTCATTGTGAAATTCTCGTATTCGCTACTTAGAATGGCAAGACGAGATTCTTTGACTTGAGATGTTCCTTCATGAGTCACTTCGAGTGTATGCCATATTTCCTACGCAGGTAGACAATGTGAGACACGATTAAATTCAACCTGATCTAATGAACAAATAATCGAATTCATAGCTTTGGCTTTAGTAATCTGTGACTTGTTTTCTAGATCTGTCCATTGATCCTTCAGTTTTTTAATTTCTTGATTATGTTCAATTATAGTTGGCACTCTATACCCTGTCTCAACAATATCCCAAGCGTCAATGATTTTTAGAAAAATTTCCATCCTGTTTTTCCAGTAAGCATATTCACCATTGAACATTGGTGGTCTAACTATGGACTGACCCTCATCAAAAGCATTATTAAAAGAAGCCATTTTCAAAATTCAAATTTTTAAAATAAAAACCGGTGTTTGAAAAATGAGTTTTTAAAACAAAAGTTGACTTCTATTCCTAGCTCTGATACCACTTGTAGGATCGATTTCACCCTAGAGGGGGGGTGAATAGGGTGATGTTGTTAATTATAAAAACTAATTGCGAAAGCTTATAAAATTATTTCAACACAGATAAATCAGAATTATAGCAGCACAGATAATAGCAGAATAATAAATGCAGAAATAGAACGACACAGAAGTTAACCAGCTTCGGCAAAACCCTGCTACGTGCTGCCCCCAAGGTTTCTACTAGAAATAAAGTTGTCACATGCTTACACACGTAAACTCGCGACACCCGCTACTGACCAACCTAACTCTACGCTCAAAACCCTGCCACAACTCAGCCGCTGAGTTGCGAATTCTCAAACTACGCCACATAGTTTGTCCCCTAGTCACACGACTAGAAATTACAATGGTTTCGAAAATACAAAGATAACAGTTTAAAAAACAATTAAAAAACCAAAGCCCTAATATTTGCTTCTTAATCCAATATTAAAGAAAAGGGGCCGGCCCAATTTAATTAAACAAGACGCTGCCTCCTTTATTTCGTTTCTTATGTATTCGGCCTGATTCCTTGCTTTTAAAATGGCTTCCATCATTCGATCCTCCCTGATTAAAAATTAGGGCTCTGTGATTTATCGAAATTGCCTATTTTTTCCAGATCAATCAAATTGATATTTGCGTGAGGATTTGTTGATCGATCGTCTCTTGAGATGCTTTCGGCTGCTTCTATTTGATTGAGTTCGACTTTGATTTGGTATGTGATTTATTCCTTTTTGCTTTTCTGTTATGCTTGCTTGAACTCAATTGTTCTTCAGCTGATGATGATTACGGGTTTATATATAGTTCGATCTCCTTGTTTTTCGTTCATATATTTCATATGAATTCGTCAATTATTTTTCCTTGAATTCGTCTCGGCCACTCGATGTTGCTTGGATGTTGATGATTTCTCTGACTTTGTCAATTTCGTATAATTTGATACTTGATACTCACGTTCCTGATTTATGACTCGTTCAATTTACTTGGCCACCACGATTTTGAATCTGCACTGTTCGATCTTTGGTCTTTTTGACTTCGGCTCTGACTCGTTTTATTTGAAATTCCTGATGATGTTGTGTTCATTGTAGTTTCATTTTTTGTTCTTGTGCATTATATTTCATTCGCTGTTGATGTTGGATCTAGTCTTGTACCACTTGTGTCTGCACTTTCTTGATCTAATTTCACAGTTGCATACTTGTATATCCACTCGAGTCTGATACTGGTGTATACGCTTGCTTATCTCTTGCCAGACCTGTGGCCTTTGTGCATTGTTGCCATTCCTTTGGTGCACTTGGTTTATGATTCACTATTACATTTATTTTGGTTGCTGCATTAATTTGATATTGTCATTTCAATATTGCAATGTTCATATGGTTTATTTTGATCCGGTTTGTTGTGTCATTGTAATGGCTTTGTTGTATGGTCAGTGGTGCACTATGCCTTGTAGTCTGTTTTATTGAGTTTGATCATTCATATACTTCATGTATTTTGTTTATAGCCATTTCAATATTGCTGCTATTTGGTTTGGATTCACTGATTCATTGTTGTAGTTGATGCCAGTTGCCTCTGGTTTGAGTTTTGCTTGTATAACTTGAACTTGACCTCGAGTTGGTGCCACTGGTTCATTAGTGTTTGATCATTGATTTTGCTCTGTGTTTGTTGTATATATGAGCTGCTGTGTTGATCTTGCTTGCTACCTGGTCGACACTTGCAGTTCACTAGTCGTGTCACTTGCTTATGTTGGTTCATATATTTCATTTGTTGCAGACCTATGTTGCTATGTTGCCATATTAGTCTGGTGCAGTTTCAGACCTGTAGCATTATGTTGTATCTGTTTTTGCTGGTTTCATGTACATGTTTTGGTTCATTACTTGTGTTATGTAATGTTGCATTAATTTTGGTTGCTGCTGTGTTGTGTAGTAGCCTAGTTTGCTGGTGCATATGTTTCATTTTGAAGTTGTTATGTATGTGATGCATGTTTTGTTGACTTTGTTTGCTACCAGGTCGACATGTATATATACATACTTTGATCATAACATTCATTTGAGTTGCATCTGTGTTGAATCCAGCTTTAAAGCTCAGGTTTGACCTTGTGCTGATATTGTGACATTTTTATTGCACTTGAGTTAAACCCGGCGTTTTGGGTTTGACCTGTGCTCACCTGTCCCTGTAATTTTATCAAGTGTATATATCAGTGTGCACGGTCTTATGGCAAATACAGTAATGCACTGTGTATGTCACAAGCTATTCATGTATGATGAAATCAAAATCAAATGATGACAAACAACCCAAATAACTGAGGCAAATATTAATTTCAAAATCCACATTTTATTTTATACTGCAAAAATTATTTCCTTTTCAATTTTACTGCGTCAATGTTTATTTGTGCAGATTTCTCAGATGCTGGATTCAATTTGGAGTGAAGTTGAAGATAAAATACGAGTTGAGTGAATGAGTGATATGTAGTGAGGTTAAATGTAAATGTGAATCGTGATGTAATCAAAATTGTACTGTAATTGAAATTTTATATATATATTGAGAGCTTGAAATTTGTACTATTCAAAGATTGTAATAAATATTCGTTTGAATAAAATTTATGTTTGAATCCAATTCTGTGTTATTTATTTTTACTCATCAAATATTTATTTAATCTATGAAAAATAAAATAGTACACTAACAAATACATTTAAATGAATATATATATGTTTATTATCACCAAACAAAAATCATATAATCACATATTCAACATTTTATTTCTTTACCAATCTTTAATTCATTTCATTTGGTGTATTTTAAATGATAAACATTATTGTTACACCATTCTTACCACAAGTCACGACAGAAAGAAACACATGATACTTCGTAACGTCAATAGAGCTAAGCAAAGAACAGGCTTATAATTACAACATTTAACTAGATTCGAGCCCTCTCCATTAGAATCAAGGCTACATGAAGCAACTGTTGTATATAAGAGGACAAAGCAGAATGCATTCGTTGCATCCAAACGTGAAGGCCAAATAGGAATACTGAACTAAGGCATAAGACTAAAAAATGAGGTTTTGAGCTTGCTATACTCATATTCTGCCAAACTTTACCGGAACCGTTTTATATAAGTACACACTAGGGCAACCTAGACAGCGCCATACATAGATGAAAGCACTTTACTAGAGTTGTATGAAGGGTAACCCAAGGTATGCATCAAACACTGACTCAATCCTATAAACGAACGACAAATGTGTCTCCCTCTCTCAATCTCTCATCAGCAACAATCAAGGAAACAAATCAACTCGCAAATAATCCCCAATCTTATCAAGACATCTTTTAGCACAGAGTGGGAAGAACTACTCCATTCCGACCTGACACGATGACAAATTAAACAAAGAGTATAAAAGCAGCAACAGAGCGATATCGTCCAAACGCTAGATAATGTCCACCATTGCACTTAGTCTCATAGGTCTGCAGTATAATAAAGCTTCAAGGCAATTTCCTACCATTCCTCTTAGTGCAGCTTGCTATTTCAGGAGAGTGGAGGCTGACTTATGCCAACTTAGGCTTCTCGCCCACTTTTTCAGGCATCCAACTTCAAAATGCCAATGTCCCGCCAATATTTAGATTTCCCTCCAAAAATCCTTCACTAATCCAGGCACAAAATACAAATGTCATGGATAAGCGACAAGTGTAAAAATCCAAGGGCGGGACTGAAGAAAAAATATAAGATGCTTGCAACCATCGGCATTACACTTTTCATACTATAAAATGAAAAGTGCATAGACAAAAAGGGGGATTTTTTATCTTCTTTTCCAGCTTCTTCTTCTTTCTCAAAATGAATATTATAAGCCTCATGTACATAATAATCTGTTGCATTAAGGTAGTCAAATATAGTGGATTACCTCATGGATGTAGGATTAACAACAGTTCGAACCACATAAAAAATCTTTATGTCTTTATATTTCTGCAGTTTACTTTCAATCGCATCTTTGTTTGCTAATCCATCTAGACATTTCAACGAATACTTGAAGTGCGACTACTCGACTATGTAAGCATTCAGCAACATAGTCACTTTCTAAAGGTGAATATAAGTGAGCTTAAATTCGCTGATTCCTAACCATGAGGATGGCAAATTGCAATATTGCCTCACGGTCCAGTCAAGTGTGGTGAAGATGAAAAAATTCATCAACAATTTTGGCGCTGGAAGGAGGGCCTGAACCGCCAACCTTCCATCCCTTCTTACTTCCATAACCCTTTAATTCCATCTCCCCTTTCACCATCACCCATGGCTCACTACCTTTGCTTGTTAGTTGCATGTGTTATGCAGTAGACGAGCAGCCATGACACCTTTAAAAATAAAACTGTGAGACTAGCCATAAGCTATTGGATAGAAAGACTCAATAGCCGATGCTTTATAAAACTTAGTTGAAGAGCTAGCACCCTTCGATTATTACTCTCCAACATCAGCCAACAGCCAACTTCTAAGCAAAAACAAACAGAGTATCTGTCGACTTAGACAATGATTTCGATGATGGTAGGAAACCCACGATCAGAATCCAAAACACCATTGTTCCCTGCCAGAAGAGGCATGAAAAAATCTCTTATATGGCGGCAGTAAGGGTAAGGACCTTTGGACATTCTTCCCTAAAAATGAATAATTCGGTTGATGCTCCCATCGAATAGGGATTAAATTACACACCGATATAAAGATTGCTCCTTACCACCAGGTTCAGCTAAGAACAAGGGAATTATATCTATACTTCTCTCTCATGAGGCGACCTATCCTCATCAACAGAAATTTGGAAAACGATGAGTTCAAGATCTGAGCTAGCAACTATAAAGAGAAATGCCTAGTACTTCACTGAAGGGCCTAAGCCAAGTGTATTGAGCTGCAGGCTAGCTCTGTAAAAAAAGACCAATGTATAAGCTGGATGTAGGGATATCAAACAGCCCAAATCAGTATAAAAAAGTCTTTGTATTATTCCTTTGTAAAAAAAAATTATATATATATGCCCCTTAACCGTTCACCACCAGTATTCACTAATTCGGCAAAATGCTATGATAGTTAGTGATCACGACAATTTCAAGACCAAAAACAGTGATATTGGCCCCACATACTTTGAGTTGCATTAACACAGCCCGGTCTTCAGCCAAAACATTTTGTTGGACAGGATGACAAATTCCCCCGCTCTGGTATGAATTTTCCTATGATTAACCATCATAAAGACTGGTCATGGGGATATTAGACTTTCCTAAACTAGTATTAAAAACACATATGTCGGTTAATTCTACGTACCACACTAGACATACGAATATTTGACTTCAAAAACCAATAAAAAACCATGCGCATGCGATCGTAGGTTGTATCATGACTTGACTTCTCTGTCAAATCTACTACCTCAATGGGAAAGACCGTGCCAAAAGCATGACAAATTACTCTTTCTAGCCCAGTGCCATTGTTCCAAAGGTGTAACTTTACCCACGAACAATAACGAAAATCTAAGAAATTAAAATAGTGACGCTAAAGGAGAATATGGCTCATCATGTATATGAAATTTTTCCCAGGAGTTAGGTCATGCTAAGCTCATAGCTAATGACATTTCATCCCAGAATAGGGGTAGGTCAAGAATTCGACCAAGCATTTGGCTAAGGACATTTCGCCCTAGAACATAGGATAGGTCAATATAGACATTTCATCTTAGAACAGGGGTAAATCTAAAATGTGGCTAAACATATTCCTAAGGACATTTTACCCAAGAATAGGGGTAGGTCAAAACATGCATTTTGCTTTCAGAACAGGGGCAGGTCATCCCAACATCCAGCCACAGACGCTCTGTTCCCATTATAATGGGCTAGCACGCGCATCGTCAGAAATGGGATCAGCTCACCCCTAACCTACAGCTAAATCTGCAAAAGATCAGACTATGTCTGCAATATAGGAGGTTGTGAGCTATCAAGCCATGAGCAGAGATGCCTACGCTATTCCTTAAAGCATATCTATGGTGAAAGCAAATGAGTACACTACAAGGATTGTACTACCAATTAGGTACAAACTAGGACGCTACTCAAGTCTCCCTAGATATACATCAAGAACTAAGTCATTAATACTTATCCATAAATCTTACAATAATATTACTTGATTTACACTTATGTGCTATCTACAAAAATTGCCACCCAAGTCGTATTACAAAGGAAATACCCCATTTACAAAAGTTAAATTACAAATTTAGCCTAAGCTCCAAAAATGAACTGAATGTTACCATGCCATATCATTCCGATCTGCAAAAATGCATCATGGTGAGCTAAGATGAAAATTAGCTCTCCGGCTCTGTAATCACCACTAATAATCAAGAATGAGAGAACCGACCACGAGCCGATCTGTGATATGCCATGCATGGGTCATAGTTAGCACCGACATATCCTTTTTTTGTAATCTAAAGATCTGTTTTTGTAATCCGCCCGATTATACATAAAGGATAAGTTATGTCTAGGCTAGAAGCATTTGAAAACGTCAATCGCACGTTGACGGTCGATTTCTGCTATTTTGGGTGAAGCTCCTCCAAAAGGGATGCCATATCCATCCTACCTTAGGAAATTGCAATGAAATCTGATCAAGCCTCACATTACAAGCAGTATATTTTGTTTTCTAAATCATTTATGCGCCTCATAGCCATTTTTCTAATTCTATCAATCTCGTAAAAGAGTTGTTCCTTTGACTTTTTAGCATCCCTTGAAATAGACGAAAAAATTCATCCCCCGTAGACAAGAACGAGGAAACATGAGTTTCTGGCATCCCCTACTCTCCCTTGAAGTGATTCTTTAACTCTTTATTTTTGGCCTCATAATGGGACTTTACATCATTCTCTCACTGAAGGATCTCAGTTGGATCAGTTTCGGATGGAATCACAGGAACTGCATCCAAACTAAGAGGGATGCGAGTAGTTGGGACCGCTGGAAAATTCTGTTTTGCATTCATACGCAACACCATCTCTCTATCCATCTCCACAATCTTTCCTCTTAACTTTTTAATCCCATCCTTATACACGGCTGTATATATGCTATCGGCGTTCTTTAATAAGTCTTCTAACTCTAGTATTATGAGCTGACCAGAGTCTAATTTTTTTCGCAGAACATCTACCACTGAATCCTAAGTAAAAGAAGTTAACCAAAAAAGGTCGGATAATTTTGCAATTAAATAACAATGAAAAATAAACAAAATAAAATTACTAAAGGACTCAAAGGTTTCTACATAAGAATATTAGCCAATAACTGTAGTATTATAGAAGGAAACATTATTAAACTGCAAAAGATGTTCTCCCCCCGTCCAAAGTCAAGTCAAATACTATTGTAATATCCCTAATTTTTGATAACATTATTCAAGAAATTTAATTAGATAAATTAAATAGAATAATGATGATAAAGGGATTGAGATTTGAATAAATTATATAAAGGGTTGTGCTTAATAATGAAATAAATGGGATTTAATTGGTTTAAAGGTTAATTAGTTCACACAAGGGCATATTAGTAAAATAACCTCTTTATTTTACACAGCTACAACCTTTTGTAATTATCCATTCGCGTTCATTTTTCTCAACTCGAAATTAAATCAAAAACCTAATAGCCGACCATTAACAAGAGGAAAGAAGAAGATTATAATCTAAAGCAAAGGATCAAAGCTAGGAAGGATTCATCAACAACAGATCTCAAATTCCTGATAATATCTAAGGTGAACAATAATTTCATACCATCTCCATTTTATTCTATAATTTTATATTTTTAGATTTATGATTAAATTCATTTTTACGATGCTATGGATGATGATATGCTTGAAATATATTATGTTTAATTTCACTTAATTCAATTGCATATGAATTAGCACGATTTTAAGGTAAAACCGAGTGTTTATGATTTTATAATGCCATGGAAAAATTTTATGTTAAATAAAACATGATTTCGGAGATGGTTTTTGATTTTCAGAATTTTTTGAGCTATGGAAAATTTAGTATGAATTTTTAAAGGAAAATATGACGTAATTGGGTTTAAATTTTATTTTAAGTATTTCAGGAAGAAATTGTAATGACCTTGAATTTTAATTAACATTATTTGGGATATTTAATTGGATAAATTAAATAGAATAATGTGAATAGCAGGGATATGAGATTAACAAGTACAATGATATGAGATTAATTAATAATGGAAATGAGGCAACATTTCTTAGTATATATCTCTTCCTCCACCTTAAAATTCCATTTTTCATTCTTAACTATCATATATTTTGGTCGGCCGTTACAAAGCTCCAGGAAGAGTTTAAACTGAAGAATAAGCTAAAGAATTAAAGCTAGGAAAGTATCTCATTCTCTAATCAACTAATCTAGGTGAATAATCATGTTTATCAACTTGTTTTTTTGTGTTTGGATTGTTATGGGTTATACCCGATTCGTGTTTGTGATTTTGGTTAGGATACAACCATTTAAACCTTTGTTTAGATAAGACATTGGTGTTTTAAATGTTAATGGGTTAATTAACACGTTTTTGTTCAGTTTTGGTTAATTTGCAAATTGTTTTGATCTTTATATGCTTTGAAATTTTAATAGGTTGAAGTATCAGATTTACTTGATTTTTGGGATTTTTTCCTTAGTGATTTACTAAGGTAATTAAATTATTTACGCCCAAAGGCTAAACTGAAAAATGGCTTTCGTATTATTTAAAACCAGAGGGAATTGCTTTGAGAAATGTTTAGGGAAGAAGAATAGTGTTTTAAGAAAAAGGTTGACGTTTATATACCTTTTACTAGTAGGAAGTACATAAGAATGTTTCTCAGCCAATCAAAATTAGACAAACAAGATAAAAACATCACTTCAGTTGGCCTAGTTCTGCCTTTGACTCTAACAAGCCCGCTTATACCCTTTCGATGAAGTCGAAATATACCTTTCGTCTAAAACAGAAGGAAAACAGTTGCCTTCCACCCAAAGTCGAAAGGTAGGCACGGGGCCAAAGGGAAGAAAAGGGATAAGGGATGGGAAGGCTTCTTCTTTTGCTTACGGATAGAAATAAAAATTATTTTCGAATAAGTTGAAGGGGGATCCTTCGACTCTATCATTTTATAAAAGACTAAAATTTTTATATTCAAGAAGGGTTTCGAAGGGGATCTTCTTAAGCTTAAACCTTGAAGATTGTTTTAAAATGTCTGAAATGGTATTTTAAAACTTCTTGGCAAGTCGATGGGATGGCCTTCCAACATGGTCGGAAGTATGCTTTCGAAGGGTTGGTTCCAACACCAACACTTCATTATTTTTGAATGATTTTAAAAGGTTTCAATTTTGAAAGGTTTTATTTTTGAAAGGTTTGGTTTCGAAAGGATTGTTTTTGAAAGGTTTATTTCGAAGGTTTTGAAGGGGCTATCTTCAATGATTTCAAAAGGTTTTTGATTCCAAAAGGTTTATTTCGAAAGGTTTAATTTCAAAAGTTTAGATTTCGAAAGGTTTGATTTCGAAAGATTTTGAAGGGGTTATCTTCAATAATTGCGAAAGGTTTCGAGTTTCAATGATTTCAAAAGTTTTGATTTCGAAAGGTTTTGATGGGGTTACCTTCAATGATTGCGAAAGATATGATTTCGTAATGCTTTCAAAAATTTTCGAAGGGGCTAACTTCGGAGGGTTAATTGCTTTCGAATGGGGCTTCATTCGAAGGGTTTTAAAAGGATGTTTATAGCCATTTTCTTTAAGAATTTTTTTCTAATTTGAAGGGATTACTTCGAAGGGTTGTAGTATAAAATACTTATTTTGTTTGAACATGTAAAGGGGAGCCTTATATAAAATTGATGTTATTAAACCTTGGGGCACCTTGGTTGGGTTACTGATTTGGATACATAGTTTGGGGTTACAAACAGAAATATGCTATCGAAATTATACATTGGGGCTCTCAATGTGTTTTTATTTAATTTAACCTAATTGGGGCTACCAATGGGAATAGGTTAAACATGCGGAATACCTGAGAAAAATATATAATCATGGGGATCATGAGTTTTTATATATAATCATTGGAATCATGATATTTTTGGCCAAATGATGGGTTCTTGGTTTACCTAGGAAAACCATGGAATGTATGGTGGATAGCCCACATCAAATTTCTAAAGTAAAGAATGTTTTGCCAAAGGTGGTTAGCCTAGGGATTTGGCACCCAAGGGTTCATAGTCATCCAAGGAAAACTATGGAGTGTGCGGTGGATAGGCCACAACATCTTTTACAAAACAATGTACGATGAATAATCTGCATTTATTTTGAATAGATTAGGGATGGATAGTCCTATTAAATTATGATGGATAGTCATTTTAAAGATTTTAAAGGGGAAATAGTAAATTGATTTTAGATGGAAAATCTAATAAATTTCTTTTACATGGGATATCTAATAATTGGGTGGATGGGATATCTAATAAATATGATTTATGGCTTTATTCCATGGTATGTTAAGACTAATCATTTTGGGTGCAGGGGAATAGTAAATGATTTGCATGTTAAGACTAATCTGTTTAAACAAGCTCAAAATTTGGACAAAAGAGTCCCTGCCTGAGATAGGCCAAAACAAATGAAAAAAGGACAAAGAAAACCCGGCCCGAGAAAGCGAAAGCATGCAAGACTTCCTCAAAGCCTGAAGATGGCACATTCGATGGATAGAATTGTAAAGAATTCTCCAACTTCTCTTCATGAACATTGTAACAACCCGCATATTTGTCGATTTTATATTTAAATATTTTATTTAAATATTTTATCGTTAGTCGGATTTTAGTCCGAAAAGCTACTTTTTGCATACGGTCGAACTAGGGCTCGGGACCACTCCCATTGAGTTTAAAATGCCGTTTGCGACCTTTTTGAGTATAAGCTTCGATATGTTTGGAGAAAGTTGATTTCTGCTACTTTTTACTTTGGGTTTGGTTTTTGGGCTCAACCCTATGTTAACTTATGCTCAAATCTGAGCCACTCACCCTCATTCTCTTCTCATTTCAGTTTTTAGAGTGTTAATGGTGGGAGAGATTGGAAATTAAAATTCCAAAACCCTAGTTTCTCTTGCAAATCAAATTCCTTGCTCCAAACTCAAGAAGAACCCATTGGTAAGCTTCTCTTCTTCTTCTCCAACTTATTCTCTTCCCAATTTCAGAAATTCCTAAACCTAATTTCGGGAATGTTCTTGTTTTTGAGCTTAGATTCAAGCTCATTTGGGTTGTGATTGAAGAGAGGTTGATTCTCCATTTGCTTTCAAGCTTCTTCTTGTTCGATTTTGTGAAAAGGTGAGATTTTTATCTCACATCTATGACTATAATTATCTTTGTTTGTTAGGTATGAATTCCTAACACTTCTTCATGAGAATTTGCTCTTGATTTGGATTGGTTTTGTAAATATTCCAATTTTTGGGTTTTTAAGTCAAATTTGTGTAAAATCCTTTTATGGATGTTTGATCATGCTTTTGGTGATGCATCGAGGAGCATATAGGGCCGGGTTGCCGATTGGCATAAACCCTTAGAGCCAATGTCCGTCCGGTTGCATTTTGGAAGAGTTTGCTCTTCATTTGAATAAGGTTGAAAAACAGCCCAGGCATGATTCAGTCGACTGAAAATCTCTGTTCAGTCGACTGAACCTGAAACCCGAGAGTTTTCAGGCATGATTCAGTCGACTGAAAAACTCTGCACAGTCGACTGAAACTGGAAACAGAAAGTTTCCTGAACCTGGAAAATTTCCATGTACAGGGTCAGTCGACTGAAAAACTCTGTTCAGTCGACTGAACCTGCTGTTTGAGTCCAATTTGCCTTTTTGGATTGAAATTCCAATTTAAATCGATTCGTGATAATCCTATTTGTTGTTATCATCTATTATGACTTTGATGACTCTTTTTAGGGATTTTGAATATCCATTTCGATGGATCCTTTATCGATTTCGTTGGATTTTATTCACGTCTTCGTATGTGAATTTTTGTGATTTGATTGTTCTTACAATCTTCTTCGTGATTTGTCACTTTAAAAATATAAAGGTTTTCTATACTAGTAGTAAATATCAAAACTCTTTCCTCAAACGATTTCAATACTATTTTAATACCAAATTCGTTTATAAAACCGTTTTCCAATCTATTAGTATATACAAACCTTTACCTCACTCGTATGAGAAATCTAATTAAACGACTTAGTAAAACAAGTGGTATGAAACGCTTACGTTCACTTTGTCGGTTAATTCTTGGACTTGTTCGATTGAATCTCTTGTGACAATTTTCTAGTGGAGATTTACAGTTTGTTCGTAAATATTTAAGTTAAGCAAGTGGTTATGGGACATGAAGCTAAACTCATATATTTACTAGCTTAGTGTAATTGACACTTCTCGATGATCATGACGATCATTTTTGTGATTTAGACTAGCAATGTGCGATGTCTCTTTGTCTGCGTGGGAGACTAAACCCCGTTCGTGTGTCAAATTTGTGGGGTAGCAACCCACGGTCTTCGGGCCATTCGTGTGTCAGGTCTTCGGACCATTCGTGTGTCAAATTAATGGTTAGCTACCATGAGATAGCTTCTCGTTCATGTGTTACAGCTGTTGGTGAGTTTTCATGCTCCCGTTCATGTGATAGGCCTCCCCCCTTTATTTTGTGTGATTTCTGGATTTCGTGTGTCGAATTCTGGAATTTTCTTCTTCGCCTATTTTTTTGTGATTTCTATTGATATGATTTATCAATTCTTGTGCATAGGTGATTTCGTGTGTCATTAACTTGTGAATACAAGTTTTGGTTATGATACCCTTTTTGGATCTTTGAGAAGATTCTTTGATATTGATTAATCGTTTGTTGATTATCATTTACATACTTATAGTAGTATGCCATTATGGATATTATACGCCTATGCCATATCTTATATGTCATTTATTGTGGCTTGGTGAATGAAATTAGGAGTATGACATTCCTTTTTATCTTGAGTAGATTATCGTGATATTGATTAATCTCTTGTTGATTTTCAATTACTTATATATATCACAGCTTGGCATTGTGATTATTATGTGTTTAGTCATATCTCCTATCCTATATCATGTTATCTGATATTTATAGTTAGACTGATCCGTTTATTATTTTCTTATAAATAATACTCGGGTCAGACCGAGATGTTACAGGTGCTTCTGCTTGACTTCTCATCCGGGATTAACTCCTTGACTTTTGGGTTAACTACTTAGATTAGTAGTTATTTTGTTGTATACATTTGAGATATAGACTCCTTAATGTATACTTATTCTTTTGTGTAGTTCGTGTAACTATTCTTTTGTGATATTGTGGATCTTTTTAGACCACTACTCTGATGTACACTTTCTAGTGTAATATTCATATCTTATTCCGCCTTTGTGATATGAATTGTCTGTGACTGATTTATGTTATGTTTATTTCTATATTTGTTTCCGAAGAAATTATAGCCACTGTGTAGTAGCTTTGAGTTTGTGTCGGTATGTCGGATTTCCTCTTGAGATGAAAAGTTATATTTTTATCCGGTATATCGGTACTCGCACAAAGCAATTATACAGATGGTCGCTCCTCAACAGCCTTATTCTCCGTGCTAGTTGACAGCATTCACAGTAATGTTCTTGGCTAGCATGGGTATAGAGGTGGGGAGTCACAGCTTGGTATTAGAGCCAAACTTCGGAACAATATGGAATATTATAACAAGGATCATCATCCTAAGTCCATCTTAGGAGTCGTGCTTTAGGATTTTTTTCGGGTCTTCGTACCGTTCCATCCTATTTTCCTTATGATTCCTTGTTTATCTATCAAGATTGCTTGATATTCAATTTGGTGAATAACCTTTTTCTTCTTCTTCTTTCTTTCTTAAGGAAGAGAAACGTCTAGACCTGGCCGCCCCAGAGCCGTACCATCTAGCACTCCGCCCCAGGATGGAGTTTTTATGACTGCTCAACAGCTTCTTGATTTGGTAACAAATGCTCAAGCAGCTGGAGCTAACCTGGAACCTACTCACCCAAAGTCGGGATTTGCACGCTTGTGTAGCGATTACACTAATTTGGGTGGGGAGTCATTCAAAGGTTCCGAAACTGTTATTGAAGTACAGGTTTGGCTAAGAACATGCAATCGCATCTTTTCGCGCATGAATCTTATTGACCTTCACCGAGTTCAGGTGGCCTCTAGTATGCTCCGAGAAAGAGCATTGGATTGGTACGAGCTTCTTATTTCTGAGATTAATGAAGCGGATCTCACTTGGGAGAGATTTCGAGAACGCTTCGAGTCGAAATTCGTACCGGAAGCTGAAAAAGTGAGATTGGCTCGACGATTTATAGACCTTGTTCAAGGTGAGTCATCCGTGACTGATTACGTCGCCTCCTTCGAGTCACTTTCCAAATATGGGGTTGAATACATCAACACCCCTCTTAAGAAGAATCAGAGATTCGTCTATGGCTTAAACAAAAGTCTCAAGAAGCCATTACTTCTAAAGTTAGAAGTTTCTTTCGACCAACTCGTTGATATCACTATTCGTCTTGAAGAGGCGGATAGAGAGAATGATGTTGAAGTGGTGGGTTCCAAACCAAACTTCAACAACAAGAAGAGGCCAAGCAAATTAAAAGGCCCTTATCCCAATAAGAAAGGGAGGCAAGCAACTCCTGCTGAAAAGACCTTTTCCTCTACTCAAGGGAAATGCTATAATTGTGGTTCGAAAGACCATTTTGCGAACAAGTGTTCAAAGCCTCGTACTTGTCGCTATTGCAAAAGCCCGGACCACTTTATGCATGTGTGTCCCAAACTTCAAAATAGGAGGGAGGGAAAGTTAAATGTTGCTCAAGCCCCTGGCAACACATCTCGTGGCCAAGGTATTTCTCATTCTATTCTAGATGGAATTATTTTGTTTCGTGATCATCCTATTCGAGTTCTTTTTGATACGGGTGCGTCCCATTCTTTTATATCAAAAGAACTTGTTGATACCTTTTCTTTGGATGTTTTGTGTTTAATGACTTCTCTGAGAATTGCGAATCCGGTTGGTGGATCCGCAACAATCAGTTTATTGTGTAAGGATGTCGAGATTGTTTTGTGTGATTTTTCTTTCCGAGCCGATTTGCATGTCATGCGTTATTTAGGCTTTGGAATGATTTTGGGAATGGATTGGCTTAACCATTATGAAGCTCATATCCTATGTCCTGAGCGGACTATTCATCTTCGACATCCTCAATCTGTTAATCAGGTTTCTGTTATTCTTAAAGATTCAGATTCTGCTTTGGTTGCATCTTTATATTCTTTAAATCCTCGTGATGATGATGATGATGATGAGGGTGATATTATTTCTCTTATTCACGTCATTTGTGAATTTTCCGACGTATTCGAGCCCGTTTTAGGATTACCACCTAAGCGAGCAATTGAGTTCAGAATTAATCTTATTCCGGGAGCTCAACCTATCACTCGTCCTCCTTATCGTATGTCCAATAAAGAAAACAAGGAGATGCGTAAACAATTATCTGAATTGGAAACGAAGCAATTTATTCGCTCTAGTTCCTCGCCTTGGGGAGCTTCAGCTATTTTTGTGAAGAAATCCGATGGTACACTTAGGCTTTGCGTTGACTACCGCAAGCTTAATGATCTTACTGTCAAAAATAAATATCCTTACCTCGGATTGATGATCTATTCGATCAACTTAGTGGTGCTAGAGTCTTTTCACAATTGGACTTGGCTACCGGTTTTCATCAGCTTCGTATTGCAGAGGATAGCATTCCTTTGACATCGTTCCGCACTCGGTATGGATCTTATGAATGGCTTGTTATGCCATTTGGGTTAACTAATGCCCCGGCTTATTTCGTTGACTTAATGAATCGAGTTTTTGAAGACTTTCTCGACCGGTTTGTTCTCATCTTTATCGATGATATTCTTGTTTATTCTAAAACCGAGGAGGAGCATGAAAAACATCTTCGGATTGTGTTGGAAACTCTTAGGAGTAATCAATTAAAGGCAAAATTTTCTAAGTGTCACTTTTGGCAATCTCGTGTGAAGTTTCTCGGTCACATTATTTCTGAATCCGGAATTTCCGTGGATCCTTCAAAGATTGAAGCGATTCAAGATTGGAAGAGACCGGAGAATGTGACAGAGATTCGTAGTTTTCTTGGATTGGCGGGCTATTACCATCGTTTTATTAAAGACTTTTCTAAAATTGCCGTGCCTCTCACTAGCTTGACGAAGAAAGGTGTTAAATGCATTTGGTCGGACAAATGTGAAGCTTCTTTTCAGAAATTAAAAGAACTTCTTTCTGATGCTCCTATTCTTGTTATTCCCGAAGGGAATCAAGATTTCGTTGTTTATACCGATGCTAGTCGCATTGGTTTGGGTGCCGTTCTTATGCAAAAGGAACGCGTTATTGCTTATGCTTCTAGGCAATTAAAGCCTGCTGAGACTAGATATGCCACTCATGATTTAGAGCTCGCGGCTATTGTTTTTTCTCTTCGGATTTGGTGTCATTATCTCTTAGGAGAGAAATTTGTTCTTTACACAGACCATAAGTCTTTGAAATATTTATTCTCACAAAAGGAACTTAATTTGCGTCAACAGCGTTGGCTCGAATTTCTTGCACCGTATGATCTTGATATTCTTTATACTCCTGGTAAGGGTAATCTTGTCGCCGATGCTCTTAGCCGTAAACAACAAGCTGTTGTTTCTATAATGATATCCGAATGGAACGATCTCGAGATTTTATCCACTTGCGAAATTCGAGACCGTGTTTCCGATTTATGCTCATCATTTGTTTTATGTAGCCTTGAGGCTCGTCCATCTCTTTTAGACCGCATTCTTGAAGCTCAAGGGCTAGATCCCGACTTGGCTCTTCTTGGCCAAAATATTAGGGATAAAATTGATATTAAAGGTTTGAAAGACTTTAATATCGATTCTCGTGGCGGCATTCGGAAATTTGGTAGGCTTATCGTGCCAAATGTTAGGGATCTTCGTAAAGATATTTTAGAAGATTCTCATCACTCTAAATTTACCATTCATCCCGGTAGTAGTAAAATGTACGCGGATATGAAGTGACTTTATTATTGGGAGGGAATGAAACTTGACATCGCTAACTTCGTTAAACGTTGCATGACTTGCCAACTCGTTAAGGCCGAACATCAAAGGCCCGGAGGGTTATTGCAACCTTTAGAAATTCCAGTTTGGAAGTGGGATCAAATTTCCATGGATTTTATAGATGGCCTTCCCCGTTCTCGATCGGGTTATGATAGCTTATGGGTAATTGTTGATAGACTTACTAAATCCGCCCATTTTATTCCCGTTCGGTCTAACCGAACCGTTCCTCTTTTGGCCAAACTCTTTATTAAAGAGATTGTTAAATTGCATGGGGTTCCTACATCAATTGTTAGTGATCGTGATCCATTGTTTACTAGTGGATTTTGGAAGAGTCTTCAAAAAGCTTTGGGAACGAAGCTTAATTTTAGCACCTCTTATCATCCCCAGTCCGATGGACAAACCGAGCGTGTGAATCAAACTCTTGAAGATCTTCTTCGTGCTTGTGTTCTTGATTTTGGTGGAAGTTGGAAAGATCATATTTCACTTGTTGAATTTTCCTATAATAATAGCTTCCAATCTAGTATTGGTATGGCACCTTTTGAGGCACTCTACGGAAGGCCATACCGATCTCCTTCTTATTGGCTTGAGGCCGGTGAGAAGCTAGTTTTTGGTCCAGATCTTATTCGTGATTCCACAGAAAAGATTGATCTTATTCGTCATAGGATGAAAGAAGCCCAGAGTAGACAAAAATCCTATGCCGATAACCGGAGAAGGAAGTTAGAATTTTCTGTGGGAGATCTTGTGTTTATTCGTGTTTCACCAATGAAAGGTGTTGTACGTTTCAGTCGATCAGGAAAGTTAGCGCCTCGATATATTGGGCCATTTCCTATCACTGAACGTATTGGTTCCATGGCTTATCGCCTTTTGTTACCGGCTCAATTTTCTGCTATGCATGACGTGTTTCACGTTTCTCAACTTCGGAAATGTCTTCGAGATTCCGATTCTATTCTTGAGCCCAGTGTTGTGGAAGAGATTGAAGTTTCGCCTAATTTAACTTATGAGCAACATCCTATTCGTATCATTGCTTCGGAAGTCAAACGACTTCGAAATAAAGATGTTCCGCTTGTTAAAGTTCAATGGTCTTCAAATCCTAAGGATTGTTCTTGGGAATCTAGAGAGTACATCGAGCGTACACATCCGGACTTACTTTCTTGTGCTCTTTGAGGTGAACTTCTTATTTCAAACTTCTTTTGTGTTGAATATGCTTTTATGGTTGTTACTATATATCTTCTTCTTGTAATATTGCGAGGACGCAATTTCTTTAAGGAGGGGAGTCTGTAACAACCCGCATATTTGTCGATTTTATATTTAAATATTTTATCGTTAGTCGGATTTTAGTCCGAAAAGATACTTTTTGCATACGGTCGAATTAGGGCTCGGGACCACTCCCATTGAGTTTAAAATGCCGTTTGCGACCTTTTTGAGTATAAGCTTCGATATGTTTGGAGAAAGTTGATTTCTGCTACTTTTTACTTTGGGTTTGGTTTTTGGGCTCAACCCTATGTTAACTTATGCTCAAATCTGAGCCACTCTTCCCCACTCACCCTCATTCTCTTCTCATTTCAGTTTTTAGAGTGTCAATGGTGGGAGAGATTGGAAATTAAAATTCCAAAACCCTAGTTTCTCTTGCAAATCAAATTCCTTGCTCCAAACTCAAGAAGAACCCATTGGTAAGCTTCTCTTCTTCTTCTCCAACTTATTCTCTTCCCAATTTCAGAAATTCCTAAACCTAATTTCGGGAATGTTCTTGTTTTTGAGCTTAGATTCAAGCTCATTTGGGTTGTGATTGAAGAGAGGTTGATTCTCCATTTGCTTTCAAGCTTCTTCTTGTTCGATTTTGTGAAAAGGTGAGATTTTTATCTCACATCTATGACTATAATTATCTTTGTTTGTTAGGTATGAATTCCTAACACTTCTTCATGAGAATTTGCTCTTGATTTGGATTGGTTTTGTAAATATTCCAATTTTTGGGTTTTTAAGTCAAATTTGTGTAAAATCCTTTTATGGATGTTTGATCATGCTTTTGGTGATGCATCGAGGAGCATATAGGGCCGGGTTGCCGATTGGCATAAACCCTTAGAGCCAATGTCCGTCCGGTTGCATTTTGGAAGAGTTTGCTCTTCATTTGAATAAGGTTGAAAAACAGCCCAGGCATGATTCAGTCGACTGAAAATCTCTGTTCAGTCGACTGAACCTGAAACCCGAGAGTTTTCAGGCATGATTCGGTCGACTGGAAAACTCTGCACAGTCGACTGAAACTGGAAACAGAAAGTTTCCTGAACCTGGAAAATTTCCATGTACAGGGTCAGTCGATTGAAAAACTCTGTTCAGTCGACTGAACCTGCTGTTTGAGTCCAATTTGCCTTTTTGGATTGAAATTCCAATTTAAATCAATTCGTGATAATCCTATTTGTTGTTATCATCTATTATGACTTTGATGACTCTTTTTAGGGATTTTTGAATATCCATTTCGATGGATCCTTTATCGATTTCGTTGGATTTTATTCACGTCTTCGTATGTGAATTTTTGTGATTTGATTGTTCTTACAATCTTCTTCGTGATTTGTCACTTTAAAAATATAAAGGTTTTCTATACTAGTAGTAAATATCAAAACTCTTTCCTCAAACGATTTCAATACTATTTTAATACCAAATTCGTTTATAAAACCGTTTTCCAATCTATTAGTATATACAAACCTTTACCTCACTCGTATGAGAAATCTAATTAAACGACTTAGTAAAACAAGTGGTATGAAACGCTTGCGTTCACTTTGTCGGTTAATTCTTAGACTTGTTCGATTGAATCTCTTGTGACAATTTTCTAGTGGAGATTTACAGTTTGTTCGTAAATATTTAAGTTAAGCAAGTGGTTATGGGACATGAAGCTAAACTCATATGTTTACTAGCTTAGTGTAATTGACACTTCTCGATGATTATGACGATCATTTTTGTGATTTAGACTAGCAATGTGCGATGTCTCTTTGTCTGCATGGGAGACTAAACCCCGTTCGTGTGTCAAATTTGTGGGGTAGCAACCCACGGTCTTTGGACCATTCGTGTGTCAGGTCTTCGGACCATTCGTGTGTCAAATTAATGGTTAGCTACCATGAGATAGCTTCTCGTTCATGTGTTACAGCTGTTGGTGAGTTTTCATGCTCTCGTTCATGTGATAGGCCTCCCCCTCCTTTATTTTGTGTGATTTCTAGATTTCGTGTGTCGAATTCTGGAATTTTCTTCTTCACCTATTTTTTTGTGATTTCTATTGATATGATTTATCAATTCTTGTGCATAGGTGATTTTGTGTGTCATTAACTTGTTGTGAATACAAGTTTTGGGTATGATACCCTTTTTGGATCTTTGAGAAGATTCTTTGATATTGATTAATCGTTTGTTGATTATCATTTACATACTTATAGTAGTATGCCATTATGGATATTATACGCCTATGCCATATCTTATATGTCATTTATTGTGGCTTGGTGAATGAAATTAGGAGTATGACATTCCTTTTTATCTTGAGTAGATTATCGTGATATTGATTAATCTCTTGTTGATTTTCAATTACTTATATATATCACAGCTTGGCATTGTGGTTATTATGTGTTTAGTCATATCTCCTATCATATATCATGTTATCTGATATTTATAGTTAGACTGATCCGTTTATTATTTTCTTATAAATAATACTCGGGTCAGACCGAGATGTTACAGGTGCTTCTGCTTGACTTCTCATCCGGGATTAACTCCTTGACTTTTGGGTTAACTACTTAGATTAGTAGTTATTTTGTTGTATACATTTAAGATATAGACTCCTTAATGTATACTTATTCTTTTGTGTAGTTCGTGTAACTATTCTTTTGTGATATTGTGGATCTTTTTAGACCACTACTCTGATGTACACTTTCTAGTGTAATATTCATATCTTATTCCGCCTTTGTGATATGAATTGTCTGTGACTGATTTATGTTATGTTCATTTCTATATTTGTTTCCGAAGAAATTATAGCCACTGTGTAGTAGCTTTGAGTTTGTGTCGGTATGTCGGATTTCCTCGTGAGATGAAAAGTTATATTTTTATCCGGTATATCGGTACTCGCACAAAGCAATTATACAGATGGTCGCTCCTCAACAGCCTTATTCTCCGTGCTAGTTGACAGCATTCACAGTAATGTTCTTGGCTAGCGTGGGTATAGAGGTGGGGCGTCACAAACATCTGCCAGATGGGTATTCTGGTCTTTTATTACTTATTGCCAGAAATGGTATTCTGGTATACTATTACTTATTGCTAGAAATGGTATTCTGGTCTTCTATTACTTATTGCCCGAATTGGTATTTTGGGACTTCTGTTATTAATTATCAGAAAGTGATGCCCTGAAAGTGGCATTCTGGACTTCTATCATTAAACATCTAAAATGTTGTTCTGATCTCTGCTATCAAATATCCAAAAGAAATATTTTATTTATCAAAAAATGTTTTTTGGATTTCCATTATCAACACCAAGTTGGATTTCTAATCTTTTGTTACTCATTATCAAAAATAGTATTTCGAACTCCTACTACTAATGGTACCCTAAACTTCTATTACCGAAAAGAAATTCTTAAATGGGACCTAGTCTTTCAATACTAAATTGCCGGAAATGATCTTCCGGTCTTTTATTGCTAACTATCAGAGCTAATTCCTAGTCTTCTACTAATCACCAAATGCCGCATCGGGTATTCCAGACCTCTGTTATTTAGTTACCACACACAGCTTTCCAAACTTTTACTGTTTATTCCATATTAAAGATCCGGGTCTCTTATCAGCAAATATAAATGTCTGTCCTTATAACGTCCATCATCGGAAATGATACAGTGGGTTTCTATTGCTTATTACTAAGGAAAGGGCATGTTGATATTCCAACATTCCTTTCTTACGGAAGCTGACATTCCAACTCTCCATCGTTTATTATCAAAATATACCAAGAAGCGACTGTTGTGCTATTCCAATATTTCTTAATACCTGAATCTAGGTCCGATGACATCTTTTAAAGTCCATCATTGATACCAAAAAGTTTGGATGCCAAGGCTACTGATTATTGGAAGCCCCAATCTGGGTACAAAATCTTTGGACTTCTACTCGCCCCAAGTGATTTAACTCAAGTCAAAGAATATTATTAGGAAAAAGGTTGCCGCCAAAAGAATCTGCAAATGGGAACTTCGAACCTTTTTATTCTCAAATTCATTCAATAACACATAATGAAACCAAAAACTACCATGTCAAGATCCTAGTCATAAATGTCCCCTCGAGGTCATTATTCAGTAAGTGTTAGATTTCAATAATTGTGTACAGCTCAATATTAACAGTTTTTAGGAATGATGAACAAGTGAAAGGAGCTAAATCTACAATCATCCCTCATTATGGATAAAGATGTGATTTTAACATTTTGAATGAATTCCTTTTCATATAATTGCCACAATGATTTGATAAGTTAGGCAAATGATGCCTTTATAGGTTTGTTTGTCAATTTGGAGCTAACAATTAAGAATACCACACACTACATGTTTTGCAAAAAAGCCGGAATGGTAGGGGATTTAGATTCACTTAATCAGGAGAGGAGTCCTGGACTAAAACAGAAAGCGGAGAAACACATCAATGAGAGGAATATCCGAATCAAAGATAAACATGGTGCAAACGAAAAGCAAAAAAAAAGGTAGTATTTATGATATTGTAAATGTCACATTGCATCATGCTACATGGAATTCTAAGGTATGGAGAACATACATACATACATACATACATATATATATATATATATATATATATTAAGATGCTTGTGATTTGATCAACCATTTATATAAAACCTATAGATATCATGGAATCGACACTCTAAATTGAATTACCAATTATGAATTCTAAATATTTGTGGTACCGGGCCAACATTTAAAATTTTATTTCCAAGATGATTATCCCCACATGAAACTTGGTCATTCTGAGTTGAAATTGATGCAAGTATCTCCACTAATGAAATGCTTTAAAACTTCGGTACCTCAGTTCCCCTTTCTTCTTAAAGATCTAGCTTAAAAATCTCAATTTCCTTGAAGAATTTTAAGATGGTGTGGAATTTGAGCTTAGAGTCTAAAGGTTTTTTAAAAAAATTAGCCTTAATTGAACTCTACTCTTAACCTATCCTAGGTCATTGCAAGTTCTGAAATCAGGATTTTGAAAGGTAGAGCTAGCCTTACTTGAGTCCCCAATATCAACAAACGAAACTGAAATCAAATTTCTTTATTTTAGTAATAAGAAGACATATTAAAATGTATTTTTGTTGAGACTTCTTGTTGATGATAAAATATGCTAGTCTCCTTTAAGAGAAATTTCTCTTCTACCTTCAAAGGAAGCCGGGTGAGAAGTGAGAATGTTCCACATGCGAAAGCCGTTTACCCTAAAATCCTTAATATTAAGTCATTTTTGAAGAAGGCTTTCCCCTACATAGCATATTGGCTAGGTTGGTCTCTTAAGGCTGGTTGAGTTAAGGGATAGTTAATCCGGAATAACATAGTACATGCAATCTAAATGTAAAATATGTAACAAGAAAAGTATATTCATAGAACAACTACATGTCACATGTTTACAATCGTCCCTCCAGTTCATATGAAATGGACCTAGAGATAAATTCGAAAACAAATCTATATTTATAACACCCAAACTATTTAACGAATTTTTTTTGAACAAATAGTCTGGTTCGAGGCAAAATTGTAGCACACACCAAAATTTAGATCAGGTCCTAATTTGCATGAACGCTAAAGTAAAATTCTACTGAGGCTTACCTAAATATTAAAGTTCGAGGGCTAAATGTTAAAAGTGCACTTTACATAGAAATAGCCAAAGTGTCTCTCTCTACTTGTTATCCACCGAAGGGTTAAGAGTTCGCAGCTCTTTTTCAAAAAAAAATGTCATAACTTCACTGGATGGTTCCTAACAACATTTGTTTCAAATCAAGGACGGAGTGGTAATCATGAAAAAAAGGCAAAAACCATTAATGGTAAATCTCTAGAAATATGAGATAGGGCATCTAAAACTTTGCACCAAAATCTCTGATAGAAATCCATTTGTCTTCTCCCACTTTCTCTACTAACTTTTATTATATAAACATTTATTTCTAAAAAAACCTAAATTAAACAAAAGAGAGAAACACCCATAGCTGCCTGCAATCTCCACCAAATTAATCTTGACTTTATCAACGTGGAAGCACAGCATTGTTGCTGCTGCTACGCGTTGAGCTTATTAAACCAACCGTAATGGAGGAGGTTAACAGTTCACAATCCAGCAATGTGAACCACCGTAGTATAACTACCCGTAATTTTACCCACTTCCAAAATGGAATATTTAATTTCTTTAAATATTAAAATATAGAATTTCAAACTTAAACAATCAAGTTTTATATGACAAATAAGAATGGCAAACTTATTTTTGATATTGAATGTAGACTTTGGATTTCCATTGTAAAATTGAAAAAAAGTCGGATTCCGATAAAGTATGATAAATATTCATGAATTTTTTTAGAGGATAAATAATTCTTTTTAAAAATATATTTAATCCATATCAAACTCATTTGACAATAATAGTAATTTATTTTACAATGGTTCGATAAATATATAAAACTTGCTTTATAAAAGTTGACAGATTTCGTCAGATATTGATAAATCGATGTTGTATTTTTACAATAGACTTGGGTATTATTTTATAAGTCAAATATACTTGTTTTAATTATCTGAAGATAATAATAAATTTATTTTGAAGTTTGGTTTACATGAATAAGTATTTTAATAAAAACTCAAAATATGACCGTAAAATATTTTATCGAAAATCAACGTTTTATCAATTAAAAGTTGTCGCAACGTTGTCGCGATTTTATTTTCTTATATAGGAACATATATTCAAATAGTATAAGTATTAATGAATTCCAATCAATTTAACTTTTACTAAATATAATTATAAAACTTCTAGAAGCCATTAGTAAAAGTAAGTAAGAATTAACAAAATTAAGAAAAAGTAAACATCAAATCGCATCAAATCAAAGAAGACATAATTATGATATTCTTTAATTAATCTTTAAGTGATTAAGACATAAATTAAGAAGTGAAAGGATGATGTTAAGTGTTGAAAAAAGTGAAGGTTGCTTTAGGTTGAAGTAATGCTAGTTTGGTAATTTGGTAAGAGGATATTTTGGTAAATTTACCACTTCTTTATTTTTCTCTAAATACCAACCAACTTCTTCACTTTCATTCACACTTCTTCTTCTTATTTTCTCAAGCTTCTTCATCTTCTTCCTCTCCTATTTAATGGCTTTCAAGCTATAGGAATAAAATTAGAAAGGAATAATGTCAAAATATTTACAACATATTCAAAAGAAATCAATGTTCATTCTCTTCAAATCAAACTCCTCTTTTCGCCATATTTTACCTCTTCTTCTATCGGCCATAAATTCTTCAAATCAAAACAAAAATGCAAAATTATTTTCTTCAAATCATATTTTTTTTCAGTGGCCACAACTTTCATGTTGACCACTTTGTCTCATTCTAAACTTAACCATGTCAAAAATTCATTTCTTTCCAGTGCATTCTCTATCCCAGTTTTTAAGACAGAGAATAACCCATTTTGTTTTGATCATAACTGATCCAAATTAAGAAATTATTCTTTTCTTTTCAAATAATATTAAATTACAGTGGAATTTTTTTTCATGTTGATCACTTTTTCCAGTTTTGAGGTTTGCTATACATGAAACTTAATTCTTTGAAGTGTATTTTCGGGCTTTATTTTGTCAATCCGACAATACCTCTTCGTCATTCTATCATATCTCCCTCAAAACAACTAGGATTAAAATGATTCTTTTTTTCAAATTCAAGTGAAAAGAATTTACAATAACTTTCTAGTTAAATTTTTTTCTAAGTTTTGAGATTTAGAGGGCCTAAAATCATATACAAGATAACCTATTTTTTGGATCAAAATCTTAAGAATTCAAGTTCAAAGCTCTACCTCTTCTTCCCTATACTTTCGGGCAACCTCTATATCAAGCCTTAGCCAGGCTATTAGAAGGGAGAGGGTTGTTATTAGCTAGTGTTTAATGGAACAGGAATTAGTTAGTGAAGTGTTGGTTGATTAGAATGTTGGTAGGAAGTTTATCGCTTTGGTTTATGGTGAGAAACTTTATTTAACATCTATATTTATATACACACACACACACACACACATGTTTGATATTGTGTGTGATTGCTATGGACGCTTATATATATATGCTTTGATTAATAATTATTGATTGCTTGATATGATTGTTAAATTGTTTTACCATGTCACGTTAATACACGTCGATAAGCACGGAGGAAATCATTTTCCTTATGAAAATGAAATGGTGTATATGGAATGCTTAAACTTTTTGGAAATAGTTTTAAAATGAGTAAGAAATATGTTATAAACATTTAAATATGTTAAAGAAATAAATAAAGAAAATCAAGATTTCATCTTGTATATTTAAAAATATGTCCAAAACAATTTTTTCTAAAAACACCGTGGTTCTGCAGTTCAGAATCAAGAAAAGGATTTCTTTTAAAATGGTATTTTTAAATGTTTAAAAATAATATGAAATAAATTCTAAAAATATTTGAAGTGAGATTTAATTTGAAAAGATGGATTTCCAAATGGTATAAAAGTCGTTTTGAAGAATATAGCTTTTAAAATATATTTGCAATATTTTTCACAACACTTTTCCCAGCAATTTTTAATAACTTTTGAAATGTACTTTTAAACTTAACAATTCTTTCCTAAATATTTTATGAATGATTTTAAAATAATAATTAATTAATGTAAAGATTATTTGGAAGTTTTAATAAGAGTCTGCATAAATGGTTAAAAGGAATTGTTATACCACTTAAAAAAAAGTAAAGAATATTGAATGTAATAACAAATTGAGTATGCGAAAACGACTAGTACATTTTTCCCGCCTATGCGATCTAGGAAGGTAAAATAAGGTGTATAACTAAGATTAGGAATGGAGCAACCAGTGCCCTGAACTTACATGGCCTATGTATTTTCTTTTTAGGCAAGGGGTGTAACAGATCGAAGGAAAAGCCCGAATACTCTAAAAAAATTATATTAAGTTTTTCAAAATAGAAGAAGATTGATATTATCAAAAATTTAAGAAATCTCCAAAATGAACAAACTACAACTTATATTGCATAAAGATAATCTTCTTATGCTGGGTATTAAATTCCCAAGAGGGAACTCATCCTATTTGTGGAATTTAAAAGGCAATCTTACCATTATTCCGCACATAACACTTGCTGAATACGGAAATTGATATTGAGTAAAATTAGAATGATTTCTATGATCATATTTACTCAATAATGTTTGCTAAGATAGATTTTAGGGTATACGGTAAACAATGTCTTAAATAACATTGTTTTTGACCCGCCTAAAGTTAAAGAATTAGGATCGAGTGTTAAGTGAGGAAATTTGAAATATTATCCAAAGCAAAAGAATGAATTAACTTAGAATTACTCGAAGAAAAAAAATTATGATCAAGATTTAATAAATGATTTGGAAAAGATTTCCTAAGTAAAAGAGAAAATGATTGGAATTATTCCAAGATCTGAAGAGGTGCAAAAAATCAAATGATTTAATAAATTAGGCTTAATGATGCCATATACACTTGAAAAGAATATGGAATAAATTGAAAAGAATATATCTAAGGAAGATATTTTATAAAAGATGAAGTAATTGATTGATGATTGATATCCACTTATGAACTTTACGACTTTTTATCAATAATTGGATTTTGAAGTAACCATGGTCGAATTTGGTTGATTCCTATCCGAAAACCACTTCGAACCAGTTTACATGTTCGAAGAATAAAGATTTTGAAGACGGGGATATTGAGACGAGTAATAACGAGGGGATACTTGTTGATTAATTAGTGATAAACTCCCAATTCACTATATTTTAGCAGTGGTCTCATTGTTATGAAAAAAATATCAGAATCACAAAGACTTCTCGCCTAGAAATGTCCGAGGAAAGTACCTTCGGTTTGTCCTATTCCTGGATAACATGTATGGATGAATGTCTGACATTGCATTTCTAAGATCATAATGTTGGCTTTTACAAACGTATATCTTCTTGGTAGCGGAGAAGGCAACTTCTCTTAGCTTAACATCCTTCTATGAGTTGTATAAGCTCAGAGGTTGTATGTTCGTGAAAGTCAATAGTGTTACCAAAGGAATAACAGTGTGGCATTCAAAGTGAAGAAGATGTTCTATATGAAAGATAATCGTATCTCAGGCCTCATCACTCAGAAATGACAGAAACAGGGTAGAAGCAGCAAGGTTAAGTGGGTCGCTCCTAATTAGGAGATGTCATCATCCTTCTAGATTCATTCTACACATGTCTAAGTATGTGGTGAATGTATGACTCGGGTACCCGTTAATGGTCGGTAACGACCAGTATGATGACATATTCGGTACTATCCAGCATGAGGGGTAAGCCGGTCTTATGTCGGTTTAGGCGTTCAGAATCTGGACCCTAGGTGCATCCTTCTAGAGGTGTACTATCGGAAGGTAGTCTCTTACCTTATCATTTGTATAGAAATCCATTCTCCAGTAAGTTCCTCTACGATTTTAGATGTAGAAAGCCTTGTATTACAAGGTGGTATGTTGGAATTTAATATTGTAACAATTTCGGCTATTTTAATAAGTATTTATACTTAGACATTATTAATTATATCACTGAATTTTGATATAAAAATATTTTGGTTATCATAAGGGAAAAACCTGTCTGTGTTTATGTGTTGGCATGGTCTCATGAGATACTCTTTCTTTTCAAATGATTTTATTTCCAAGGCTGATATATGACACTGTCATTTATATTTGAGTTTCTTACGCTGGTTTATCAAGCCTAATCCGAGTATTTTCAACACTCAGGTCGGATCCGAGTAGTTTCAGGTTTAGTTGAAGACAGTTGAAGTTTTCAAAGGAGAGCTGGATATATTCATCTACGTATGGGAATATTCTATTATCTACTGCAGTTGTTTGATGTTTGACAACATTTGTAAGGACAAATGTTTATAACCGTCTAAGCTGAATTTAGGTTAGACTCTGATATATTTATCTTTAAAAAAAAATCGCTGTAAAGATATTATTCAATATTATATATTATTCCATTCGTGTGAGATTCTATTTTTTCTTTATTTTCTTTCTACCCTTAATGATCCGCTTATTCGTGCAATTTGAGTTGGACATGTGTGGTTTATTGTCGATTCAATAGGTACGGAAAAGCGGGTCATTACATACAGCCTAATTTTCTTAATCCACATATAGAAGTAACATACTCCTTGCTTTTTGATCTAGCCACAAACACCTTCTGGATGGATTTGCCCATATGGGATGCTTCTGAAGAAGGCCTTGCGCTAATAACCTACTTACCCTATCAGCCAATTTGGGTTGAACCCATAGTCATCAACCTCATCGATTTGGCTCCAGACCTTCCGCCTTTTCCAAACGAGCTGTAGGAAAAAGGGGGAAGAAACCACTTTATTTCTTTTGATCGCCTTCAATGTTCAATTCTAGGATGCTATTGTCATTTTGAATATGTACATATTCACAAATCATTTTGGAAAGCGTAATATGGAATTATATATATATATATGAATACTTAGATGTTCTATTTGAACTTCTGATGTTATGTTCTGTAGTTGAAAATGTATTTATGTGTTTGTTACCTTGCTATATGATGTTATGCTATACAAAGAAGAATCGAAAGGTTTAAAACTTTCGAACCTCGATGAAAGCTTGTTGACGGAAGGTCTAGCTATTAAGTTATTTAGATCTTCCGACAATGAAAGAGAGTTGAGGTAAGAGTTCCTTCCGATCTTGTTGGAAGGTTCAAACGAAAAAAAAGCAAATTCATTAATATAGACATGATTCCCTTCAAAGGGACGATATATAATACTTAATTGGATCATAGGTTAACTTATTAATTTAATATTAAGTGTAGTTTTAAATCTTGCCTGGAAAATGAGTATGTAGGAAGAATAGCCTAAAAAGACTATAAGTCGAGTTTAGAAGTAACCTCTTCATTTTGAAAAAGGCTAACTTGTGTAAGAAATCTTTTACTTGTACTAGCTAATTACATTTGCAGGAAAATGAAGCTGGAGACTTTATAACTTTTAGAGGAGATGACTTGGAAAGTCAAGAGCATCCCTTGCATGGGAGGAGGGAATTGATACTCAAAAAATTCATCTTCCGCATAAGTCAGAAGATCTCAAACAAAGGAAAAAGGAATAGAATCCAAATCAGACCTTCTGAAGAGATCGACGGGATGCAATTAGTAGTATGAGGTGGCTCCAGACCATTCGCAGGAGGCGGAGCTTTTTATTCCACGTAATCCAAGAACTTCCAACCTCTAAAGGAGGCAAAGGAGGCAAAGGAGTCAAGACTAGGACATGTCACCCTATAACAACCCTTCCGAAAGCATGATGGGCCTTTCGAGTCGGTCGGGACATTTACTGAACATCTATCGGCGGTGCTGAAGGGTGCAAGATGAAGGTGACAATAATAAGTCAGTAAAGAGCATAAGGCAACCCTCAAACTATGTTCAAAGGAAGTTCGGCCCGCGGCAACATTCGGGTGAAAAGCAGCCTTCCGATAAAGTCAAAAGGCTCATAATAACGAGGAATCTTCCAACACCACCAAAGGGTTCACGTACCTTATAGATGACAAACTTTCTGATAAAAGCATAAGGTTCTTAAAAACAAATAAAATAAAAGTTCCTTCAGTAGCACTCAAGGATTCAAGGTGACATGTGAAAGGAAGACCTTTCGATGCAGTTGAAAGGTTAGCAGCTGTATGAAAGAAAGGAACTCTTCGACTTATCGAAGGCAAAAGGACGGAGGCATGGCTGTCGGTATCTATAAATAACACCCAAGAGGTCCCGTTCTAGGGGCGTATTTTTCCTCATTCCATTCTTGTAACTTCTAAAATCAAAACTCTGTAACCCTAATTGGGTAAGGATTTGGGAAATTTAATAAAAAGAGAAGTCGAGAGAGAAGTCTTGAATTTTGTAACATTAATCTTTGCTATTTTAATTATAACTTTCAGGTGCAATACCTCTAAAAGGTTCATATCAACGGAAACAATGATATTCTTTCTTAAGCGGTCTTCACAACCCTTCGGAAACCTCTGGTTTGTAACCAAAATCCTTCGTACCTAGATGGAGTTTATTAGAGTTGATATGTCTCCGAAGGCATAAATCCTGAAGGTCAAACCTTTCGTCGAGTATCATAACCTGATGGATCCCATCAACCTTAACATCACTTTGAATCCCAAACAGCTGCTTGTCATGCCTTTCGGCAAAGAACCAAGTTAACTCTCTAAGTAAGATAAACTAAGGAAATATCATCTTGGTCAAGGAAAAACTTTCGAAGGGAGTCTTATAAAGGTTTAATCAAATCAGATACCCTTCTGCGCTAATTCAACAAGACTGGAAAAAATTTTCTCCTTCCAAATCTTGTACCTAAGCCTTCTTGACCCCATCAAAAGGTCAGGTTTTAAGTCTAATCCCAAGTAGAGAAGTAAAGAAAGTTCTACATATCATTAACCTTTCGGCATAACTAATCCTGTCACTCAGAATAGCTCAGAGTTATCAGCTGAATATTCGTCAATCCCTTTAGAGATTCCACCTTTCACCTTTTCCCAATAACTTCTTCTGCTTGGATTCTTTGGAGTGTTGACCATAAATTCTATAACAGTTCTTTTAGTGGAAAATTGTAAATTTCTTATATTTTAATATGGAGGAGGTTCAGTTCAACAATAATTTATAAAACGTACACTAATAATGTATTTGTCCAAAATCGATAAGATAATCCAATAATTTAGTGGCTAAGGTTATGAAATTATTTAGTAAATTGATTATGTGGAAAAATAAAATGTGAAGCGATGGTATTTTCTCAAATTTGAAGAACCGTGTGGTTCAAAAAGGTCCGTATAGAGGTTTTTTTTAAGGGTTTCAAGGTTAAATCGCGGGATCATGCACGTGTAAGGTTATTTCATTTTCAAATCTGAAGCTCTTTAAGATCGAAGGTTAACCGTGGTCAAACCGAGATTGTATTGAGTCTTTAAAACATTGGGTTGAACCGCCATTCTCTACTACAAAAGGTGGGATATAATTTTAACTCGGCTTTTTAAGTAGTAATCATGCAGGGCTCAAATCCACATTGGCTTTCATTCACCGTCTTGTTCTTTCTTTTTTGATAATTTCTGCTCTTTTTTTTTACAACGAAATTACATACTTTTAGCATCAAACCGTAGTACAAGGCCGCAGAGAAGCAGGCACCAGTAAACCGATACCGTATATGCATTAATAGTAATAGAAGGAATTTTGTTCCATGTGGACAGTACACTTCCATTTTGACATCATCTTAGCTATTGTACATAGCATTGCCCTTTCACCCGTCCCAACAATCAAACGCATCATCAATGATTGCTCCATTTCCCAACTTTCTTTCTTTCTTTTTTTTTTTTGTTTTTTTTGTTTTTTTTTTTTGTTTCAAGTGGTACCATCCAAACCCACGATTCGTCATGTGCCCACATGGACATATAATACATATTGGTACCCACCTTCGATCATATCATATCTTGATCATGCATGTATTCTTGCTCCATTCTTTCCCAGCCACCCATTCTTTAGTTGTACGAATTAAATTATTCCTTAGTAAGTGAAAATGGCCGATAGATCAGCATAAATGATACTTGACCTTTAGTGTAACAGATTCTTTGGTGAAAATATATATAGTTTAGTTTGTATATAATATCAGTACTTCATGTGAATTATATCCATTCAAATGTTGTCAAAGTAACGCAACCAAAACTCTCGATTTTCTCCAATTATCGGATAAGTAAAAATGTGGGGGTATATGGCGCTAGATATGCTATCTCACATCTTCTCCTTCCTACCGCCACACTCAATCGCACAATGCCTCTCAACCTCAAAACACTGGCAAACCGCAGCACATCTCACCACCACCACCTCATCCATCTCCTCCACGTGGCTTCTTGCTATGCCCACACGTGCACACTGCAACTCTTGCTTGGCCTACAGCCCTTCTTCTAGCCGCTGGCACTCCTTTCCTTTACATTTTCTCACCTTCTCGGTCCGACCCATTGCACCCGTTGGGCCGCTCATGCTCTGCAAGTTGGGAAATTCTTTGGGTTTAAGGCTCTTGGTTGTCAACGTCTTTACCAAGCAGTACAGGTTCTTGCCCACACTAGCGAGTGGGTTGAGGTCTAATGCGGCTGTAGGCGTCCTTCTGCACAATTTTGATCCTGGTTTCCAGATCTTCGTAGCAGGTGGTGCCTCTGGAGCCTCCTACGACAACAGCGTGGAGATCTACGATTCACGTGTAGGTTTATAATTGAGAAATTAAATTGGCAGTTATTATATGTGTACACTTAATTTTCTATTGACAATGCAATAAGGTTGACAAATGGAGCAGCGAGGGGACAATGCCACTGGAATACGCCATTAGACTAACCGTATGGACACCAAACGAGAACGTGTACTGCGAAGAAGACGGCGCCATCTACTGGATGACATCGGCACGTGCGTACAGCATCGTTGGGTTCAGCATGAAGACCAAAGCATGGAGAGAGGTGAAGGTTCCGAAAGCGGACAAGCTTGAATGGGCTACGATTGTGAAGAGAAGCAATGGAAAGTTGGGGCTGGTAGGAGGAGTACAAGTAGGGAAGGAAGAAGGGTTTGTATGGGAATTGTGTGAAGGAGATGGATGGAAAAATGTAGGGTATGTTCCCCGAATGGAGGGTGAAAATGGTGTGAAGTGTGTGGATGGTGGGTATGGACTACTGTGGTTGTTTAGGCAAATTGGGGGTAGCATGTTGGTTGGTGATGGAAACGATTGGAGTTGGAATGGTGATGGGGAGTGGTGCTGTTTGCCTCGAATTAGTATGAAAGTTATGGCGATCAAACCAAGTCTGTCTCGTTTAACTATTGACAGTTAATTTTTAATTTATTCATCTACTTCTAATCCTAATTCTGCGTTCAGTTAGAGTTGATGAAATCTGTTTACACTTTATGCATCTAATTGATGATAACCGTTTTGTGCGTAATGTACAGATTAAAATTGTTGAAAAAGAAGAAAGATACATAATGAAATTACAGTAGATTCTTCTGAAAAGGTTGCTAGCACCCGAAGAGAATATTTTGAAGATGGAATACGGTCCATGCCTTTTTTTTCTGCCACGGCAGACAAAGAAGCGCAAGTGATTATTTAGATATCTTGAATATATAATAACAATAGATATTACATTATAAATTAATGCAAAATTTAAGAAATAAAAAAAACAAATACATTTAAAAATTGAGATATCTTAGAATATAAATAATTATTGTAAAAATTGTTGTATAATACACTTTACTTTTTTGTAAATCACTCGGACAGTTTTTGGCTTCGTCTGACAAGTATTGTATATGATCGTTGTATGAATGTTCGTTTTTATCACAAAAAAGATATTTATGTTTTTCATATACAATATTTGCCGGATTTGTCCCTTTATTGGACAAGTTACAAACATAATTTCATTTTAAACGGTTCACAAAATTTCGACGATATTTTCTTTTTGTTCCCTGTGTATACGCATATATGTACGATACAGAGAACAAAAGGGAAATATTGTCGAAATTTTGTTGAATCGTTTAAATTGAAATGATTTGCAAAATAAAATTACTACTGTGTTTGTAATGCGAAGTAGGATGACCAACCATCAAAGTGTAAAACAATAACCTAAAAATTGTTGATTATATTCATATAATATTTTGTGTAAATCCATTTGAAAATAAAACTAAGTAGAATAATATTATGTATTTGTGAAAATTTAAATGTATTATTTAATTAAAAAATAAAATGTCAATACGTTAATGATTAATGCGTTTTTATGTTTTAAAGTAGGAAAATGGTTAACTATTTTTTCGATCGGAGCTGGATGTACTAATAAAGAAGAGAAATAGAAGGCTCAATAAATGAACATTTTTAAAATGTTGTACACGTCTTAATTGAATTAGCTTTAAGTAATAATGAAAACGACGAAGAAATTCATTGTTCATGTGGTAGGTGCAAATTATTAAAGCATTTAATAGCGGATATGGTAATAGTTCATTTGCATCAATATGGTTTCATGCCGAATTATTTGGTGTGAATCGTCATGGAGAACTTATAGCACATAATCCCGTACATTCGGAGGAGGAAGTGAATAATGAAATTGTTCTAACGAATTTATAGAAGATATGGGTGAAGATGCAGCACGTTCAATGTTCCCTACTGTTGAAGTTGATGATAACAATGTTAATGTCAAAGAAGAACCAAGTATTGGAGTAATTTTGTTATGATTTATTAGATGCTGCTAAGAAACCCCTTTGGGATGGTTGTACAAGCAGTACTCAACTATCAGCAACCGCAGAACACATTGCGATGAAATCAAAATACAACTTCAAAGAAGCCGGGTTTACAGCTATAGTACAAGCTGCAAAACGGCATATGCCACCAGATAATTTAATGTGCAAAAATTATTATAAAATGAAAAAACTTATGTCTGCTTTTGGTTTGCCGTATCAAAAAATAGATACATGTTTAAATGGTTGCATGTTATTTTGAAAAGAAGACATCAATATTAGGAATTGTAAAATATGTAATCGAAAAAGATACAAAGCAAGAAAAATGAAGGAAAATAAAGTTCCATACAAGCATATGCATTAATTACCCATCACTCCTAGCTTCAAAGATTATATGCATCTTCTGTAACCGTGCATCATATGAGATGACACTTTATGAGAACATAGGAAGAAGGTACGTTAACATCCCTAGCTGATGGAGAAGCATGGAAGCATTTTGATAAGACATAACCCGCTTTCGCAGCGGAGAGCGATAATGTTAGACTTGTCTAACATCCCCCTACTTAGAGGATCAAAATTAACGGATATGAATGTTGCAGTCATCAATAGTTATTAATTCACGGCGACCAAACACGGCAGTGTTAGCTTCATTGATACACAAAAACCCATGAATTTGGAAAAAAAAAATAAACTTCAAACAGAATCACATATCACTTGAAAATAGTTTCAATTCATTACATAATCCCAAATTCGCAAACCATGTTTGGAGAAAATATATTTATTACAACATACGCCTAAGAGCGGCATATGAAAATATCTCTTTAGATGATCAAAGTATATACAGGCAATATACTAACATTGCCATTACAAACAAAACGGGAGAATCAAAAGAAAATAGAACTCTAAATAGCTATCATGCCTCCTGCACATTTTCTGTAAGCTTATTCGTCTTAAGAGGCACTGAAAATCTCAACTCTCAAACTACTTAAAATCAATTGAGTTTCCGAGAGTTTAAGGTGAAAACATAAACTTCGAGTCAGACATAAGCGTGGTATGAATAATAATCTACCAGCTCAATCATTTAGATATCTACTGAGACCCTACCGCTTAGCGGAACGGATTTTCCCCTAATTAGTATCTTAAAACCTTTATAAACAATATAATGTGCTCATGCATTCACAATGGTTAAAACAATTCAAAACAGTATAATATGATGCTATGCAAAACAAATGAATCAATTCTGAATTACCCATTCCCATTCATTTTTAGTCTATCCGTCTAATTATAGTTTCTAGGATTACTATTAACCTATTAGTTTTCATGGACTGGCTAATAACCGACATTTAAGGACTCCCTGTCCAATTATATAGTTATCATGGGATTACTAAGAACCTATTGGTAACTCCAATATCTTACTCCTATACTAGTTTTTATCGATTGATTAGGAACCCATTGGTGACCCCAATATCCTTTCTTCTTACCCTAGTTTTCAGGGGCTGACTAAGAACGTATTGACATCTGTCAATATCACATCCGGAAATAGTTTTCATGGACTAACTACTAACCTAATGGACTCTGTCAGTATCAAATCATAGTTTTCATAGGTTTACTATGAACCTGTCTTTCAGATCTTTTTCCTTTATACATAGTTTTCATGGGCGACTATGAACTTATTGGCTCCTTTCAATATCTTTTCCTATACACAGTTTTCATGGGCTTACTGAAAAACCTATTGGCCTCTGCCAATATCTTTCTTTTATATTTTAGCATCTTGTATTCTGGTCTTCCTAACCTCCTGAATGTCTACTTATTAAGGAGTTTAAACTATTTATATTCACTACTTGGTCAACCTAGCTGGTCATTCTGTCTTTTATCTCCCAAATGCGGTTATTGGTTCATTAACTGTGAATATACTTATATTTGAAGAAGTAAACATAATAACATCAATACCATTCCTTTGAGTTTATTATAAAACATGGTTAATACCTTTAACCCATTATTTTATCAAAAAAAGCTTCTTCTCAAAACCATTGCAAACTCCTTTAATTTTTAGCCATTGGTTTTTCCTTTTAAAAATAGATTTTGGGTTTTACAACCTTTTGAAACCTGGCTTTCGACTTCATAGGATAACCTCATTCGAAAGACTTAAAATCTATCTTTAAAACATTAGGCTCCTACCTTTATAATACTTTTTTGAAACCTTTCGATGTAGTAAAGTATTAATATTTAACTTCAGAAGCTTAGCTTCGAAACAAGTTGAAAGTACCCCTTTCGACACCATTGGAAGTAACCCTTCCGAAACAATTGGATGTCCCCCTTTCGAAAGCATTAGGTTTATACTTAAAATATTATTTGAGTCAAAGTGAATATAGGTGAAAACAACTCTTTCGAAACCATTCTTTTTCATATAAAAATACTGAGGAAGACTTAATGGCATTGGCAACATCTCTTTCGAAAGCATTTAACGTCTGGGTAAAATATTAGAAGGTTGGTGTCAAAACCCCTTTCGAAACCATTACCTTCGAAACCCTCTAACCCCATTCGAAAGCTGTAGGAAGTGGCTTAAACTTATAAAACAAAGTACATTTCGAAAGTATTGATATCTTCAATACCATCGAAATACTAATGGACGGCAGTAGGGTTTCCACTAAGTCGGAACCCCTTCTTTCAAAGCATTCTTTCATGAGTGAAGGAACCCAGTCAAAAGCATGCTTAAGTTAATGGCAACCCTTTCTAAACCTTTTTTAAAAACTCTTTGGAAACCATATGCTTCGACTCCTTCGAAGGCTAAAACAAAACAAAGGCAGATGTTTTTCTTTTAAAAATAAACCAAGGTTTCGACTCCTTCGGAAGCTATGCTTTCAACACCTTGCCTTTCGCCTTCCTCCATCCACTGCGTACCATCTTTGTGATGCCTAGTGTATTGATTTCGGCTTAGTAGGTTTTGACTAGGATGAAGGCGGAAGCTTCTACGGCGAAAGGTATCTCCCAAAGATGGCGGAACCCACTTTTCTGTGTAAACCTGGTGTAATACTACTTAAAGCAAACTTTTCTCCCACTAACCTGCCACGTGTCAATACCATATCGATTGCCCTAACCTTTTCAAATTCTTTACCAAGTAACTGCCACTAATTTTAGATCTAAAACATGGTTAAGTTAATCAAATAAGCCATTCCATTAAGCAAAACCAATTTTGCAAAGAAGTCCCTCTTCGAAAATAATTTATTTTTCATAGCAAACATTTGGAAAAATCCCCAGAAATTCCAGAAATTCACTTTACATATGTTATCTAACATATCAAGTTCTAGACCCAAATTCTTAATATATTTCCATAATAAATTTATAAACCTAAATAACCATATTTTCTTTTGAAAATTCATAATAACCTTTCCATGGCTTTGAAAATTATCAAAATTGAAACCCAACTTCAAAATCTTGTTTCTCTTAACATAAAATTTCCATGGCATTTAACCATTATTAAATCTCAGATTTTCCTTAAAACCATGCTTATCCTCTTTTAAATAATATTTGTTAAACCATGTACATTATAAATCAAGCATATCATCATCCAATATATCATAATAACGAATTTACCCTTAAACCCGAAATTATATGATTAAAACTAAATAGAGATGAAATTATTATTCACCTAGATTTTGATAAGAAGATTGGATTGAGATTTATTTCCCCTAAGCTTGATTCTCTACCTTTTAAATTTGAATTCTTCTTTTTAATGGATGGCCTCACTTCCTTCACTTCCTTGAACTTTTTTTTTCAAAATGATGTGAATAATGAATGGAATGGTAGGAACGAAATATTTATGGGTAAGGGTCGTTGGGCGACAAATTACCTAATATACCCTTATGTAATTTAATTACACAAAACCATTCTTTAGCCCATTAATTATTATATTAGGCTCAGCCTTAATAAAATTAATTCAAGTCTCAATCCCCTTATCACTTAAAATTTATATTATTCTATTTACTTTATCTAATTAAATCTCTTGAATAATGTTATAAAAAATTAAGGATGTTACGGGCTCCCCTCCTTAAAGAGTTTCGTCTTTGAAATTCATTAAGGACTAAATACTAAACATAGCAATCATCTATAAAGACTCCTGACAACCATACTAGTCTACCTGACTAGGAATTGTCTATATAAATTTAATATAGACATACCCTCAAATTAGATAAGGATAAGTACCTCAAATCCTGTCCTTTGCCTCCTAAGTACAGTCCTTCTCATTATCGCTTCACTGAATTTTCACCATCTTGACTGCCTTGTTGCTCAACCTCTCGCTACAACCTGAATTGGTTGTCCAATAAAAGTCAAATTAGGCTCTCCTACTAGATTTTCCAACCCTGTCGGAGGAATAATAGTCTCTTGATTATACATATACTTACGAAGATGAGACATAAGAAATACATTATGCAACCTGTCATACTGCTCGGCAACTCTACTATGTATGCGAGCTTTCAATCCCTTCTATAATCAGGAATGGGCCAACATATCTTAGTGCCAGTTTTCCTAACTTCTTAAATCGTACCACACCCTTCATCGATGATACTTCAATGAAAACTCTGTCTCCCACTAAGAACTCTAAGTCTTTAAACCTCTTATCTGCGTAACTCTTCTGTCTATACTGAGCTTCCTTCATCCATTCTCAGATTAACTCAATCTTTTCAAACGCCTCCCTAACCAAATCTGGACCTAAGACCAATCTGTCTCCAATCTCCAACCAACATGCAAGGGATTTGCATGACCTTTCATACAAAGCTTTAAAATTCACCATTCTTATACTTCTCTGGTAACTATTATAATAGAAAAACTCAATCAAATGTAGGTGACCCTCTCAAGATCCACCAAAGTCCAATACACAAACTCTCAACAAATCCTCGAGTACCTTGTTGACTCTCTCTATCTACTCATCTGTTTGTGGGTGATATGCGGTACTCATCTTGAGTTTATTGCCTAAGACATCCTGTAGACTCTTCCAGCATTCGCTAATGAAAAAAGAATCTTCGTCACTGACTATGCTAATAGAAACTCCATGAAGTCTAACTATGTTCTTTATGAACAACTTCACTAAAACAGGTGCCGTCCTGGTCGACTTTAATGGAATGAAACGGACACTCTTAGTCAACCTGTCCACAATAACCCATACTCTCATTTCCTATACTTGACCTTGGTAACTCATCTATAAAATCCATGGATATAGAATCTTATACTGGAATTTCTAAAGGCAGAAGTAACCCACTCGGCTTCTGATGTTCGGCCTTCACTTGTTGACAGTTTACACATTGCCTAACCCACAAGTCAACATCCATTTTCATGCCTTCCTAATAGAAACTCTTTTTCATATCTTGATACATCTTGGTCTCTCCAGGATGAATCGTAAATTTGGATCAATGACATTCCTCAAGAACTTCTTTCCTCAAGTTCTCCACATTTGGAACACATAACAGTCCCTTCTTTCTCAACCGTCCTCTCTGGTCCAGACAAAAACATCTCAAATCATCGACTTTAGTTCAACCTCAAGCCTTCTGATCCTCTCTGCTAATATTGGATCCTTCTTTTGCTTAGAAGCAATTCTCTCGATCAACAATGGTCAAACTTCCAAACAAGACAACATGGCAGCACTTTGACTAGAAATAGAAGTCGATCATAAATGCACACCGCAACTGGCTAAAGCTTCTAGGTCCTTCCATTCTGCCAACATAACCAACACCACATTCTAATGTCTTCTACTGAGAGCATCTGCTACCTTATTTCCTTTCCCAAGAGTATACTTTATACCAAAATCATAAGCAGCCAAAAACTTCATCCACCTTTGCTGTCTTATATGCAACTCTTTCTGAGAGAATAAGTAACTTAAAGATTTATGATCGGCATACAACTCAAATCTTACCCCAAGAGATAAGGCCTCCAAATCTTCAAGGCAAAAATCATTGCAGCCAACTCTAAGTCATGAGTAGGATATCTTACTTTGTGTGGCCTAAACTGCCTAGATCCGTAGGCAACGACTTTGCCCCTCTTCATCAACACTGCTCCCAATGCATCAGTGTATACTACCAATCCTTGGTTTCCATCTGGAACTACAAATACTGAAACATTGATCAACAAATACTTTAACTTAAGGAATGCTTCCTCGCATTTGTCGGACCAAACAAACTTCACTTCCTTCTTGGTAAGCTCAGTCAAAGGTGCTGCTATCCGTGAGAAATCCTTAAAGAATCTCCGGTAGTAGTCAGTAAGGCCAAGAAAATTTCTGATCTCGGTCACCGTCTTTGGTCTCTTTCAATTGTTCACAGCTTCAATCTTATCTGGATAGACTGACAATCCTTTCTCTGTAACCACGTGACCTAGAAAATTAACCTCTTTCTTCCAAAAATGATACTTGAAAATTTTCACCTTTAGTTGATTCTCCCTCAATGTCTCAAGCACAGCTCTAAGATCTTCTTCATGTTATCTTTCATCGTTAGAGTATACCGAAATATCATCTATAAACACCGATATGAACCTATCCAAATACTCTCGAAAGACTCGATTCATCAAATCCACAAAAGAAAGCAGGTGCATTTTTCAACCCGAACGACATTTCTAACCATTCATACGAACCATACCGAGTCTGAAATGCTGTCAAAGGAATACTGCCATCTGCCCCTCTCAAACTGATGGAATCCCATCGCCAAGTCCATTTGGAAAGACACTATGGCTCGACTCAACCAATCAAACTGATCATCAATTCTAGTCAAAGGATATTTATTCTTTATCGTCCTTTCGTTCAACTTATGATAGTCAATACACATTCTTAACGACCCGTCTGGTTTCCTCACGAACACCATGGCCGCTCTCCAAGACGAACTACTTGGTCTAATAAAATTCCTTCCTTCTAGATCCACTAGTTGCACCTTCAATTCCTTCATCTCACTCGGCGTCATCCTGCTAGGTGATCTACTCACAGGTTCAGCTATTGGCACAAGATCTATCCAAAACTTAACAACTCGTTTTGGGGTTAGTCCAATGACTGGCTCAAAGACATCTGCAAACTCTCTTGCTATTAAAACTTGACTTAGCTCTTCTTTTACTTACTTTGCACTTAACAAAGCACAACTACTCCGGTCAGAATTCTCTATTGAGAATATAATTTGGTTATGATTATTAGGATGTCTCTAAGATATCTCCCCATCCTGACAAAATATCATGGCTTTATAACTTCTTAACCAATCCATACCCAAAATGATTTTGAAATCTACGAAATCGTAAACATGCAAACTGCATGCAAACTTATGACCTAACAAATCAAGTTCTAACTGGTCACATCATCCTAGCATTGCATACCATCCTATTAGATTCGTAACCCTTAAGGAAGTAATAAGGTATGTGGGTTTTAAGAATAGCCTATCAACCAAATATTGTGATATAAATGAATGTGATGCACGGGTGTCAAAAAGTATCCTAACTGGTCAACTCTGAATCAAAAACGTACCTTCCATCACAATCTTTCCCTTATGAGTTGTAGTAGGCTTAACTGATGTCCAATAGCAAAAAATTTGCCCTTGTTCGCCGTAACTGGCTCTGGACATGGTTCTTCTAATGTTCAATTCGATCACAGTTAAAGCATTTCACATTCTTCTAATTTGTTGTCTTCTTTCCCTTGCCTGACCGGAACTCACTTGTATAATGACCCTTCTTGTCGCATTTGTAGCGTACAAAATCATACTTTGCCTTCTTAGCAGTATCCCCTTTTCGGATTCCCTTCTTCTTAATGAATTTCCTTTTCTTTCCCTAAGGGCCCTGAAATTCAACTGGCTTTCTCTAGTAGACACGGAAAACATCTCTTCATGGCGAATAGCCATCTCAACTACCATATTACAAGGTTCTCGGATATGGATAATGGTCAGTCAAGCAAGCTTAGGTCTCAGTCCCCAAATGAACCTTTCATTCCTTCTAACGTCAGTGTCAACCATAGCATATTCATACCGAGATAGCTCATCAAACATAGTGGCGTACTTGATTACTGACATATCTCCTTGAAATAGATCCATGAATTTCCTCATCAACGCCGACCTCCTTTTGAAATCAGCCCATGTCAGCTCTTCCTTCGGAACTCCGGCAACCACACCATTCCACGATCGAAGCGCTGCCCCTTGAAACTGCAAAGTGCCCTGCCTCCTCTTTTTCCCATCATCCACGCCTTAATTAGTAAAGATCCTTTCATAGTGCAATAGCCAATTCTCAACTTCAACTGCATCCTCCGTTCCCACAAACAACTTTCCACCTAGGCTGGTGTAGTCTATGTACTTATTCCCAACTGGAGCCGCATGATTAGCTCCTCCAACATTACAACTCTAGCTTGCAAAAGATTGGCTAACAGTGATACACCATCCTCACATCTACTAGCAGATTTCCAGCACCCATATTGGCTTCAGCATTTGAATTAGCATTAGCCTATCGACCTTGATTCCTCCTAGTATTAGGTCGAACATTTTCTTTGGTTGTGGTGCATCCTCCACCTAGATTTCCTCTTTCGTTTCCTCCTTCCATATCTTCTTTCTCGTAAATTTGCATATGAGCCTTAGTAAGATACATAAGAACGGTCTAAGAGAGAGGGAAACACATACTTACATATATATCAAATACAAGTACGTTACTATGGTGTTATCCCAAACCCCGATCATATTTTCAAATTCATTAGAATTAGGTTTCAAAATTTTTTAAGTTTAATTTTCTTTAAAGTTTCATAAACATATGCTCTGAAACCAACTTGTAACATCACCCTACTTAGAGGCTCAAAACTAACGGCTAGGGAAGCTGTAGTCATCCATAATTATTAATCTTCAGTGACCAAATACGGTAGTGCTAGATTCATTGATACACAGAAACCCATGAATAAGGGAAAAAATTTAAAATTCTAACGGAATCATACGTCATTTCAAAATATTTCCAACTCATTACATAATATCAAATTCGCAAACCACGTTCATAGAAAATATATTTATTACAACATGCGACCAAGAACGACATATGAAGATGCCCCTTGGATGACCGTAGTATATATAGGCAATATAACAACATTGCAAATACAAACAATGCAACGGAATCAAAAGAAAATAGAACTCTAAATAGCTATCAAGCCTTCTGCACATCTCTGGAAGCTTATTCGTCTTAAGAGGTACCTAAAACCTCAACTTTCAAACTACTCAAAATCAATTGAGTGCCCGAAAGTTTAAGGGAAAACATAAAATTTGAGTCAGACATAAAGCCTGGTATGAATAATAATCCACCATCTCAATCATTTAGATATTTAGTGAGACCATGCCGCTTAGCAGAACGGGTTTTCTCCTCACTAGTATTTTAAAACCTTTATTAAACCATATAATGTGCTCCTGCGTCCACAATGGTTAAAACAATTCAAAATAGTACAATTTGATGATATGCAAAAAAATGAATCAATTATATATTACCCATCCCCATTCATTATTAGTCTATCCATCTCAATTATAATTTCTAGAATTACTATTAACCTATTAGTTTTCACGGATTGACTAATAACCTGGTGAACATTTAAGGACTCCCTGTCCAATTACATAGTTTTCATGGCATCACTAAGAACCTATTGGTAACTCCAATATCTTACTCTTATCCTAGTTTTCATAGGTTGACTAGGAACCTATTGGTGACCCCGATATCCTTTCTTCTTACCCTATTTTTCAGGGACAGACTAGGAACCTATTGACATCTATCAATATCTCATTCGAATATAGTTTTCGTGGCTAAATATTAACCTACTAGCCATTGTCAGTATCAAATGGTAGTTTTCATGGGATTACTATGAACTTGTCTTGCAGACATTTTCCTTTATACATATTTTTCATGGACTAACTATGAACATATTAGCCCCTATCAATATCTTTTAATATGCACAGTTTTCATGGGCTTACGAGGACCTATTGGCCTTTGCCAATATCTTTCTTTTATATTTTAGCATCCTATAATCTAGTCTTCCTGACTCTTGAATGCAAGTCTACTGATTCAGAAGTTTAAACTATTTATATTTACTACTGGATCAACCTAGCTGGTTCTTCTGCCCTTTATTCCCAAAATACAATTATGGATCCATTAAATTGTAAATATATTTATAATTGAAGAATCAAACATAATAACATCAATACCACTCCTGTGGTTTAATATAAAACATGGTTAATACCTTTAACCTAATATTTTATCAAAGAAGTTTCTTCTCAAACCATTACAAACTTCTTTAATTTTTAGCCATGGGTTTTCCTTTAAAAATAGAGTTTAGGTTATACAACCTTCAAAAACCTGGCTTTCGACTTCATAGGATGACCTCCATCGAATGCCTTAAAATCTACCTTTAAACTTTAGGACCTACCTTTATAATATTTTAAAACCTTCCTTTCGAAACCTTTCAATTGTAGTAAAGTATTAATATTTAACTTTAGAAGCTTAGCTTCGAAACCAGTTGAAAGTACCCCTTTCGACACCGTTGGAAGTAACCCTTTCAAAACAATTGAAAGTCCCCCTTTCGAAAGCATTGGTTTTATATTTAAAATATTATTTAGGTGAAAGTGAATATAGGCGAAAGAAACTCTTTCGAAACCATCCTTTTTCATATAAAAATATTAGGGAAAACTTGATGGCGTCGGCACCATCTCTTTCGAAAGCGTTTAACATCTGGGTAAAATATTAGAAGGTTGGCATCGAAACCCCTTTCGAAAACATTACCATCATAACCCCCTAACCCTTTACGTAAGCTACAGGAAGTGGCTTAAACTTATAAAACAAAGTACCTTTCGACGGCATCGACATCTTCAATACCATCGAAAGACTAAAGAGCGGCAGCAGGATTTCGACTAGGTCTGAACCCCTTCTTTCACAACATTCTTTCATAAGTAAAGGAACCCAGTCGAAAGCATTCTTGAGTTAATGGCAACCCTTTCAAAACCTTTTTAAAAAAACTCTTTCAAAATCATATGATTCGGCTCCTTCAAAGGCTAAAACAAAACAAGGTAGGCGCTTTTCTTTAAAAAATAAACCAAGGTTTCGACTCCTTCGGAAGCTATGCTTTTGACTCCTTATCTTTCGCCTTCCTCCATCCACTACGTACCATCTTTATGATTTAGTATGTATTGGTTTTGACTTAGTAAATTTTGACTAGGATAAAGGCGGGAGGTTCTGTGTTGAAAGGTACCGTCCAAAGCAGGCAGAACCACTTTTTTTTACTTAAAGCAAACTTATCTTTAACTAACCTGCCACGTGTCAACACCAGATTGGTTACCTTAACATTTTCAAATTCTTTACCAAAGTAATTGCCGCTAATTTTAGATCTAAGGCATGGTTAATTTAATCAAATAAGCCATTCCATTAAGAAAAATCAATTTCGCAAAGAACTTTTCTCCTTCCTAACAAACTCATTATTATGATCAGATCTGCAATGCTTAGGTTTCTTTGGACTGGCACATCTCACAATAGAAAGATCATCCCAATTGCCTTTGCCAACCTTGAGATCCCAAAAAAGCATGGTGGTCTAGGCATTAAAAATCTCAAGTGTTGGAACATAGCTGCCCTCTCTAAACATTTAGATAATCTCATCAACAAAAGAGATACATTCTGGGTTGTTTGGTGTCTCAAACACAATCTCCAGAATGCGGACATATGGTTGGTCAAGGCTAAACAAGAAAGCAGTTGGGTTTGTAAAACTATGTTGCAAATAAGAGACAAGGTTATGCCTCATGCCATGATTACTCTTAGTCAGTACAGTTCTGAAAAATTCTGGTCTGTTCCTTGGCTTGCCAGAGGCCTTATATTGTATAACAATATGTCTTATGACGAAGTTCAACTGTCTGGTATCCCTATGAATGCTTCTGCTGTGTCTTATGTTAGGAATGGTCTTATTTCTCTGCCCTCTTCAAGCTATCAAAACATCAGCAGACAGTGGTCTCCTTTTAACTTATCTTCCTATATCCATGTTACTCGCGATGAATATACTTGATCTGATAATATTAAGGAGAACTCTATAGCCTCATTATACAATCTCCTTACTACTCCTATAACGTGTGATAGATTCGTATGGAACAAAAGAATTCGGATAGCACATAACAGTGAAAAGCTCAACTTCATGCTGTGGAAAACCCTAAAAACGCCCTGCACAACAAAGCTAATATGAGGAGGAAAGGAATAAATGTTTGCTGCTTTTGTCATACCGCTGTTGAAGACAATATCCATCTCTTTTTTGATTGTCCTTACACCAATTTTATTTGGACTAAAATTAAGGGGCATGGTGGATATATGCAACCTGTGTTACCCAGTCAAATTGGATGGTTAAACATTCTCAAGGCTACTAAGTGGAAAACTGCCTCCACCTATGAAATGTTGATCTACTTAAAGGTGACCGTTATGGCGATATGGAAGGAAAGAAACGAAATCATATTCAATAACAAGCGACTCCACGGAATGGAATTGTTCCACTGCATCAAAAGCGAAATAAAACAAGTTATGACTCTTTCCTCCTACCACTTTTACCCTGTTGTGGTTGACTTGTGGTCTTGAGCTCTCTTGTCTTCTTGTTGTTTCTGTTTTTCTGTTTTTCTTTTCTTCTGTGTTCTTTTTCCTTTATCCTAGTTGTCTCTATTATTTCTTTTATGATTGTAAGATTTCTTCTTATTGATTATGAACATATGGTAGGGGCCATTTAACCCCGCTGGCTTTGCCAAAAAAAAATCAATTTTGCAAAAAAGTCCCTCTTCTAAAATCATTTATTTTGCATAGAAAATCACTTTGAAAAAATCCTCAAAAATTTAAGAAATTCACTTAATTCATGTTATCTAACGTATCAAAATTCCTGACCGAAATTCTTAATATATTTTCCATAATAAATTTATAAAACCAAATAACCATATTTTCCTTTGAAAATTCATAATAATCTTTACACAGCTTGAAAAAATATCAAAATTGAAATCCAACTCCAAAATCATGTTTCTTATAATATAAAATTTTCCCATGATATTTAAACATTATTAAATTTCGGTTTTTGCCCTAAAACTGTGTTTGTGCTCTTTTCAACAATCTTGTTTAAACCATATAAATATTAAATCAAGCATATCATCATCCAATATATCATAAAAATGAACTTACCTTAAACCCAAAATTATATGATTTAAAACTAAACAGAAATGGAATTATTATTCATCTTGATTTAGATAAGAGATTGGATTATAATTGATTTCCCTTAGGCCTGGTTCTCTAGCTTTTATTTGAATTCTTCTTGTTAATGGTCGGCCTCTCTTCCTTGCGTTTTAGTTTTCAAAATGACGTGAATAATGAATGGAATGATAGGAACGAAATATATATGTGTTTAATCAAGGAAATTCTATGAACTAGAAAATCGCCGATAAATTTAGAAATAAAATTTATACCGCAAGCGCACGTCGTACACTTGTAGTATGTGGCGAATACAGGTCGACCCATAGGAAATTGATGATTTTAAAATTTTCTTTTCAATCAAATTAACCAAAGTCGAAAAGTGTGAAGCTAAAATTATAAGAAACTAAAAAAACTAGCAAAAGAAAAATAGATAAAAATATGAGAGTTAAACGACAATTTAGAGATAAATCCACTCCAACAATTAATGAAATTATGATCTCTTTTTTGGTCATAAGTGAGTTTGAATGATGTCTTTATCATAAGTATGGCTCATTTGTGCTATTAATTAACTCAACGTAAGCCATCAAACTATAACACAACCTTTAAACCACTTTACTAACTTTCATGAAAATGACAACAAAGTTGAAAATGAAATCTATTTTAAGTATGGCCTATTAACTATTAGTTAGAAATATAGACCATCAAATTTGAATTTCAAATCACTTTCTTATGCCATAATCATATTTTGATGAAAAGACATTGTTGGGAAATCAATTCTATGGTTTCGATGACGACAACTATACAAGGGAAAACAAATATGCATATATATTTCTACTCATAGGTAATTGTTAGAGTAACATCACCAAAGAGACAAGAACAAGACTCAAAGAAATTATCAAGTGGCTACAAGTCGATAGAATTAGAAGTGCAATGACATAGACAAAAGAAAAGTAACATGCACAAGTTCAGACGTCTGAAAGCACTAGTCAGACATCTGATTGAATCCTCTGGTTCATAAATTAGACAGAATCAGACGTCTGGTTAATGTACTCAGACGTCTGAAAAGCTATTATATTCAAAAAATATATATAAGAGCCAGGCGTCTGAGACATATTCCAGACGTCTAATTTTGAACTCGAGTGTTGATATTCAAAGCACAACTACCACAATTGAAAAGACACTTTCGCTCCTCTTCACTGCAACTCTTCATCACCATCAGAAGCAACCATAAAACACTTGTTAATGGATTCAACTACTCAAGGAATCTCTCTACCGCTATAAATAGCATCAAGAATCCAAGAGAAGATCTTACCTTACTTACTTATGCTCTATACTCTTTTACTCTAATATATTCTTGATCTCTAGCAATCATATATTTGTATTTCACTCTTCCTTATATACATAATTCTTCAATCAATATCTTATAGATATATATTGAAAGCATTTGTACTTAATAGTCAATATTCGTGTTATAGAACACACACTTGAAAAGAACAAGCTTTTGTAACCAAGCCTATTCCTCCGGACGATGTGAGGGTGTTTGATAGTCGAATTTCGAAGACAAGCTTCGGGACTAGACGTAGGATGGGAGGTCCGAACCAGTATAAAATCCTGGTGTGATTATTTCCATTTACTTTGCTAGTATCATATATTAATTTTATATTAGATACATCATATAGTTAGTCACTTATACTTGCATATATATACATTACACAATCCATCATATAGACTTTCAATTGGTATCAAAGCAAGGTTTGATCAAAGAATAGTAACATGTTTTGAATCACTTTAATATGACAAGTATTTTTCAAGAAGGACAATCCACAGCACGATCGCCACTTTTTAATGGATCTAACTATGCATATTGGTCGACACATATGAGAATTTTTATGGAAGCTAATGGTCTAGAAATTTGGTCAGCTACACAAGATAAATATGAAGCACCTACTACTGCTATGAGCACATGGACCGATGCACAAAAGACCTTAGCATCAAACAATGCTAAAGCTATGAATGTTTTATATTGCTCTCTAGATAAAAATGAATTTCCACGTGTCATGTTATGCACAACTGCATTTGACATTTGGCGTACCTAACAAATTACACACGAAGGTACAACAAAGGTCTAGCAAACTAAGATTTCAATTTTGCAAAACCAATTCTCGTCATTCAAAATGAAGCAAAATGAAACAATTGTTGACATGTATTCTAGATTTCAAACTATACAACATGATCTTATGGCATTAGGAGTTAAGTTTACTGATTTTGATTTAGTTTCTCGAATACTCAACCCTTTTACATCGGATTAGGAAAGGAAGGTATTAGCTATTGAAGAAGCTAATGATCTCTCCACTCTCAAAGTTGAAGATTTGATGGGAAATTTAATGTCCTACGAAGCTAATTTGCAGGCACGAAAAGAATTAAATTCGGAGAAGAAGAATATAGCATTCCTAGCATCAAAAAATGATGACTCTAATTTAGATGAAGAAGATATAGTCTTCATTGTGAAGAATTATAACAGATTTAAGAAATTTAGAAAGATGACCAAATTCCAAAAAGAAGGAAAGTCCAACACAACAAACCTATCTCAAATCAAGTGCTATGAATGTGATCAATACAGACATGTGAAGAAGGATTGTCCTAAACTCAATAATGATAAAAAGAAGAACAAATTTGAAAAATTCAAAACGAAGAAGGCTTTCAAAGTAACATGGGATGACTCGAATTCATCATCATCTGAAAGTGATAGCGATAGTGATGGAGAATAAGCTAATGTGTGTTTTATGGCACAATCTGATGAGGTATGTCCGGAACTTAGCTATAATGAATTATTAGAACTTAGCATGGAATTAGATGATAAATTTAGGCAAATTAAAAAGTTGAACAAAGAATATATAGTCAAAATAAATTGATTAGAACTTGAAGTAGGAATGTTAAAAGATGAAAAAATTATCTTAGAAGAAGAACTAGAATTATCTCAAGAAAAAATTAAAAATAATTTAATAGAAAGTGAGGCTATTGCTATTGATTTTGAAAACACTAAAATAGTGAAGGATAATTTGTTAAAAGAAAGTGTCAATTTAAAAAGCAATATTGAATTATTGAAAATTGAAAATTTAGAATTAAAAGATAAACTATATAAAATTACAAATAATGTGTCAAAATTTAATATTGGAAAATAAGTTTCGGAAAATATTTTCAAAACTTCAAAACCATCAGGTAATAGAAATGGAATATGATTTAAAAATATTTCTAAACAAAAAGGGAATGATGCTAAAAAAATTAGTTATAAAAGTTTACCAACGTCTAATATGAATATCAAAAATATGAAAATTTGGATTCCTAAGACAAATAATAATTTGATTAGACAAAAACATATTAATAATTTCTTAAAGAATGTAGTCTATAATAAAAATTATATTTATAAAGGTACCAAACCATCTTGGGTATGGCTACCTTCGCCTAACAATTAGAACTAGGTACCAATTAAAACATTTTTTATTTTGCAGGTACCCAAAATAAAAAATAAGAAGAAGTGGATACTAGATAGCGGATGTTCCAAGCATATGACCGAAAATTCAAAAATGTTATCAAATATAACATACATCGATGGTGGAACGGTAACCTTTGGAGATAACTCAAAAGGACATGTCGTAGGCATTGGAGAAGTCATCAACTCTGGTATTTCTAATTCTCCTATTATTTCTAATGTTTTATTAGTGGAAAACCTAAAACACAACCTACTAAGTATTAGTCAATTATGCGATAAAGGTTTTCAAATAAATTTCGAAAAAGATAGATGTAGTATTTTCAATAATAACAAACAACTTGTATTTGAAGGTTTTAGAAACAAAAATATTTATGTACTAAACATGAATATAAATAAAAATTCAAATATATGTTTAACCGCCAAACAAGATGATCCATGGCTATGGCATAAACGATTTTGTCATATATATTTTAAAAATATTAATAAATTGGCGAAATATGAGCTAGTTAGAGGTCTACCTAAAATAAATTACAAAGTAGAAAATTTATGTGACGATTGTCAAATTGGAAAACTAAAGAAAAGATCTTTTAAATCTAAAAATAATATTTCTACAAAACAATCATTATAATTATTACATTTAGATTTATTTGGTCCAACACAAATACGATCTATAAATCACAACAAATATGTTTTCGTAATAGTTGATGATTTTTCGAGATACACATGGACTTTGTTTTTAAAACATAAAAGCGATACTTTTGATATGTTTAAGATATTTGCTAAAAGAATTAAAACAAAAATGGACTTGAAAATTAAAAATATTTGTAGTGATCACGGAGGAGAATTCGAAAACGATCTATTTACTCATTTTTGTAATAAGAAAGGAATAAGTCATAATTTTTCTTTTCCTCGCACACCTCAATAAAATGGTGTTGTAGAAAGAAAAAATCGAACGTTACAAGAATGTGCACGAACATTATTAAATAGTAGTGGTCTACCAAAACACTTTTAGGCAGAAGCTATTGCTACAGCTTGTTATGTATTGAACCGAGTAACTATATGTCCTATGACTAACAAACTTGTTTTGAAATATTTTTTGTAAGAAAACCTAAAGTATCATATTTTAAAATTTTTGGTTCAAAATGTTTTATATTAAATACAAAAGATAACTTAGGAAAATTTGACCCGAAGGCCGATGAAGGTATTTTTGTTGGATATTCAGATCGTAGCAAAGCATATAGAATTTTTAATAAACGAAATAGTACCATTGAAGAAAGTTTACATGTTTTGTTCGACGAAAATCTTTTTAATCGTCATATTAATGATGAAGAAGAAATTATTCCACTAATAAATTCTATTAATAATGAAACAAATGTGCAAAATAACACTTTGATATCATCCCCTAGAATTCTTAAGAATCATCCAAGAGATAATAACATTGGAGATCTCAATTCTAGAGTAACTAGAAATCAACTTAATCGAATAAGCCATATAGCATTCGTGTCAAATTTTGAGCCAAAAAATTACAAAGAAGGTTCAAATGATAATTTTTGGATGATCGCTATGCAAGAAGAATTAAATCAATTTGAACACAATAATGTTTGAAAATTAGTACCAAGACCTGAAGAACAATCGGTTATAGGAACAAAATGGGTATTTAAACAAAGCGAACGAGAATGGAAATATTATTAGAAATAAAGCACGTTTAGTTGCTCAAGATTAGAATCAAAAAGAAGGTATCGATTATGACGAAACCTTTGCTCCAGTAGCTAGATTAGAGGTCATTCGTACATTACTCTCCATTCGTACATTACTCGCCTTTGCAACTCATCACAATTTTAAATTATTTCAAATGGATGTCAAAAGTGCTTTTTTAAACGGTTTTATTAAAGAAAATGTATATGTAGAACAACCCCCATTATTTTTTCACGAAAAATATCCCGATCATGTTTTTAAATTACACAAAGCATTATATGGATCAAAACAAGCTCCACGAGCATGGTACGATGTCTTAAAAATCATTTAATTACATCTGGTTTTCAAATAGGAAAAATAGATACAACTTTAATTATTAAAAAGGAAAATAATTATATTCTAGTTGTACAAATTTATGTTGACGATATCATTTTTGGTTCAACCAACGAAAATCTATGTAATCAATTTTCAAATATTATGAAAAATGAATTTGAAATGTCATATATGAGAGAATTAAATTTCTTCTAAGGTTTACAAATAAAACAACTTGAAAATGGAATTTTTATTTATCAAGAAAAATATTGTAACGATCTATCACGTCATTTTGAAATGGATAAAACTTCGAGCAAACCAACACTAATGAGTACCACTGTTCACTTAGAAAAGGATGATAACGGAAAAGATTTAGATGAAAAATTATATCGTAGCATGATTAGTTCTTTACTATATTTGATGGCTAGTCGACCCGATATTATGATGAGTGTATGTCTTTGTGCTCGATTTCAAGCAAATCCAAAAGAATCTCATCTAAGAGTTGTTAAGCGTATTTTATGTTATCTATCTAGTACTAGAGTTTATGGTTTGTTCTACCCTAAAGAATCATCCTTTGAACTAGTTTCATATAGCGATGCGGATTTCGGTGGATGCAGAACAGATCGTAAGAGTACTAGTGGAACTTGTCACTTTATCTGACAATCATTAGTTTCACGGTTAGCAAAAAGCAAAATTGTGTTTCTTTATCTACTTGCGAAGCTGAATATATCTCCGTAGCTCTAGCGTGTGCACAAGTGATATACATGCAACAAACACTTACGGATTTTGGCAAAATTATCAACAAATCTCCAATATATTGTGATAACACAAGTGCTATATATCAAAAAACCATGTTAATCATTCACGAACTAAGCATATAGATATATGGCATCATTTTTTACGAGACAATGTTGAAAAAGGAACTATTTCATTAGAATACGTAAATACCGAGAATCAAGTAGCAGGCATCTTTACAAAACCACTGAATGAACAAACTTTTATTAAACTCGGACGGAATTTAGGGATTTGATCACTTCATGATCTTCTCCCTTAAATAATCACTGCTTCATTTAGGCTATGATTAGTCATTTATTTTACTATCCACAAATTATAATTAATAACTTCTAAACCTTTAATTTTTTTAGATAGTTAGTTTTTCTATAAATAATTTTTTTTTTCAACTTATATATAACCAGTTATACAAACAAGAAAAACTATAAACACACAATTCATATTTTCTTCAAGAAACAAAATATAGACGTGTCTTCTAAGAACTCTTATATATCCATCTCGACACTTACGACGTATAGCTCGACTGATACACCACAACGGCTTCCTACACCACCACCAAAGCAGGAACCAATGTATAGGTGGTCCTCATATCATACGGGATTTACCCCCGATAGCAAGAAGACCAAAAGATCTTTGTTTGTTTCTCCTAGCACAAAGGAAAAAATGGATGAAATTCATCACTATCAGAAACAATAGATAGATCTACAACGAGAACTATATTTTGAACAAAAAGTTACAGCATGACGGCTAAGCATTTTGGACCAAGTAGCGATGAACTTTTGTACGTGAAGGAAGTAAGATGTCCATGAACCACTTCCAAAACCTTGTAGTACTTTGGATCCCTCGTCTTCGTATCGTACTCCTTCGAACCCTTCACCAAGACGATTTTCTACCTCGTCGAGAACTCATGAACGTGGAAATATATGGTCTCCGCTTAAACCATGGAAGGATAACAAGTCAGGAGATCATAAAACTCCATCGCCTTCTAAATAAATTATATTTGTTATTGTATGTATCTATGTTTGTTATTTCACACAAAATAATACTATTTATTCATAAAATAGAGAATCGAAAAATAAGCAAAACCATCAAATTTTAGGCTATTTTTTAGAAAACTGCCTATTTCAGACATCTGGAGATAGACCTCAGACATCTGACACTCTGATATACGTCTAATTTTTAAGCACTGTGCATATGTCAAACGTCTGATATACCCTCCAAACGTTTGAAAATTTTCTCTGTCTACTCGAAATAAAAACCAGAAAATTTCAGACGTCTGAAATTAGACCCAGACGTCTGAATTAGTTCTCTGCCGCAAAAAATTTCAACTTTATCCTATTTCAGACATCTGTCTTTAAACCCAGACGTCTGGTAAAACTCTCTGACTATCAAATTTCCTAAATTTGACCAAACCAAACGTCTAACCCAACTATTAGACATCTGAATTTATATAGTGTACTCAATTTTAGGGCAAACCAAACGTCTGATTTGGATTCCAAACGTCTGAAATTCAATCGACTCTTTAAATTAGCCCAGATAACGTCATTTTTTTATCTCAAAATTTTTCAAACCTCCGATTCCTCTAGTAACGATTTTTTTCAAAAATTTCATCTATACGCAATCAAATCACAATGCCTCCTCAAACTAAGAATCCCAAGATTTCCAAAAGAAAACAAGACCAACCAACATCATCTTCAAATCCTCAAGTTTGCTCAAATGATCAAATTGAAAGATGGATGAATAGAGCACCACATTCAATTAAGAGGTATGAAGATATACAAAATAAAAAGCTTCACATAGGTCCATTCTATAATATACTAAAATTTTCAATGTATGATTTGGATGAAATATGTGAAAATGCCGAGTTGGAAACCTTAATTTGATTCACTCCTAATGACATCCAAATCGACCAATTGGCGATATTTCTATTCTATGTGAATTTGGATAGTACTTCAGTGTGGAACACTGAAGATGAAGATAACTGGCTCTGGTCTAGCGTGTATGGAAACACGATTAGAATAACTCCTGGCATAATAGGTAGTGTAACGTCCCGGAATTTTTGACAATATCAATTTAATAATCTGTGTCAAAATTAAATTGATACTGATGTTCTGTAAATAATTATTCAGATAAATTTAATAATCCTCTTCAATAAATATTTAAATTGGTTATTTTATCTTTTTAAAAATAATAAATTGATTTCTATTTACAATATGAATATATGGTTTATATTTTAAATAGATTGATATTGTTTTAAATTTAGGATAAATTTAACAAATTGATTTTTATGACTTAATAAAATGGATATTTATTTGATAAAAATGTAATTTCTTTTAAAATAAGATTATAAAAGCAATATTGATAATATAATGACTTTTTAATAAGTTTTAAATAACATTTGTAAATTTTGGTTCAAATTGAATTTCTATTTATAACTTAATTTGAAAATTGTTTGATTTTTGAATCTAGTTTGAATTTAAATTCAGAAATAAAATAAAATCTAAATTGTTTAATTGATTTAATCTATAATTTGTATAAGTTTCATTTGTAAACATGATTTGTTTTTATTTTCATTTATAAATTTATACATATAAATTAACAACTTAAGTTAAGCTAATATAACATTTATTTGTAATTAAAAAACTAATTATCTTTAAGAAAACAAGTGTTTGATTTATATGTATTCTTTTGACAAGTGTTATGAAATGGACATGTGTTAAATCTTAGTTTTCTTTTTCTTTTAATTTCATAAAATCTGAAATACATTTAGTCTAAACTTGCATCCTTATTTCCATATTGCATTTACATTTTCCTGTACCAAAGAAATCCCACACCTGCATGTTAAAAAGATCAATCTGCATATCCAAACAATGTTCTAATCTGCACAATCAAAATTTGCATTCACAAATGCATATGAAAGTCCAATGCAAACCTGCATATCTCATTTCTGTATTTTCTCAAATCCTTTAGCTGTATCATCCAATCCAAACCTCTGCATAATCAAACCTGCACAATCAAATCCACCTTCATTCAATTTTCAAATCAAAGAACTTGCATACTCCACTCTTCTTTATAATCAAACTCACCCTTACCTCAAACATTAATATGCATTGAAAAGCATTAGCCTGAAAGCAAATGGCACATTTGCATACCCAAAACCACATTCAAATCTGCAGAAATCACAATGAATACCTCTGCATCATCTACATGAAGCATATCAAAGTCAAGCTTGCATTTCTATAAGCCTGCATGCATGTGTTTGGGAAATTGAAAATAGCATTTTCTACCTGCATATGCTTGTTTCTGTGAACTTTCAATTGAGCAACAGAGAGGAGTATATCTGCACATCATATGTCTGCAAATTTCAAGTGATCAATAGGAGCTCTGCATGTTGTTTTCTGCAAATTAAAATGGGGGCCTGCATTCATCAATTAGGTGAGTAGCAATTTATTTTAAAACTAAAGTAAATGGTATAGTTGCTTAAATCTATTGCCTGATTTAGTATGATGGATATGTCTGTGTTGTGTATGAGATGGAATGTCTGCTTGATAGTGATGAATCTTTCTTGATCTTGATTTCAGACTTTAAGATATAAGTTTAAAATTTATGAACTTAAGATCTAACCTATGATTAGATGAAAATTATCAAGTAGAACTAGTTGTATATCCTAAATAAAGTGCTAGATATTATTCAGGATAATAACTTGTTTTCTAATAACTCTGTAGATTTTTAAAACATCATGCATGCTCAATTTCATCCATACCAAATCTAATTGATATGATAATTCAGTAATACTGATCAAACATAAACTGGAACTTGACTCTTAAAACAAGTACTGACATTTATAGATGTATGTTTCATTTCAGTTTATTTTTGAAACAAAGTATGAATTAGTGAAAAGTTTTGCAGTCTTATTATATGTTGTTCTAGATCAAAATCAAACACATTAAATCCAAATTCATAAACTTAATTCATTGACATAAATCTGGATTTATAAATCAAATAATATTTTTAAAAGTTTGTTTCAATTACTGTCTGGTCTGAAACAATTATAATAAATTTGGGCAAATGTATACAATCTGTAGTTGAAGGAAACTCAAATTTATTTTGAGTTATCAGGAATGGATCTTAGATCCTGGGGAAAATCAGAGAAGTGATTATATTGATTAGTTTGAGTGCAGTTTTAAGTTTTCTTCAGGTAAACCTAGTTTAGTATTGGGTTGATCTTTGAGTCAGTTTGAAGTGATGGATTGACCGAGTGTTATGGTGTTTGGGGTATGGATAGTTGGTGTGTAGAGGAGTGTGGTGCCGGAGAGGTGGTGATCAAGATGGTCGGAGGTGAACATGGTGGCTGTTGACAGGTTTAAGTATAACCTGTAGACATTTCCAGGTTTGTAAAAATTGGGTGTAGCTTGAATTCTCAGATTTCTATTTGATCTGGGTTGATGTTTGAAGTTATGGTGGGTTTATGGTTGATGTTGGATCTTCACTGAGGGTCGTCAGAGGTGGTGGTCGCCGTGCATATGCACGGCGGCATGTTTTCAGGCATACTGTGTGATTTTGGATGTTGCAGGGAAGTTGTGGGGAAAGTGGAAGAATGACTCGAAGCAGGGTAGTGTGGAACTCGGAGTAAGTATGAGGGAAACTCGAAGTAGAAAATGAGGTTCTCGGGTAGAACCTGTAGATTAACAGGTTTCAGGGGAAACTGTTTATTTTTGAAATCCGGGTTTTCAAAACCTATCAAACCTGTAGTTTTTAGGTTTTAGAAAGTTTGAGTTTAAAAATAAAATTCAAGTTTGTATTTTAGATTTAAATTCAAGTTGAATTTTGATTTGAGTTAAAATTCCAAGCATTTAAACCTGTTTCCTGTTTATTTTTAAAATCTGGGTTTCATATTTTAAATCTGTAGTTGTTTAAAAGTAAGGTTAGGTTTAAATTAAATTCAAGTTTGAACTTTTTGTTTCAAGTTCAAACTCCAGTTTTTAAAATAGAAATTTAAGTTTAAAATTTAACTTATTTAACTATATCATGTTGATAAATAGTTTAATCATTTTTAAAAATGAGATTTTAACATATGAATAGATTTGAAGTTAATTTTATAATCTGGAAATTAAAAAGTTAAATTTGAATTTCAGCTTTAAATTTCAAATAAGGTTTAAATTTGAAGTTTTAAATTAAAGCGGAAACTTGAGTTATTAAAGGTTTAAAATGGAATTGACTTTAAAATTTCATATAGTATTTGTTTTGACTTGTAAATTTAAATAAGTTTTAAATTTATTTAAAACTTTGATAAGTTTAGAATTATTTTATTTTAAACTTGAAATTTAAATTGAAATTTAAAGTAAATTTCAAAAGTACTTTGTTTTGAATCAAATTGTTTAAACATAACTAAGTTATGTTTTATTTTGAAATTTAAATTTAAATTTATGTTTTAGAATTAATTAATAAGGTAATTAAGATTTATTAATTAATTTAATTAATTAATTAAATTTGGAATTAATAATTGATTAAAGATAATCTAATTTGTAATTAATTTAAGTTAATTACCTTATAAAATAATTTAAGGATGGTTATTGAAGGTCATTAACCATGATTATTTAACAATTAATTAATGTAGTTAATTTTTATAATTAATTAGATTAATTAATTTAAAAATAATCAATTCTAAATAGTTTGAGTAATTACTTGATAAAGTAATTAAGAAATTAATTACTTAATGTAATTAATTTAATTAAATGAGATTGTTTAATTTAATTAATTAAGTTTAATTAGATTTAAACACTTGGGTTAAGGATAATTACTTTATGTAATTAATGTTTTGGAAATTACTTAGTTAAGTAATTATTTAATAATTACAGATTGTAATTAAGGAGATGTTAAGTATGAAGAAATTTGGATTAATTATTTAGAAATTAATCAAATAATTAATTGAGAAATTAATTTAAGGATAATTATTTGGTTTAATATAGTAATTAAGTTTGTTAATTACTTTGAGTAATTAATTTAAGAAATAATTAAGATCATTAATTATTTAATTAATGATGTAATTAGGGATGATTAATTAGGATTAATTAATCAATAATAGGTAATTAATTAATGTAATTAATTAAGGATAAATGAAATTAATTATGATTAATTAATTAGTTGGTGTAATTAAGGGTTAATTACTGGTTAGTTGAGAATAATTAATTTGTGGAATTAATTTAGGATAATTACATGAATGTAATTAAGAATAATTAATCAAGAGTGATTAATTAAAGTAATTTATGATGAATTAATTGATTGTAATCAATTAAATGATTGAGTAAGCAAGATATTTTGGTAAAGCAATTAATTTAATTTATTTTAAATTAATTATAGATGAAGGAATTAATTTAATTCATTTTAAATTAATTTGAGATTGAGATGATTAATTTAATTTATTTTAAATTAATTATATTGTGATAAGTGAATCTTTGCTTATGGATGAATGGTTTGACTTGGATGCTTTGTAATCTCAGTAATGAGATAAATGATATTGTGTGGTATGGATGTTGGTTATATTGTGATGATAACATAGGTTATCTATTGTGATGTTGAGATATGGAATATCTATATGATATTGATGATGTGGATTACCTGTTATGTGATAATGTTAATTATCAGTTATGAATTATGAGTTATCTATCTGTGTGAATATAGATACTGTAATTGAAATGTTTTAAAACTTTAAAACAACTTGGACCTTAAAAGACACGCTTTGGTTTTCGATGAGACCGGGATCGGGTTTCCATATTTGGATATCCGAAAACCACATCGATTCCAAATAACGTTAGGTCGTGAATTCAAAGTGGAGCTTTGTGAAGACTCGAGGTGTAAGGACTATGAGTCATTATAACTCTGTGGGTGATTCCGTAATGAGTTGACGGAATTAGTCCTTATAGATTCGAGATGGTGAATCAGAGTGCAAGGGTTATTGTCGTTAACTTTGAGGGTGATTCCAAAACAAGTGTAACGAGGTAATGCCTTCGGTTTCGTTCGAACCCGGAACGAACTTGTATGGATTGAATGCTTTCAGAACATCGTCAGGTGGACGATGAGCATTCTAAGTGATGTGTCCTATAAAGGTAATCGTAGCCTCAAGCCTCATCAACCGGGAATGGCTAAAACAGGGGAGGTGCAGCAAGGCTTCGTGGGTAGCACCCACTTGAGAGCAAGATTGATCCCTGTCTAGAGGTCCCTTTTTATTCGGCTTAGTGGGCAGTTGTTAGTGCGCACCAACTGCGGGGTTGTCTTGTTCGGAACTATTCAGTAAGGAATGGGTCCGGCCTTGTGTTGCAGGGGAGTTAGGGTGGCTCCTCGGTACGTTGATCTAGGCCACGTACTGTGACGGGCGGTACCCCAGTAGCCCTGCCATTGTATGGAATCCAAAATCCAATAAGTGCCAACGGTTTTGATTGTATTACCCACTTTTGTGGCTAGTAGCTGGAATTTAATAGATGTAACAATTTCGGCTATTTCATATTTATTTGAAAACCCTAGACACTATTATAATATCATCGGATTTCCTATCAAATGTTTTGGTTAGCGTAAGGTAAAAACTTTTCCATGTTTATGTGTGGGAAGTCTTACGTGATACCTTTCTTTTAAAGGTTTTTGAAAGTTAAGCAACTTTAACCTGTTACTCACACCAGACCCATGTCTGACCCGGAGTTTATTTTTGTTTTTCATAAACTCTTGGGTACTCAAATTTTTACGAGTAGCCAAGGGAATCAGGTTTGCATTGACGAATATTGGAGGAGCAGATGGAGCAGGAGGCTTCTGCGTTAGATAGAGTATTCCGCTGTGTGTTCTGTGTTATCTCTAATTGTATTATGTTGTAAATACTAGACAGGTGTTTATGACTGTCTAGTATGTGTTGTATTATCTATGTACTCTGATAGTGGTTGTAAACTATGTAATATTATGTTATTAATATAATTTATTCGTTCCGCTGTTTAGATTCTGATGTGTTGTTTCTTCTTCTTCTCTTTCTTTCTCTTTTCTATCCCTTTCTTTCTTTTTAGCGATGCAATTTCCTGGAGTATGGAAGTTGGGTCGTTACAGTGGTATCAGAGCTTTAGGTTGAGTGAATACCTAGGCTCTGGAATGAATCTTTCTTTAGGGAGCATTAGGTTGAGTGAATACCTAGGCTCAGTAGTGGTGTCTTTCTTGAGAGAGCGTATTTGTAATTTTTATATATAACTATATATTTCTACCTATCTGTTGGGTTACCCGTTCAGGTTTTCCAATATAAGTTATGAAGGTAGATGAGGTAGTATTGTGTGTTACACGATTACTACCATTGGTTGGAGTTTGAATGTTTGAGGTTGGAGGTGTTTTGTTGGGACTGTAGACCTAATACCGTCTCGAGTGAGTCCTGTAGTGATGAAGAACTTCATTAATCTCTGAAGGAAACCTGTTAAGGTTCAGAGTTTATTTCTGAAGTTGATGAGTAGTGTTTGGATCTGTTTGGTTGAGCTGAAGCAAGTGATGGTATTTTGATACCTCGGGAAGTAGTAGCTGCGTGATGAGATGCAGTGACTATGGATGTTCCCAAAGATGTTTTCGTTGAAACAAGTTTAAGGAGGTGAGTCTGCTTCAGTATTGTGGCTGTGTTCAGCCGGAGTTTCTGTTTGCTTTGAAGTCCGAGTTTCTCGGAGAGCTTTGTTTTGGAATTCTTTGGCATCTGTGGCAGCAGTGTAGTTTGGGGTGTTCTCGGCATTGGCAAGAGATCTTCTGATTTAGCAGTTTTTCTGAAGTAGAGTTCAGGAGCAGTTTAGTAGACCCGTTACTTCGATGGGTTGACTAATTAAGTTTAGGTTGTTATGTTTGGTTAAGAGAGAACAGTTTTCCTTGGATTTGATTTGGGTTGATCGCAAAAGTGACTTGCGATTGATGAAGTGTTCTCTTGGGTTATCTGAGTTTTCCTGAATGTCTTCAAGAAGTCAGAGTTTGGTTTGCATCTGGAGATTGAGCTTCCTTATCGGCTGGGATTCCAGAAGTGGTTCGGGTGGTTCAGCCTAATAGTAGAATGGTTCTAGGAGATTGAGTTGGTGTAGCAGCTTGGAGTTTTTGGAGGAACTCCTGAATGATTCTTATGGATTTGTTAAACCATATCTTTGGGGTATGTTGTTGAGTTGTGCTTGTGTTCTTCTTCAACAATTCTCTTCTTCGGATCAGAGTTGAGCAGCGGAAGCAGTTGGGGAGTGTATCTGCTTTTCTTTCTGGACTGGAGAAGTAAGTTGTTGTTTTCTGATGTTGAGGAGTTGAGTTTGAGTTCTTGGTTTGGTTGATCTTGAGGAGATCATTTTGTTGAGTTGATTGGTCTGGTTTGTTTCTAGAAGCATCGGCGTAGGTTGAGCTGATCGAATAGGCTGTAGGTAGCCCAGGATCGTCTGAAGAATTATGTGGATAAGAGTCGGAGGGATTTGGACTCTGAAGACGGAGATTAATTTTGATAAAGTTTTCTCCGATCAGAAGTGAGCTATAAGTTTGGGTAAGTCTGAGGAGTTGCTCTGATGTGTTTTGGATCTTTTCTGTATTCTTGGAGAAGATGATGGATCTACAGGATTGAATTGCCAGTTGGATAACTGGGATTCGATGAGTTTCACGTATCTCTGAGGAAGTACGTGTATGATCTGTCTCTAGTTGTAGAACCAGCAGTTTTGGAGTTTTGATAGTTAAGTCAGACTCGTTTGTAGTCTGATATTTTGTCTAGTGTTATAGATATAGTTGTATAGGAGCTTAGTAGCTTCATGGTATTGTTTGTTTGGGTTCTCTAGGGCGAGTATCCCGGTGGATATATATATACACCTGGGGAAACTCGATGTTATTTATCCAGAATTTGTCTGAATAATTAGATTTGTTTGATTGATTGAATTGGTTGTTTGGTTGTTAGCATAGGTTTGATATATGCTTGTGTTTAAATTAAAATTTAATAAGATTATTAAATTACCTTTGTTTTAAATTTCGAGGACGAAATTCTTTTAAGGGGGAAGGATTGTAACGTCCCGGAATTTTTGACAATATCAATTTAATAATCTGTGTCAAAATTAAATTGATACTGATGTTCTGTAAATAATTATTCAGATAAATTTAATAATCCTCTTCAATAAATATTTAAATTGGTTATTTTATCTTTTTAAAAATAATAAATTGATTTCTATTTACAATATGAATATATGGTTTATATTTTAAATAGATTGATATTGTTTTAAATTTAGGATAAATTTAACAAATTGATTTTTATGACTTAATAAAATGGATATTTATTTGATAAAAATGTAATTTCTTTTAAAATAAGATTATAAAAGCAATATTGATAATATAATGACTTTTTAATAAGTTTTAAATAACATTTGTAAATTTTGGTTCAAATTGAATTTCTATTTATAACTTAATTTGAAAATTGTTTGATTTTTGAATCTAGTTTGAATTTAAATTCAGAAATAAAATAAAATCTAAATTGTTTAATTGATTTAATCTATAATTTGTATAAGTTTCATTTGTAAACATGATTTGTTTTTATTTTCATTTATAAATTTATACATATAAATTAACAACTTAAGTTAAGCTAATATAACATTTATTTGTAATTAAAAAACTAATTATCTTTAAGAAAACAAGTGTTTGATTTATATGTATTCTTTTGACAAGTGTTATGAAATGGACATGTGTTAAATCTTAGTTTTCTTTTTCTTTTAATTTCATAAAATCTGAAATACATTTAGTCTAAACTTGCATCCTTATTTCCATATTGCATTTACATTTTCCTGTACCAAAGAAATCCCACACCTGCATGTTAAAAAGATCAATCTGCATATCCAAACAATGTTCTAATCTGCACAATCAAAATTTGCATTCACAAATGCATATGAAAGTCCAATGCAAACCTGCATATCTCATTTCTGTATTTTCTCAAATCCTTTAGCTGTATCATCCAATCCAAACCTCTGCATAATTAAACCTGCACAATCAAATCCACCTTCATTCAATTTTCAAATCAAAGAACTTGCATACTCCACTCTTCTTTATAATCAAACTCACCCTTACCTCAAACATTAATATGCATTGAAAAGCATTAGCCTGAAAGCAAATGGCACATTTGCATACCCAAAACCACATTCAAATCTGCAGAAATCACAATGAATACCTCTGCATCATCTACATGAAGCATATCAAAGTCAAGCTTGCATTTCTATAAGCCTGCATGCATGTGTTTGGGAAATTGAAAATAGCATTTTCTACCTGCATATGCTTGTTTCTGTGAACTTTCAATTGAGCAACAGAGAGGAGTATATCTGCACATCATATGTCTGCAAATTTCAAGTGATCAATAGGAGCTCTGCATGTTGTTTTCTGCAAATTAAAATGGGGGCCTGCATTCATCAATTAGGTGAGTAGCAATTTATTTTAAAACTAAAGTAAATGGTATAGTTGCTTAAATCTATTGCCTGATTTAGTATGATGGATATGTCTGTGTTGTGTATGAGATGGAATGTCTGCTTGATAGTGATGAATCTTTCTTGATCTTGATTTCAGACTTTAAGATATAAGTTTAAAATTTATGAACTTAAGATCTAACCTATGATTAGATGAAAATTATCAAGTAGAACTAGTTGTATATCCTAAATAAAGTGCTAGATATTATTCAGGATAATAACTTGTTTTCTAATAACTCTGTAGATTTTTAAAACATCATGCATGCTCAATTTCATCCATACCAAATCTAATTGATATGATAATTCAGTAATACTGATCAAACATAAACTGGAACTTGACTCTTAAAACAAGTACTGACATTTATAGATGTATGTTTCATTTCAGTTTATTTTTGAAACAAAGTATGAATTAGTGAAAAGTTTTGCAGTCTTATTATATGTTGTTCTAGATCAAAATCAAACACATTAAATCCAAATTCATAAACTTAATTCATTGACATAAATCTGGATTTATAAATCAAATAATATTTTTAAAAGTTTGTTTCAATTACTGTCTGGTCTGAAACAATTATAATAAATTTGGGCAAATGTATACAATCTGTAGTTGAAGGAAACTCAAATTTATTTTGAGTTATCAGGAATGGATCTTAGATCCTGGGGAAAATCAGAGAAGTGATTATATTGATTAGTTTGAGTGCAGTTTTAAGTTTTCTTCAGGTAAACCTAGTTTAGTATTGGGTTGATCTTTGAGTCAGTTTGAAGTGATGGATTGACCGAGTGTTATGGTGTTTGGGGTATGGATAGTTGGTGTGTAGAGGAGTGTGGTGCCGGAGAGGTGGTGATCAAGATGGTCGGAGGTGAACATGGTGGCTGTTGACAGGTTTAAGTATAACCTGTAGACATTTCCAGGTTTGTAAAAATTGGGTGTAGCTTGAATTCTCAGATTTCTATTTGATCTGGGTTGATGTTTGAAGTTATGGTGGGTTTATGGTTGATGTTGGATCTTCACTGAGGGTCGTCAGAGGTGGTGGTCGCCGTGCATATGCACGGCGGCATGTTTTCAGGCATACTGTGTGATTTTGGATGTTGCAGGGAAGTTGTGGGGAAAGTGGAAGAATGACTCGAAGCAGGGTAGTGTGGAACTCGGAGTAAGTATGAGGGAAACTCGAAGTAGAAAATGAGGTTCTCGGGTAGAACCTGTAGATTAACAGGTTTCAGGGGAAACTGTTTATTTTTGAAATCCGGGTTTTCAAAACCTATCAAACCTGTAGTTTTTAGGTTTTAGAAAGTTTGAGTTTAAAAATAAAATTCAAGTTTGTATTTTAGATTTAAATTCAAGTTGAATTTTGATTTGAGTTAAAATTCCAAGCATTTAAACCTGTTTCCTGTTTATTTTTAAAATCTGGGTTTCATATTTTAAATCTGTAGTTGTTTAAAAGTAAGGTTAGGTTTAAATTAAATTCAAGTTTGAACTTTTTGTTTCAAGTTCAAACTCCAGTTTTTAAAATAGAAATTTAAGTTTAAAATTTAACTTATTTAACTATATCATGTTGATAAATAGTTTAATCATTTTTAAAAATGAGATTTTAACATATGAATAGATTTGAAGTTAATTTTATAATCTGGAAATTAAAAAGTTAAATTTGAATTTCAGCTTTAAATTTCAAATAAGGTTTAAATTTGAAGTTTTAAATTAAAGCGGAAACTTGAGTTATTAAAGGTTTAAAATGGAATTGACTTTAAAATTTCATATAGTATTTGTTTTGACTTGTAAATTTAAATAAGTTTTAAATTTATTTAAAACTTTGATAAGTTTAGAATTATTTTATTTTAAACTTGAAATTTAAATTGAAATTTAAAGTAAATTTCAAAAGTACTTTGTTTTGAATCAAATTGTTTAAACATAACTAAGTTATGTTTTATTTTGAAATTTAAATTTAAATTTATGTTTTAGAATTAATTAATAAGGTAATTAAGATTTATTAATTAATTTAATTAATTAATTAAATTTGGAATTAATAATTGATTAAAGATAATCTAATTTGTAATTAATTTAAGTTAATTACCTTATAAAATAATTTAAGGATGGTTATTGAAGGTCATTAACCATGATTATTTAACAATTAATTAATGTAGTTAATTTTTATAATTAATTAGATTAATTAATTTAAAAATAATCAATTCTAAATAGTTTGAGTAATTACTTGATAAAGTAATTAAGAAATTAATTACTTAATGTAATTAATTTAATTAAATGAGATTGTTTAATTTAATTAATTAAGTTTAATTAGATTTAAACACTTGGGTTAAGGATAATTACTTTATGTAATTAATGTTTTGGAAATTACTTAGTTAAGTAATTATTTAATAATTACAGATTGTAATTAAGGAGATGTTAAGTATGAAGAAATTTGGATTAATTATTTAGAAATTAATCAAATAATTAATTGAGAAATTAATTTAAGGATAATTATTTGGTTTAATATAGTAATTAAGTTTGTTAATTACTTTGAGTAATTAATTTAAGAAATAATTAAGATCATTAATTATTTAATTAATGATGTAATTAGGGATGATTAATTAGGATTAATTAATCAATAATAGGTAATTAATTAATGTAATTAATTAAGGATAAATGAAATTAATTATGATTAATTAATTAGTTGGTGTAATTAAGGGTTAATTACTGGTTAGTTGAGAATAATTAATTTGTGGAATTAATTTAGGATAATTACATGAATGTAATTAAGAATAATTAATCAAGAGTGATTAATTAAAGTAATTTATGATGAATTAATTGATTGTAATCAATTAAATGATTGAGTAAGCAAGATATTTTGGTAAAGCAATTAATTTAATTTATTTTAAATTAATTATAGATGAAGGAATTAATTTAATTCATTTTAAATTAATTTGAGATTGAGATGATTAATTTAATTTATTTTAAATTAATTATATTGTGATAAGTGAATCTTTGCTTATGGATGAATGGTTTGACTTGGATGCTTTGTAATCTCAGTAATGAGATAAATGATATTGTGTGGTATGGATGTTGGTTATATTGTGATGATAACATAGGTTATCTATTGTGATGTTGAGATATGGAATATCTATATGATATTGATGATGTGGATTACCTGTTATGTGATAATGTTAATTATCAGTTATGAATTATGAGTTATCTATCTGTGTGAATATAGATACTGTAATTGAAATGTTTTAAAACTTTAAAACAACTTGGACCTTAAAAGACACGCTTTGGTTTTCGATGAGACCGGGATCGGGTTTCCATATTTGGATATCCGAAAACCACATCGATTCCAAATAACGTTAGGTCGTGAATTCAAAGTGGAGCTTTGTGAAGACTCGAGGTGTAAGGACTATGAGTCATTATAACTCTGTGGGTGATTCCGTAATGAGTTGACGGAATTAGTCCTTATAGATTCGAGATGGTGAATCAGAGTGCAAGGGTTATTGTCGTTAACTTTGAGGGTGATTCCAAAACAAGTGTAACGAGGTAATGCCTTCGGTTTCGTTCGAACCCGGAACGAACTTGTATGGATTGAATGCTTTCAGAACATCGTCAGGTGGACGATGAGCATTCTAAGTGATGTGTCCTATAAAGGTAATCGTAGCCTCAAGCCTCATCAACCGGGAATGGCTAAAACAGGGGAGGTGCAGCAAGGCTTCGTGGGTAGCACCCACTTGAGAGCAAGATTGATCCCTGTCTAGAGGTCCCTTTTTATTCGGCTTAGTGGGCAGTTGTTAGTGCGCACCAACTGCGGGGTTGTCTTGTTCGGAACTATTCAGTAAGGAATGGGTCCGGCCTTGTGTTGCAGGGGAGTTAGGGTGGCTCCTCGGTACGTTGATCTAGGCCACGTACTGTGACGGGCGGTACCCCAGTAGCCCTGCCATTGTATGGAATCCAAAATCCAATAAGTGCCAACGGTTTTGATTGTATTACCCACTTTTGTGGCTAGTAGCTGGAATTTAATAGATGTAACAATTTCGGCTATTTCATATTTATTTGAAAACCCTAGACACTATTATAATATCATCGGATTTCCTATCAAATGTTTTGGTTAGCGTAAGGTAAAAACTTTTCCATGTTTATGTGTGGGAAGTCTTACGTGATACCTTTCTTTTAAAGGTTTTTGAAAGTTAAGCAACTTTAACCTGTTACTCACACCAGACCCATGTCTGACCCGGAGTTTATTTTTGTTTTTCATAAACTCTTGGGTACTCAAATTTTTACGAGTAGCCAAGGGAATCAGGTTTGCATTGACGAATATTGGAGGAGCAGATGGAGCAGGAGGCTTCTGCGTTAGATAGAGTATTCCGCTGTGTGTTCTGTGTTATCTCTAATTGTATTATGTTGTAAATACTAGACAGGTGTTTATGACTGTCTAGTATGTGTTGTATTATCTATGTACTCTGATAGTGGTTGTAAACTATGTAATATTATGTTATTAATATAATTTATTCGTTCCGCTGTTTAGATTCTGATGTGTTGTTTCTTCTTCTTCTCTTTCTTTCTCTTTTCTATCCCTTTCTTTCTTTTTAGCGATGCAATTTCCTGGAGTATGGAAGTTGGGTCGTTACAGGTAGAACCCTAGGATGCTCTGACACAGTGAAAGATTTATACAACATTCCCGATATGCGCTTCAATCCACGGAAAAGTATTACTCATCAAATTTGGATGGATGAAATGCCAAAATTTGCCTTCAAATATCTACGTCCAAAAGCTCGACTCCTAACTCGAATGATAATCAATACAATTTTTCCACGTATGAGAAGCCATGAGAAAATAACCGAGTTAGAGTACAAAGCCCTATATGCTCTATTTAGTGGAACAAGGGTGAAATGGGCCAAATTCATCTTCGAAGAGCTCAAGCATTTTTGGACTCGATCACAGCCATCAATTATTTACCCAACTTATATTTTGAGACTTCTTCATGCACATAACATTCCATCCTACCTATCGACCTTCGAAGAAATCTCACCTAAATATGCTTCCACCAAATTTTTCTCCCGTTTGCACCTACTCGAGATTCCCCGAGAATTTATATCCTTTGGAGATTGGATGCACAGTCATCAATCTAGATGAGTTGAGCCTCCTCCTCAACCACACATTGAACCATCTCAAGAGGAGGAACAACATTGAGAAGCAACTCCACCTCCTCCTGCACCATTTGATTATCTAGGACAGGATGATATTATGGAGACTCGAACGGCTACAAATCCAAATGAAAGTGTTCGAGATCTCACCCTTCGAAATCAACATATATTATCTCAAAATAAAAAAACTCTTGGCTAAGAGGATTGACAACTTCGAAACATCATTTGCTACACGCTTAGCCACAATTGAAGAATCTCTTTCGATTGTCTTGACGGTTCTTAAAGAAGTACTACAACGGGTTCGCAGTCCAACACCACCTTCTGAAGATTGGCCAACCCCAGTACCTTCTTCTCCCGCAAAACATTCCAAACTTTCTGAGGATGAACCCCTCAAGTAAGCTTTGACATCACCTACAAAGGCTAGCACTTCTGAAAAAGAAGAAATAAAGGAAGATGATCAAGATAAAGCTTCTCCAAAAGAATCATAGATTTAGGGAATCATAGATTTTAGGTTTTTTGGATATCAACTTTTGTAAATTCGACAAAATCTATGTATGCAATCACTTTTGAATTATTAATGAAATTTTCCTTTTTGTTTGATGATTGGTTATATTATTTATAATTCTTTTTGATAATGCCAAAGGGAGAGAAATATACGTATAATTATAAAAAATTAAGAATAAGCATATATTCAGGGGGAGATTTATAATTTATATATAAGTACATTGAATAGTTGTCATCATCAGCAAGGGGGAGATTGTTGGGAAATCAATTCTATGGTTTCGATGATGACGATTATACAATGGAAATTGAATATGCATATATATTTCTACTCACAGGTAATTGTTAGAGTAACATCACCAAAGAGACAAGAACAAGACTCAAAGAAAGTATCAAGAGGCTACAAGTCGATAGAATCAGAAGAGCAATGACACAGACACAAGAAAAGCAACATGTACAAGTTCAGATGTCTGGGAGCATTAGTTAGACGTCTGATTGAATCCTCTGGTTCATAAATCGACAGAATCAGACGTTTGGTAAATGTACTCAGACGTTTGAAAAACTACTATATACAAAAAAAATATAAGAGCCAGACGTCTGATTTTGAACTCGGGTGTTGATATTCAAAGCACAACTATCATAATTGAAAAGACACCTTCGCTCCTCTTCACAGCAACTCTTCATCACCAACAGAAGCGACCATAGAACACTTGTTAATGGATGCAACTAATCAAGGAATCTCTCTACCGCTATAAATAGCATCAAGAATCCAAGAGAAGATCTTGCCTTACTTACTTATGCTCTTTAATCTTTTACTCTAATATATTCTTGATCTCTAGTAATCATATAGTATTTCACTCTTCCATATATACATAATTCTTCAATCAATATCCTATAGATATATATTAGAATCATTTGTACTTAATAGTCAATATTCGTGTTATTGAACACACACTTGACAAGAACAAGCTTTTGTAACCAAGCCTATTCCTCCGGGCGAAGTGAGGGTGTTTGATAGTCGAATTTCGAAGAGGAACTTCGAAACTGGACGTAGGACGGGAGGTCTGAACCAGTACAAAATTCTGGTGTGATTATTTCCATTTAGTTTGCTATTATCATCTATTAAGTTTATATCAGATACATTATATAGTTAGTCACTTATACTTACATATATACACACTAACTTTCAGGCATTTGTGTTAGTGATTGTTTAAGCATAGCCTATTTAGTGTCGACAATATACGCTATCAAATTCAACAAAAAAACAACAAATTAAACCACTTCAAGCATTGTCATTAAGCAGAAAAAGAGAGCTACAATTATCAAAATGTTGAAGCTACATGATTAGAGGCTTCATTACCCTAAATCGAAGGGATTAGCCTCTCATATTTGTTACCAAAACAAAAAATATAGCCTGCAACATGAAAGGAAAAAAAGGAAAAAGAGAGCAAAGTAAAGAAAAAAGGTATTCTACTTGCATGAAAAATAAATCTACACTACTAACATGAAAGTAAATAAACAAAAAAAAGCATGTAAAAGAAAGGGAGCACTAATTAACATTGCATAGAAAAAATGAAAGTTACATGAAAAATAAAAATGGCTAAGTATCCATGGAAAAGAGAAAGAGAACTTGTCTTTTATTTTAAGCCTAAATTAAACTTAAAAAAGGCTAAGTGAGAGGCGGGTTACATGAACATAATGGGTAGCAAGAAACCGTAATCCATATTTTAGGGAATGCCCAAACTACCCTTGAGAAAGTATGGAGGCCAAGTAATCATTAGCTTCTACTAATCATCATTTAAGTGTACATGAAGCCATTAATTCCATAAGCATGTGTGTTAACCTCTAATTTGTACATTAAGGTGGTGGGTAGGTGGGGTCCTCTATGCTCTTCACTTTAAAAATTTTCCATCTTTATTTATTTGTATTCATTTTGTGTAAGCATGTGTCTTCATGAAACCACTCCTATTTGAGATCAAATTCCTACACAAATATATATAAATTTCCAATTAACTTTTCTTAAAGAAATGTATGCACACAAATGATCGTTTTGCCCCTATATAAAAATGGATATGTGACAATTTAGAATTAGTATGGATTTTGGTTAAAACAAGTTAAAATACCCAATATGATCATTTATTTAATTTAAATAAATTAAATATGGTGGTAAAAATATGCACATTTACGTGCACATCAAATACCCCCACACTTATCTCTTTATTCATCCTTGAATAAAGAAAAACTAAGATAAATCCGTTTTCGTAGGAAACACGATTGCATTAAGCATATACAATAAGCCATTAAACCTTTGGGTGCCCCCAGTAAGGCGAGTGTTGTCTCGTGAGCGTTTTCGGCGGATACTACCCACAAAATCCAAATGTAGGATGAAAATATTTACAAAATGCAAGATTTATTTACATAGAGATGAATGTGAATTTTTGAAATATTTATAAATGATGGATTTATTTTTAAATCGACATAAATAATTTAAATATAGGTTTTGGTCATTACCTTGAAAATTTAAGCCATTTACTCGTCAAAATTTCCAAAAAAAATCAAGTTATCATCACAGATAGACAATAGTTTAACTTGTTGTTTCGGTTGATAACAAAGTGTAATTATAAAATGGATCCTTAGTAGATTATCAAAGTTTATCAAAGTGGTATATTCATTTCTTTTCAATAACAAATCAAATCAAATAAGTAAAAATAGTGTTAGGATTTCAATTGCTTGCTCTCTCATTATTTACAAGAAAAATTACTTACCTAGTTCAGGTAAACCAATGGCAGATATACCACCCATGCACTGCCTTTCGGGCTTATGTGAGGGGAGTACAAAGTAAGGCGAGTGCACACATTTTCATGCATACACCTATCGACCATAGGTGGTTTTTATTAAGTCTGCTTTTTTCTTTCTTTTACATGTGTTCCATACATGTAATAACCGTGAGGACTTTTAAATGAGTATGAAAGCACATAATCAAAGATTTCAAGTAATTCGCTTATGCATAACCATGAGGACTTTTAGATGAGAGTGAATACTTCGAATGTTATTTTTTTAAAACAAGAAAGAGAGACTTTTGCAAAATCATCTTAGCACCATTTAACTTAGAAAACAAAAAAATCTTATATCTTTACTTTAAATCAACCACTTTTTAAAACAAAGATTTTAAATTAGGATGTATTTCATAATTAACACATATGAATCTTCCTATATACTAGTTAAACCATTGTTATTTTTAATCAAACTTTCATTTTTATTTTTGTTAAGATAAATAAACTTTCAAAAATTTCAATTTAATAAGACAAAACGATGTTTTTATCCTATTGTGTTTCTTTAAAAATAAAATCAAAAATACTTTAAATAAATTTTTTGTTTTTTTGTTTTTGAAGTGCAAAGAAAAAGTAAAAATAAATCATGAAAAATCGAAAATGAAGATGAGTCTCCCCCACACTTGCTTTTGACTGTGTCCCCACAGTTAACCCAAGTGGAAGGATAAAAATAAAAACATAACCTTTATTTAAATGAAAATGAAAAGATGATTATTTACATAATATCATAAAGTATGTCATTAAAGAGTAAATGAAACGGTCTTGCAAAGACCGATTCATTTGTCCCGTCAAGGATACGAGACACAGCTCAAGCGTAGAAAACCAAATCGTAAAAGATTTTGAAGTTGATTGCTGATTTGGAAAAACGAATATCGTTTTATTAAAAATCGTACGAGTCATTTTATTTTCGATGATTTTTGGGGTTGATAAAATGATTGATTGAAATTCAAGTTTATTTTCACCAAATTTAAATTTATCATTGAAAACTTCTTCAAAATTGTGGATTTCAAAATCAAAATGGTGATTTAAATCTTTCCTCTCGGAATTTAACAACTCATCTTCAAAAAGTCCATAGAAATCGTGTTCATTGAATTCATCTTCCTTTGTTGGATTATCAACAACTCCATTGTATATATCAATTTCAAAATCCAAAGTTGTTGTATTCAAATTTTTGAAATCGAGAAAAGGAAGATCAAATTTTAAGTTTGGTTCCACACCCTCAAAAGAATTGAAATCCGACTCAATTATCGTGTTTTCAGCAACTTTATTAAGATTGTTATTTTCAATTTCAAAAGTTGTTATTTGAAAATCGTCGATTTGGATAAAAAGTGGATTATTATTCGACTCGTCATACGTTGGAATTTGATTTTGTTTTTCATGTTGTTTCATATATGTTTGAAACAACAAATTCATGTGATCATCGTAGATTTCGTTCAATTTGTTCAACAAAATCCAATTTATAGTTATTAAATTGAGAATTTTCGATTTGGATTTGTTGAGAACAAAAATTTTCAATCGTAACGTGGTTAATGTTATTCCCATTGCCAAATTCGTTTGAAAAGTTATTTTCATTTTGAGTTTGGAATTCATTTTGGAGTTTGAAATCGAATTGGCATGGCTTATAATCGAAATCGTTTTAATTGAATTTAAATTTTGAAATCCTTGACTTGAGTTATCGTAGAAATACAAATTACACAAATCGTTTATCATTTGATTTTGTTGTGTAGAGATTTCAAGTAAAGACGAAATGCTATTTTCAAGATTCGAGGGTTGGTCATCATTTTGAAAACTTTGTTATTCAAAATTCGAATGGTTTAAAGAATAGTTGTCATTAAAATATCCATACGAATTCGGAGTGAAATCATATGGATTATATTGATTTTCACAACTATTGTAAAATTTAAATATGTGAGGAAACTCAAACATTTTCTAGAATGTTTTTGTTTTTTTTTCTATAAAGTAATATTAAAATTTAATTTTCAAAAGGGAAATTGATTTTTCTTTTTTTCAAATTTTTCTTGTTTTTTTGAATAGATTTTTTTTCGGACTTTAAGAATTTTAATTTAAAAATTTTCAAAGGAAAAGGAAAAATAACTAAATTAAGAATTACTTACAATTTTTTTAGCTTTTGATTTTGAATTTTTTTATATATACAAATGCAAATGTAAGTAATCAACAATGCAAATAAAATAAAAATAATAGAAAATTGCACGATATCATAGCGTGTGGAATTATTAGCAATTTATTTTAAAGCAGCAGTTTTTTTTACAAGCAAGCGAGTTATATTTTTTTTGGCAAGCGGGTTTTCCTTTTATTTCTGCAACTTGAAAAATAGAAACAAAATATATACAATTTTTTTTAATATATTTTTCTTCTTTAAATCAAAGAGGCAACCTAAAACAGACGAAATCAAATTCACTTCCCAGAAAACAAGTTCATTAAAAAAAAATTAAAAGAAAACAAACAGGGTTTTTTTTTCTTTATAAAAGAGAGGAAGACTAAAACAACTCAACCTCCCCTTTTTTTTAAAACAACCCCACTTGAAAACCCGGCCCGCTTGAAAACAACCCACTTACTCCCAGTTCAATTGATTGCTCTGTTAAATAAAAAGATGTCGCCTTTCCTCTCCAAACCAGAAGTAACAAAAACGAACAGCGAAAAAGAAAGAAGAAGGAAAAAAATGAGTGAATGGCGAATTGCTTCGAGTTCGATTACTGGTGGTTCGTCGACTGGGCGATGGAATTCTGGTCGAGTAATTCGATGATGGCGGAGCTCAATTGTGCGATGACAGGTAGGTGCGATTTGACTAGTTAAGGGTCGTTGTAGGCAAGGCGATTGGGATGGTTCGAATTGGGTCACGCGTAGGAATTGAGGTCGCGGAATTGGAATTGGACGAGATTGACAGGATGTAGGAGAGAGCGGTAGTTCGAAGTGGTTCGCAAGGATATTGGTCGTAGGTGTTGCGGTTTTGGCGTGGTCAGTGTTTATTGATTGGATTTGTTTGAGGTTGGTTCGGCTGTTCTGGCGATTTGGGTGAGTTCGAGGCAAGCAGGTGAAGGCGATACAGTAGTGGTCGCGATGCTGCTTGGGTATTGCGCATGATGCATAGGTGGTTGAGGCAGTTTCTGTTGAAATTCCTAAGTGTAAATGAAATACACTTGTCCAACATCGCCAAATTTGCAAAGCCATTCCAATATATATATGACTTTGCAATGAAGGTGTTGGGGCCTAGGGGCACCCAAATTTATGTTAGTTGTGAGGAGGGAGATCATGCATCACCACCACACGCGCGCGCGCGCCGCCGCCACCGACCGACCGGGCCGGGTTTGGCTTTGGAACTAATATGATACTCGTATTTTTACTGCAACTGGAATGGGCTTTTTATCAGTTGCAGGCTATATGAACGGACGCGACTGTTCATAAGCGGACGCGGATTGCTGAGGAGGTACGACTTCTGAAGCGAGCGGGTTGAATAGGCGCGAATAGTAGCGGGTGTGACCCGTTAGAAGCAAACAGGCGCGAGCCGATTGAAGTGGACGCGGGCGAACAGATGCGACCCGACTGTAGAGGTGCAGGCGGTACAAGCGGGTGTGAAACAGTACCATTGGATGCAAGCAGATGCAAACTAGTAGCAGGCGGGTGCGACCGTTAACAAATAGCAGCGACCAAAAGGCAAACGGGTGCGACCCGTCAAGCAAACGCGACTGTTTGAAGGGATGCAGACGAAATTATAAATAGGAGAGAATGCTGATCACATTCTCATCTCATTCCAATCTAATTTCTTCTGCTTCTTTGCTCTACTGCTCAATCTTCCATACATATCACAGAGTTGACATACTCATTGCAATCTCGTGCAGATTACGTCTGTTGTATCTTGGAAGAATTTTGAAATAAAATTCTTAAGGAAATCGTTACGAAGAGCCTCAGACACAATCCGGTTAGAATTCTAGTCTAATTGTATATTTATATACATTATTCTATATTCTATCCGTTATTCTGGTTATACTATTTATTCAAAATAGTATAACGCAGTTGTTGTAATTTATTTACAACATTCATATTGTTATAATAATCACTACAGAATTCCAGTGTAGTGGAAATCTGAGTTAAAAACTTGTGCGACGAGTTTATAATTGATTATTCTCTGTTTTAGTATACTAGACGTATAACAACTTAAGAATTTTACTGTTTTCTTACTAAAACAGAGATGGCAACAGTAGAATTTTCAAAGACTACTACTCACAACAAACCTGAACCGTTCAAGGGAGATGGTGATGATTTCTTGATATGGCAGAATCAGATGTTGTTTTATCTCACCACACTCGGTCTGCAAAAGTACCTCGAGGAGGAGGAACCGATTCCTACACCAGGCAAGGAAGCAGAGGTGAATACGTGGAAGCATTCCCATTTTTTATGCAGAAACTATATTCTGAATTGTCTCGAAAAGGTGCTATACAAAGTAATCAGCCTTTAAAGACATCAAAAGAACTTTGGAATGCACTTACCACAAAGTATAAGACGCAAAACATCAGTCTTAAGGAATTCATTGTAGACAAATTCATGGGCTACAAGATGGTTGACTCCAAACCGGTGACTACTCAACTGCAAATCATCATTCATGAACTCGAAGCAAAAGGTCATAAGGTTGAAGAATCGTTTTTGGTTGAAGCCATCACGGGAAAACTTCCGCGGTCATGGAGAGATTACCGCAATTATCTAAAGCATAAAAAGAAGAAAATCTCTTTACAGAATCTCATAGTCCGATTGAAAATTGAGGCAGATAACCGTGGAATAACAAAACAAAGCGATGAGGAATTTGTGGCTGAAGGGTCAAAGACCAAAAGCAAAAAGAGGAATTTCCAGAAGAAAAGGAAAGCTCTTGAAAACAAATCCAAAGACAACAAACAAACCAAGAAGTTTAATGGTGAATGTTGGGTTTGTGGCAAAATGGGACATGCCGCTAGAGATTGCAGACACAAGAAGCAACACAACTCAGAGGCGAATATAGTTGACAACATGGAAATGGACGAGTCCGATTTCTCAGCATGATGGCCTATCTAAGGCAAATGTAGCCGTTGTTGGCAATAAAACTATGTATTCTGATTATGCTGTTAATAAAATTGAAGTTTCTTATGCGCTTGAACACGATTTTTTACTATGGCATGATAGATTAGGATACATAAATTTTCCAAATTTGAAGAATACAAAACTGAGGTAGAAAATCAGTTAAATAGAAAGATCAAGATATTGAGCTCTGATCGAGGTGGAGAATATGAATCACCGTTTGAACAGTTCTGTGCGGAAAATAGAATAATTCATCAAACAACATCTCCATATTCACCACAACAAAATGGTGTAGCCGAAAGGAAGAACAGAACGTTAAAAGACACGATTAATGCCATGCTTTTAAATTCTGGTCTACCGACGAACTTGTGGGGGAAGCATTAAATATGTCTAATCACATATTAAACAAAGTCCCTCACAATAAAACAGGAACAATTCCATATGAGTTATGGAAAGGGCACAAACCAAGTTTTAAATACCTCAAACTGTGGGGGTGCTTGGCAAAAGTTCCAGTTCCGCCTCCCAAGAGAGTCAAACTTGGACCAAAAACAGTAGATTGTTATTATCTTGGGCCAGCCCAAAATAGTAGTGCCTACAGATTCTTGGTATTCAAGTCTGATATAACCGATATTCATGTAAATACAATCATGGAATCAAGAGATGCCTCATTCTTTGAAGATGTGTTTCCTCACAAAAGGAATGAAGGAAATAAGGTCCCAAAAAGGACAAGGGAAGAATCAAACGATTCGCATGAAGATGAAACTCATCATGAAATTGAGGATGCTGAACCAAGAAGAAGCGTAAGGGCTAGAACTTCTAAAACATTTGGTTCGGACTTTTTTACATATGTATTAGAGCACGAACCTCAAACGTATAAGGAAGCAATGTCATCTTCTGAGTCCTCATGTTGGAAAGAAGCAATCCAAAGTGAGATTGATTCAATTCTAAGTAATAAAACTTAGGAAATTGTTGATATTCCACCAGGAATAAAACCAATTGGTTGCAAATGGATTTTCAAGAAGAAAATGAAAGCAGATGGCTCTATCGACAAGTATAAAGCCAGATTAATAGCCAAAGGATATCATCAGAAAGAAGGAGTAGACTTTTTTGATACATATTCGCCGGTAACACGAATAACCTCTATAAGAATGCTAATAACAATTGCATCCATCTATAATCTAGAGATTCATCAGATGGATGTAAAAACAGCATTCTTAAATGGAAATCTCGATGAGGAGATTTACATGGAGCAACCTGAGGGATTTATTTCCAAAGGAAATGAAAACAAAGTCTGTAGATTAGTCAAAACATTATACGGACTAAAACAAGCTCCAAAGCAATGGCAAGCAAAATTTGATAGTGTCATGATGAGAAATGGTTTTCGTATAAATGAATGCGACAAATGTGTTTATTATAAACAACTTGGACAATCATATGTGATGATCTGTCTATATGTGGACGATATGCTAATATTCGGTCCAAATACTTAGGTAATTGAGACCATAAAGAAAATGTCAATCAATAATTTTGACATGAAAGACTTGGGTGTTGCAGATATTATTTTGGGAATAAAAATAATAAGAACACCTAATAATATTGAGTTACCTCAATCACATTATGTAGAAAAAGTGATTGAAAGATTTCAAAATTTTGGAATTAAAGGAGTAAATACACCTTTTAATCCATCAGAAGTACTGCATAAAAATACTAATGAGAGTGTAATGCAACTGGAATATTCTCGTGTAATAGGATATCTCATGTATCTCATGAATTGCACAAGACCAGATATAGCTTATGCAGTAAGTCGATTGAGCAGGTATACGAGCAATCCAGGGAAGGAACACTGGAAAGCACTAATGAGAGTGCTTGGATATTTAAAAAATACCACTACCTATTCCTTACATTATGGAAAATATCCTGCCGTCTTAGAAGGATATAGTGATGCAAACTGGACTGCAGATTCAGAAGAATCAAAATCAACAAGTGGTTATGTCTTTAGCCTAGCAGAGGCAGCAGTGTCATGGAAATCTACTAAACAAACACGCATAGCTCGATCCACTATGGAATCAGAGTTCATTGCATTAGATAAAGCAGGCGAAGAAGCAGAATGGCTTCGTCACTTTTTAGAAGATATTCCGTTCTGGCCTAAACCTGTACCAGCCATATGCATACATTGCGATAACCAAGCAGCGCTAAGCAGAGCGCAAAACTTTGTGTATAATGGAAAGTCACGACATATTCGTCGACGCCATAACACAGTTAGGCAGTTACTCTCAAATGGAACTATTTCCATAGATTATGTGAGAACAAATGATAACCTAGCGAATCCATTTACTACAGGTTTATCAAGAGAGAAAATTGACTGCGCATCGAGGGGAATGGGTTTAAAAGCCTAAACCACAAAGAGTTATCTTATACGGAAACCTATCCTACCGACTGGAGATCCCACGGACTAGGATCAATAGGCAAACCAGTTCTGAATAACTCAAGACGTAATGCATTTGCATGGATATAGTCCAACTCCATTCCTATGGTGCACAACATAAATGCATGCCTACAGAAGTATTTAAAGGTTAAAACTATGTTTTATAATGATGACCATATCTTGGAAATAACAAGTGGGGTATATGTAGGATACTCTTAATGGTTGCGATCACCTATGTTACTGTGAGCTGGGTCGGCTGTATGAGAATATTAAAAGGCTTTTATTCTCTAAAACACTCACATAACCAAAAATTGTTCATGACCAAAATGAACACAACCAAGAGATTCGGTGAGAAGAGAATCAATGCTTCGTAAAGCTTATTGTCTGGATATACAATAAAGACCAACGGTTCAAGATGAAATAATTCACCGATTAGCCAAGTAGATCCGATAAGTTTTAAATAGGGAAAGTTCAAAGTGAAATATCTACTTGTCCACGATAAAGCATTATTCCATATGTACTCTGTGATATTTCGCTTTGTGTGGAGGAAAAGTATATTATCATTTATGTGGGGGTTGTTGAAATTCCTAAGTGTAAATGAAATACACTTGTCCCACATCGCCAAATTTGCAAAGCCATACCAATATATATATATGACTTTGCAAAGAAGGTGTTGGGGCCTAGGGGCATCCAAATGTATCCTTTGTTGTGAGGAAAGAGATCATGCATCACCATCATAGACGCGCGCGCGCCGCCGCCGCCGTCCGTCCGACCGAACTGGGCCGGGTCGGGTTTGGGTTTGGGTCTAATATGATACTCGTATTTTTACTGCAACTGGACCGGGCTTTTTATCAGTTGCAGGCTATACGAACGGACGCGGCTGTTCATAAGCGGACGCGGATTGCTGAGGAGGTGCGACTTCTGAAGCGAGCGAGTTGAATAGGCGCGAACAGTAGTGGGTGCGACCCGTTAGAAGCAAACAGGTGCGAGCCGATTGAAGTGGACGCGGGCGAACAAATGCGACCCGACTGTAGAGGTGCAGGCGGTACAAGCGGGTGCGAAACAGTACCATTGGACGCAAGCAGACGCAAACCGGTAGCAGGCGGGTGCGACTCTTTAACAAACAGCAGCGACCAAAAGGCAAATGGGTGCGACCTGTCAAGCAGACGCGATTGTTTGAAGGGATGCGGACGAAATTATAAATAGGAGAGAATACTGATCACATTCTCATCTCATTCCAATCTAATTTTTTCTGCTTCTTTGCTCTACTTCTCAATATTCCATACATATCACAGAGTTGACATACTCATTACAATCTCGTGCAGATTACGTCTGTTGTATCTTGGGAGAATTTTGAAATAAAATTCTTAAGGAAATCGTTACGATGAACCTCAGACACAATCTGGTTAGAATTCTAGTCTAATTGTATATTTATATACATCATTCTATATTCTATCTGTTATTCTGGTTATACTATGTGTTCAAAATAGTATAACGCAGTTGTTGTAATTTATTTACAACATTCATATTGTTATAATAATTACTACAGAATTCTAGTGTAGTGGAAATCTGAGTTAAAAACTTGTGCGACGAGTTTATAATTGATTATTCTCTGTTTTAGTATACTAGACGTATAACAGTTTTGTTGGAGGAATGCAATGTTTCAGGGTAGATGCCGTGATGTTGGAGTGTCGATGCAGGTGAGTGGAATGGGCGCTGCGGATTTACTTTGCTGGCGGATTGGGTTTGCTGTGAGTTCTTGTAATTGCAGAAGCAATGGAATAGCAGTTTAATCAGTGGGTCGTTGTATGATATGTAGGGATGTATGGGTAGGGGTAGTGTAGATATGAATGTCTGATGATCACTGGGTGAGTGCAACAGTGAGGTGAACTGTTGAATGCAGGAGGAGTTTGCAATGGAAAGGGGAGAAGACTGGAAGTGCTTGTTTGTTGTGATACTATGAATGAAGTTGAATAGTGGGACTATTGTTACTGTAGTTGTTATTGTGAATGCTTGGGAGTGAACTGCTTGGTGGCACGGAGGAGTAGTGCTGATGGTAGAGGACAGGGGTGTATATGTAAGCTTGCAGTGGTGATGGTGGGGGATTTACTTGGTGGTGTAGTTTGGTATCAGAAGTGAAGATGTTGTATTGAATGATGGTGGTGGTGTTGCTCTGGGCAGTTGTTTCGTGATATAGAGATAAGAAGCAGAGTGACAGAGAGTGGATTGGTGAGTCTCTGTTGAGTAGTGTGTTGAAGTTTGTTGGATAGAGTTGAAGGCTGCAGATTCTTGGTGGAATTGCAAGTTCCGGTGAGTGGAAAAGGTGGTTGTTGGGGTTGTGGAGTGAATGAAGCTACAAAAATGTACGAAGATGTAAGAGGTGTTAGTTTGACTTGGATGTGGTAGGAGATGAAGATTGTTGAGGTGAATTTGGATTGTGATACAGGAAGGCAGTGGAAATGTAAACAAAGATACAATAGGGATGGAACCAAGATGCAACAGAGATGCACAGTTTTGAAACAGTTAAAAACCTTATTTTTTTCAATGTAACAAAAGAAGAAAATGAAAGAAAATGTAGATGTAAAAAGAAGTTAATGCAAATGTGTATGAAATAGAAAGAAAGAAAAGAAAAAAATTATGAAATTGTGTGCTGTTTTTTTTTTAATATGAAATGCAAATGCGAAACATACAAGAAAAACAAACACATAAATCACACAACACTCTCAATAATTTTTTTTAAATACAACAAACAAACAAAATAAAAAACACAAAAATCAAACAAAAATAATTTGAAAAATAAAAAATTAAAATCAAAACAAATCCCCGGTAACGGCGCCAAAAAATTGTTTAACGACGGAAATTCTATGAACTAGAAAATCGCCAATAAATTTAGAAATAAATTTTATACCGCAAGCGCACGACGTACACTTATAGTACGTGGCGAATATGAATCGATCCTCGGTGAATTGATGATTTTAAAATTTTCTATTCAATCAAATTAACCAAAGTTGAAAGTGTGAAGCTAAAAATGTAAGAAACAAACGAAAACTAGCAAAAGAAAAATAGATAAAAATATGAGAATTAAATGCCAATTTAAAGATAAATCCACTCTCTAGATCATATAATTCAACAATTAATAAAATTATGATATCTTTTTTGGTCATGTGTGAGTTTAAATGATGTGTTTATCATAAGTATGACGCATTTGTGCTATTAATTAGCTCAACGTAAGCCATCAAAGTATAACACAACCTTTAAACCACTTACTCTCATAAAATGAAAACAAAGTTGAAAATGAAATCTATTTTAAGTATGGCCTATTAACTATTAATTAAAAATATAGACATCAAATTTGAATTTCAAATCAATTTCTTATACCATCATCATATTTTGATGAAGAAGCATTTGTGTTAGTGATTGTTTAAGCATAACCTATTTGGTGTCAACAATATAGGCTATCAAATTAAAAACAAAAACAACAAATTAAACAACTTCAAGCATTGTCATTAAGCACAAAAATAGAGATATAATTATCAAAATGTTGAAGCTACATGATTAGAGGCTTCATTACACCTAAATTGAAGGGATTAGCCTCTCATATTTGTTATCAAAACAACAAATATAACTTGCAACATAAAAGGAAAAAAAAGGGAAAAAGAGAGAAAAGTAAAGAAAAAAAATATTCTACTTGCATGAAAAATAAATCTACAATACTAATATGAAAGTAAATAAACAAAAGAAGCATGTAAAAGAAAGAGAGCACTAATTAACATTGCAAAGGAAAAATGAAAGTTAAATGAAAAATCAAAATGGCTAAGTAGCCATGGAAAAGAGAAAGAGAACCTGTCTTTTATTTTGAGCCTAAACTAAACTAAAAAAAGACTAAGTGAAAGGAGGGTTACATGAATATAATGGGTTATTTATACAAGCATGAAACCCTAATCCATAATTTGGAGAATGACCAAACTACCCTTGAGAAAGTATAGAGATTAAGTAATCATTAGCTTCTACTAATCATAATTTAAGTGTACATGGAGCCATTAATTCCATAAGCATGTGCATTAGCCTCTAATTTGTACATTAAGGTGGTGGGTAGGTGGGGTCCTCCATGTTCTTCACTTTGAATTATTTCCATCTTCATTCCTATGTATTCATTTTGTGCATGCATGTATTTTCACGAAATCACTCCTATTTGAGATCAAATTCCTACATAAATATATGTAAGTTTCCAATTAATTTTTCTCAAAGAAATATATGCACACAAATGACTGTTTTGCCCCTGTATGAAGATGTATATGTGACAATTTGGAATTAGTACGGATTTTGGTTAAAACAAGTTAAGATATCCAATGTGATCAATTATTTAATTTAAATAGATTAAATGTAATGGTAAAAATATGCACATTTACGTGCACATCAATATGGGTAAGGGTCGTTGGGCGACAAATTAATTAATATATACTAATGTAATTTAATTACCCAAAAGCATTCTTTAGCCCGTTAATTATTACATTAGGCTCGGCCTTAGTAAAATTAATTCAAGTTTCAATCCCCTTATCACTTAAAATTTACATTATTCTATTTAATTTATCTAATAAAAATTTATGAATAATGTTATAAAAAATTACGGGTGTTACAACTTGGTTTATGAACGGATGGATTTGCACCATTCTCTCAATTTGGTTCAAAATATTCATTTTGGCCTACAATCGTTACACCTTATAATTTACCTCCGTGGATGCGTATGAAAACTCTGTATATGTTTCTCACTATTGTCATCCCGACCCTGATGATCCGACAAAAGAAATCGACGTATATTTACAATCGTTGATTGAAGAGTTGAAAAATTATGGTATAAAGGTTTTGAAACATATGACATTTCAAAAAAAAATTCGTATGTTCGCTTCTCTATTGTAGACTATAAGCGATCTCCTAGGTATGTAATATTTTTGGGTTAGAGTATGGCTGGTCGTCTAGCTTGCTCTTATTGCATGGAAGAAATACGAGCACTTTCTCTACCGCATGGAAAGAAAATTTCATGGTTGCCATCGGTGTTTTCTCCATATTAATCATCCTTTTAAAAAAGATTTTTTTTTACAACTAATAGAGTTGAGACCTAGTGACCGCCAATGATTTGGTCAATCGAAGATATTTATGACCTTGTAAAGGATTATCCAAAGACACATGAAACCGGTGAACAAACTAAAATTCAAGGTAAATCGACAACTCATAATTGGTGCAAACAAAGTATATTTTGGGGGTTGATTATTGGAAAAATCTCCTAATTCGTCATAAAATCGACGTGATGCACAACGAGAAAAACTTGTTCGATAATGTGTTTAACAAAGTTCTGAATGTTAAAGAAAAGACTAAAGACGATTTGCAATCAAGACGTGATATACAAGCAATATACAATTGTCTTGAGCTTCATATGAAGCCAAATGACACAAAAAAACCCAAAGCATGCTACGAGTTAGACAGTAACCAAGTTAAAGTATTGTTAAAGTGGGTGGAAGGATTAAGATTTTCTGATGGGATCTCCTCTAATCTTCGTAGATGTGTCGACTATAAGAATGGTAAATTGAGTGGGTTGAAAAGTCATGATTGTCATGTAATGATGGAACATTTGTTACCCGTCGCTTTCAAAGAACTGTTGCCCACAAAATTTTGGACGGTTGTAACATAACTTAGTTTGTATTATAAAGAGCTTTTCTCAACTACGTTAAAAGTTGATTGTCTACGTAAACTTGAAGAAGAAATTCCTATACTGCTCTACAAACTGAAGAAAATATTTCATCCTGGTTTCTTTAATGTAATGAAGCATTTACCTGTTCATCTTCCATTTGAAGTACGTCTTCGAGTATCTCTGTAATATGGACGGATGTATCCATTTGAAAGGTATTAATATTAAGTATGTTAAATTTTATTTTAACTACATGTAATAAAATTTAATTATATTTATTCTTAAGAGGTATTTAAATCATCTAAAGAAAAAAGTGAGTCAAAACGCATGAGTTGAAGGTTCGATATGCAAATCATATATCGAAGAAGAGGCTTTGTTCTGTTTCTCTCATTATTTTAATTTCCATATGAATTTACATTTTGAAAGTGCTACGCGAATGATGTGGGCATTGAACAAGATTCTTATGAATCGGTGCTATCTATTTTTAGACAGTAAGGACGCCTTACTGGAAAATATGTGGAAGCATGGTTAGACGACAAAGATTACCTTGTAGCCCATACATATGTTCTTCTTGACATGCAGAAGTTGTGCCATTTTTTAGATATCAATGAATAACACATCTAACATTATTTACTTGAATAATATATGTATGTATTAATTATAATGCAATATATTCTCTATATATGCAATATTTACGAATCACAGCATCCAAATGGGGATATCCGCAAAAAAATTGCTACTTGGTTTTCGAACCATGTATGTGATCCGGTAAATTGTATGGTTGACGAAGGGTTCAAACATCTTACGATGGGACCAAAAATAAAAGTCAAGATATATTCAATATTCTTTGTCAATGGATACAAATTCAACACCAAAGAATATGGGTTGAAAAATTAACTAACAATACCGATGTATATGTTAAAGGAAATGATGATCCAAATGATCACATAAATGAATTTTATGGCATGTTAACTCGGATTTTGCAAGTAACATATGTCACCAGACCTTAGAAGAATTTTATTTGTTTAGATGCAACCGGTTCAGTAATGTTCCTGGTTCTGAAATCAACGTGCACCAAAAATATAATATTATTGTAATAAAGCATACATCACGTTACCATAAGTAAGATCTATTTATACTAGCAAAACAGACACTACAAGTTTGTTATGCTCCTTATACATCTATAAAATGAGACAAAACAGATTGGTCGGCGGTTTTTAAAATGAAGGCAAGATTTAAGTTTAATGGAAAGAATATTCTGGACGAACAAGCGTACTAAGCGGATATCGAGGAAAATGGAGAAATTGCAATAATAGTTGATCGAACCGATTTTGAACCTCTAATTGATGAACCAAATGTATTAGAAGAAGCATTTGAGGCCACAGACGAAAACAATATAAAGTACAAGACCTAGTCTTAATCAGAAGATGACGAGGACTAATTTAATAGTATACATGTTGAAAAAAGGCAATCTATGGGAGTATTGATGTTACACTTTTTTTGTACGTTATGTACGATTATTGATGTTAAATCTTGATATGTTTACTCATAATTGAATGATATGTTTTGCCATAAAAAAAATATGTATATGACAGTTATTACAGATGTCTTTCTTTAGGCGGCGGAGTTCTTTAAATTCTGGTTCCCCCTCTTTGTCTCAAAGAGGGACCGATCGCAACGGAGGTGATGGCAGCGGCCCTTCACAGGAGGCGCTGCGTACAGTAGTTATATTGCTACCTAAAGCTGATGGCTCGTAAATATTAAATTTACTTCAGCATTGTAAATATATTTTATGATATATTAGTCATGATTAGTCTGTATCATACTTAATGCAGGAATTTTGAGCTTGAGCCTTCAAACGTTGTTTTCATCCCATCGAAGCGGGCATACATGAGCGGTATAGTTGCATGCTAGCTGAAATAGAGCGGGATCCCTGACTATGTACGGGTGAGCATATGGCAGGACTTCCTGGTAGGTGTAAAATTATATACTATTATACAAAATCACTTTACAATTTGCTGACGAAGTATAAATGTATAACTTATATTTTTTCAACATATATACAAGGGGCGGTAGACTTACAAGAGGAGGACGTGTTTCTTTGCGAGCGCTAATGAAACTCAAAAGTGGCAAAGAATTATTGTGGTACAATGTTTACCATAATAAAAACTGGAAAGAAGCCAAAGTGGATAGGCGCTAGTGTTTGGGATGCTTGGGTCGCATGTTGGAGTATCGACGAATTCAAGGTAAGTCTATCAGATATCACCTTAATTTATTCAGTACAGAATACATAATTTATATCTGTAAAATATAATCTTATTTTTTAATTTGCAGGCAGAGTTAGACATGAACTTTGCGAACATGCAGAAGAATCCAGTCACACACTATGGTGGCTCGAAATCATTTCAACACCATTTGCGAGGACTTGGTAAATTGATTAATTGAAATCACGAATGGTTACTACATTTTTAGTATAAATTTGTATGAACAACGATAATATACACCAATTATTGTAGAAAAGAGCATGTGGGGGTCCCGTATCTTATATGGACATATTTGAGCATACTCATGCCGTCAAGCAGAAAGACGACAAGGTATCAGTGTCGTATGTCTGGCATGAGGATGATAAAGCATACACCGCACATGTTATTATAATTTAAGTTATAAGTTATGAGTATATATGCACATCCACGTGGACCTGCATTTAGCCCCTTGAATATTTGAACTTTATATATCATTATATTTGCACTATTGTTTTCAATTAGTATGTCGTTTATCCCTTCATTATAGCTTATTTTATGGTTATTATATTTACTACCATTGTCCCAAATGCAAATTATTTTCTTGCCTCAAACTTCCTTGTTGTAATTAATTTTTACAGCTTTCTTAGTTCTATTCTCTTCAGGGTGGATCAAATCTCCATTATTTATCGTATTATTTAGAATTTATCTATCATAAAATCTATATTATCATTTCCAATGAGCACCGGGTAGATCAATTGAATTCTTTGAAACCGCATTGAATGGACTTGTAGTAAAAGGACCAAGTTCTTGTGATCTGATTTTTTTTCGCTCCAGCATTGTTTCCATCGCTTCATATCAATCTATTTGATGATTTCTTTATTTTTTGGTATTGACCCATGAGATTATTACTTTTTATTTGGTCAAAAGTAACCTCTGCCATAATGGAGCCATGTCGATGATACAAATAGATACTTTTTGTTTGGTTGAAAGTTATAAAGTTACTCATCACATGAATGCAAAAATCAATCGATTTGAAAATTTATTGTACATTAAAAACTTGAAGAAAGATGACAAAAGTATTAGCCTAAACTCAAACCGTTAATGAGTAGCACTTATTTGTCCACCTTTTATCAGCTACTTAACATATAATCTTGACGGTCAATTAAAATACTTTACATATTTTTTTTCTTATATTAACCGTGATAAGCTTTTGAATTATCTTAAAAATATATTATAAAATTAGTAGTCTAATATGACAAAAAAATTAAGAATTATTCTACATTGGCAAGTGTCAAAAAAAACATTCCAAGAATAAATGTTTTGAGTATCAAATAATTATAATCATTAAAAGATGATAATTCTATGAGAGATCACTTATCGTAAATACAATGCCTGTGGCTTCTTAAATTTTTGCAAACTAAAGCCATCCTTGACATTCAAGATATCCAAGAAATGAGCAATAAGTACATGGCGAATTAAGTATTTATGAATAGATAGTAGAATCAAAAGTGTATGATAAGGATGCAATAATATTAATTTATTCAGCGAACAATTCATCTAGGCATAACTAATGAGTCATTACCATCTACTAATCAAACAATTTTTGCTTTAACTCATAACACAAAATAGTTTAAAACCAACAAAAAATTCAATGCAAAGAGATTTTATTATAAATTAACAAAATAGCAATAATACTTGAGATGCCATAATGTTTTCAATTGAAATTTCATGTATAACATATTTCAAAATTAGACTGCAAATGCATCACCAAAAAGTAGTCATACACAAACAACACTTTGTTACAATTTACCAAAGTATACGGTGATTCAACTACTAAGAATAATTTTCGGAGAATTATCTCGTGTTTTGTTTGCTTGTGTATTTTATTTGACTTTTCTATCTTCCACTTATCTTGTCATGCTTGACATTATCTAATGGTAGGATAGTAGCATTACCTTTATGGCCTTGTCAAAGCTAAGTCTTACTTCTTCCTGGATTAATTCTGCATAATTATAAGACTCTAAACTTTTCTATAGATTAAATATACATCTGATTCTTTATTGTATTTAAAACTCCACAGTAACCCCATTATAACCTTCGAAAATGTTGATGAGTTACCTAGAGAAGTTCAATGGTAGGATTAATCTCCAATATTTTTCTCTTTTCCTATTAAAAATTGAAATTAAAATTAACAATTATATAGCTAGTTAACATTTTATAGAAGATTTTAACATAGTACAACCAAAAGTTATACATTTTCATTAATTGAGAAAGATACTTGAATGGGAAAACATATATAATTAGTTTTAGCACAGAGATGTAAACTACTCATTGAAACAAAATGCAACTATGCAACTTTATTTTGTAAAGAGCTATATCAATAAAATTTACAATTGAATGATCAAATATAGATAACTGGTGTTAGTTCATAATTTATGGAAGTTTCTAATGAAATACCATTATTTGTTTAGTTTTGCAAAGTGTAATTATTTTCATAAAATTGACTATGTTTGTATGCATAAAATAAACAAATACCGTATTTAATACTAAATAAACAATTTACAGAGTAGTACGCTTTCGTGAAAGTGGTTTCCACATAGATATCTTCTTTTCCTTACCTCATGCTTATATCTTAAAATAACATATTATTTATGTGTAGTGAGTACCTCAAATTTGAGAAATGGCATGTGTTTGATCTTAGGCAGAGAAAGAATAGATTATTTACATGCAGGTAGATAAAACTGTTATCAAGATATACTATCATTCCCCTATCCTAGTTATTTTGATATAAAAATAGTGGGTGCTTTTTTCCTAATCATGGAACAGAAACCACAGAATCCAACAATATTAGATATCACCTATATTGGCATTATAATATATCTACATAACTTTGAATTGTTTGTATGATGTTGTACAGACAACCATCAAATTACTAAAGAAAATTAATGGAAAAAAAATATTAAATGAACATATGACTACCTAAAACATGAGATATGCTAAGTTCATCGCCATCTAATTGCATGCTTCAAGAACTTTTGTTATTATTAGCAATAATGATGTTTATATGGCCTTATGTTAATATTACTATCGTAGTTTTAGTGCGAAGTAACATAGATTTAGAGTACTAACTCTTAATTGCTTTTCGAAACCCACATATGCCATTACACTACAACCACCTAAAGATGCAAGTAGCAAGGAGACTTAGTATGCTACTCTTGTGAGGTAAGAAGGTTTAAATATTACGTGTCTAAAATTTCCAAAAAAGAAAAATAGCCAGGGTTGTTTTAAATTTCATATATGCGTACTATATATATGCCAATTTTATAAGCTAGTGGGCCAGTAACACCTCCGTTGTTCAAATACAATGAAATCTGTCAGCATTTCCATAATTTACAAATTATAAGTATCTCATAAAAAACAATTATTCATAGTGCGTAAATGAATTTCGTATTGAACATTGACTTATAATGAATATTTACTAACATAAACTTCAATTTACTAACATAAACATTATCACTTATTTTCCTTATGAGGCTTATGCACTATACTTTTAGGTTTAATTTAAAACAAAGAGATAGAATAATTTAACTAATAAATAAACTTAATTTTCAATGGAAAAACAGTTATGATAGAAAATGAAGTCATCATACATTCATGCAACAAAAAAAGACAAACCATTTTTATTGCAAAATTACTTCAAAAAGACATTACCAAGTGCATGTTGAGAGATTGAACTGCCATCTTTGGTTAGTCAAAGCCAAATGATTGAAACGACGCATTTTCCTACAGAAAATGAAAAATGAGATAGCTTGATCGTAAATATTCTGAGTAGTTCGCCTAGTTGCTTAGAAGTGGACCCCTCAAAAATCAAGAAGATTTTTATAGTTAATTACAGGATACAGAAATATTGGCAAATCTGTATATACGATAAAGATGATCCAATGTAATTTACACTACTTGCATTGATTGTTGGATTTGAGCTTGTAGTATGTTTGGGCTTCTCTTATCATGCTTGCTAACTCTTACAGCCGAACCACTTCACCATCTATAAGTAAAAACACTTCAAATATCCAGTTACTATCCTTTTGTGTTTATACAAGGAAAACATATCCAAAGTGACACATGATGGAATTATTATCTCATATAATTAAACCTTTTATTCTTCTTCTTACTCTACCCGAAATAGAGTTTTTACGAGCCACCGCAGAAAAACATTCTCTCCATCAAATTACAGGATACACGTCGTCAATTACAGGAAAATTCCCTTGTTAGGCTCTGAAAGTTATAAATATGTTCGTCATCATAGTCAGAGCGACTAAAGTAGCCTATAAAATGGATTAATAAGCAACGTTTATTTTAGGAATAAAACTTATAAATCGTGCTGAGCTTGAATCGTTTCATCAGTAGATGGTCCATTGCACAAGTGGAGCATGTGAAATGTTTGGTGGCTCAGTGCACTGTATTATAAAACTGAACGAACTTCCTATTCCAGATCAATCAGCTTAACAATACGCGTCTAAACATAGCAGTACAGATGACTAAAACATATTGGCCATAAATTAGACGTGCTAAGTGAACAGCAGAAGCGACATAAACAGCCAAATAGTATCCACCGTGGTCACAATGAATATTTTCTTCAAATTTCTTGATTTTATCCCGGGTTATCTGAATAAAAATTTAACAGCGCAGCAGTAGAGATTTCAAGCAAGGATCAGGCCCCTAGTGCCTTTCTTAGCATATCAAGTATGCAATAATTGTGTTTTAATCTCTGTAGAAATCTGCCTACTCCTGTAGACTTTTCACTAATCAATACTACATTGTTGACAATGTCAATATAATTATGTGGAATGTGATGTAAACTCAATGATGAAACATATCATAACCCACCATTGTTGAATCTTAAATCGATTTATTTAGTGTGACTCAACTGCTTTATCTTCACCTAACAATTCAATACGACTACTCAACGCTATCACAATAGTCCTGAGTATAGCAACGGATAAATTGGATCACAGATCCAGTTCTGGCTGTTTATATTGAGATTTTATCATACGATCATTATCATTTTCTAGTTGTGCAATCAATTTTTTTTACACACATAGAATAGTATACTGATCGTCTTTGGTTGTTAGCATAAGCTACTAATCAATTAAGCTAAGTCTATTTGACGTTGAAAGTTCGCATTTTACTTTGAACTTTGAAATTAGAAAATTCTTCAATTAATCGCGACTGTTGTTTACTTTTCCTCGTAGTTATTTCATTTTCATAACACGCTTGACTGAGTGATTAGGGGCTAATCTTTGTTTGAACACAAAGAGCTTCAGAACTGATAGCAATATAATACTTACAACCAATGGAGTTGGAACACTAAGGGTTCACGGACAACTTTGATTAAAGAGCAAAGTTTAAAGTTCAAAGATTGTGACGACCGTGAAAAACTACGTATTTAGAGTTTAGTTAGAGATTGGGTAAAAAGTAAACTGTAAATCATGATGTTTATTTGAAACACATACGGATTGTAATTATGTTATTTCTGCAATTATCTTTAAATATTTAATCATTTATTTCAAAAATTATCAAATTTGTTTAATATTTTTAATCAGTAAAATGTTTCGACGGTTGTTTTGATTGTATTGATTTGTTTGCATTGGATATGACATCTAACAGTCTTGCAGGTGACAAACTGTATAGCAGATAACTCGCAGCGGTATTAGTTGTTAAGTATAATCTAATGATTTTTGTTAGCTACAAATTGGACATCGATGATTATCCTGAACTATCACAGAGACAAATCGTGAACTAACCATCAGTCAAGATACCATATTTTGAGTTTATAAATTAAATAATCATGTATATGAATGCAACTCCACCATTTCTCTCTTAATACTTGATGATCGAGAATCTTTGTAAAATCGCATACATTTTACGCTTTAAAATGAAACATCATAGTGGTATATAAAATTAATGACCACTTAAACATAGTATCTCCCCAAATAAAACACGTTTATATCTTGAATAGAAAAATAAAATGTAGGTCCTATGTGATATTCATGTTCTAAAAAGTGTTATTTATGTTCCAGTAAAAAAACATAAACAATCTTTTGCTCACGATTTTATCTTTAAAATGTGTCGTTAATATTTAACTCCTCCCCGAATACATGCCGTATGATAGATGATAGTATGGGAGCACCTCGATGGTCACTGATGTTTTTTAACGTCAACAGCTAAAATTTGCAACAATCTCTTCGTTTTCCTAATGTTGAGTTAGGTTTTAACAAAATCTACAAAGAAATAAAAATCGAAACAGTTAGAACAACTAAGGGATAAATGGTCAAAGCAATAAAAATGATTAGTCATGAACTGCTAAGGCTTGCTCGAAACCTATTACATGTCGTTATTACAGACAAGAAGGCAACACTATTACTTCTTGCCCTAGAATAGCTTTATAGGAAAAAGGAAGGGAAGTTAAATGGAGTGGGATCTTCTAATCGTTCTGATCAACGTAGAGGCATCTCTTCTTTTGTCTTAAAGGGTACTATTTTATTTCATAATCTTCCTATACGGGTCCTTGGTGATTTTCACTAATTCGTGTCGAAAGAGCTCGTTGATACCTTATCTTTGGATGTTGTGTGCTTGACTACTTCACTAAAGATCGCGAACCCTATAGGTGGATCCGCAACTCTTAATATGCTTTGTAGAGATGTTAGAAATTATCTTGGACAAATATTCTTTCTTCGTTGATTTGCATGTAATTCAATATCTTCGCTTTGGAATGATTTTGGTAATGGATTGGCTTAGCAAGTACGAAGCTCATTTCATATGTCTTGACAGAATTATTTATCTCAAGCATCCTGATCTGATAGAGCGAATTTCAGTAACTCTTCAAGATATCGATTCTGATTTAAAAGCTTCTTTGTTTCCTTTTAAATCTCGGGAAGAAGAGGATATAGCCTGAATTCCTGTCGTGTGTGATTTCCTCGATGTCTTTGAACTCGTTTCAAGATTACCTCCCAACCAGGCAATTGAATTTAGAACTGATTTAGTTTATGGTGCCCATCCGGTGAGTCGTCCTCCCACGAGGATGCTGTCAAAAGAGAACGAAGAATTGAAGAAGCACTTATCTGAGTTGGAAGTAGGGCAATTTATTCAGTCCAGTTCTTCTCCATAGGGTGCAGCTATAGTGTTTGTTAAGAAGACGGATGGAATTCTTAGGCTTTGCATAGATTATCGTAAGATTAATGAAGTCACGATAAAGAATAAATATCCGTTGCCAGTATCGACGATTTGTTTGATCAGCTTTGTCGCGCTAAGGTCTTTCCTCAACTAGACCTAGCAACTAGTTTTCATCAGCTTAGAGTTGAGAGGATAGCATTCCTCTAACTGCTTTTTATACTATATATGGATCTTATAAGTGGCTCGCGATACCCTTTGGGCTTAATGAATGCCCTGGCTTATTTTGTCGACCTTATGAATAAAGTATTCCAAGAGTTTTTGGATAAATTTGTTCATGTTTTTGTCGATGACATCTTAGTTTATTCTAAGTATGACGAAGAGCGTGAAAGACATCTTAAAATTGTTTTGGAGACCTTCAAAAGTATCAGTTAAAAACATAGTTTTCTAAGTGCCATTTCTAGCAATGTCAAGTGAAGTTTTTAGAACACATGACTTCCGAGGCTGAAATTTCTATGAATCCATCTAAGATCGAGGCTATTTAGAATTGGTATAGGTCGAAGAATGTGTCAGAGATTTATAGCTTTTTAGGACAACCATTGTAACGACCCGCTATTTTTGACCATTCAAATCGACACTAAAACCATACATGTCCGACTTGAATAATTCAAAATACCGAATTGTTAATTTAATTTGGCAAACTTAAAATATACAGTAAATAAATCAAACACAGATCACACACACAGAGTAATATAATGCAGCGGAATAAAAAAAAATAGTAGTTCATGAAGCTACTATATACATCAGAGTTTAAAATGAATACATCAGAATCTCTTGAATACAGAAAAGTCTTCAGTACGAGCCGATGACTTCTCTGAACCAGTCAACTAGAAAACTGAAAGCCGAAACGATAGTTGGATCTTCAAATGAAGCTCCAATCTCCAAAGGTGAGTCTCTAATGCTGTATTACACAGTCTGACCCGAGCGTAAAACAAAACACAAAACACTCGAGTCAGGATTAACATTCTTATATCAATAAATTCAACTCAAATGAAATATCAACTGAAATACAATATAACTTAAAGGATGTTTGGGATGTCCATCCTCTAAGGGTCCATAGAACTATCTACAGGGTAGAAATATACACTATTACACCGTGGTCATTCACTTAATTTATACTTCAAACCTAAATATCCATTTCACTTCAAATGATTATATTCCCAAAATAGTATTTGTATAATTTATATGCTGTATACAGTAAAGCACTTTCAAATTCCAAATCGTTCACATCAACCCGACCTTCCCATTCCAATTATAGTAAATCTCATTTTATCAATTTAAATTTTCCTAAAATAACCACTTAAATTTTATAATTCCCAAATTTGGATTTAATATCCCAATTACCCCTTTTATTTCAATATGTTCCATACTTTAAGTATTCAACATTTCAACTAAATTTTTCCCAATCTAGTTTAAAAATTTCCAATTTAGTTCATCCTCAATTTATATCCAATTCAATTCGTTATCTAAATAACAAATTTAACTATCTTGGTTCCAAATACATATCCAAATCTCTAAACCATTTAATTACAATATAGTTCATAGCTCAAATATAACAATTTAAAATTTAACAGTTTCATATAGATTCTCGATTTTTACATCACTATTATTTTGTCTTGAACCCTCCCTTATTTGATTCAATATCATTTTAGTGACCTTAAATTTCATTTTACTCAATATTTCTTAATTTTATTTAACCGTGAAATATATCATTCGATAAATCTCAAATTTGATTTAAATAAATAAATCCTTATCTAAAAACCATTTAAAAGAAAAAAACCCAAAAATTTATCTCCCAATCTTAATTGTTCAATATTATTGCAAAAACTATTCGAGATAAAATTTACATAAATATTTATCATAATTTATGTATTTAATCAAATCTTGACTAAACTAGATATAATTAACTCTATATTTATCATTACCCTTTAAATATGTATTTAAGAATTTACATTTAATAAGACCATATATTTCTTATCATATGGTCAAGTGTTTCGGATATTATCATTTCAATCCGTACACTAAATGTATACGGGTGGATAGCATTTCAACCCGTAACCCCAAATTTGATTAAATGGAAACCGCTTGGGTCTATCATTTCAACCCATTTCAATTCAAAAACAAACATAACAAACGGAACTTGCAGTGTGATGACAGGGATGGTGTCAAAGTAAATAAACAAACAATAACAACAATCAATAACAATTAAATAAATAAATCAAATAACCCCGAAATAATCGTATTAATTCGCATTGTTACTTGTATAATTATTTCTAGAATCTACACTATCATTTCATGTAGATTAAAGATTATTACATTACAGTTTTTCACTTGTCGTTCCTTTTTAAATTTCAGTTTAAAGCTACAACAATTAATCCAAACTACGTTCAAATATTTAGAGTATAATTTATCAATTTCTACGACAATTAATGGGTCAAATCTACTAATCAAGTTCACATATGGCGGGGTCAGGTTTTAATAAATCCAGGTCCGTCATATATAATCCGTTAAATTTGTAAACTATACTACCCCAACTTAAACTAGCAAACTAGTTATCATTTGACAATAATAATTAACATTCAATTTAAACAACAATCAATCAGAAAATCAATTATCAACCAATCTGTATTATTATCACATAAATAATTAACCGATAATGGTGTCAGGTGTCATAGGTGAACAGATACAGGTAATAGCAGTCATAACAGTAAAAACAACTAACAGCAGCATATTTCAATTGTCGTTTCAATTGAAATCAAATTTAATAAATAAAAGAATGTTAATCGTGAGTGATTGCTCACCTTTCGAGGCTAAAAAAGATCGACAACAGAGCAAGCTATGAATTTTGGTCACGCTCTAGAAAATCGAACAAATCCAAACAAAATCGCAAAGCGAAGTAAGAATGAAAGTGGATCTTGACGTGCAAAGCTGAAAGATAGAGTTTGATGGAAACGAATCAGAATCGTATTGATATAATCGGAAAAGAAAATATAAGTTATAAATTATTCCCTAAAACGAATTTTCCTTTAAAACATATATTTAAATAAGAGGGATATATGTATTATACTTATCCCAAATCAAAATAAATTTAAACATAAATTAAATTAATACGCTTTGTAAAATATCAGTGTATATACTCTATTTAAACAACAGACCGATGAACCAAAGATAACTAAATTTCTATAATATAAATACAGACACTTTGTATAAATTCAAACCCTTATGCAAAAAAATATGTACTACTTTACCAATATCATAAATTATCATGTTATGTTTTGAAATGTTACCAACTGTACACAACTGTAAATGACAAAACCAATATATATAACACATAGACAAAGCTTTATATGTATATATACTATACGTAAACCTATTTATATAAACCGACTTATATACGTATAAACTAACATTGATTTAAATATATCATATACACATATAAAAATTAATAAATATACATATACTTTTATCATTGACCGTAAGAGAAAAAAACAGAGATTTTTAACTTCATATACTTACAGTACTTTATTCCATGTGTATAATCAAACAGTCTTGCTTTATATAATATAATATATGCTTATAGATATATATATATATATATATATAGCTTACCTTGTAAACATTTAAACATAGACTCAAAGAATTATTATACTATGTATACATATAGCTTACAAATCAATATTCGTAACTTATAATATACCTTGTAACCTATTACTGTAAATATGTATGCTATAAACATACTTATTTTATTAAAATAAATGTTAGTCAGAGAATCAATATGGGTTTGTCCCTTCATATCAGTATACCAATATAAAAGTACCCTAGTCTACTGCAATATTAAAATTGAAATCCTTAACATAAAATATGTGTAAACAAATGTATAAAACATGCAATCGAATACATAAAATACAAATGCAGACCTAAATTGTATCAACTTATCTAATCTAACCTTTTTAAACAAACTACATTCATCTACTAACTGAATGCATCATATATTATAAACGAAAAAAAAAAATCAAAATATAGATACAAGTTAAATATGTACATATATAATACTAACTTGCATCATCTACCGGCTATACAAGAAATGGAGGGGAGGCGGAGGAGGAAGGAGTGGTTTCACGTGAAAAGTGGGGGTGCAGACATAAGTGGAGAGGTAAGAAAAATAGAGAGGAGAGAAGAAAGGCTGATTGTGGAGAGAAAAGTGAATAGGAAGGGTATAAATTTGATTGAAATGGAAACGTATAGGAAATTAGAAAGGAAATAAATGAATGCGTAAAGGACGTATAGAATTTTGTATGTTTCAAAATCAACGATACAATTACAGCAATTTTATTATTTGGCAGGTTATAAGTTTTATATTTATTTATTTCCTAGATCTCAATTCATTGCCTATTATATTAAGCAGATTTATTATTATTATCAAACGTTCAAAAATTTATCACCCCAAAATACAGAGATGACATAACAACACCTAGAAGCATAGATTTAGGAAATATTATTAAAGCAATAAATTTGATTGGATGGCACACTTTGAATTTTGAAACGGAAGGGAATTTTGAACGAAACAAAATGAATGCACTATCAACAGTCACCCTATGATATAGCTAGAATTTTAAAGCAATTAATTTTGATGTTTGTACATCACGTCATCAGTTTGAATAGGCAAGGATAAAGGGGAAAAAAGAATGGGCAAAGAAATGTAAGCAAACAGAAAATTATAAAGGCAAAAGATGAAACAGCTAGTCTTGTTTTGTTTTTTTTTTCAATGGCGAGAGAAACATGAAGATGAATTTAGGCAAGCATATATATTAAAAGCAGAGAGGATGGAGAGGTAATAAAACTTCAATAGGAAGAAAATATATAGCTTAAATTTATTCTGTAACCGAAATCATAAAAAAAAAGGAAACGAATATGTATAAAATAGGAGAAAGAATAAGGTAATATCAACTGTCAAATTCCCTGGATTTGAGCTGAGCAATTTGTTATTATTTTTGTCCAGCACGTTTCAAAGTTTTAATTGTAAAAGAAACGAAAATTGCCCATTGATTCATCAACGTGATTTAATCAAAATAAAAGGAAATGAAGAGTAACTGTCAAACGTTTTGATTTGGTGAATATTTACAGCAATTAAATAGTAAAGAAAATAAATGAGCCAATATAAAGTCAAAGAAGGTCACGAATAAATTTATTGAATACATTGAAAATGGAAACGGCAAGGTAAGCTGAATTCAAGGAATGGGGAAATCTATCCAAAGATTGAAAAATTTACTAAAGAAAATAAAAACTTGAACGGTAGGAAAAAATGATAGCTACCCACTGATTTAGACCAATTAAGGCGATTAATAGCTTGAATGGATATCACGTTCAAATTTTGAAACGGGAGAAATAAAGTCAAAATTAAAGGTACCGTTACCTCGAACAATTTATTTTAATAGAATGCGTCAGTGCATGCAGTAGAGCACACTACTATTCAATATGTACTTTTCTTCTTTATTAGTAGGTTTATCACGTAAAAAGTGAGAATTTGAAATTATTTACAAATATGAAATATTTATTAACAGGGAGTTTGATTTTTTTATTAGTATAATGATATATACGTATAGGAACTTTATGCGTTAGTTATTAAGACATATACATTTAGGCATGTCAGTTATACTATACTATATTATAATTTATTATATTATCTTATATGTATGTTTGATTTTAATAAATGTAAGTTTGATTTTGTTTTTATATATATGTTTGAAACGCATGTGTATTAAATTTATTATATTTGGATTTAGAATGAAAAATTTTGTTTCAAAATATTATTATCTAAAATTTCTCAAAAATCTAATTAAGTACGCTAAATAAAACCATTAAAAATTAACAAAACTTTGTGGGTCGTTACACTCTCCCCCACTCAAAACTTTTCGTCCCCGAAAAGGAAGAAGGGAGGAGAATAGAAATGACTAGAAAGATAAATAGATTGAAAGACAAGGATTAACAATTTATTTAACTATATACATTTTATTTGAAATATTTATTTGAAAACTTCATTTGAAATTAAATTTTCTTTAAATATGTTTTATTTAATTAATAACTTCAAAGATATTTATACCACTAAAATTTTATATAAAACAATGCAGTATACAAATAAGCAATATTTAAAAGATTTATTCAAAAAGGAAAGGAAGGTAGATTCCGAAAACGGAATATAGGTGAAAAATGAAGGTGAGCAGATGAGGTAGATTCAAAAGAATAGAATCGGGCACGAATAATTTATTTCAAACCATAAGAATTTAAATTTCAAATATTTATTCAAAATTTCTTTGTTGGGAAAAATACTTTTATAATAAAATACCTTTATAAATAAAATATTTTTATATCGAAACCAATTTTTCTTTCGAAAATACTTTTATAACTCAATGTTTTAACAAGTTTATCCTCGTTCTTGCAGACTCTGGCCATGCGTTGATCAGGTGCAAAGCTAGAATTCTTCAAGTACTTAGTAGACTTGTTTCAACACCCAGTGAAAATACTTGAAAACCGTTAAAAAAACAGATATGGAAAGTACAATCCAAACAAAACAACCAAACCAAAACCTTTGTCCGATCATGGTTCGCAGATACACAATGGTTACGCCTGGTTCCCCCAGGAAACAATCCATATCCGTAAGCTTTCACAGCCCTGCGAGTTACGCCATGATGACTAGTAGGGTGCAGGATACACAATGGTTACGCCTGGATCCCCCAGAAAACAATCCGTACCCCTAGGCAAGACTTAGTCAGGCACTTGCGCTACTATTCGCGACCTACACAGATTGCAGGATACACAATGGTTACGCCTGGTTCCCCCAGGAAACAATCCGTACCCCTAGGCAAGACTCAGCCAGGCAATTTCGCTGTGCATTCACGAGAGAAAAAGAAACCATGGGTTACCCATGGTGGGAATACTCGAGTATTACATCCGGAAAACCGAAAATCAGAGAGAATAATATCGATAAAATGAATCCACGCTGTGGCCACAAAGCGGATATCAAGCAGAAGGCACTTTTCATATCCTTACTTGGAAAATATATATTATATAGTACCTTTCAAATCACTTTCAAATATTGTACTTATATATAGTCCATATATATATAGGATTCTATTCTTCCCAAATCGAATACTTTCCAAATCAATAGTAGATCACATCATACTTATATAGACTTCGATTATATAAAATCTCTTTCCAAATTGAGTACCTTTCAAATCAATAGATTTCAAATCAACTTCATACTTATACAAATCCATTTTATATAAGTTCGACCACTCCCAAATCAAGTGCTTAATAATGTAAGGTTCTCAATTTCAAATCATTTCAATATCAATTCAGTTTCAAAATCATATATGATTTTACCAAATTTTCTTCCAATTTAGATCTCTTAATTTCAAAGTTCCCAAATAACAGGTTTATTAAATATTCCCAGTTTCCTGATTCAAGTCAAACAAATTTATTTCCAACATTACCATATAAGTACTGGTTTTTTAATTTCAATTTAATTTCAAAACCAAATATTTTCTCAAAATCAATTATACTCAAAAACGGTTTCCAAATTTATAAGTATCCCTTTAAAACCTTTAAACTATTTATTTCTACTTGAAATATCCAATTTTTTTTTTTTTTTTTTTTTTTGAAACCATTCTTTAAAACTAAATTTTTTTTCAATACATTTCAAAACTAAATTCCATATTAGTATAATTCAAAATAGTCATATTCATTTACTAAACAAAAGGTTTCAAACTTAAACATACAAAACTCAACTTATACGCTTTATCAAATATTTTATACCTTTCGAAATTTCTTAGCCATTTAAACTTTTTAACCTTGATTTGGAAGTGCTTGAACCTTCAAAATAGTCGGTGAAATCAAACTTCAAATCCAAAGTTGAAAATCAATTTTTATACACAGGGTTATTCTAAGTCAAATCAAAACTCGAGGATCGGACACCGGTATATTTTAAATTATTTCAAATATATACATATATCTTTCACAAATATCAAATTATACTTCGGAATTTGAAATCAAACGGTTTTCCAAAATCACTCGCATAGCGAAGCTATTAAAGTGGCCTCTCCCCCACTGTGAAACTCGAAAATCAATATCGATGATGCGTGCACTCATCACCGAAATTATTTTCCAGCGACATAAGTGAGTTCTGGACTTCTATTTTCTTGAAAACTTCTTCGAAATTTCTTCAAAATTATTGGAATTCATTTGAAACCTTTCTGATTCGGAAAAATACTTTTAAATCGTATTATTTTTATATATTTTCCAAAATCTTAAAACCAATTTCAAAATACCGGAATTCAATTCTCGAATTTCAAATTTAACACTTCAGTTATAAATCGTTTTTATATAATCAATTTCTTATAATTTTTCAAAATTTCAAAATCCTTTCAAAACCTTTTTATATAGAATAACATTTCTTATTTGATTTATCCTTATCGAAAACATTTTCACTTTTATATAAAGAATAAAATCATAGTTATCAAAATAATAATTTCGATATATAAAACAATTTCAAAAATGCAAACATACCCGATTTTCAAAGGATAATTTTAAGAATGGATTTCAAACAAAGATGGAGATTTAAATTAGAGGAACTCTAATCAATAGAATCCTGATACGAAGATAGACTCAACAAAGTTGAGAAAATCAAAATACAAAATAGAAGATGGATATACCTCTATAAATCTCGAGCGACCTTAACCGGGTCAACCGTGACTTCAGGAATATAATTGATGCGGAATTCTAAAGCAAATCGACATTTGATTGCCATAGATAGAATTCGGCATATAGATATAGCAGCATCATAAACCGAGGATACAGAAATCTTCGGTGAATCAATGCCAATTGCAAAGGAGTTTTCATCCCCCTTTACAATCATTTAGGGGAGTTATTGGATACTCCAGAATCAAAAGAATATAAATAGAGAGAGACAAGAATGAATTTTGGAACCGAGGGACATTCCAAGATTCAAAGGAAATCGAGTTAAAAGGAAGAGATTCAACTCGAACGAAAGTGATTCTGTAAATAAATTTACCATATATGCTAAGTTTTTCCTAGAGCCAAAGCTCTGATACCAACTGTAACGACCCGCTATTTTTGACCATTCAAATCGACACTAAAACCATACATGTCCGACTTGAATAATTCAAAATACCGAATTGTTAATTTAATTTGGCAAACTTAAAATATACAGTAAATAAATCAAACACAGATCACAGACACAGAGTAATATAATGCAGCGGAATAAAAAAAATAGTAGTTCATGAAGCTACTATATACATCAGAGTTTAAAATGAATACATCAGAATCTCTTGAATACAGAAAAGTCTTCAGTATGAGCCGATGACTTCTCTGAACAGTCAACTAGAAAACTGAAAGCTGAAACGATAGTTGGATCTCCAAATGAAGCTCCAATCTCCAAAGGTGAGTCTCTAATGCTGTATTACTCAGTCTGACCCGAGCATAAAGCAAAACACAAAACACTCGAGTCAGGATTAACATTCTTATATCAATAAATTCAACTCAAATGAAATATCAACTGAAATACAATATAACTTAAAGGATGTTTGGGATGTCCTTCCTCTAAGGGTCCATAGAACTATCTACAGGGTAGAAATATACACTATTACACCGTGGTCATTCACTTAATTTATACTTCAAACCTAAATATCCATTTCACTTCAAATGATTATATTCCCAAAATAGTATTTGTATAATTTATATGCTGTATACAGTAAAGCACTTTCAAATTCCAAATCGTTCACATCAACCCGACCTTCCCATTCCAATTATAGTAAATCTCATTTTACCAATTTAAATTTTTCTAAAATAACCACTTAAATTTTATAATTCCCAAATTTGGATTTAATATCCCAATTACCCCTTATATTTCAATATGTTCCATACTTTAAGTATTCAACATTTCAACTAAATTTTTCCCAATCTAGCTTAAAAATTTCCAATTTAGTTCATCCTCAATTTATATCCAATTCAATTCGTTATCTAAATAACAAATTTAACTATCTTGGTTCCAAATACATATCTAAATCTCTAAACCATTTAATTACAATATAGTTCATAGCTCAAATATAACAATTTAAAATTTAACAGTTTCATATAGATTCTCGATTTTTACATCATTATTATTTTGTCTTGAACCCTCCCTTATTTGATTCAATATCATTTTAGTGACCTTAAATTTCATTTTACTCAATATTTCTTAATTTTATTTAACCGTGAAATATATCATTCGATAAATCTCAAATTTGATTTAAATAAATAAATCCTTATCTAAAAACCATTTAAAAGAAAAAAACCCAAAAATTTATCTCCCAATCTTAATTGTTCAATATTATTGCAAAAACTATTCGAGAAAAAATTTACATAAATATTTATCATAATTTATGAATTTAATCAAATCTTGACTGAACTAGATATAATTAACTCTATATTTATCATTACCCTTTAAATATCTATTTAAGAATTTACATTTAATAAGACCATATATTTCTTATCATATGGTCAAGTGTTACGGATATTATCATTTCAATCCGTACACTAAATGTATACGGGTGGATAGCATTTCAACCCGTAACCCCAAATTTGATTAAATGGAAACCGCTTGGGTCTATCATTTCAACCCATTTCAATTCAAAAACAAACATAACAAACGGAACTTGCAGTGTGATGACAGGGATGGTGTCAAAGTAAATAAACAAACAATAACAACAATCAATAACAATTAAATAAATAAATCAAATAACCCCGAAATAATCGTATTAATTCGCATTGTTACTTGTATAATTATTTCTAGAATCTACACTATCATTTCATGTAGATTAAAGATTATTACATTACAGTTTTTCACTTGTCGTTCCTTTTTAAATTTCAGTTTAAAGCTACAACAATTAATCCAAACTACGTTCAAATATTTAGAGTATAATTTATCAATTTCTACGACAATTAATGGGTCAAATCTACTAATCAAGTTCACATATGGCGGGGTCAGGTTTTAATAAATCCAGGTCCGTCATATATAATCCGTTAAATTTGTAAACTATACTACCCCAACTTAAACTAGCAAACTAGTTATCATTTGACAATAATAATTAACATCCAATTTAAACAACAATCAATCAGAAAATCAATTATCAACCAATCTGTATTATTATCACATAAATAATTAACCGATAATGGTGTCAGGTGTCATAGGTGAACAGATACAGGTAATAGCAGTCATAACAGTAAAAACAACTAACAGCAGCATATTTCAATTGTCGTTTCAATTGAAATCAAATTTAATAAATAAAAGAATGTTAATCGTGAGTGATTGCTCACCTTTCGAGACTAAAAAAGATCGACAACAGAGCAAGCTATGAATTTTGGTCACGCTCTAGAAAATCGAACAAATCCAAACAAAATCGCAAAGCGAAGTAAGAATGAAAGTGGATCTTGACGTGCAAAGCTGAAAGATAGAGTTTGATGGAAACGAATCAGAATCGTATTGATATAATCGGAAAAGAAAATATAAATTATAAATTATTCCCTAAAACGAATTTTCCTTTAAAACATATATTTAAATAAGAGGGATATATGTATTATACTTATCCCAAATCAAAATAAATTTAAACATAAATTAAATTAATACGCTTTGTAAAATATCAGTGTATATACTCTATTTAAACAACAGACCGATGAACCAAAGATAACTAAATTTCTATAATATAAATACAGACACTTTGTATAAATTCAAACCCTTATGCAAAAAAATATGTACTACTTTACCAATATCATAAATTATCATGTTATGTTTTGAAATGTTACCAACTGTACACAACTGTAAATGACAAAACCAATATATATAACACATAGACAAAGCTTTATATGTATATATACTATACGTAAACCTATTTATATAAACCGACTTATATACGTATAAACTAACATTGATTTAAATATATCATATACACATATAAAAATTAATAAATATACATATACTTTTATCATTGACCGTAAGAGAAAAAAACAGAGATTTTTAACTTCATATACTTACAGTACTTTATTCCATGTGTATAATCAAACAGTCTTGCTTTATATAATATAATATATGCTTATAGATATATATATATATATATATAGCTTACCTTGTAAACATTTAAACATAGACTCGAATAATTATTATACTATGTATACATATAGCTTACAAATCAATATTCGTAACTTATAATATACCTTGTAACCTATTACTGTAAATATGTATGCTATAAACATACTTATTTTATTAAAATAAATGTTAGTCAGAGAATCAATATGGGTTTGTCCCTTCATATCAGTATACCAATATAAAAGTACCCTAGTCTACTGCAATATTAAAATTGAAATCCTTAACATAAAATATGTGTAAACAAATGTATAAAACATGCAATCGAATACATAAAATACAAATGCAGACCTAAATTGTATCAACTTATCTAATCTAACCTTTTTAAACAAACTACATTCATCAACTAACTGAATGCATCATATATTATAAACGAAAAAAAAAATCAAAATATAGATACAAGTTAAATATGTACATATATAATACTAACTTGCATCATCTACCGGCTATACAAGAAAAGGAGGGGAGGCGGAGGAGGAAGGAGTGGTTTCACGTGAAAAGTGGGGGTGCAGACATAAGTGGAGAGGTAAGAAAAATAGAGAGGAGAGAAGAAAGGCTGATTGTGGAGAGAAAAGTGAATAGGAAGGGTATAAATTTGATTGAAATGGAAACGTACAGGAAATTAGAAAGGAAATAAATGAATGCGTAAAGGACGTATAGAATTTTGTATGTTTCAAAATCAACGATACAATTACAACAATTTTATTATTTGGTAGGTTATAAGTTTTATATTTATTTATTTCCTAGATCTCAATTCATTGCCTATTATATTAAGCAGATTTATTATTATTATCAAACGTTCAAAAATTTATCACCCCAAAATACAGAGATGACATAACAACACCTAGAAGCATAGATTTAGGAAATATTATTAATGCAATAAATTTGATTGGATGGCACACTTTGAATTTTGAAACGGAAGGGAATTTTGAACGAAACAAAATGAATGCACTATCAACAGTCACCCTATGATATAGCTAGAATTTTAAAGCAATTAATTTTGATGTTTGTACATCACGTCATCAGTTTGAAAAGGCAAGGATAAAGGGGAAAAAAGAATGGGCAAAGAAATGTAAGCAAACGGAAAATTATAAAGGCAAAAGATGAAACAGCTAGTCTTGTTTTGTTTTTTTTTTCAATGGCGAGAGAAACATGAAGATGAATTTAGGCAAGCATATATATTAAAAGCAGAGAGGATGGAGAGGTAATAAAACTTCAATAGGAAGAAAATATATAGCTTAAATTTATTCTGTAACCGAAATCATAAAAAAAAAAGGAAACGAATATGTATAAAATAGGAGAAAGAATAAGGTAATATCAACTGTCAAATTCCCTGGATTTGAGCTGAGCAATTTGTTATTATTTTTGTCCAGCACGTTTCAAAGTTTTAATTGTAAAAGAAACGAAAATTGCCCATTGATTCATCAACGTGATTTAATCAAAATAAAAGGAAATGAAGAGTAACTGTCAAACGTTTTGATTTGGTGAATATTTACAGCAATTAAATAGTAAAGAAAATAAATGAGCCAATATAAAGTCAAAGAAGGTCACGAATAAATTTATTGAATACATTGAAAATGGAAACGGCAAGGTAAGCTGAATTCAAGGAATGGGGAAATCTATCCAAAGATTGAAAAATTTACTAAAGAAAATAAAAATTTGAACGGTAGGAAAAAATGATAGCTACCCACTGATTTAGACCAATTAAGGCGATTAATAGCTTGAATGGATATCACGTTCAAATTTTGAAACGGGAGAAATAAAGTCAAAATTAAAGGTACCGTTACCTCGAACAATTTATTTTAATAGAATGTGTCAGTGCATGCAGTAGAGCACACTACTATTCAATATGTACTTTTCTTCTTTATTAGTAGGTTTATCACGTAAAAAGTGAGAATTTGAAATTATTTACAAATATGAAATATTTATTAACAGGGAGTTTGATTTTTTTATTAGTATAATGATATATACGTATAGGAACTTTATGCGTTAGTTATTAAGACATATACGTTTAGGCATGTCAGTTATACTATACTATATTATAATTTATTATATTATCTTATATGTATGTTTGATTTTAATAAATGTAAGTTTGATTTTGTTTTTATATATATGTTTGAAACGCATGTGTATTAAATTTATTATATTTGGATTTAGAATGAAAAATTTTGTTTCAAAATATTATTATCTAAAATTTCTCAAAAATCTAATTAAGTACGCTAAATAAAACCATTAAAAATTAATAAAACTTTATGGGTCGCTACACTGTTATTACCGTCAATCCATAAAAGACTTTTCTAAGATTGTTTTGCCTCTTACTAGTTTGATGAGGAAGAGAGTTAAGTACATTTGGACGGATAAGTATGAAGCTGCTTATCAGAGATTGAAGGAACTCCTCACTCATGCTCCTATTCTTATGGTTCCAAAAAGGAACCACGACCTTTTAGTTTACACTGATGCTTGTAGATTTGGTTTGGGAGCCATTCTCATGCAGAGAGATCTAGTCGTTCCTGTTGCATCGAGGAAGTTAAATCGAATGTGGTTAGATATGCCATGCATGATCTAGTACTTGTGGCTATTATCTTTGTCGGCACTTAAGATTTGACGGCATTATTTATTGACGAGAGGTTTGTGCTTTATACCGACCACAAGTCGGACAAGTTAGAACACTTCGTGCCTCGACGTACATTTTTACTTATCGAGATAAAGACGAGTTTTTATACCTTAAAATTTGATGTTAAGTATACAATGGAGTATCTTCAATATAATTAATTAATCATGACAGGTTTATCGAAATTAACTCTCTTAAACTTATCAGGTTTCTGACATTTCGACTTCTCTATCCATCACCTAGAAAATCTGGTTCTAGATTTCAAAGATAGAGGAAAGTCTACACATCGGCTTGTAGCACTAAATATAAAATGACTTACTTTTAATACAACGTATCAACGTTTTAGCAAACTTATCATACTTGTTTGGCAACTTCATGGCATAGGCAAAGATATCCCTTGCTTTTAAACATCCTTATTAAAATAGTTGCTTTTAAAAAAACCCGATCCTTGGAAATAAAGCGATTTAAAATCAAAAACTTTTTGTTATTTAAATAATTAAATAATAAATTTAATCCCTTTATTTAAATAATTAAATAACAATTTAAACCCTTTTATTTAAATTTAAATAATAAGTTTTTGAAAATATTTTAAATTTCGTTTTTAAAACTTATAACATATTTTAAAAGACTTTTCAAAATTATCTAAAATAGAGACTCTTTTTAGTTTACAAAAGAATTATCGATTTACAAACTGCATCCATCGCGACTGTCGCTATATGGACCATAGCTTTTAAAACCTATTTTATAAATCAAAATAGATTTTAAATTCTTTCCTTCTATATTTAAATTACTTTAACAACTTTGTATAAAAGTTTGAAAACAAAAGGTAAAGTTTAGAAAAAATTTAGAAACATTTATAGAAAACAAGGAAATGAACTTTGTTTTAAAAGAACATGGGATCACGATGTTGAAACATAAACCAATTCAAGTGCTAACTTTCCAAGCAACATACAGCTATCCATATACATAAATGATTGTAAATGACACCCACAAAACAAGAAAAGATCATCAAAATAATTACTTAAGCACTTCGACTACATTTCAAATCATCCACAAATCATTACATATACCATTCGCTTCAAGCAGGAACTAAACTAAATAATATCATTTTCAAATACTTATAAACACAAGCAAATAACTAATATTATTAGCACAAATAATAAAGTATAAATCTTGGTTTTTAAAAGTGAGATTTACTTAGCAAAACAAGCATAAACTTAACCCAAGCTATTACAACTCTTCAACGGACTAACGGATCTAGTGGGGCCTAGTACGGATGGGAGTACATGTGCGATGACACTGAAGTGGTGTGTAAGAGGTATTTTGCCTCTACGGTCGAGGGGTAGGCGCGTGTGCATACGATGAGTCAACCTACGAGTTTGCATTTTTTGTTCTTCCTCTCCAGGCGTAAGGTAGGCTAGAATGATAGTAGATCCCTAATTGGCCAATCGTACGGGTGAGGTTCGATTTGAAGATTAGCCCATTGATTAGATAAGTATACTTAGGTATATGGCCTTAGGAATGCATGGACATAGTATATGCATTCTATATCACTTAAAGTAGATTTAGAATTAATTGCACTTAATCATCTTATAAGTTTTGTTCTCATTCACCATACTTTTGTCTGACCATTTCCCTTCCTTCCATTTTCCACCACTATAAGATGACATGTAGCAGTTGAGTCGCATAATATATGGAAGAAGGAGCTTCATATTAGAGTTCTCAGTGTCACTTATTTTTCTTTATGTAATTTGATGTTACATATAGTGTTGTCAAACTTGTATCGTAAATTGGAAGTTATATATTGTAAATCAAGTATATTAGATACCCTTTTTCTGAAATGTCTATTTTTTATATTTATATTTTAATTCTTTTCACTTTGAGATCTGTAAGTGTAGAATATCGTATAACTCTCTCTCTTTAATTATTCTCTGTAACGTTTAAAAAATATGTCAAAAGCTCATATTTCTTAGCACGATTTGTGTCAGGAGGTGCGGGTTATTACAGATCTAATGTTCGATGGACCTTTTTTGGGTCAAAAGTTACGCCTACTTCAAGGAGGGTTGTTATGGTTATTGTGAAATGTAAGGTTTTCATTCACTAGACATTATCGTTCTCACTCACCTCATTGCAACCTACATGTTAGGTACAATAACGAGTGCGCAAAAGATAGTGGATACTTGGCAGGTGGTAATCTATTATAAGTATCTACTTATGTTGTTATGATTTACCCAGACTATGTATCATACATGCTTTATGCACTATTGTGATATTGTACTCATGTGTTTTGATTTTATGAAATAGGTATATTATTTTATTATTATATTTTATATCATCCGCTGTGAGACTTTGAAAGCAGTGATAGATAGCTCTTCATATTGTTTTATTGAATTAATTATGTCAATCGATGGCCAACTCTAGAATGGACCTAAGGTTGATGAGCTTTTATTGAATTAAAAATAGACCCTTTCAAAGAGGGTTGTTACACCAATGATGTCTTAAGTCAAGAAAATCTGAAACTGCTAGATAGTCAAGATGGATAACATTTTTTTGGTTTGAGAAGAACGTCAAACCAAAATGTATAAAAAATGTTTGAATAACATAATCAATCATAGATATAGTATATTTGTGTGTAGTGTTATACCATTTTAAACAATTCATACTAACAACAACATTCCTATCATGTACATTGTATATGTGGGTAAATAATCTAAAAATATACATGTTGATTCATAGCTATTATCAAATGGTAATGGTAAACAAGTCAAAAATTCAACCTCAATACTAGTTATAACATAAAAACCAGTCCAGGTTAACTCTAACACAATGTTAGGAAAGAGAAATATATATGTGGTGGGCCACCATCTTTCTTTCGGGGTATGCATCAAACACTGATCGCATGACTGATTGGGTCTAATTTATAGAAAAGCGGCAAGTGAAAGTGTCTCAAGTCATGCTATATTAATTTGAGGAGCATATAATAAACTTAAAAATGCATTTATGTTAACCACCATGAACAATAGAGTACTTCAACCATGTAACATATAATACTAGTATGAACTCATGCTACGCACACGAGATTCAGTTAATTTTTTAATTAAACATTTTTGAGTACTTTTAGTTACATGAAGATGAATAAATGCTTTTGAATTGTAATTATTTCATATTGACTTTTTTCTGACACTACCAACAAACCTTAAATGATAGATATCCTTCAATAATTTTTCAAATAATACAAAATTAAACTATAATTTTTGGACACAATGGCATTATATAGCAAAAGCCAACATCAACTCTAATCTATCTCCAACGTGGAAGCATAATATGAAAAAGAATGTTAACTTCCTATATGAAAATGTTATCCATTAATTCTTTTTGCCAATTAATTCAAATTGGAATTATGTAAAGATTTAAAAATAGTAATTAAATGTAATTAATTGTACGTAATTCTATATATGAGCTTGGGTTACAGACGTAATGCAAACTCTTCCATTTACTATTTGCGTGGTACTTCATAAAACGAATGACAACCACATTGTTTAACTGTATTACTGATAATATCAAAGGTTCCAACTTGTTCCAACATGTTTAATAAGAAAACTAAATTTCTCATTTATTCTGATGTTTCTGCACCAGAAGCATGAGTACCAATCCAACACAATCATATTAATTTCTTATTTCCATTATAGATACATTATGAATGCAACCTTCTTTCTTAATAAGTAAAGGGTAATATTCTTGTTTCTCAACATCCATTTATTTTCTTATCTGCTACATTATTTAACTATATATGAATATTCAATAAACAAAGATATATGGAATCTCTCCATGTTACTTCCCTCTACAATTTAATGGAAATACCTAGAATCAAAGGGCCAAAGAGTAGACTTTGTGCTATTACTTTCATTTCCAGTTGCTAACAATCTATTATATTGACCTCAAACAAGACATGGACTCTTGTTCCTCTAACAACCAACAAAAATATTGTTAGTTGTGAGTGGACTTATAGATTAAAAAAATGTTGATGGTTCAATCTCTAAATACAAGGCAAGATTAGTTGCTAAAGGTATTCGCAACAACATGGTTTTGATTTTAATGAGACTTTCTCACCACTTGTGAAACCTACATCTATTAGAATAATTTTAACTATTGCCTTGCAAATAAATTGGACTATTAAGCAATTGGATATAAATAATGCATTCCTAAATGGTATATTGCAGGAAGAGGTTTACATGGATCAGCCTCAAGGTTTCATATCAAAAGGAAGTGAAAAACTTGTTTGCAAATTAAATAAGGCAATATATGGACTTAAGCAAGCTTCAAGAGTGTGGTTTGACAAGTTAAAATCGGCTTTGGCTAACTTGGTTATAACTCAACAAAATCAGATATCTCACAATTCGCCAAGTCTACTAATGATATGTTACTTATGTTCTAATATATATTGATGACTTTATTATTACAGGAAGCAGTGCAAAAGAAATAGACATTCTTACACTACATCCGAACAAAGAATTCTCTGTCAAAGACTTGGGAGATCTGCACTATTTTATTGGCATAGAAGTAAAGAAAGCAACATCTATTGCACCACATTTAAGTCAAAGCAAATACATCTCTGAAATACTGGCTAGGGCTAAAATGGATCAAGCAAATTCTCTATCTACACCAATGACAAGTAATCTACATTTATCAAAAAACAAAGGTGATCCAATAACTAATGACGAACAATACAAAAGTATAGTTTGGGCACTTCAGTATGTCACTATAAGCAGACCAGAGATTACATTCGGTGTAAATGAAGTCAGTCAGTTTATGCACAAGCCACTTGATGAGCATTGGAAAACAGTTAAAAGAATTCTTAAATATCTTAAAGGAACAATAAATCATGGATTAGTTCTAGAATCATGCAAAACATTGAACATTAATGGTTATGCTGATGCAGATTGGGCTACTGGCCATGATGATCAAAGATCAACTACTGGATTTTGCATATTTTTAGGAAAGAACCCAATCTCTTGGTGCTCAAAAAAACAATCTACTGTGTCAAGGTCAAGTACTGAAGCAGAATATAGGAGTGTTGCAAGTGCTACAACGGAAATAATGTGGATTGAATCATTCTTAAGTGAACTAAAAATTGAATCTAACAGTAAAACTACGATATGGTGTGATAATCTAAGTACAACACTGCTTGTAGCAAATCCAATCTTACACTCAAGAACTAAATATATGGAGTTGGATCTCTACTTTGTGAGAGAATAGGTTATGAAAGAAAAATTGAGTGTAAATCATATACCTTCATCTTACCAGAAAGCAGATATCTTGACAAAACCATTATCAAAGCCGAGCTTTATCAGACTAAGGCAAGAGCTACATGTTGAAGATATCAAGCCCAACATCAAAGTCACAGATCTGATATTAAACAGAGATGAGCTACATGTTAAACACATCAATCCCATCATCAAAGTCATAGATCTGATATCAAACAAAGATGCCAAATCCGTTACAAAACTACTATAAAGCAAGAATTTTGCTGAAGCATCGCAAATTTCAGAAAAGCAACATGCCAAAGTCATCAAGCTCGATTGCAAAATTCCAGAAACAATATCATTTAGAAACGTGAAGTTCTCTACAAAACCATTGCAAAGCAAAGATTTTGCAGAAGCGCACTCTTTAAAAAAGCAATTATCTCAATTTTATCCGTAGCGAGGCTCAACCCTCAAATCTACTCTCGATAGTCCCCGAAAGAGCTCACAGAACTTGCAAAATCCTAGCGAAGCTACGACTTTGCAAGATAAAAGCCTTAATTTTGAAGATTTGTAATGTCGGCGGTTGAAGATTGAAGATCGCAAACCATAGCTTTGCTAGGTTTGAAGGGGTGAAATAAGAATAACGAATGTCTCAGTTTATTGACTGTATAAGGAAAGAGTAATATGATATAAGGTAGGATGCTCAACTCAATATATCCAATGGCTCAGGCGGATGGGCCTAAACAGTGGCCCACTATAACTCCCTTGTTACTATATAAATATTAAACAGATGTATGTGGTTGCTGTAATATTTTTTGTATCAGTTTATCAAGAATAAATAAAGTTTCATTTCATCAAAATTTCAATTACTATCCCATTGACATGCAAATAATTCATGGATAACATTGTATAAGCGGCTCATCATTATATATTCAGATAATTACATTATATGAAGGAGTTTCAGATAATAGACCTAATAATTAATTAGTACACAGGAACTTAGGTAGTTAGAAATCATATCACACAGGGGAGAAGAAAAACTGCTTAAATCGAAGAAGAGCTGGCAATTTTGAAGATAGCTTGTCGATGAAGGGCTGTTCACCAACCGTACGATGTTCGAAGAAGATGATAACTTCGGAATAAGGGCCGACGAAAATCAAAAGGGACAAAGAGGGGAAGCGGCCGGAAGACGATTTTGCAATTAGTCGGAATCAAGTGGCATTGCGATGGCGGTAGGATGGAAGCGTGACGGCGATAGAGCGGAGCAGGCACAACTCAAGGAGAAGTTTATTATTTATGGTGGATGAAATAAAAGGAAAGGGAGAGCACGATGTGAGAGAAAGAAAATGAAATTTGAGACGGTTCAGTTTCAAAGTACCGACGATGCTTCTGCGTTTTAGAAATATAACTCGATAATAATATAATAGTGTAGATGTCATGGTTAATATTTAATGTTAAATGTCCAACAAAATACACTAACACTTGTACTATATTTCATGGCTTATATCGCCCATGTTATGTATTTAAATAATTGATAGCTAGTGCTTTATACTTGTACCAATATTCTGGGCCGGTCCAGTAGGTTGGGTTGCCCGAGTCGAAATAGAAATAAAAATAGAAAAATGAAAAGACGAGAAAAATAATAATGACTTCTAACGTCTATGGAAGTTGGACTTGTGCCACCATGTTGCATAACAATTGAATAACCATTCAACCAAACATTCCTTAATATAATAATGTTATAGCGATATTTTTAAAACATAAAAATAACATCACCATTGTTCTTCTTCCTCCTCCTGTTGCCTCCGTTCGGGGGGTTGCCCGATTCGAGTGCCTCAAAGGCCTTGCCTTTGGGCCGGACCTGTCAATATTGTAAATGGATCATGGTTAATAACTTACAACTGCTAATATTTCTACAATATTTATTTGTATGTAAATTTGGTTGGGGAAGCTCAAAGCTATGAATCCCTGACGAAGATAGTTATCCAACATATCACAAAGAATGTGAAAATTATCAACAGTCATCTCGGCATTGTATTTTCTAGTCCAACTCCATCGTTGGCTTGTTTGCGGATCAATTTTTAGATAACATTGGTCTAACAATACGATACTTCGAAGTTTTTCCAAAATAACTGAGAAAATAAAATAAAAAATAAACAAGAAGGAAACGAGGGGATGTAAATGGATGTTTGGAAGTTGAAAACGACGGTGTAGCTATTTGGTAGACAACGAATGAAATAGCCGTTTGCTTATGAGTGTTAAATTTTCTTTTTTACTCGATCTTGGACTATAAAATAATCGTTGGTTAGTTGAAGATAACAATTTTAAGAAGCTTAAACGGTGGAAGATGGGCTGACGATGATATATATAAATGTAGTAATAAAAATGGGACAGGAAAATACAGACAGTGGGACTTAGGCCGATAATTCTTTCTTCTACAAAGAAGTCTTTAAAAAAATAATCATTAAGGCTTAAGTGCCCAATAAATATGTATCCACCTCGCGTTCATAAAAACATGTCAAAACTCCATCGAAACTGCTCCATCTTGTTTAAACAAAAACTCAAACAAAAAACAAGCATAAACTTTCTTCCTATAAATTCAGAAAAAAAATAAAATAATAAACATGGCTGGGCTTCAAAGGTCTAGCGAAACCTTCAGAAGATCAGGGTCGTCAGGCTTGGTATGGGAGGACAGATTTCTATCGGAGTCATCAAATGAACCAAAAAAGTCAGAACAGGGAGGAGAGTTGAAAAAATCAAGAAGCGTTGGATCGGGTGGCGGAGTCACGCTTGACACCACCGGCTACAAAACGGGTCGGGTTTCCCCAACCATGGACCCTCCTTCTCCTAAGGTCTCCGCTTGCGGATTCTGTGGTGCTTTTAGCAAAAAGGGCGCCGCCAAGAATAAGGGTAAGAAGCCACGAAGAAGATAATCTTTTCCTTCCTCTTCTTTTTTTCATTTTTCTGTGTGCTGCGATCGTGTAAAAGATTTAGTTGCGCTATTTTCTATTGATTACCGGTACATATCCGATTACAGATACAAAGCGACTCTTATGAATTCATTTTAGTGTGGTTGTTATGGATTGACATTAGAACATAAATAAAGATATGCAAGCACTCATTGAATAAGCTGTTTACTACTCTTTGTTGTTGATTGATTTATTTTTTCTTATGCTAATCGTATTATGATAAAAAAAATTATGTTTGATGTAAAAAAAAAAAAAATCTGCTCTTCATCTTTGTTGATAAACAACAATCACAAGAACATCGCAATTAATTATGGTTTCCCAAAAAAATTAACAGAATTGACTATTGTTGTTAGAGAGGTTAGGCGCCCTTGATAATATCAGCTTCTTCTTTTGATGTCTATCAGAACAGAGCGTCGTTTAAAAATCAGTAGCTATCTAGCGTATTCTACATTCATTTAGAGTTTTTCATTTAATTTGGGCATAACTGTGTCGTAGTTGAGAAGTCGAAATTATCGACCAATCTCTAGCCAGAAATAATGTTGAATTTCTCTTTACAAGTAATAGGTTGATCAATGATGAATGAAACAGCAAGAAGTTTTTGAATAAAAAAGTTCTAATTATATTCTACGGGCCAAGGCATTAATGTCATATTTTGGGCTTGCTATGAATTTAGTATTAACTAACGAACATGGATGGTTTCTAGCCATACATGTCGTCGGTAAAATAATAATAATAATAATAAGAACGTTATTATATTGTTTTTAGCTTAACAATAGTCGTCATGATATAACTCAATGCCCAATTTGAGCAAAGACAAATTGTTTTAATATAGAATGATTGCCTTGTTGCGTCAACTACCAGTTCATAATCCAGCATATTCTTTTGCTAATCCAATGGAATTTAATTTATTATTTAGCTAAAAGCTTATGCAATCGAAAGTACACACAGAAACATAAGAGCCAACAAGTCTTTTCAGATAAATCTACATTATATTTATTTTATTATTATTATATAATATAATATGAAAAGTGAGTTAGAGCCTTTTCCATTTTCAATTTTTCTGCTTTTTATCCTTATATATGCAACGTGGAAAGTTTGTTCAATTCTATTACTATTTTCTGCAGCTATATTTTGTTGTTTGCTTAATGTGCAATACCCCGTATCTATTATATATCCCACTCCATTCTATGTTTTTGTTCAAACTCAAGCATGTCTAATTATCCTAATTCTATCTAATATATTATAGAATCTTTTAGTTCAATTAAAAATATATATTTATTCCTGTTAAGTCTCCTTCTACTCATAAATTCATCCAAATCAAAACTTGAAACCTGTATTTTGGATAAGCAAGCACGATTTTTTTTCAAGTTTCAATGGCTTTATTTTTTGAAATATTTACTTTATTGAGAAAAACAACATTTTCAAACAAATTTGATAACATAATAAGACTGAAAGAAAATAAAATAAGTATAAATTATAAAATGAAGAATAATAAATTCAGTGAAAAGTATGATAATCAAAATATCTGCACATATATACATGCAGACGTGCGTACAATTTGAGATTTATAGTTATCTTAAACCTTTTTGTTAAATTAATAATTGATCTCATCTAAAATATAACATATAAAATGAAATACTCAATTTACCAAGACTAGAACAATTAAGAATGGTCTACATTTTGAATTTTAATGTTTCTAAGCAAAATATAGCATAAACATTATGAACATCAAAACATAATGAGAAACAAAACTACATATCTATTTGTTTGCACCAACAATTTTCATTATAAGCACTTTTCTTGATTCACTCTATTTTCGAATATCAATTCAACTTTTAATGTCACTTTATTATATATAATATATGAAATGCATGCTCGATTTGTTCGTGAGCTTTAGTTTTCATTTGGTACAGCTAAATATAAAATATAGGGTTGGGAGAACTAATGTGAGGTTATATATTATATGAATTTAAACCTGATCTAGTTTATCTATTTTTTTATGATTCAACATAAATATACAAGCTTCTTAATGTTGAAAAAATATATCCAAACCTCTCCATTCTCCACATAGAAAGGTTGATATAAAGGAAATTCAAGAGTCATGAATTCGTTTTTCTATCAACAGATAAATTTATCCTCGGTCTTTCTTTTTTTACCAGTGCGAACTCATACTTCGCACACGGATTTGGTAAACATATTATTTTTATATAGATAGTATAAAAGTAGAAAGGAAAAGTCTATTTGAACACAATTTGGTAACACAATTGGTGACACAATAGATCCCTACGATTGGATTGCCACTTGTATTTCACCTTCTATATAAAAACAAAAAGATTCGATGGTCTAGATCTTGCGTGTCATCATTTGTGTCATCAAATTGTGTCCAACTAGCCGGCTCCACAAATAGAAATAAAGGGTACGTAGTCAAATTTGAACCATGTATGAAGTGTGAATATTAGACATGTAGATCGCATGATTAGTATCATATTTTGTTTATTTGTCCCTTTCTTTTTGTGTGTTTATTATATAATTCAGAAAACTGAAATTTTGTATAAATGATATACATATAATAAACATACTTGAAAGTAGCATAATGAAATATACTAATGTATAGAAAGTAAGCAACCTTCAATGTTATTTTTAATGACCTGATATGGTAAACATGTTTGTTTTAGGACAATAATAATGGTAGATCAAAGATGTAGAACCTGACAGGAACATTGTCGCATACTCAGTACATCTTCAATTATCAAGCCATCAAAGATGTATATCAATTTTTAAAATTACAAAACTGATCAAAAAGCAGACGTGCACTGAAATAAAAAAGAAGACCTCATATAATTGTATTTATCTTTTATTATCCTACTACGGAGATTATATTAGTAGTCGGGCATAACTAATGTATAACTGGAAAATGTTAGTAGAACTAAAATCTAGGTCAACGGTTCCTACAAGGTTGAAGAATGGTTTAATCCAAGTGTTATAACCTCATCCGCGCAGTACAAATTTAAGGTTATATTAAGAAAACGATAAAAGGAATAACCTTTGGGTCACTTTATCTTAGGTCGACGTCAACATAGAAACAGAGACAAAGAAACTAATACCAACGAAAATTTGAAGTTAATTAATTGTGCAGCCAAAGATAAACATTATAATATATAAATGATTGTAAAAATGCTGGCCATGATATGTAACAGAACAAATGTACGACTGTAGTAAGGTATAAGGAAAAAATAGCATTCCAATAATTTTTGAATGATGACAGATTGTAAAAGGCTAAAATATAAAAATATAAAATGCACTTAATCTTGGTAAATTTCAGGTGAAGGATAATTTCAGGCTTTATTTCTTTAGTAATTGGAAAGTCTGTCCAAAATATAAAGAGCAACGATGTTAAAAAACAAATCTGTGTATGTATAGGATTGATTAAAGGTAGTAAGATGCATAAATTGTAGTAAAAGAATCCTGAAAGTAGACTACCATTTATTAATTGTCAGAAATGGAATATAATCCCAAAGTACGTGTTGAAATGATGAACTACATACCTTTGTATGCGCAGCAGCATACGGGTTGAATCTTTGAACATCAAATGCATGCTCTTCTGGTTAGTTATATGATCCATTATTCGTTTAGGATTTCAGAGGTTGCTACTATTCTTCACTTAGTTAACACAGATTTCACTATTTCAAATGAGAGAATTAATCCAAGCACAAAGGTTAAAATGCAAAATTTCATTTAAAAATTGTGTTCTAGCTATTTATGTATATTTTATGTCCATTATTGCCCTATCGACCTTCTTTTCAGTTAGGATGCTTATTCTATAGTATTATTGGAATCTTCAAGGTTTTATCTATTTTAAGATTTTCATAAGTAAACTTATCACTTTCCATATAAAGAAAACATAATAAAAGTCTTGACCTAGGTGTTGCAGTGTTGTCATGTGTCACATATGCCTTAGTTAAATTTGTACATAGGTTTTGGGTTGTCTGAATGATATATCTTTATTAGACCATTTTGCCTCTTTGGTGTATATATAGGAGGGATTCATTATCCTTCTACTCAAACTTCCGTTGTGACCACTTTGGTCATTTGATTTCATAAATTAACATACAGATTGAATGTGTTTCTCTCTCAAACTTTTTGCTTTCTCTCGTTCTTTAATCGTCATTTAATCCATCCACTAATGATTCACTAATTATTTTTATGTAATCTAACCAATAATATGAAAGAGTGAAAAAGGGTATAAAAAAAATAACGTGATTAGCCACACCCCTCCTCTATTAAACCCATTCTACCCGTATGATTTTAGTACCATGTTACCCAAAATCAGTTGAAACTTCAAGGATGTTCAATCACCTTATAAGTGTCATATCTAAAAAATAGATAAATTTAGAACTCATACCATGTTCGTTATATTAAGACAATATCAACCGTTATAAGATTTTTTTCACCGCCTATATGAATATTATTTGTTACTATTTAGGTTAACCAAAATTGTTTGAAGATGACCTTGAAGTTTGTAAGAACATATTTGCAAAATTTCCTCCGCCATTCAAATTGTGTAGCTCGAAAAACTAAAAGGGCCAGAGAAGAGAAATGTCTTAGTGGATCACATATATATCTATACACATGATGCATATATTTTCATTACATGCATATATTAGAAAAATGCCGATGAGAAGGATTCTCAAGTTCCTAATGGTCAACCCCTTACTTTTCCATCATTTATTAACCGCTGAAATAATTATTTAATTTTGACAACCAATTAAAATGCTCCACAAAGTCGAATTCTTATAGTAATTAGGCTTATAAATTGTTGGATATGGATTCGGATCGTGCCATATCTTTATCCGCATCTGGAATCATTTTCGAATATCGAATATCCATATGCGTAGATACAGATTGATATTGGATATTCATCGATCAATTCACAACTAATAAATCTAAACAAATAAATAGAAAATTTTGATTGATTATAAATCCTTTCCAGTACTAAACATATATGAAAAAAAATATGCTAAGAAAAATATTTTTAAGCCACCAATATTGATTTTTATACACAATATTTTTTTACCTAAATAAAATAGGAAATGATAATCATTTTACATACTAAGAAACACAAAAAAATAACTATAATTTTGATAAAAACTGGATGTATAATTATCAGATGTGAATATGGACATATCTGCATCCACATCTATTATTTGAATATTGGATAATTTTTCATATTTCAGATACGGATACATACAGATTTTTGTTTTTTCAGGTACTTATTAACAACCCTAATAGTAATTGTGAGAAACCTACTCACCAATGTTGCCTACTATCTACTCTGCATGTGTATTTTTTTGTATATATATTTCTTATCCCGCTAGTAATACTTATAGGCAAACACATAATATCAGTAGTGCAATTGGTCAAGGTTTCAGTTTAATCACTGTAATAGGTGACTTTAATATATATGGCTTTAAACGATTTAAGGAAATAATGTGCCTAACTTGTATGATTTTATGAATTTTCAAATTCTTATTTGTGCATAAACCACCCTATTTTCTGCATTCAAACTACCATACCAACACTTCTCGATAGAAATATTTCAAGTGCATAACAAATTGTCATGCGAGTTATATTCAAAATATTAAATCGTAAATCATCTTGCATAAATAATTTTCACATGCATACAATCTTGAAATTTAACACATACCTGAACCATTTTGCATTAATTTTGATGGATGAAAAATTGCTTAGTTTGGTCAGTTTACAATTTTTAATCTGTTTGCACTGCTCTGTTTGGCTAGACTTATATTGAATTCTTCCAAAGCAATCATAGTCTGTTGACACAACTTTATTTTCAGATGGAGTAAGAAGAACATAGACAAAACAAAATAATTTGGAGTTATGTAAAATTTATATATACTACAATATTACTTTTATCAGTAACTCCATGGTATCCGGCATGTCTATACATTGATCCTTTAAATATTCGTAAATATCCATGAGTTCCAAATATCACAAATTAAGGTTCCGTCATAACTCGGCATAGAACTCAATCCAATCATAATGTAAACTTAACTAAAACAAAGTTTATGAAATAACCATTATCGTTAAACAAAAACATTAATACCAATTATTTGCCCACTTAAGAAGAAAAATTAATGCTATTACGGCGTATTATCAATATTTGTCCTTTATAAACATTCAAAATTGCTTTCTTACAATCAATATTCTAATCTTCCTAGTGACACGATTAGCAAATTTCTCATTGCTCGTCCTAAAATCTAATATAAGCAAAAAATATAGAAACGAAATGAAACATGAATCATGGCAAACTTTGCATGGTATGGTACATGAATAACCGAATATTGATGCAAACAAAAGTTTAACATGTTAATAAACATTTATATTCGCAGTCATAAACTTTGAACCTAAAAGTTAGGAAATGCAGCAATAATAGATAATTAACAAAAATTTTAATGAGGGATTAAGTCTTACTTGATTTGGTAAGTTATGGATGATTTATTCAGCATCTCTTACATATTTATGTACATTTTGATCACAAACATATCCCAATCAATTCCACTGATTATTTAAACACACCACTGAATGCTAACTTTTATTGAAGTCAAATGAAAAAAAGGAACATGTTAAAATTAAACATGATATGAGCAATATAGTGTTGTCTCAGGTCACCTTTTAGGCAATAACTTTCCTACTCTATGTAAGAATTCCTAACACTAATAGTTTGATGTTCATTCTCATACATAAGAGCATTCGACTATTTGTTTTATATAAAAATAGAAACCATCAAACACCAATTAAATTTCTAATTAATTACATGAATTAAAATTCTTTCCATGAAATAATACCTATGTTATCTAGAAAGCTAATGAAGGAAATAAAATAATATGAATCAAATGCACAAAAATCGGGTGCAAATATAGGGTTGTAAGTATTAAGCATGCTGTGGAAAGATAACTTATGAGATATAAATGGCATCTTCATACTTTGATAGGTCACGTATGTTGTATATGTTTGGTACAACAACTTGTAGTCAACTTATCATGCTTAATCATGAACAAAGAAAATACTGCAAATTTTAAAATACTATGTTTCTAATCAACTAATCTTACCTAATCACGTGTCAAACCCATGGGACTATGTTTCCATGAAGAACCCAAGAATTCGAAACGTAAATACAGCATCGATATTGTTCATGCTCATGAATAAACAATCTACAACCAATAATAAGTGCATACAAACCTCAATCGAACATTTTAGTATAAAGGGAATGATAAAATTTAACAAAATGCATAAAATAGTAAATCAAAGTACATATAATAAAGAAAAATCATAAATTGCAAAATATCATATTTGTTTTGCTTTATTTACCTCCTAATAAATTTATGATTAATGGAAAATACCTATACATTCCTCTGCTTTCTTATTATATGTTGCAAGTGTGAGAAATGTGGACTACATATCTTAAGGCTAGGATTAACACTAGGGGGGTGAATAGTGTTTAAAGGAATTACTAAATCTTTTTGAGTTTTTGTTAGTTTGAACACAAATATATGCAATATTCAGACACAAATATGATCACAGAAACAAACGCAGATGTAGAAATAAAGTAAAAGCAGTAAAGGAAAGAACACACCGGCTTTTATACTGGTTCGGAGTTACCCTACATCTAGTCCCGCATACAAGTACAGATTTCCTTTCAAAAGAAATTGTACAATTACAGCCTCGATTTCAAGGCTACGAGATACACCCTCCAGATTCACAATCCCCTTGGTAGAGATACTTGATTTCAGGGGCAACAAGTTCACCCAATTGATTTCCTAGGCTACAATAATACCTTTTCTAACTTGATTGATTTCCAAGGCCACAATCACACCTTTTCTCGCTTGATTGATTTTCAATGCTACAATCACACCTTTTCTCGCTTGATTGATTACAAAGAAGTCTATAACTCTGAATAGCACTGAGCATCTTGTTGAGATAGTGATAGAGAATCAAACCAGAAATGATCTAGTTAGATTCAATGTTGATTTCGGCAGAGTAATGGTAAGAATGTGTATAAAGAAATGTGGAAGAAGAAGAGGAGTGAAAACTAGAAAAATATGAATAAAAATTCGTTCAAAATAGCCCCTATTTATAGAAGAACAACAGTCATATCCATTCGTGAAGGGATATGACGAATAGACACTTCTTTTGAAATTCAAATTTTTGAAATCAACCGCCACTATGTCGACATGGGTATCTTGGGTATGTCGACATCCTAAAGAAAATTTTGGTGATTTGTTTTTCTTTGAAAATAACTTCTATCTTGTATTAAAACTATTTTAAACTTTATAAATATACTTAACTATAGTTAAAATACATAAATAAGTATAGAGAATAATATTTAGGTATATACAAAATTTTACTATAATTTTATATTTAAATCTAAGTATAAATATTTAAAAGTTAAATATATTATTATTGAAAGATAGTTTAAAAAAAGGATAATTTGATTTTGAAAATAAAGATTATTTTAAGGCTAAAATATTTAAAATCAGGATAGATATTTTTGATTCTTTTAAAAGGAAGGTTTTGAAATCATTTTGAAAACATGGTATAATTTTTTAAAAACATTTGAATAAAAGGTTAGCGGATACAAAACAATGTTCTACTAGATTTTTTGTAGGTTCCATCTTACTTAGGGTTCCATCCCTTTAACAGGCTCGAAGTGGATTCCATTCCACGAATAAATTGGATTTTAAGATGCCAGTGCTTTTCTAGGAGTTTTAACAAAATTCCTAATTAAATTACTTATTATTGAAATCTTGAACTCTTGATAATCTTGATACTCATGAGTCTTCAATCTTGATATCTTGAATCTCTATACTGTACAGTCTTCATTCCTGGTACATGTATGGTTAAATCCTGCATATATATATATATATATATATATATATATATAAACTATAATGTTAATATTTATATTTTATAATCTTATTCTAAGGTTGTTGTCATCAAAACCATCATCTCAAGGACTAACAGCAAGGAACCTTTAAAATTATGCATATTTACCGGATGTTGATGATCTAAGAACAAATTCGATGAACCAAGAACTTATAAATTGATATGCTAACAAAATTATAATAAGAAAGTTATCGTCGTGGAAAACATGAGGCGGCAACTTGAAGACACCCCTTCGACTAAGCGCTGTCGACGACTGGTACAGCGGAAGAAGATGAAGAACACCGCCAAGAAAAGGAAGATGAAAATGGAAATGGATGGAGAGGCGTACGCGGTTAAGGTCTTGATGTTAGGGTTTCTACAATATTTGAAGATGTAGGATACAAATGGATGGAAACAGAATAAATAAGCTACAAATCAAGAGGAATTTGTTGATTTCCACAGGAGGAAAAGGGGAAGAGGAGATTAGCGAGAGGGGAATTTATTGATTTTGACCGGATGAAATGGAAAAGAGGAGATTAGTGATGCCGAGGAAGAAATTTTCAGCTAGACGAAAAGGGAGAAAGACAGACTATTGAGAGTGGAGAAGGAAATGAATATGGAGATGGTTTAGTTCGCAAAATGCAAGGGCCCTACCGCGCTCTTGAAACCAAACTCTGTAATCATAGTATAGTATAGATTCTTACTCTCCATTTTCCAACCCTTACTTTTTATTCTTTATATTTCTTTCTTCCTTGCATCCCTACTTTTACAAAAAAGGCAACAAAAATTAAATATGCATAACCTAACCGAAATTATTTCTTTGTTTTCCTTTAAAAATTAAGTATTGATTTGTCAGTATTCTTTTCATTAACGACTTGTGTTTATTCTTCTTCTCTTAGCCACGGTAATTCAATTCTTTTCCTTCATGCGTTTTTTCCTTCATTTAAATCAGTTTCATATAGTTCATTTTTATTGTCTCAATCAAACTTCTCTACCAAATTCATTATTTCTCTTTATTTTCTACTCGTTTTCTAAACAATTACGTCAAACTTGACATATTACCCTTTTTAGTTATGCCTTTATGGAAATTATCTTTACTTAAATAATTGTTTCAAACTCAAATGGGTTCAATCCAAACATTAAAGAGAACTTCAATTAAGCAAGATAATCGACCCAAGATAAATTCTAACCATTCACATATATTTTAGTCAAGGTAAATGGCCTATTATATTTTTCTTTTAGGAAACCAACAATGGGGGATGTAACAAATAGAGAGTAATTGTATCTTCATATATCGATAGCTTATGATACTACTACTAAATACATCTATTAGTAAACAAAGACATCTTCGTAATATACATGGTGCTTAAATGAGATGACTAACCATAGGAATAACCAACAACATAAAATGGTGAGGTAGTTCAACAATGAGTATCACATGATAATTATTCATTCAAAATTTTCTTACAGTACCAAATACATTAATCATTATTAATAACACTTTCTGATTATATTTATGTTCACAGCGTGTTTGATGTATCATTGAAGAATCATATTAACCATAGAAATGATCAGTAAGTTAATAACTTCATAGGGCATTCTTTTGCATTAATTGAACATGGTGATTAATTAAGATATTTTTGAGCAGCATCAAAAGTGGTTTCTTAGCCAATAAAGTTATCATCACTATAGGAATTAAGATTTTTTCCATTATTTGATGCATGTTTGGGTACATTGTCAAAGATATCTGTCTTCCTTACAAATAAGCTTGAATGTTGTTTGCGTATTATTGTAATAAACAAGCAGATTCCATGTTTCTTTTCATGCAATGTATGATTTGATAGATGTAGCACATGGTATAGTTCTCAATTATGTTTCCACATGTCGTGCCTTTAAAGTCCATATTTTTTAGTCTTATAATAACTCTTCTTGCTCGTTTGACGATGCACGCAGAGTGATACTTCCTTATACAAGTATGTCTCTTATTGTAATTTTTATAATATGGAATCTTAATACTTACCATGTGCGTACTTTTGAGTTTAATGACACAAGGCTATCGTATAGTAGCATAAATGGCATCATGCTATTATATTGGTTTTACAGATTAGCAATTTTGTGAAGTTACGTTATACAAGTTGGCTATCATATAATAGCATAAATGGTATCATGCTATTTCATTGGTTTTACATATTAGCAATTTTGTGAAGTTAAGTTATGGATACTTCATAGCGGCTAATATTATCTCAAACAATTTGATGATTTCACATGTTTGATATTGTTAAAAACAAACTTGATTTTTTTATGGTAATTTACATCAATAATGTAAAATTGTTATGGTAGAAGATGCATTACTTTTTTTAAAAACAAGTCGAAGCGTATCATTTATGTACTACCACTATATTTTAGGTTGGTAAAGAAGACAACAACCATTCTAAGAGGAGTTATGCGAATTATAAATAATGAAAAAAAGCTCTTAAATTCATATTAGGAGTACGATAAACAGAATGTTGGGAGTAATTTATGGAGTATAACATGTAATAGATGCCTAATATTATTGGCATCGAATATTTTCGTGAAAGCTTATGAATATAGTGATGTGATGCTGTAATATATAATTTTTAACTACTTTTATGCTCATATAATTTTCTTAAATTTTTTTTCTTTTAATTCATACAAAGGGTAGTGCAATTTACAATCTTTTTAATGAATTTAGATTTTAAAACAAGATTATGTCATATGTACAATTTAGTCACATATCATTGTATTATTCAAAGTTCATTTAGTGCTATATTTTATATGAGAAACAGTTGCTATATATCTTTATTATTTAACATTTTCTTTAATTTGATTTGGAATAATTTAGTGCTATTATTTGTTTATGTGTTTAAAGCAACATTATATTTTACTTATTTTTACATGCTTGAAATGAAATATTATATATTATGTAATATATAATATGATTATAATCTTTATCTTATATCCATAACAAATAGATTTGGGTTATAAGTATTATATTGTGTTGACGTTTTGATGTACAAAAAATAAATATTAAGAGTATTTGCACAGATGTTGAATTGATACTCCAAACAAAATTCATGTTCAAATGGGTCTTTGAAGAAAACTCATGGTTAATGTTTGGAATTATTATATCATGTAAAGAATAAAAATGAATAGTAACCAATTATATGAAAAAGTTATAAAGTAAAGGTGATTAATTATGAAATAATTGTCGAATATAGATGAAAAATACATTTAAATGTAGAGTTGGGTATTGAGTGGTGTATGTTTGTTGTAGGAGTATAAGTATGATAGATGTTTTCATAATTACTGTGAAAATTTTGAAGGAAAATAATAAAGATTAGTAATAATTATAATAGATATTGAAGTTTAACCGTGTTTTTTATGGAGAAAGACATAATTATCTTTTTATAATATTGGTTGATGATAAAATGAATTAACTTTGGCAACGTCTTGCATTTTATAAATCATAATTTTATAATAACATTTATACTTTAATTTCAATATTTGTTGTTTTCGTGCACGTGTAGGTGCTTATTGTATAAAATAATTTTTTCTGCGATATAGCCATCTAAAATAAATTTACTCTAATAAAAATATTCCATTTTTATTAGTTCGCTTCATTGAATGTATTCAATACACCTTTCAATCTAAATTTTATCTTCAATGAAATATCATTTAATGCATTTTTTATGTGTCCACAAGCATATTGTTTGACGGTGACATTAATTTACTTTCATTTATGCTTATTGACGTATTATTCTAGTTATTATGTTTGCATGAATTTTTAAAGTAGGAGAAATATTATTTGAATTTTCCATAAACTTAACCACATAACGTTTATACTACATATAATTCTCATGTTCTACTACTCTATATGTATTTAAAAATATGTTGTTTCAAATCTGCAGTAATATTTGCCCTAATTTTGTTAATATTGTGTGCTGTTGTAAAATATAATATTGTAAGTATTCAAATGTTGTTTCTCTGAACCAGAATTAAATTTTATTTCATCACAATACTCTATTCCAAGTTTAGACACTATTATCAAACCAAATTGGACATATAGTTAAATTTATATGTTAAATAGGAGTAAACTATGCCGAACTTATGCCGTTCACATTTGAACATTAATTAATAAGCATACTTAGTAATTTAATGCTTACTAAGTTATGACCAATTGCTAATTAATGTTATTGTTTATTGTATAAAATCATTATGCTATAAAATATTGATTATACTTTATATGCTTCGAGATTATTTAAGTGGATTTATTAAAAAACATTTATCAATAGTGTTCAAGAAAAACTAACCTAAAAAATTGCATTCTATAAACATGTGCATTCAGCTTTATATAGCTAAAAATTCAAAAAAAAATGCACTGGTATATAATTTAAATCATGCATTATTAAAGATTTATGATAATAAAACTTATCACATATGTATTTATATGATTTTATACTATTAAAGCGTATATACTAGGTGAAGTGTGGGCACAATTATTTATTCATTGTGTTCATTCATGATGGATTGCGGTGACGCAATTCCTTTCAGGATGGAAAATTTATAGCAAGCCAATATTTTTAATATTATTATAATTGCGTATGATTGTTGAGTTGAGATATTCGAGGAAACGATTATTATGTCGAGTGTTGAGTATAGCGGTGTAAGATGCCGATATGTCATATGGACCATCAGAATAACCAATTTATTTACACCATTGCATTGTATCGCAGGTACAAACACATGGAATTGTATTTTAGGTTGATAGTATGTTTTCTCTATGTTTTATAGTGGGTACTTTGCTTAAAAATTAGTAATATAGTTTTGTAAAGTGTTAAATTATCTAGAAAGGGTTGAATACACAGTTTACTAGGGGAAAATTGTATTTCTGAATGAGAGGTACTATTTCATAAATAAAAATTTATTTTGGGTTTTAAATTTATTTTTAAATGTTTAAATAGGAAATGGAATCAGTTTAATGAAGTGAAATTATTTTTTCAAATGCATAACTATTATTTTGGAAAAAATGGTAAGTTGTTCTTAACTGAATATTATACTACTTATAATTATGAACACGATAAATGTATATATTCAGTAAATATCAAAATCAATGTAAAATAAATAAGAAATTAAGTATAGTCTGAACAAGTGAAATTGGTAAGTTATTTTCTAAGTAAATAGAGTTTGTTCATTTGAATAAGATGATCGTTTTTTTAGACATAAAAGTGTTAAAATATGTAAACAGCGAGACATGTATTGTAGCGGTAAAAATAAATGGTAATTAGTGCTTTTATAATAAAAATAATTATGATGATTTAATAAAATAAAATGTTTATTTTCCTTTTAAAGAATAAGAAATATTATTTTGATGATTGTGAAATTATTTCGAAAACAAAATTTTTGTTTCTCTCGTAAAATTTTATTTTATAACATAGCGAGGAAAACATTTATTTTGGATGGTAAAGTGTTTCCATATAATGAACATTTGTTTGTATTATGTTTTTTGATATTAGTTGATAGAATAAAATATCTTGTGCAAGGTTTATTTTTGAAATATCATACAAATGTTATTATGCAAAAGAAATTTTTATAAGTACAAAGTTATATTGAATAAAATAGAATTTGCTGTTTAATTATATGAAAAGGGCTGTAAGTGCATTGTTTAAGATATTAGTAAACCTGTCAATGGACACTTTCAGATATGGATAGTGTTATATCTGTATCCGTATCCGAAATTATTTTTGGATGTCGAATAACTGCATCCATAAATACAGACAGATATCTGATTGTTATTCTATCCGCTAATGACCAATAATCAAGAACATAACTAGAAATTTTGGTTTGACATAAACTTTTTTCAATCCCATTGATAATTAAAGTGTTATAAATAAATAAATAAATAAATAAATATGATGATAATAAATAGTTTTGAGCAGTTAATATGCATTTAATGCATATAATATGAACTTTTAACTTAACAAAACAACAAATAAATGTAACTACTTGACTTTTCGACCCTTGAATGTCGATACCAATACGATCATGGTATTCATGCTTTGAGCACCCAAGTGCGATGAATTGTTAGGGTAAAATGAAATGAAAAAGACATAGAACGAGGAAGACGGAACACAATATTAGAATCTCACAACGGAACAACCATATGTAATATCAAATGATAGTATAAACTATCATCCTAAGATACAAAGTTTTTTAGGGTTACAATAATTGGCTCTAACAGTTATAATAACATGTCCTAACAAATGCTAATGATGCACACAAAGTAATGTAGTAGAAATAAATACTATGATGGGTAGAACTCCAACTCTTCTTCATAATCTCCAAAGCATCCAAAAAATAAATCTGGAAACATACATAGGGTTGAGCCGAGCATTATAACAAAATTATATCCAGATCAGTCTGATAAGTGGTAGCCTTGTTCAAACATGTAATAGTCCAAGTCTTTGCATTGGATAGATTCAAAAAGTTCAACCCTTGATAGCATTGAAAGGATAACATGTTATAGCTTGTAAGAGCTCAACATGTGATAGCCCAAAAAATTTAGCTTACAATAGCAATTAAAGCCCATCCTACGGTAGTTTTATCTTCAACCCTCTATAGCTTTGTTTTGTGGCATGCAATATATGTGACTTGTTTTTTGGCTTGCATAGGTTTGATATGCGATAACTTTTAAATTTGACTTGCGATAGCATTGGGTGCAAAAGCTTTGAGGTGTGATAGGTTGATATGCAATAGCGCTAGACATGCAATAGCCTTGACATGTGATGGCTTTGACATGCAATAACTTTGGGTATGATAGAATTGAATTGCGATGGCTTTTACATGTAATAACCAAAGAGTTAGGCATGCGATAGCCGCTGGCAAGTAAAATAAGAGAATACTTAGTGACATTTTGGAGGTCGGTTTCTAAAAGAAGTCGATTTAAATTTCATAAGGTTGAAACTAAGATAAAGTAAAAGTTTAATACAGAAACATATTTACAACAAAAAAAATCAAATAAGCTTAGGAAAGTTAAGAAATGATAGTAGCAACATTGAAGATAAAGAATGTTTTATCTAAAGAATGTGTGAGATACACAATTAATGTATGAATAAAATGGATTGAACCCAAGATTGTAAAATATATCGGTTCATGGAGTTGTTGAATGGCAAGGTGGCAATATTGATGAAGTCTAAAATTCAACAGTTCATGGCATGGTGCCAAGCCTTGGGAAGCCTCTGCGGTTCAATTTAGGCAAAATTAAACTTTAGTGTAAGTTTATGGTAGGGTGCCAAACATCTGAATGGATGTATTTTAAGAAATGAATCGACAACGTGAAACCTAAGTGTTTCCAGGACTAGGAGGGGCCATTGATGCTGGTAAGGATACTTAGTAGAATGTATTTAGGGTTTTTACTTTAAAGTCGAGGTGGCTCCCATAGTGGAATAAGCGGCCAATTAATTGGTGATGTTGTTTAAGAAAAGATAAATTAGAGGTAGACGGGCTTATGGAAGTAGTCACTAAAATAAGATAACGATAATTTTGAGATCAAAAATAAATAAGAGTCTAGGTAAATTTTGTGAATATGATTGATGATTTTATGACATGGTTCATAATAACTTGGTTATAAGTATAGTGTATATTTAACTTGTAATAGCTTAATATAAACATATGATATAGTTCATAATTGAATGTTAAGTATAAGGAATACTTAAAACTGAAATGATGTTATATGAATGCTCTTGTTGTGAAGATTGTTTACCTAATATGATGTAATTATTGTGATGAATTAGTGAGGGGAAAATCCATTCTATGCTTTAGTGATGTGATGTGATCTAGATATACGTATGTTTTGATGGAGTTAGGGGTATGCTTAAGGGGCTATTATATAATTTGTTACATATATCTTACTCGATAAAATAATTTTTTTTCTTTCTATTATATATTTGATATAATATGTTATATTAATTAATTAATTTAATTAATTTAATTAAAATTACATTTAATAGAAAATCCATAAATGGTATGTTATGTGATAGTAATTACAAAGTGATGTAATTATGAGTGATTTATCACATTAAATAAACATACCATCTTAAATATTCCTAGCGAAGATGTATCGAGACTAGATACCAATACATCCATTGTGAGTAGAGTACGTAACGCTCTTTAGATGTTGGTTAGTATATCACTCATAGCTATTGGGGCATTAAGGAGTTATGTACCGATAATTACTTGCTAACTATGAAATGACTTACTTGATAGTTTTCTGTTGGTCAATAAAACTATGGTCAAACAGAAATATTGATGTGATAGTATTACATAATTCCCTTAACTTAAGAATACCATCGAGATTCAATATGAAAGCTCTAAGTTGTTACAGTTAAATCATGGCATGACATCCCTCGAACAACTATAGTTGGATCAAGTGGATGCATTGGAAGTGAGACACTATTTAAGAGAGAATTCGTCTCATTAGTTATATGAGGTTAGTATCACGGTCAACTAAAAACAACTGAAAGTCAAAGTCTCTTTCTAGAGTAGTGTGGTTAATAATAATTGTTGTTATTGAATTAAGGACTTTGTTTTTGGACTATAGACTTGAATATAGACGATATTGGAATTTTGACCATTATCAAATTTCATAAGCCCAAAGTGATACAGTTTTGACAAAGAGAACTGGTGCAAATAATTGTCAATACCGAGTAAAATTTAATATTGTAAGATTGTATTTTTACTGATGCTTAGTGATAAATTTGGTCGTATTGTCACACCACCTACTAAATGATATATGAACGTTAATATTCGAATTGTTCGATAATAATTGCCGACTAAATTTACACAAAAGTGTCACATAACCGAAATCTTGAATTCTCCTGAGTACCACTAGAATTATTCATTTATAATTGTTATAAGTTAATTAAATTAATAGATATTTATAAAATATTAATTATAATTTTTTTGAAATGGTACTTAGATAAAATATGTCATTGGGACAACAAACCACAAATCATGTGTCAATAAATGTCCGAATCACGCTACACAAGTTTTGAACTTGTGATCTCTCACACCAAAGTCGAATCACTTAACCATTGGGATAATGGTGCTTGTCTTAATTATAAATTTTATTTGATGTGTATTGAACGACATTAAATAGTGTGCATATAATAACACTAATAGATAAATGATATCGATACGAGTTTAAATTGGATTTAAATGCAAAACAACTATTGTTCAATTCTAAGAGTTTTGAGGCTCATTATGGGCTTTCTTAAGTCAGCTATAAGGAAGCAAATAGAGTGCGGCCATTTTTTGGATCAAGGGGAGGATTTTGAATGGCTAAAAGGAGAGAATAGGTAAGAGACAAACAAATATCTTGATCCTACTTTTTCTCTCATATCTTTCCTTTATATAAACCATCTTGTCCTCACTTGAAGATGTGATTTTTTTCCTCTTCTATTTGCTACATACCAAGGTCATCCTCATCCACTCTGAAGCCCCAAAACTCAAACATCAAATTAAAAGTCAATTCAATCGTCGATGGTAAAGCTTTTTGGGAGTTTACAACTTCTGGACTTGGAATTGGATTCAAGGACTTTTGTACATCATTTCAGGTGCGAATTCAAGGCTTTTGTGAAAGGTATATGTAACATATCGATTTTTGTCGGGATCTGAAGGTCGGCATTCTTACGTCTACTGTATCAAATGCCGCATAATCGAATGTCGGAAAACCGAATTGTTAGGGTTAAAAAAAGAGGTAGAAGAAAAAGATAGAAGAAATAAGAAACAGAACAGAAACAATATCAGAATCTCACAATCGCAGCGGAATAACATATAATAAATAAATGAATAATCTTTAAACAAAAGAACTATATCAGTTATTACATTACATCACATTATCAGAGTGTACAACAACAAACAGAGGAAAAGAAATACTATATACTAGGGAATACGCCATGCCATCCAGCTTGCCTCCTGCAACTCCTGAATTCCAGAATATCCTGATAACCTAACTCTAGACTGCCCGTGTGGAAATTGGTGGGCACCCAGAGTTTAGGAAGGAAAACAATAAACTCCAGGTCAGTCATGGGACTGGTGTGAGAACTTAAAACAGTTTATCTTTAAAAATAAACAAAGAAATATTTTAAATTAGATTCGCAATGCTTTTTAGAAAATGAGACTACCATAAGGCCTCCCGTACACACACACAATGCAAACGCAGAATCGGAGGAGATTTCTCCTTATGATAGTCAAATATGCTTGATACGCATTAAAAAGAAACACTTGATATTATTACTAGTGCATAGTGTAGGAAAAATCATTTCGAAAGTAAAGATATAAATCTTAGCCAACATACAACCATTATTGTATGCCTACTATAGCTACCATCCAAACAGTGGGGCGCCACCATAAGTGAATGGAAGGTTCTACAACTAAAACCGTACAAGGTGCGTATTGTTTTATTTGGATTTCCAACAAATGGTAAGGCTAAGGAACTTCCTACTGCCACATGGGATCGCCTCTGGCGGGACGTCCCGAGAACCTAACGTTACGGTTAGATCTCTGCCAACACAAGGCCGGGTAACCCTTGTAACTAGGTAACTACTACACGAATATGCTACCCCCGGTCCCTTTGGACCTTTATCCGAGCGCTCGATAACCAACATCACACAGTAATAAATATCGTGTGTCAACATGAGTAAGTATCTGGGCTCCATACCATGATACCACCCTTTCCAGAAGGAAATGACATACCCCAAAGGGCGCGACCCTCGTAACCTTGCCGCATATTACCGTTTTGACCATTTCCGGGGAATGAGGTCTGACGAAGTCTCATCCACAAAGCTAGGCACAAAGTCACGCTTTCATCAACAAATGATCAATAAATAATCATCACACGGCAACACTCAGCATGCCACATTACCAAATTGAGAATATATCGCTGATAACCTTCAACTACATAACCTCTAAGGGTGTTAAGCTAAGAGAATAAATTCTCCGCCACCAACGGAAATATATTTGAAAGAAATCTGCTTTATATCTCAAAATGTAATGTCAGACACGTAATCATACAAGTCTGTTTCGGGTTCGAACAGAACCGAAGGCACTTCCAAAGAAGCCCTTGCAATCCGGGTATTCACAATCCCGATCGAATTTCCCATCACAAAGGAAATCTCCATACCATAGCTAACAATGCAGAGACAATCGATAGGTCATCCTATCGTTTTCACAAATACCCGGTCTTCAACACCGGTCTTCAATGCTATCCATTACGTCGTATCACTATTTGGAATGGGTAATTCGAATAACGAGCGCAATAATTCAAAAATAAGCGTAGCATTCAATTTCAACCAATTCACAACAAATACCTATTTAAAGGTCAATATTGATAATCGGTTATTTAACTATCAATATGCACAACATCACCCGATTATGAATAATCTTCCCAAATTATTTATTTTCAAAAATATCTTTACAAGATATATTTTCAAAAATATCTTTACAAGATATATTTTCCACACTTCAACCATTTGAAAACAAATTTCAAATCATTTTTCACCTTTCAATCTTTGAAAACAAATTTCAAATCAATTTCCTTAAACGGAAACACTTCCAAATATTTATCCATTTTAAATTTAAAATGGTTCATTTAAATCAATCAAATAAATCCTTACCGATTTATTTTAACATACGTTCCAAATCCGTAAATTTATTTCCACACTTCAAAAGTAAATTAATGTTTATTTTTTAACAAACTTCCCTTTCTTTTATAAATTCCATAGTGATTTACATTTCTAAAATATCTATGAATATACGATTTTCAAATCGATTTCTAATATTCATTTTCAATTTATCTTTAAAAGATATAATCTCAAAACATTTCACTTCATATTGGAAAATCATTTCCATACTTATTTAATAATAAGTAAGTCACCAACCAATTTATTTCCAACACTTGGAAAATATTCAATGTACTTAAATCACAATTAAGTATATAATTTATTTTTTTGGGAAAACATTCTCTTAAACACATTTATTTGAGTCAAAACGAACGTTGTGTAAAACATCGTTACGACAACCCAAAATCACTAGCATAGGGATTCGAAATTAAAATGGATATATAAATCCCAATACTATATAAAACATTTCCTTTCGGAAATCATTTACTATAACAACAGTGTTATAGTCCACCATTTCCATATTTCTCGAAAACGTCTATTTTAACAATGAATGTTGAAATCTATGGTTTCGATACTTATTACAATTTAAAACATCTTTAAATCATTTTAATTCTATTTAAAATATCACTTTCCCAAAGCATTTCTTTAATATATTATTCACTGTCCAAAATCGTGAATATATTTCCTTAACCAAATTCAACCTTTCTACATATTTTATTTTAAAGGATTATCCACTATCCAAAATCATGAATATTCTCCTTCAATAATCTATAATAATTAACTTATCAAAATAAGTCGATTTCGAATTTATAAAACAACGTTTATAAATTCCATTTATACTTTATAACAACTTCAACTTTAAAAAATCACTTTATTAAGAAATTCTATTTATATCTCATTTAAATGCCAAAATCCAATTTATAAGTTAACTACTTATAATCTTTTATTTTACGAAAATCTATTCATTTTAAAATTTCACAATTTATAAATCTATAAATTTCATTCACTTATGAAATCCATTTTTTTAATTTTATTTTAACACTTATAAAAACTCGTTTTATAATTCCAATGTTTTTAATTTATAAATATAAATTTTATAAATCTTTTATATAAATCGTTTATAATAATTCAAAAATCACAATTTTAACCATGTTATAAATTAATCAACTACTTATTTCAAAAATCACATTTTATATTTCACAAAAATCATAATTTTTATAACATAAAAATTATAACGTTTATTTGTTTAAAATGAATCAATTTCAAAATTAGATTTTATTATGAATTTTCAACTTAAATTTTCAAAAATCCAATTTTATTTATTTTCGGCATCTAACGATACCAAAAATATATTCGGCTAAATTTTATCTTTAACGGTCTCAATCACAAAGATAATCACAAAGATTATAAATAGATCAACACACAACATTGAAACCAATTCAATCATTTGAGGAATCCAGTTGGATCCCTCCAACTTGTTTCCCTGCATCCACAGATATTAGCACAATACCAATTCCGCTTCAAGACGGAATATCACGGTATATGGGATTTATAAAATATTATCCGCTATTATGCGACGCAATAGGGTCTCATCCGCTATATAATGCGGGAAAATCAACTTCAAGTACATATATAATACCAATTTCACTTTATGGTGAAATATTCGCGGTATATGTTTTTAATAAATAACCTCCGCTTAATATACGGCGTATAGGGTCTATTTCAAAACAATAGATAGCAATTTATCATCCAAGCATGCAAATCAGCACAATCAAGCAATTTTAAATCTAACTACTTAAAATTTAAATCGAAACTAATTCGATTGAGTGAGAAGTTCTCACCTTGCTTTCAATAACGGTTGCAGTGTTTTATTTCGAATAAAATTAAACGCACGTTTAATTTTACCCAAAAATGTCACTAGCTCCAAACGACTCCAAACCTGTTCCATAGCATAGTGCTCGTCCATACGAACCCAACGCAAGTTGTCTTGTCCAAAACGGACCTCGTATGACAAAGATACAACATTTTAAACATTCACGAATGAATATATACATTAATTAACAATTTCTTTTATTTTTAAACCTAAGATTTAAATCAGGCCGCACGTCTCTATCCTTGCATCCTAACCGTTGCACGCAATCGTCTTCCCCAGGTCGAAGAAAACGCAACCGAACCCATTTTATGTCGTTTGAACCAAATGACGCGACTACCCACGTTGACTTTCAACCTGATCAAACACCGCCACGTGAAGCGCCATGCTCCACTCTACTCTCGCCTATAAGCACGTCGAGCTCGGTTGTTGCATGGCCACGAAAATCACAGCCGATCGGAACACGAACGCGAGAAAAATTCGAGCGATCCACCATTTTGTTTTCAATCAAAGCCGTATGGATTTGTAGAGCTCTCGATGCTCTTCAACTTCGTAGTTGAACGTTTTTGGTAACAGATGATGGATTGAAAGAGATTAATAGAAGGAATTTGGAAGTTTTCGGCCATTGTTTTTTTTTAAAACTGGCGGCTAGGGTTTAATTAGGGTTTGGTTTTGATTTTCTTGCAAATGGAAATAATAGAGTTGCTTATATAGAAATTTCAATGAAAACACTATTCACTCCAAATTTCCGAACTCCAAATCTCACGCGGTGACCGACGTTTCTAGGGTTTACCCCACGTTCCGGACACAATGGAATAGGTTTCGGGAGCCGATTCTTTCATCTGTGTGAGTTACGGCAATAAACGATCGATTTTAAATTAAACCGATTAAACGATTTTCTATGCGTTTTGGCTTGCCCCGGACGAACGGTAAATCCGATTGACACAAAATTTGAAATCTTACAATAATATCGTATTAAGGATTTGATGAAACTGGTTTCGTCAAAATCCGAGACCGTTTGAAAAATGACTATTTTAACTCGTCAATTTAAATATTAAAATATTCAATTTTCACAATTTAACTTTTAGTTCAATTTTAAAAGTTCTATAACATCGTTCTAACTTCAATATGATTAAATGAAATTTTACAAATCAATTTTAATCATTTTAAACCCAATATTCAATTATTTCTGAAATTTAAAATATTAAATTATCGATTTAATTATCCAATTAAATCCAGACATTCGAAATAAAATTTGTTTGACTTACAAATCTTACTTGTTAATATTTAAATTCAACTAAATATAAAAATTTTAATCAATAGAAATTATGGGTCGTTACAGTATAATTCCTAAAGCAAATTGAAATGCAAAATGGTAAAAATAGAAAAGGTAAATCAACAACTGCTCCTCCTAAAGCAAATACAGGGAGCCAAAGTAAGATTAAATAATGAACATTGTTTCTTGGAATGTTAGGGGTTTAAATGCTAAGAATAAACAATTCGAAGTGATTAAATTCCCAACAAAATATAAGCCATCTATAGCTGGCTTACTTGAAAATAAATTAAGTAGTGTACATATTGAGAAACTGGGGCACATGCTGCAAAGTAACTGGAAACTAATTGATAACAACGACTGTGGCAGTAAAGGTCGTATTCTCATTGTCTGGGATTCAAATATTTGGAAGTTTCATATTGAGAAAAAATCATTCCAACATATTTCTTTAACAGCTGAAAGCACTGGTGGCTTTAAATGTAGAATATCATTTGTTTATGCCAGTAATTTTCTTAAAGATAGAAATAAATTATGGGAAGAATTAATTGATGAATCTGGATATGTGAACTCCCCATGGATCATCCTAGGAGACTTTAATAATATTTCATCTCCATCAGATAAAAAGGGTGGATCAGTTGTTCCTTTTAACCAAATGACAGGATTTAACAATTGCATCTCTAGAGTGGGTTTAATGGAACTACCTATCATAGGTTTTAAATACACTTGGAGGAAGAAAGGGATAGCATCAAAAATTGATAAAGTCCTTTGTAACCACTTATTAATGGGATCTAATCTAGGGATTACATCTTTTGGGGTTTCTAATGCTATCAGTGACCACATTCTAATTTTTATTAGTTTTAATAAAGAGGCCAAAACTCATCAAAACACTCCATTTAGATATGTGAACTCATGGCATCTGAGAGAAGGATATATGACTTGTTTTCAAAATGCTCTTGATAGCTATCAGTCAAACAACCCTATTACCAAGCCTCAAAAACGCACAAGTTCATTAAATTCATTAAGGAATGTAAATCCAAGCTGAAAGAATGGAATCTCAAGAATAACATAGAGGGTAACCTGATTAGACTTCATGAAGAAGAATATCATAAATGCCTTAAAGATTTTGATGCTAACCCCACAAACACACTCTTATTCGACAAACTTAGCAATGCATATAACAATGGAAAATCCACAATGAGGCAGAATTTTTAAAATCAAAACAGAAAGCAAAAATTAACTGGGTGACAGAAGGAGACTCGTGCATGAAATTCTTTCATGCAAAGATGTCACAAAGAAGGTATATTAACAACTGGAACCAGGTAATTATGAGCAATGGGGAAATCATTCAAGAGGCTGAAAAAATTGAATATGAGGCTATAAGTTATTACACTAACATTTTTCACTCCACACAGCCTCTACCTAATGATTTTCCTGATATCCAGTGCATGAGCAATATAAATGATAGGGGCAGAACTAAACTTACCTCTAGAATAACAATTGAGGAAGTCCAAAAAGCTATTTTTTCAACCTCAAATGATAAGAGTCCTGGACCTGATTGATTCACAGCAAAATTTTATAAAATACATTGGAATGAGTTGAAATATGATATTCTGGATTTAATACAAGAAGTTTTTGACACAGGCAGAATTGAAAAGGTGCTAAATCATACTTTTATTACACTAATGCCTAAAATCAAACAGCCTATTTGTATCTCTGATTACAGACCTATTGCATGTTGTAATGTCTTATACAAAATCATTTCCAAAATCATATGCAATAGAATAAAGCCATTCTTCCTAATATCAGAAAACAAAACAGCTTTCATTCCAGGAAGATACATTGCAGAAAATGTCCTGCTTGCGCATGAGCAAATTAGACAGTTCAATAGAAAGGGAAGTGATAGAATGTGTATCAAGATTGACCTTCAAAAGGCTTATGATATGATTAACAGGGAGTTTGTGTGTCACATGCTGAAAATGATGGGTTTTCCCTATAGCCTGATCAAACTTATCAGAAAATGCATCACATCCCCTACTTACTCTATTATTGTAAATGGTAGTCCAAGAGGTTTTATTCACAGTAACAGAGGGTTGAGACAGGGAGACCCTCTCTCCCCTTATCTTTTCTGCATAGCTATGGAATTTCTATCTTTGATGATGTATAAAGCATACAAGACTGGTAATATACAACCAATATATAATCAAGATCCTTGTGTCACTCACCTTTTATATGCAGATGATCTCATGATTTTTTCTAAAGCTAAGCTTAAAAATGCTAAAGCTATTAAAGTCATGTTACAGAAGTTAAAAGATTTGGCAGGACTAAACATAAACAACTTGAAATCTAAAGCTTATTTTAGCAGAGGGGTGACCAATAGAAATTTTCTGATCAACATGTTGAGTATGAAAGAAGGAACACTGCCTATTAAATATTTGGCAGTTCCTCTTTCACATAATTACATTCACTACAATGATTGTGGAAATCTATTTGACAAGATACAAACCAGAATGAATGGATGGGACTGCAAACGTCTATCTATGGCTGGTAAGATCGAACTGATACACTCTGTTATCACACCTATGATTCTGTACTGGATGATGATATACCAACTTCCTATTGCTACTATCAATAAAATTAATAAGATATGTGCAAATTTTGTATGGGGTGGCAAAACCCATAAAATTGCATGGGACATCTTATGCAGACCGAAACTTGAAGGAGGGGTGGGCTTGAGAAATTTTGAGGACATTAGAACCGCTTCTGCTCTTAAACTACTGTGGCATTATATTCACAACAACAATCTGTGGTCTAAATGGATGAGAAATAGATACTGCAAAGAAAAACACTTCTGGACTATGGAAATCGATAATAATAGTTCATGCACCTGGAAAACTATCCTTAAGCATAGGCAAAAAGGACTACAACATATTCATAGGAGCATATTAGACGGTCAAGACACACTGTTATGGCACGACCCATGGATTAACAATGAATTATTAGTCAATATTCTTGGATGGGATGCTCTTGGATTATATGGTGGAGACAATCTGAAGGTTAGCAGTATAATACAAAATAACTCCTTAAGGCCACATATACTTCATTTTACTAGTCAAGTAAACCAAATCAGTGAAGTAAAAATGTCTACTACTCATGACTCTAACTATTGGAGCTGGAACAACAAACCAAATGGATTCAATTTTTACTCTGCATGGAATAGTTCAAGAATACTTTCTCAGCCTAATAATTGGACTAAAATTATATGGAACTGCTGTAACAGTCCTAAAATGAGTTTATGTGCATATAAAGTTATCTTAAATAGAATTCCAACTAAAGACAAATAGATGGAATGGGGTTTCTCTATAGATCCTACATGTGTACTATGCAAACGCGAACCAGAAAATAGAAATCACCTGTTTTTCCAATGCACATACTCGGCGTATCTCTGGACTCGAAGTAAATTGAAGCTAGGTATGAATAGGAACAGCTTGATGTTGATTGAAGAGGAAGCGACTGATTTGTACAACTTGTTCAATACTGAAAACCAAATCAAAGACCTTGCCTTTTGTAGTTTTGTTACGATTATCTTCCATATTTGGAGAGAGAGAAATGCTAGAATCCATGAAGGCAGAGAGACTGATAAGATTCAACGATGGAACTATGTGGAAATTGATGTCAAATACCTGATGACGAAAAGCAAGAAGAAGACTAAGAGAACTAAAGAAAATGAGGAAATTTTAGAGAGGTGGGGCATTGACTTAGTGGATAACGGTTAAAGTTGTTGTCTGTTTTCCTGGGTAGATAGGATTTGCTCTGTATTGTTATAGTATTGGACGCATTTGTATGCACTGTTGGGTAGGTTTAATTTGTTTTGTATGTGCACTGTAGCTGATTTGTAAATTATTATATTAAGTGATATATTAATAAAGCACCGCACTCTTTTTTCCATACTAGTTATCACATTGATAACTAGTAAGGTTTTTAATGAGGCGGTTTACCCAGTTTCAAAAAAAAAATAGTATAATTCCTCATTTGCTATTATATATGAATGTTTATACATTTATCATGTCTTATGTTACTTTAATTAGATATCAATATTTTTAATCGGTATATCGATATGATGTCACATGTGGTTGTTATATATATATATATATATATATATATATATATATATATATCTGTGCGTGCGCATATACACACATATTTATATATATTAAAAAATTATATGTATATTTTACTAAATGCTCACATCTTAAATAAAGTTTAAGTTTTTGAATAAAATAACATTATGCTTGTATTTATCCAAAATCCAAGTTTAAAAGTATAAGATTATGTAATGTATGTTTTAAATTATATATTTACACACACGTACACCCACACATAATGCTTTAAGGAAAAAAAATGTATATAAATATATTTTATATAAATGTAATTATTAATTTAATTTAAAATTGGACATACAATTAAAATACATATATGTATTTATGTGTGTGTGTGTGTATATACACACACTTACAAATAGTATAAAAATCTTGTATAAATTTTAAATATATGTACATTTACTGTACCTTTTGTTTTTGAAAATTTAAAAAATCTTTTTTTATTTCAAAATTTTCATACATATTTAATGTAAAATAGTAATTGTTTGTAAAAAATTATTACACACACACACACACATATATATATATATATATTCATATTTAGTTAGAATAATTATGTACATATTTATGTCATATATAAATTACTTCAAAATTAAAAAAAATCCTTATAGATTTCACATGATATTTTTTGTTTATTTGAAATTATTTTGCATACTAATATTTAATATAAGTTTTTAATTTAATTATATTTATATAAGTAAGAATAAGCACACATACTTATACATACATACATACATACATACATACATACATACATACATACATACATACGTATATGTAGAAGTGTTTTATATAAATTTATTTAAAATTAGCATTTTGTAATATATACACAATTACATTTACATACAAGTATTAACATTTTATTTTTTGCGTACATGCACACTCATAGATACATACATACTTATACATATACATATACGTATACATACATATATATATTTGGACTATACATTTGTATACAAAAGGGGCTAGCATATCTATTGTATTGTAAATCCCAGTATCTATACACAAGCATGTCAAACTAAGTACGCTATAAATTAGTGCACATGCACTTAAATACAAATGTATTTATGATAAACATATCTACTATATAATATAAACTACACAAAATAAAATATTATTTATAAAATAAATAAAATATTGATTTTATTTTAAACAAAATTTAGAAAAGTCTAGTATAAATTTAACCTACATAGGTCTAATAAAGATCTAAAAGATAAAAAGTTGAAATTTACCCAATTACTCCATAGCGTGATAGCTCAGTTCCAATAATGGTATTGGTGACAAATAACCTATATAGTCTATATTAGCATTATTAGGGAAAACTTATTAAAGCCTACTTATTAAGAAGGGTGTCTAGAAAAGTAGCGTCTAAGTTAGGTTTGGGTAATCAAGTACTCAGCCCTACCTGACTAACGCCTATCCCGCAAGGATGAGGTAAGCTCGAAGGTTATCTGTAACACCCTATTTTTAGTTTAACATAATTTAGAAGATTTATTTAGATAGATTAAATAGAATAATATAATGGGACATGAGGATGATATTTGATAATTAACTAAGTCGGGCCTTAACTAATTAACTAATAAGATTGTATTTTATACTTAACATAGGATAGAATAAATGAGAAGGGGAAAGTAGGAATAGATCTTTCCCCTAAACCCTCCCCTCCTATACATTTCTCATTTTTATAATTATAAACAATCGAAATAAAACGTTAGAGAGGTTGGCCATTAATCAAGGTAGAGAAGGGGAAATCCAGGGATTCAAAAAAGGAAATAGCCTAGGGAAACTAATCTTCATCATCCAATTTAAGGTGAATAATAATTAACCATCTCAATTATTTATACTTTATTTCAGTTATGGATAATTTCTGAATTGAGTATGATGATATTATCCTGTTATAATTGTTTATGTCATTAGTTGGATATAATAAAGATTTATGGAATTTTACTGAAAATTATTTAGATGGCTTTTAAGGGTAAAACCTAAGTTTTTGATCTCTAATTGATTTGATTTTATGATATGTTGCATAAAACATTACTTTGGAGACACGTTTTTAATTCCATAACTTTTCAAGTTAAAACAAATATTTTATGAATTTCTTGAGGAAATATTGTTTATTTCGGGTTTCAATTATTAAAAATAATTAAATTGTATTTTGGCCTCAAAAATTTTATATATGAAAGAATACAACAATGCAGATTTATTTTTATTTACGTGGATTTTTCCAGGGTGATTATGAATTTCTATGAATTTATTATGCTAAAAAGCATTTAAATTAATACTAATTAAGGTTACTAATTAATTAAATCGATTAAAGTTAATGGAAGTATAAAACTGACTTGCAACAGTTTTCTGAAAAGAAATTGGTAAAGTTTGTTTTCAAGCAGAAGAAATTTGATAAGGAATAAGAGTTGGTAAAAAAATTGCTTTTAATAAAAATAAACTAGTTTTTATAATAATTACGAGAATGCCACTGATCTGCGGCATTCCCATGACATTCTGCATTAGCAATAGGTGGTATCACTTTATAGTTGTAAGTGATATCAGAGTAAGCAGCATTGACATGAAACAATGCATGTGACTTAAACCGTAAGTATGTGATGCATTGGTTTATGCATCCGACATTGTCATTATGGAAATATCGCATCCGTGGGTATATGAGATATTAATGCCGTGAGTTATAAATGTCGTTAGTTTTCACCATTATTAAAATAATGTTGTAAGTCATCAATTTCAGTATCAATCTATTTTACGGCAATGCTGCGGTTAGTTTTTGTATGTATGCGACATAATAGCCGAAGTGCCTTGCTTTCGTCATCTTTAGATTAATGTTGCAAGTATTCTTTCCGGCATAGGGTTTTGATGCCTGGGTTTATCAACGTCAGCATCCTATATTTCATTGTTTTTGGCAATAAAGTTGTGTGACATTAACGTCGTATTTCTTTTATGTCGACACTAAGGTATTGCTGGTCGAGATTGTCATGTTCTATGTTAACTAAAGCTATGTTTTAAGGGCGTGATAACCTATTAAGTATGTCGGCAACCTTATATTTTAACTTGAAATTTTTATATACTTAAGGAAATTTAAGTTTTGTTTTCTAACCTTGGATAGAGGTTTGACATCGCTATTGCGGCTGAATGCCATAAGTATTCTATTTTGCTATATTAATGGTAGTAAGCCATATGCTTCATGATTTTGAAACATAAAATATTGGGGATACCAATATATTATGTTTCTATGCCATAAGTTTATGAATCTGACATTATTTATTAGGGGAACCAACGTGTATTATATTTTACTTTCCAACTATTTTATAATTTCGACATCACATATATTTGGCTACCAATGTGTATTGTTACAACATGCTATGAGTTTATGGATTTGTCAACCTAGTTGGGGATACTTATAGGCATAGGTTAGGCATTTGGGTAAATAAGATTAATTATGAATTAAATTGATAAGTGATGGGTTCATAATCATTCTAGGAAAACTATGGAATATGTGATGGATAGTCCACATAATGCCAGAGATGAATAGTCTTTATATGGTAAATAAAAGGTTTGTAATCTTTCTGGAAAAATTATAATATGTGAGATGGATAATCCATGTAGTTTAAATGAATGAAACATGTGCAATTGATAGTCCATATAATTTTAAATAGTTAAACTATATACGATGGGTAGTCCATATGGTAGGGTAGATAATCCATATAATGTGTGTGCGTATATATATATATATATATATATATATATATATATGAGATGGGTAGTGCACATAAATATAAGTCGAATAGTCATTTGAAGTTAAGACATATATATGAAATCCAGATAGATAGGCAAATAAATTGAGATGGGTAGTCCATTGTATGTTGCATGATTGCAAATGTTTATTTATTATGTTCTAGCCATTGTGGATGCAGGAGCATAATATATGGTCAACATGTTTTGGTTAAGGTACCAGCGAGGGGAAAACCCCGTTTCGCTCAATGGTGTGGTCTCACTAGATATTGATTTTGGTTTGAGATGGTAGGTTATTGTTCACACTAGACCGTTTGTCTGACCTGAAGTTTTTGTTTTTTCGTTAAATTCTTGGGTGTTCATTTGATTAGGCCAAGAGTTGGGTTTTCAAGTTTTTTAATTAATGAATAGCTTCTAGGGACGTGCAGGAGGCAAGCTAGCTATTACTAAGAACCTTTATTTTCCACTATATCGTATTATCCGCTTGAAATGAATGTAATGGAAATCGTATAATTGCCAAGCAGTCATCGACCAAGGGGGCATCTTATATGTCATGCTTGGACTATTTTGTAATAATTATATTTTCTCTGAACATGGGATTGAATGAGATTATGTACTGAATATGAAATCCTATTTGTGAAATGAAATATGAAAGTTTATTATTAAATAGTGTTTGAAAAGTTTTATATTCATGTGCTTCTATTATTATTGATATGATTAACATAGCAGAATTTTATAATCAGAAATTAATCCATGAATGACTGCAGCATCCGTAGCACTTAGTTTTGAGCCTCAAAATGGGAGATGTTACATTTTGGTATCAAAGCATGAGTTTATGTAAAATTTAAAAGATTAAAAGATTTTGCAAACATAATCCAATTAATCGAAGAATAAGATTGGGGTATAAGATAACACTATACTCGGGTAATTGTATTTGCTATATATAAGTTTGTATTCTCCCCTCTCTCTTTGACCATTCTTCAATATCTTATTAAGGCTCATACGTAGATTAAGAGAGAGCAATATATGGAAGCAGGAAATGGAAGTGGTGAATTTAGGTTGAGGAAGCAGTATAACCAATGGAAATGTTCGATCCAATACCATAAGGAACCACAGTCGACATGCAAATGCTAACCAAAATGCAAATGCTGATGTAGGTGTTGGAACCCTACCAGTAGATATAGGGACTATGTATCAGTTCTTTTGTCAACATGATGCAAGCGGGAGTTGCCGCTGGTTTGGCTAGAGGTAATGTTGTTAATGTGGGAGAAGCTAGTCCCATGGTGCTAGTTGGCAATAACTATGCTAAGCTAAACAATGATTATAATAGCTTTTGAGGAAAGTTCTTGGAACTGAAGATGTTATTGACGTAGAGAACTGGCTATTGCACTATGAGATGATTTTTGCTGATCTAGGGAACGACGAGTAGAAAAGGAGATTATCTTCTAGGATGTTGCAAGAAGCAACACTGTACTGATGGAACGTGGTAATCGTAGGTGTACCAAAAGAAGAATTGACTTGGGCTGAATTTCATAGGAGATTGAGGAGAGGTTCTTGTCTAAAGTAGCCAAGTCAACCTTGCTTAGGAAATTTGCTGATTTAATGCAAAGAGAGATGTCCATACTAGAGTATGCTACTAAGTTTGATGACTTGTCTCGATACGGATATACCACCATTGATATTGTGATTAAGAGGATGAGAAGTTTATCCGGAGGTTAAGGCTGGAGATTGCTAAGGTAACTATGCCATATCTCAAGGATCCATCAAATATAGTGGTGGAGATGGCAATAAGGAATGAAGAAAAGCTTTCAACTTTTAGGAAGGACAAATTAGGAGAAACTCAGAGTTCTCAAAGTAAGAAGAGAAAGTTCTTCAAAAGGAAGAGAGCTTAAAAGGGTGGAGCTGCCAAGAAAGGAAAAGTGGATATTATTTTTTTACAAGTGTGATAAGAAGGGGTACTTGCTAATGAGTGTCGATCTGGTGATGGTAAGACGGTTGTAAGGAAGAAGAACGTGAAGTGGTTCAACATTGACCAGGTGGGGCATTATGAGAATAAATGTTTATAAGTAGCCAAGGCATAAAAAGGGAAGGTATTTGCTTTGGAGCAATCATCTTCTAGGCCAACAAAATAGGAGAAGGGAAAGTCTATGATGGGAGGTATGCTTTTGATTCATGGCATACCTAGTAGAGTGTTGTTAGATACTAGTGCATAATATTCTTTTATCTCCCAGTGTTCGGTAAATAAGTTTGATTTAGAACCATCATACCTTGTTATTTCCTTAAGGGTCGCAAATCCAATAGGAGGGTATGCAACTCATGGGATGAGATGTGACCATCTAAAATTTGATCTGTTTTGTCATACTTTTGTTGTACTTTGTTTGATTTTGTGGGATTTCGGATTATTTTTGGTATGAATTGGTTGAGTATATATGATGCTAGTGTATTTTGCTAGGAGAGGAAAAAATCTTTAAGACAACCTGATAGTAGTGATCGAATTATATACTCAACTAAAAATTCGAGTTAATATGTTTGTGCTTTATTGGGTGCAACAGAAATGGAAGATTAGTTAAGTCAGGTTTTGTTTGTACGAGAATTCACGTATATTTTTGAGCTAGTAACAGGACTACCGCCAAAATGAGCTATTGAGTTTCCTATAGATCATGTGCCTGAACTTGAACCCATAAGTATACTTCCTGCAGAATGAAACCTACTAAGATGAAAGAGTTAAAAATGCAGCTGGTGGACTTAGATGGAAGTTTTTTATTAGACTAAGCAGTTCGCCTTGGAAAGTGACCGCGGTGTTCGTGAAGAAACCGGATGTGTCGTTGAGAAGGCATATATATTATCATAAGCCGAATGAGAAGGCGATGGAGAATATAAATTCTTTGTCGAGAATTAATTCTTTATCTAATCAGTTGAATGGAGCCAAAGTGTTTTTCCAGTTGGATTTGGCAATAAGGTCTCATCAACTGAGGGTAATGGAGGATAGTATTCCTTTGGCGGTGTTTCGAACAAGATATGGTTCGTATGAGTGGTTAGTAACACTATTCGGATAGATCAATGCACAAGATTTTTTGTAGATTTTATGAACCCAATTTTTCGAGAGCACTTGGATATGTTCGCGTTAGAATTCATTAATGACATTTTGATATATTCTAAGGATGAAAGAGATTACGAGATTCATCTTAGAATAATGCTTTAGGCGTTGAGGCGGCATCAACTAAAAGGAAAAATTTCCAAGTGACATTTTTGGAAGAGGGAAGTGAAGTTTTTTGGTCATGTTGTTTCAGAGGAAAGGTTGTCTGTGGATCTAGCTAAAATTCAAGCTGTAGATATTTGGAAGAGACCCAAGGCGACGACCGAGATAATGAGTTCTCTTGGATTAGATGGCTATTACTGGATATTCATTAAGGATTTCTCTCAGATGGCAGCACCTTTAACTGAACTGATTAGAAAGGACGTAAAGTTTATTTGGTCTAGTAAATTTGAGGAAGCGTTCCAGAAGCTAAATCATTTATTGATAATGCGCCCCTGTTAGGTGTGCCAGATGGTAATCAGGATTTGGTGGTGCATACAGATGCGTGTGGAATAGGTTTTGGAGTTGTGCTCATGCAAAGTGGTAAATTGATTGCCCTCGCTTCTCAATATCTCAGACCACATGAATTTAGGTATCTGACTGATGATTTGGAATTGGATACTATAATCATTGCTTTGAAGGTATGGAGACACTATTTTTTAGAAGAAAGATTCGAGCTATATATGGATCAAAGCCATTGAGGTATTTATTCTCTTATAAAGAGTTAAATATGAGACAGCAGAGATGGCTAGAGCGTAGCAACGTATGACTTCGGTATTGAGTATATGCTATGGTAAGGAAATAAAGTTATTGATGCAATTAGTAGAAAACATCAAAATGTGGTGGTGGTTATATTGGCAGAATGGAAGGATATAAAAGCATTGACTACTTGTAGCGTGTAATTAGGACTAACTGCTAGTACCTATGCAGTTAATTCCCGGCTATTATCCCGTTATAACCCTGCTATATCTCATAGCGGATTTCTACCGCTACGATATTTCCATATAGCCCCAATTATAGCCTTTCCGCTTTAAGCCCCGCTATTTCCATTATATCCCATTATTCCCATTATATTCTTCTATTTCCGCTATATCTTCTTTAAAATAAATGAATTAAAAAATGACATTTATACATTATAAAAATTATGAAATTAATTATTTAATTAAATTTTTAATATATTTTCAGGAAGGAAATTACTTTAATATTCTACTAAATGCAATTATGTTACATAATATTTTTGCATTTATTTACAGTATATTCGTACATGTTTTTATTTAAAATTATTTATGTATTGAGAACAGTTCAATTAAATGTTAAATTTTCATTTAATTGCCATTATATATTTGTGAAAACATTAAGTACGAATTTTTTATGCTATTTTGGAGTCATTCGCTATATCCCGCCATATCCTCGTTGTATCCCCGCTATGACTTTTTGCATCTCCGCCGCATTGAATCTGCCGAGCGCTTTAACTGCACAAGTTAATACTAGTCAGAGTACCGCCATGTAGACATGTCTAGAAGTTCGACTAGTATTGATAAAGGACAGTTTCTAAGAAAAGAGATGATCCACTGCTAGCAAAAAGGATTAGAAGATTAAAAGGTGGAACTAAGATTGGTGATTAAATTGATTTTAGTCTTGACTAGAATGGATGGTTAAAAAAGAAGGGATGCTTGTGTGTTCCCGAAGTTGGTGACCTAAGGAGAGAAGTTCTTAGGGAATGTCATTGATCAAAGTTTCTGTTCATCTTGAAGGAACTAAGATGTATCAGGATATAAAGAGGAGTTTCTCCTAGGAAGGTCTGAGAAGGGATGTTTGGCTTATGGGTAAGGCAACGTTTGAATTGCCAACAAGTGAAAGCTAAGCATCAAAAGCCAGTTGGTTTGCTTCAGCCTTTAGATGTACCAGTTTGAAAATAGGATTCTATATCCGTGGATTTTATTGACAGGCTACCAAGCTCGAATAAGGCAAATGAGAATTTTTGGGTTATAGTGGATAGACCGACTAAGAGTGCACATTTCATTTCCGTTAAGTCATCTAGGATGGTACCTGTATTGGCTAAATTGTTTATGAAGGATACTATTAGACTACATGGAATTCCTAGTAGTATAGTTAGTGACGGAAATACTTTATTCACTAGTGAGCTCTAAAAGATTTTATAGGAAGTGTTAGGTAGCAAGCTTTAGATGAGTACCATTTATCACCCATAGATGAATGGGTAGAGAGAGAGAGATAGTCAATAAGGTACTTGAAGATTTATTGAGAGCTTGTATACTAGATTTTGTTGGGTCATGGGAAAATCATTTGCATTTAGTTAAGTTTTTCTATAATAATATTTATCATACTAGTATAGGAATAGTGCCTTTCGAAGCTTTGTATGGAAGGCCATACAAATCACCAGCATGTTGGTTGGAGACCAAACACAAATTGTTTTTGATCCTGGTATAGTGAGAGAAACCACATAAAAGATTGAGTTGATCTCCACATGGATGAAGGAGGCTCAGTTTAGGTAGAAAAGTTACATGGATAAGAGGTGTAGGTTTAGATTTCTCAGTTAGAGATCATATTTTCATTGAGGTATCACCAATGAAGGGAGTAGCATCATTTGGAAAGTCAGGAAAACTGGCACTAGATATGTTGGTCTGTTTCCTATTATAGAGAGGATTGGTAAGCTCGCGTATCGAGTGAGGAATTGAGTAGTTTGGTAGAAGTCCATAATGTTTTCCACGTTTCTCATCTTAGGAAGTATGTGCATGATCCAGAGAATACTATACTGCATTAAAAGATTTAGTAGAACTGGATATGACTTTTGTTACAGCGAGAGATGAGAAGAAACTAAGGAACAAGACTGTCAGATTGGTGAAAGTCCAGTGGAGCAACAACGAAAAAGACTGTACTTAGGGGACAAAGGACATGATTAGGGTTACCTATCCTGAGTTGTTATGAGGGTAAGTTTTATAATTGTTATATAGACTTTAAAGCTAATAGGATATACTAACATTGTTTATTGCAGTTGTTTGCATGTTTGATATACTTTTTTGCATGTTCCTGAATGAATTTCGAGGATGAAATTCTTTAAGGAGAGGAGCCTGTAACATCCTTAATTTTAGTTTAATATTATTCAGGAGATTTAATTGGATAGATTAAATAAAATAATATAGTGGGACATGTGGATGAAATTTGATAATTAATCAGGTCGAGCCTTAACTAATTAACTAATAAGATTGTTTTAAATTTAACATATGAATGTATAAATGAGAAGGGGAAAATAGAAATCGATCTTTCCCTTAAACCCTCACCCTCCCATTCATTTCTCATTTCTACAATTACAAACGATCAAAAGAAAATGCTAGAGAGGTTGGCTATTAATTAAGGTAAAGAAGGGGAAATCAAAGGATTCAAAAGGGAAAAAGCCTAGGGAAACTAAACTCCATCACATATCAACTCCATTATCCGATTTAAGGTGAATAATAGTTAACAATCTTTATTATTTATGGTTGATTTCTGTTATGGATAGTTTTTGAATTGATTATGTTGATATTATCATGTTTGATTGTTTATGGCATTATATGGATAGAATAATGATTTAAGGAATTTTTATGAAATTATTTAGATGGGTTTTAAGGATAAAAACTATCTTTTTGACCTCTGATTAATTTGATTTTCTATTATATAAAACATTATTTTTGAAATGGGTTTTTAATTTCATAATTTTCCATGCTAAAACGAGTATTTTATGAATTTCCTAAGGAGGAAATAATTTTTTTGGGTTTTAATTATTGGAATAATTAGATAATTATCTTGACCTTGAAATTTTTATATATAAAAGAATACATCAATTCAGATTTTTTGTGATTTTTTGGGATGTTTCCTTAGTTTTTATGAATTTCTATTTATTTATTATACTAGAAAAGAATTTAAATTAATATTAATTAAGGGTATTAATTAATTAAGTTGATTAATGTTTTTGAAAGTTTAAAACTGACTTATAACGGTTTTTTGAAATAAATTGGTGAAGTTTTTTTTTCAACCAATAGAATTTGACAAGGAATAAGAGTTGGTAAAAAGAAATTGGTTTTACTAGAAATAAAATAGTTTTTACAATAATTACGACGATGTCACCGGCATTCGCATGACATTCGGCATTAATAATAGGTGGTGTCACCTTGCAATTGTAAGCGATATTGATGTGGGTGACATTGACATGAAACAATGCATGTGATATGTATATCATAATTATGTGATCATTGGTTCATGCATCTAACATTGTCGTTATAGGAATACCGCATCTTGTAGGTATATAAGATAGTTATGTCATGGGTTATCAATGCCGATAGTTTTTAGCATCATTAAATTAATGCTTCAAGTCACCAATTTTAGTATCAATCTTTTCTAGTAGCAATGATGCAATTAATTTTTCAATGTGTGCGACATAATAACTAAAGTACCATGTTTTAGGCATCCTTAAATTAATGCTGCAAGTATTATTTTCAACATAGAGTATTGATGCTAGGTCTATCAACTTCGGCATCCTATATTTCATTGTTTTTGGCAACAATGTCGTGTGGCATCAACGATGTATTTCTTTATGTGGGCATTAAGGCCTTGCTGGTTGAGATTGTCATGTTCTACGTTAACTAAAGCTATGTTTTAAAGGCGGGATATCCTGTATCTTAAGTATGTCATCAACCTTATGTTTCAGCATGAAATTTTTTCATACTTAAGAAATTTAAATTTATTCTTCTAAATGTGGATAGAGGTTTGACATCATTATTGTCGGATGAATGTCGTAAGTCTTCTATTTTTCTATGTTGATATCGATAAGCCATATGCTTCATTATTTCAACATTACTCATTGGGGGCACTGATGTTTTATATTTCTATGTGCGGGAAGTTTGTGAGTCCGATATTACTCATTAGAGACACCGATGTGTATTATATTTGACTTGCTCTTTTTTTATAATTCTGACATCACATATGTTAGGCATACCAACGTGTAATGTTGTGACATGCTACAAATTTATTGGTTTGTCTACCTAATTGTGGGTACCAATAGGCATTGGTTGGGAATTTGGGTGAATAAGATTAATTATGAATTAAGTTGATAAGTGATGGGTTCATAGTCATCTTAGGAAGAATCTGGAATGTGTGATGGATAGTCCACATAATGCTTGAAATGTATAATCCCTATATGGTTAATGAAGGGTTTATAGTCATCGTAGGAAAACTATGATATGTTTGATGGATTGTCCACATAGTTTAAAATGAATGAAACATGTATGATAAATAGTCCACATGATTTTAAATGGTTAAACTATATGTGATGGGTAGTACATATGGTAGGGGATAGATAATCCATATATTGTATGCGTGTGAGATGGGTAGTTCACATAAATATAAGACAGATAGTAAGGAAGATAGTAAGATGAAAGTGAGATGGATAGTCAAATAAATTGAGATGGATAGTTCATTGTATGTTGCATGATTGCAGATGTTTGTTTATTATGTTCTAACCATTGTGGATGCAGGAGCACAATATATAGTTGGTATGTTTTGGTTAAGATACTAGTGAGGGGAAAACCTATTCTGCTCAACGACGTGGTCTCACTAGAGATATCTATTTTGGTTTAAGATGGTGGATTATTAGTCACACCAAATTGTTTGTCTGACCCTAAGCTTTGTTTTCCCCTAACTCTCCATGAGTGGGGATTTCAGGTCTTCTAGTTAGATGAATAAGCTTTCTGAGACATGCATGAGACAAGCTAGCTATTACTCGAATCTTTTAGTTTTCGTTGTGTCGTTTTATCTGCTTGATTAGATGTAATGGAAAATTGTGTAAATTCCAAGTATTAGACTTCGATTGATCAAGGGGCATCTTCATATGTTGCTCTTGGATTATTTTTAATAATTATATTTTCTTTAAACGTGGGATCGAATGAGATTATGTAATGAATATGAAATCTTACTTGTGAAATAAAATATGAAAGTTTGTTATTTAATAGCGCATGAAAAGTTTCATATTCATATGCTTTTGATATTATTGTTATGATTAACATAGCCATATTTTATCATCGAAAATTAATAGTATGGATGAGTACAGTATTTGTTGCACTTGATTTCGAGCCTCAAAATAAGGGATGTTACATTATCCCTAATAGAAAGGCCCAATTTGAATTAAGTCATTGACTAATTTCAAAATTATTTTGAAATCAAAATAAAAAAAATTAAATTTAAAAAATTAAATTTAAAATAATAATTTTTTATAAATGTTTTAGTGTACATTTTCAATTTTTTTTTAAAATAAAAATAAAAATTCAATTTGAAAGTTAAACCTAAAATAAAGCACATATATAAAACTTATAATATAATTTTTCAAAGAAAATGCTATTAAATTAATTTTGGAAATATTACTTATTAATAAGATTAATAAATATTATTTATTAATAAGGTTAATAAATAAATGAAAAATTAATTAAGTCAATTAATTAAATATATATACGTTTATAATGTATATAATGATATATTTTATGTTGTCTTGAATTGTTTAAGATAATATGAGTATACATGCATATACAAAATGATTTTTAAAATTAATAAAATTTAATTAAAACTATTTAATTAAATAAATTAATTAAACTTAATTAATAAATTAAAATACATATATGTAAGATATGTGTTCATTACAATAAAGGTTATAGTGTATATATATTTGATTAAATATGTTATAATTGAATAATATGATAATTAATTAAAGTGATGATTAATTAAATAATATTTTGATCAATATAATGTTTTACATAAAATATTATACAAGTTAAATAAAATATAAAAGTTATATGAAAATAAAACATATATAATATAAATGTATAAACTATATGTAGAACATTAAAGAAACCTTAGATAAAAGGAATAAATACATACATAACAGTACGTATATGTGATTTCTAATACGTCCAATAATTGAACCACGAGGGTATTTCATAAAAAAATACATTATTTCATAAATCGATGTCACTTAATTAAATATACTGAAGATTATGAAGCTTTAATATAAGTTTCGTTCCCTACCATTTATAAATTAATAAATTACTTGTATAATCTCTGGTTGTTGAGCAAACTCAAGCTAGAGATGTTATGTGTAGCATTATTACTATATTGACTAGACCAAGTAAGATAACTATATGTATTTGTTGAGCAAACTCAAAGTACATGTACTATACATAGACCCTCATGAAGTGGTAGTATGAGTGAATAATTTCTTCTGATTTGTTGAGCAAACTCAAGGTCGGAATGATTTTAGGACAACGAACCGTGGGTTAGGAGCTGTATATGATACAAACGACAAGGATTTATACATTTTTTGCGGGCTATGACTTATTGAGCAAATTGAAGGTTAGAATCCCAAAAAGAAATCTTAACATCCAATAATGAAGTTGAAAGACTTCTATATTTCATCTTACTGTTTGGAGAAACATTAGAGACTGGTAGGAGCCTAATTATAAAAATGAAATAGTAACATTTAACTTTTCTAATATTATAAGGACATCTTCTTTAAAAGTAACTAATTTACATTGATAAATTTATGCAGTCAATAAAATTTATAAAATTTTTATCAATTAAAATATACAAATGAACTGAATTAATATTGACAAATAGAAATATAAAATATACTTACCAATAAAATTTGCATGTTGACCGTCGCAAGCGCCTAATTATACAACTACTAAATATGTTCATAACTTTTTCACTTACATGTTTACTTGCCCGAGGTAGTGTGTTGTCTCCAATGAATTTCAAACTTTAAAAGCAATACAAGGATACAAATATTTGATTCATTTCCAATCACATGTAAATGTTATAGGGTGAACGAGAAACCTCGATAAAATTAGTTCATTCGAAATAAGCAAGTAAATCATGGTGTGAGCTCATTTATTCAATATGATTGATTAGAATCATGATCTTGTTGTCTTTAATGTAACACTGGACCAAAAGTTATAAGATAGGTTTAAGAATTTGATAACTGAAATGTTGGTTTGATTAAGTATATGTAAAGTGAAATATTTGATATCCTTAAATGTTGTGGATAATTAAATGCACTTTCGTAAAGAGTTCGTTATGATATTTTAGCAAGGGTTTACTTTGACTAGTTTGACCATTTAGAAAGCAAAGTGAATGTACGAGAGTAGATTTAACCTAAAGAACAACTGGGATAAAGAGAGTAAATGGTCACTTCTACTTATGGAAAACATCATAAATGAGAAATGTAAAATAATAATTGATACTTAACATTGGAATGAGAAATATGTTTTCTATTCCGAAATATAATTTCATATAGAAAATTGTTTTCTACGAGTTTAAAATATTTGATCTTAAAACTCTCGATCGTAAACTGGTTATAGTAGATGGAATGGATAGCTACATTGAAAGATTGAATGGAGCTATGTATTTCATATGCTATTATAACATTGATGGAAATAGTGGGAGCATGCCATATTGCACTTATTGGTCACATCAAGTTAAGAAAATTATTTTTATAAAACATATCAAACATTATTTATGAAATAATAATTGTTTCATTGTTGGCTAAAAATATACTTGGTTTTATTTCAATATGAATATTAATGAATATTCGTTATTGTTTGCACAAAAAAATGGGCAAACACCTCCAAGTCATATGTTTTAGTTGATTTTATGTTGTTCTTAGTGATTTGGGTGATTTATGCAAATACGTAAAAAGCAAGGACTAAACTGTAAAAGACACACAGATTTATAGTGGTTCGGCCAGAATGTGCCTACGTCTACTTTATATGTTATTCTCCTTTATTGTTCGGATTACAAGTACAAAGCTTTGATTACAAGTGTATGAAAGTTGTTTGAAAGTTCTGTCCGTGCTTGAGCTCTCAAACTTTTCTGCCATTGTTGTACCCCTACCCCTCTATTTATAGAGTGAGGCTGGGGGTAGGGGTCTTGGATGTATATAACTGCTGGTGGGCCTGGGCTGACGTGATCTGGCCTGGCAATGTTGGTTCGGTAGTATCTTGGTCCGGTGATGGTTAGAGTAGTGTTTTGGTCCGGTAGTAGGAGGAGCGTGCTCTGGTTCGGTAGTGGGTGGTGCGTTCTCTGGTCCGGTAGTGGGAGGAGCATGTTCTGGTTCGGTAGTGGCTGGTTCGGCAGGGCCTTCCTCATCTTGGTTCGGTGGTACCTTCTTTGCTTCTGGTTCGGTAGTGTTGGTCCAGTGGCCCTGGTTTGGTCGAAATACGCCCAACATTTGCCCCCCAATGGGGCATATGCCTGCATATGTCGCGCTTTGTTTTAGACCAACTTGGACACCCTCATTCGGCCCAAGTGCCGGGCCAGCTGGTCCGGTCATCCTATGCTTGCCTATAAGTATGGGCTTCACGCCTCTGTTATCCCTTACCATCTGAAAGAGCCGATTCAAACCTCTGCCTGCCGAATCAGGTGAGGTCTCCTTCTGCCGAATGAACTTGGTGCTCGAACTACCGATTGAATATGGGAGTGCGAGTGCCGAATGAACCTTTGGCCTTGAACTACCGATTGAACATGGGAGTACGAGTGCCGAATGGACTTTTAGCCTTGAACTACCGATTGAACATGGGAGTACGAGTGCCGAATGGAATTTTGTCCTTGAACTACCGATTGATGTTGTTATATCTCTACACTCCTTGTTCTGACAGTATGTTTTCTCGTGTTGCAGATAATGTCTCACAAAGTAGAAACTCGTTCTGACAAGAAGAAATCCAAGGACAAAGGAGAGTCCCCTATTGTGCCCCCAGTTCAGGCAGAACCAGAACGACATGGACCAACCCCGAGATCGTTAGTAGACGGGTACGGTCCTCAAGAGCTCTTGAACTCGCCGCCCGACTGCTTTCCCGGCTCCCCCAAGATGAGCAGCTTGACGTTATTTCTAGATCTTTTGGGATCGACAGAGCGCATATGATATTGTCGGGGAAGGGAGTGATGCCGTATAACCCCCCTGAAGGATATTTCGCTTACAGTAGGTATCACTGCATGTGCGGAGCCATCCTTCCGATCAACGCTTGGATAGTTAGCTTCGTCACATACTTGAAGGTGGCATCTTTCCAGCTTCAGCCCAACTCTTATGCCATCTTGGTGAGTCTGTTCATCATCTTCCAGAGAAGATATGGGCGTCCCCCCTCCAACCGAGAAATCCGGTACATGTACAACTTGAGAGGCTACAAGAAGGGGTCTCCGTATATTAGCTTAGAATCGGCCGTGTCTTTCAAGCCAGTCCTGGACTTATATTGAAAATCTAGCATGTTCAAGAAGGAATGGTTCTTTGTCAAGGATGACTCTGTTTCTTTCCACCGCTTCACCTCTGGCTGTAAGTTGAATCTCATTTATAATTTCCGTTCTGACTGCAATGCTCCTCCTTATGTGCTTTATTTCTTGCTAGCGACAGGTGGCTTTGCGGTTGTAGAGAACGACCGTCTGGTTCAGATGGCTGCGGAAATAGAACCCATTCCGGAAAATGAGAGGGCAGCTTCTTATTTGATCAGGAATGCTACACTCTTGGGGCTCAACTTAATTCTGCCATGCCAATCTATGCTCAAGCAAAGAGACACAGCTGAGGAGAAGGCCGCCAAAGCTAAAGGAAGGGCTATAGAGAAGAGCGGCAAAAGGAAACCCTTCTCGAAACATCCAATTGCCGGGGGGAAGAAACTTAAGAAGTCTGATGGCCCCTCCCCCAGAACATGTCCAGATATCCCCGAGGAGGAAGATGTGGAGGAGGAAAGAGGTGAGGGTGAAGGAGGTGAGGTGGAGAGCGGAAGTGGTGGAGAAGGTGACGGTGACGGTCATAGCGATGATGGTGGCGATGGACAGAGTGGTGATGGTACTAGGGCTTTGTCTTCTAAGCAAGCCGGTGTGATCCAGGAGTGGACGGACGATGCTTTCCACCTAGCTTTTGAAGTGTTAGAGGGAGGACCGGCTTTGGTAGAGAAGTCTAAGAAAGCTGACAAGGCCGAGACCGGCGCCGATCCGCCTTCCAAGAGTGTTTTAGCTGAGGCAGCTCCTGCGACTCAAGGTGAATTTTCGACTCCTGCAGACTCCATTTATGATAAGGATTTAGGATTATTTTATGCTCAGCTCCCGCCCTGGAATGAGATCCAGGACTTATTGCAGTATCCTACTCCTCCCTAGGGTTTGTATAACAAAGCATCCCTTTACTCTTCTTAACCTGATATGTTTCCTGAATTATAGTTCAATGTCTGCTTGTAACACTTGGTTTTTATCCCAGGAGCGGGTAAGGCGGCCAAGACATCAGATGTCCGGCACCGTCTTGAACAATATAAACTTCTCAAGGCTTCTACCAAAGCAAACCCTCCGACTAACCGCCCTGGAGACGTAGTCTGCTACCGTCCTCTTCTTGGAGTTATCGAAGAGGATATCCAAAAGAAGAAGAGGAGTCGCTCCTTGTTTGAATCTTCACCTGGTCCTCAGCCCCCAACTCAACCTCTTCAGGATACCACGAAGGAGGATACTGAGTTTATACCTTCTCTGCACCCGTCTGAAAATCCTACCGTTACCCCGATAGATCATCCCGGCTTGGCTCGTAATCCGTTTGCGGGTCATCCGGATCTGGATCTAGGTTCTCGTGATATTACCTTTGATGAGGCTACCAGCGAGCACCTTCTTCCTCGTAATCCTATGGTAAGAGTACTAGATGAAGCTAAGTCCCTGGACCTTGATTTGCTTACCACTCGGGTCGTAACTTTGGGGGACGAAGCTAAGGCAAACATTGACCGGGTTGCTGAGGAAACCAGGAAGCTAATGGGGCATCATGCTCGACTGGTCAAGGCTGGGGAAGAAATTGGGAGTGCTAATATCCGATTGCGGTTAATGGTTTCCGACCAGGCCATTCATATCTCTCAACATGAGGCCGCTTCTAGGCAATTAAAGAAAACCATGGAAGAGGCCAGCAGGGCAGAGTTACGGAAAATGGAGGCTGTTTGTAAGGAACGGATTGACATGGCTATTGCAACGGTGGATGAGGTTCGGAAAGCGGATCTTGAGCGGGTACAGGAGTTATTCGGGAAACTTGAAGTCATAGAGCTTGCTCAAACCAAGCTAAGGAGGAGATGGAGGCGATGAGGATATCCTTTCAGGCTGACTGCTCGCGATACCGATCAGAGAGGGATGCCGCCACTGCAAAGCTGTTGGCTTCTGAGGACCGAATAAGGGAGTTTGAGGAGAATGAGGGGATAGTGGATGAGATGCTTCAAGATATATACTTCCGCACTTGGAAACAGGGTAACTTATCTTGGATGGATGGTTATCCTCGAGTCATGGCCAGGATTTATCTCAAGGCCCTGGAGGAGGCTAAGGCCGATGCAGATAAGGAGGGTGGCGTGGCCTTTAGAATGGATGTGGTTACAGCTCAATTCACCAAGGGGGAGAAAGTGGCGGCTGTTATCCCGCTTTTTGGCAAAACTGCGATACCAAAAGATCGATCAGAAACGAAGGACAGTTCGCCTCAGAGGTTGATCGTACTTCCTTTCGCCATGGATATCACTGAATTTTATCCGAGTCCAGATTGAGCTACAATTGATAGGACACGGCAAGAAAGGCCACGGGAGTCAGCATTTCAAATTTCAAGTCGATCCGAGTTCGTATGCTCAAGTTATGATCGAGGCGACTTGGAGGGAACACACCGGTTTCGAACCCATAATGATGGTTGTCTTCGAATCCATTGTCACGCCCCAGTTCGAAACCATCTCCTTCGAACCCTTCGAATCCCCCACGGGTTCGACTCCATCACTTTCGAACCCATCGGATCCATACATACTCGGCTGCCTTATTTCGAATCCACCGGACATGCATGCTTCGAAACCATCCATAAGCTTCGTTCGAACCCATCCCTGAAGTCATGTTCGAACCCATCACAGAGCCATGCTTCGAACCCATCACAAAGGCCTTCTTCGAACCCATCCTGTGTTGCCTTGTTCGAACCCACTGGGTCAACCAACGTGTCTTCCATCGGTTCGAAATCACCGAGATACACGGAGTCGAAGCGGTCAACACGGAGTGAAGTCCGGATCGATTCGAATTTTGCGCTCCACGTCACCACGAAGCCGCGTGCCATGATGGATTCGAAACCATCGTTTCGAATGCATGGGTTCGAACCAAACAGCCCTGCCATAAACTCAATTTCGAATCCATCATATCTCCTAACCTGCTGATCCAAATGCCATGAAATTTTCACCGAAGCTTGTGTACATGATGAAGAATGTCCACACCAAATTTCACCTCGATTGGATGAATTCTTGATCGGTTCGAATGGAGTTCGAACCGATGCCAAAGTGGGCCCAAACTTCCTGAGACCGTGCATGTGGGCCCCCTCACGTGCCAGACGTGGTCTCCCGAGTTTTCGGCGAAATATCAGCAGCCTACGCCTATAAATAGAGCCCCAGGGCCAACAGAAAGGGGATCTTCTGACTCTGAAGCGCCCAGACTCTGCCGGATCGAGATCTCCATCATCCTATATCATAACTTGACTGTTGATTTCGAATTTCCAGTTGTATCTTGCTGTTGATCGCTGTAACAACTTGTAAACATTGAAAGAGAATCAATAAAATATCAAAGAACTTCACAGTGGACGTAGGCAACACGCCGAACCACTATAAATCGATTGTCTACGCATTTTCTTTACTGTTGATTGGAGTTTTTGTTAGATAATATCTGTTTTGAACTTGCATTCTTGACTATTATCTCTTCAACGACTCCCGAAGAGTGTTGTGCCCAATTTTGACACAAACACTTTGGTGCTTTCACTGAGAAAACCCAGATTTTCTCCTGCTCGTTGGATCTGTCATCGATACCGGATTGAATAAATCTAAGAGAGAGATCCAGATTGTTAAATCCAACTTCCTTCCCTTCTATTCAGATTTGCATAAAGTCTAGGAAAGGAACTCAACTGTAAAAATGGTTAGCACAAGAACCACCTCGAACGCCGTCAATCAAGAAGGACAGGATAGACAGAATCCTGCCCCTCTGCCTCCACCTAATCAAGATGCCGCTGGGCACTCAGAACCGTCGGGTCCGGTTACCCGATAAGAATTGCAGTTGTTACTTCAAGAGCTGGCCCAGAGTCGGCGACAACTAGAAGAACAGCTACGCGCTAACGCTGAGCTAATCAACCAGCTGGATCGCCAGAAACGAAAACGATCCACGAGAGATCGTGCTTATCGCTCTTCTAGCGAAAGTTCTTCATCTTTTGATTATCATAACCGACCTCCACGACCCCGGTTAGATGAGGGTCGTATGCCATCCGCTGGAAACCAACCGATATTGACCGTTGGACAAATAAGAGTTGGTCCGTCAGCCAGTTTCCAAACCGGACCCTCCACCCGAGGGGGTGCCATTCCTCACCACGCCGCTGAATACCGCACCGCTAGCGTTGCGGCTGAACCAGGGGTCGACGCTCGAGATCAGTCGGACCCGGACCGTCGTCAAAGCGGTCATACTCCTGAACCGTACGTCCCAGAGGACTATGAGCCGAGAAGGCAAGATGTGAACCGTCAGCGATATCCGGTTCAAACCCAAAGTATGGAACGTGACCATACTCCGGCGCAAATGCCGGATCTTTCAACTATGATACGTCAGATGATCCGTGAGAGTCAGGGATTCACGAACGACGATTGGGGAGTTTCCCGGAGTCACACTCCCTTTACGGACGACATTCTTAATGCTGAACCCCCACGGCGATTCCGAATGCCAACTCTGCCCATGTATGAGGGAAACTCTGATCCCAATCAACATATTCTAAAATATGAATGGTCGATGACTGCTGCCAGAGCCGACAACGCTGTGAAATGTCATAGTTTCCCCATATCCTTGGGGGGGCATCGCCACCATGTGGTTCACCCGATTGCCTCCTCGATCCATCTCCTCATTCGACCAGCTGGCCACAAAATTCGTTGAGCAATTCCGCATGCACGTCGCAAGGCCGAAAGATGTCAACACTCTATCTAGTGTCACACAAGCTCCCGGAGAGACGCTCAGACACTACTTAGAAAGATTCCATACTGCACGTGCGGAGATTAGTAATCCAAATGACAACTCCATCCTTATGGCGTTAACTAAGGGGATCGACCCCGATTCTGAATTCGGCAATTGGCTAGCTGGAAAACCACCTGCGTCATTGGACCGTTTCCATGCCAAAGCAGCTCAATTCCTGAGACGGGAAGACGCGAAACAGTCTAGGAAGCAAACTAACGCAGGATCAAACGCGGGAGGAACCCAAAGCAATGTTGCAATAAAACAATCCGGTGAGAGCTCCGAAAAAGTTCAGTTGAACATTAAAAATAAACAAGCTCGGCGAAGAGAGAGCGTGAATCAAATTAAAAAACAAGATCAAAATCACGGTCCGCAACGCAAAAATCTGAAGTTCGACAGTTATACTCCTTTGAATACTTCATTGGAGGACTTGTGTTTGCGGACCCGTAATGCGATTCAATATGAAAAACCTGCTCCAAGACCGTCGTCGGAGAGACAAATCCAGACGGGAAAATTTTGCAGGTTCCATGAAGGCTACAGGCACGATACGAACGAGTGTCGTCACCTACAGGATCTTGTTGAAAAACTGGTCAGGGAAGGGAAACTGGAACAATTTGTGCGGACATCGCATCCCAGAGATGCGGGCCCATCCAATCCAAACAATGAACCCGATCAACCGAGGCATGAGGACTCCAATGGTCCTCGCGGGAGATTGGTGATAAACGCCATCAGTGGCGGACCGACTTTCTCAGGAGCCTGTAACGACGAGGATCTTCGTCACTGTCACACATGACAGGCTCATTTAATCTATGAATATTTTGCAATTTCATTTACATTCTGAAATTTGATTTTGTAATAAGGCACTGACTTTGCCATATTTTCTCATTTCAGCAATAAAACATTATCTCTTCAAGCTAAAGCTGTGATTCATCGAATACAACATTCAACAATCACGACGCACGAAGAGCTAAGTTCCATCGAACAATGGAATTTATTCAAATAGCGAGTGACTGCGTTACAACCGGCCACTCACTAAGTGAAACCCCAGCTCGGGGGCAAGCCAACACATCGAAGGCTGAACTGGACCAACACACGACAGTCCATTCCATAATTCGTTCCCGGAGTGCGAACGGACTCCAACTTCCCACAGCGTGAATTGGAGTATAAACATTTAACAATTCGTTCCCAGAGTGCGAACGGACTCCAACTTCCCACAGCGCGAATTGGAGTATAAACATTTAACAATTCGTTCCCGGAGTGCGAACGGACTCCAACTTCCCACAGCGCGAATTGGAGTATAAACATTTAACAATTCGTTCCCGGAGAGCGAACGGACTCCAACTTCCCACAGCGTGAATTGGAGTATAAACATTTAACAATTCGTTCCCGGAGTGCGAACGGACTCCAACTTCCCACAGCGCGAATTGGAGTATAAACATTTAACAATTCGTTCCCGGAGTGCGAACGGACTCCAACTTCCCACAGCGTGAATTGGAGTATAAACACTTAACAATTCGTTCCCGGAGTGCGAACGGACTCCAACTTCCCACAGCGTGAATTGGAGTATAAACATTTAACGATTCGTTCCCGGAGTGCGAACGGACTCCAAATTCCCAGAGCGTGAATTGGAGTATAAACACTTAACAATTCGTTCCCAGAGCGCGAACGGGCTCCAACTTCCCACAGCATGAATTGGAGTATAGACATTTAACAACTCGTTCCCGGAGTGCGAACGTACTCCAACTCCCCACAGCGTGAATTGGAGTATAGACATTTAACAACTCGTTCCCGGAGTGCGAACGGACTCCAACTCCCCACAGCGTGAATTGGAGTATAAACACTTAACAATTCGTTCCCGGAGTGCGAACGGACTCCAACTTCCCACAGCGTGAATTGGAGTATAAACACTTAACAATTCGTTCCCGGAGTGCGAACGGACTCCAACTTCCCACAGCGTGAATTGGAGTATAAACACTTAACAATTCGTTCCTGGAGTGCGAACGGACTCCAACTTCCCACAGCGTGAATTGGAGTATAAACACTTAACAATTCGTTCCCGGAGTGCGAACGGACTCCAACTTTCCACAGCGTGAATTGGAGTATAAACACTTAACAATTCGTTCCCAGAGCGCGAACGGGCTCCGAATTCCCGCAGCGCGAATTGGAGTATAAACATTTAATAATTCGTTCCCACTGCGCGAACCAACCCATCAATGCGGACTCCAAATTCCCAGAATGTGGATTGGAGTATAAACATCAATTCAAAGTTCCCGGAGTGCGAACCGAAGCATCAACACCAACTCCATGATCCCCAAGACATGAATTGGGGTATGAACATAAGTTACGGGTTCCCGGAGCGCGAACCGAAGCATCCGTGCAAACTCCATATTCCCGAAGTGCGAGTTGGAGTATAAATGTCGATTCCGGGTTCCTGAAGTACGAACCCAAACATACATGTTTTATCCAAGCTCCCGGCGTGTGAATTGGAGCACCAACACCAAGTCAAAGTTCCCGTAGTGCGAACTAAAGCATTAATACTAACTCCGAGTTAGTAGAGTGCAAGTTGGAACGTGAACACCATTCCCAAGTTCCCGTAGCGCGAACCATGTTACAAGCATCAATAACACTTGAACTCCTGGAATGCAAACCAGGTTATCGATCTCAAATTACTCTAAGTCCCCGGAAGGCGGACGTGTGCTCAAGACTTGCAACAAGTGCGATCAACCATCATGAATACAAATGTTGTTCCCCAAAACTGGGGGGCACGAAAGCTAAGTGTCAATCACTAATCGAAGTGATACAACGTCCGAAGTTCAACTCATTCATCAATTACAACTTGTGACCAAGATTTTCAGACTTGGCAAATGAAACGAGCTCTACTTAAACGGTAAAAACACCACAAATACACCGGACCGAAAACAAGACACTGCAAGTACTTAAGCACAAATAAAACAAGAGTTGAAACGAAGAAACTGAAGTTTATTTCAACTCACTAAAAATAAGGACTTACATACAAATAAGTTCTTCCAAAAAACAATCCCTACTAGCAGGGGCCGAACCTGCATCTATACACGGCTTGCTAACAAAAAACAAGAAACAAGTACCTATCTACCAAAACATCTACTTGAAAAGCCAGTCTATTTCTTCTTCTTTTTCGTCTTCCTTATTAGTGGTTCATCATCATCAGAATCACTAGCGACAGAAATTCTTTTTGAGTGCCTCCTCTTCGGCGGTGACTCTTCGGCTGGGGGCATGATATCGATATCCTCCTTAGAGCCCGAATCAGCAGGGAGGCTTCCCGCCGGAGGAGTAGGGGGGACTGGATCTATGACGGAAGATGGGATAGTACCACCCGACGACACTACCCTAGCAGATGCTGGACTATGCGCCGTCGTGATGCCACCGGCGCTACCACTGTGCCCCGCAGCTTCTATTTCAGCATTGATTTCAGCCAAAATTTCCTCATCTCGAGCCGCTTGAGCCTGGCAGGGGGCATCCGCAGTTTGCATCGAAGAACTTGAGGTCGGCAGGGGATCACTAACGATGATAAACTGTAAGTCCGTAGAGAAACCGCCCTGCTCACCGAGCAGCTCGCTCACCATCTGTTCCTCGAGAGATAACCCACTCCCCTGTGCCGCCTCGATCGATACCGCAGTTACAGCAATAGCCTCGGTAGCGATGGCCTTATCCCTTTGGCTTGATTCTTGAGCCGCGACTGTCGGCACAACCTCCGTCACTAGGCAAAAACAATAAGTTATCAGTAACTTCTTCAAAACAAACTCTCTATTTGGAAAACGCTTGAGATAACTTAAGAGTACCTTCCCCAGTTTGACTCGCAGACGGCTGAACGGCCTCGGAAGTGTGCTCATGGATAGGAGATAAGCGCGGCTGCTCCGGGTCGTAAGCAGGAACAGGTGGCAAGCTGACCGCAGATACAGGCACTGACGAAGGCGATGTGATGACTTCAGTAACATCAGAATGGTGCTCAACACCCGATCCCTCTCCGACTTCCAGGGAATGACCACCCATCATCTCCTTCTCATGAGCAATGATAGCGTCATGAAGGACCTTCTTTTCATCCTCAGTCAATAGCCGGTTCTCAAGCTCGAATCGGTCAACCGATTCGCCCGGATGCGCTTCCCCCTCTTCATCGACCAATCGTTCCCAAGCACCGCGGAGGTGAACCGGATAATCTTGAAGCCATGCCAAGTTCCTGTGTTTCAACACGTTGGCATTATAAGTTATAAGCAAATCTTCAATATCGGCCTCTAGCCTGGCCTCTGCTTGTTGAACTTTCTCCTCCACCTCTGCCTCGGCTGCTTGAACTCTCGCCACCGCCGCATCCCTGTCGGTGCGGAGAATCACAGCTTGTTCACACGCCTCTTGGGCTGCGCTATTCGCATCATCCCTTTCCTTGGCGATTTCGGCGAATTTTGACTTAAGCTCGTTCAACTCCTTCAGGGCTGCGTCCCTCTCTGCAGTAACCAGGGTGTTTCGATGGCCCATATCCTCAACTTTTGCGTAGTGCTCGCGTTTCATCCTATCCATGATTGCCTGGGCTTCATCGGCTCTCTTGGTGGCCTCTATTTCAGATTTACGAGATGATTCAGCCTCAGTATTCAGCACTTGAATGATGCGATCTCTTTGTGCTAACTCGGCTTGCAATTTTTCAATGGTAGCAGCTCGTTCGAAGGCCAACGCCGATGCCTTATCGGCCGCCTTATACCATGCCTTGTATTGGGAGTAAAAGTCATGAACATAGTCGAGCGCTAACCGCTCAGCCTCCGGCGGGACCCTTTTCAGGTTCGGGGGAAAGACGTAGTTGTCGAAGCAGATATTCGGAAACTCCCTTTTTAGTTGCGCAAGTCTAATTGCCCCTTCTCCTGAGATCTCTGTAGGAGGCTGCTCTGCGACTATCGGGGTCATCGCTTCGGATCGGGAAGCTTGAGAAGCCGACGTATATCGAGAGGACTCGGAAGGATGAGGGACATGAGCAGGAGGTTGTACGGGATCTCTGGAAGGAGGAGGAGTACGCGACCGCGATCGACGCTTATAGCCGCTGTCCGTGTCATATCTCTCGTGACTAGAATACCCAGAGCGTCCCTGGTCATAATACCCAGGACGCCCCTGATCATAATCTCTATCCCCTTCGCGCCTACGCGAATCGTAATATGAAGGCTTGCGGGCGTGTCGAAGACTCCCAAGCATCGAACCTCGCTTAGACATGATATCTGCGAAGCAAAGTAAAATAGAATTAATCACCTTTCAAAACTAATAGTTTTCAGTCAAAGGTTATGCAGTGTCGTGAAATGTGTATGAATATGCATTCCCCCCGACCAACCAGAAGTGTCGACCTCGCTAGTTATAAGAGGCTCGTTCAATTCTAAGGTGCGATGGAATTCCTCCAACCCGGCATCATGTTGAAAAGACACATCGTCCGGGATTGGAAGATCGGCAAGCCCTTCAAAAAGATTTTCAGTTCTCGGAGGAGGCGTCTCCGAGATTCTAACTCCGGGAGCAGAACGGGCCGTGACGACCGATTTCCATCTCCCCTTCTTACTTGACTTAACCATGGCAGCCTTGCCCTTTCTTTGCTCCGCGACATCCGGAGCTGCGTCAGTAGGCCCGGTCAGCGGCTCATCATCAGTGTGGGTTCTTTCAGTGTCCGCTTCCTCAGCTGTGGTAACTCTGGGTTTCTTGTGCTTGACTCGTTTCTTCGAGACGACCCTTAGTGCCACTTCAAAACTTATGCTCTGCCCATGTTCGATCAAACCGCAGGCCCGGAGATTCCTATCCGTCAATAACACATCGATATCCCTATCTCCATCCGGGACTTCTCGAAGCACTCGCACCATCTCCCTAAAGTGCTCGCCTTCAGGTCGCTGAATCACCGCTGCAAAAAGGATAAAACATAAATTCCACTTCGGTTGCGATTGCCATAGTAATTATTTACGAACTCAAATATACTCACGTCTGAATAGCCATCGTCGGGCGAATCCAGGAGGACATCTGACATAAAACCATTCTGTCCTATAATAGCTCAACCTGGTCCAAGACCCGGTAACCACTTGGCAGTTTCTCACCGCTTCCAGGAATGTGAAGGAGGGATAATCACCCCGAGTTTTGAAATTGAACAAGTATCTGATCTCAATTGGGAGCGGTGGTCGATGGAGATATTCCATAAATGCGATGAACACGCTATTGATCGACGCATATCCGTTCGGGTGCAGCTGGGATGGGGCGATCCTCAAGAACGACAATACTTCCCTTATGTACTCATTGAATGGTGGAAGTGTCCCGGCCGCGCACGCATGGCGGTTAAATGCCGTATATCCCTCCGGTGGATTATGCGGTCTATCATTCGGCCCCGGCAGTAACACATCATCCAATGACAAGCCGTGCCTCAAACATATTCTCCCCAACATGTCTTCAGAGATATTCGATGCAACGGAGTCCGATGGATTGGCAATGAACGACGCATCGGGAAGTTCGTCCGGAGCTGGACCAATGATCTCAGGATCTATATCCGGAACCTCTAGTCTCGGAAAGACTGTACCTTGAATCTCCTGCTGCTGTGAACTTGAAGGCTCCATAACTAGCTAACTCATGAGAAACCACCGTTAGACGACAAAGAACCCGTGTGTTCCCCAGGGTAACGTGTATGAATGAGTGTGGTACCGTGCCATGCATTACTTGAATAAATGTTGCAGAGTTAAAGTAAATATGCAAACGACAAAGCTACGGAGTCCAGCTATAATGACCGTCATCGCTGACCGTCATCACTAAATCACTTATATGATGGAAGTCGGTTCGAATAGAAGTTGTTATAGTTCCATCGACGAGCTTCAAAAGGCAATCAAATATGCAGTTCAATATTCAAGTCCAAATATGCAGGAATGAAGCTCGTCGGAGTTATGCTTGAAAATTTTCGAATTTTGGAATCCACCATATAGGGTTCGAAACCATCACAAAGACTTCGTTCGAACCCAACCGAACGCCTCTTTATTCGAACCCATGCGTTCGAAACCATCCTGACGAAGTTTCGAACCCATGCATTCGAACCCATCCTGAATCCGCTTCGAAACCATGAAGTTAAACACGCTTCGAACCGATAGACAGACGGCAAGTTCGAACCGATCACTGCTTGACGAGTTCGAACCGATAAGGAAACTTCAACTCCACATCATCCACTTTCGAACCGATCCGCTTCGTATCGATACGAAGTTGAGGACTTCGAAACGATAGACCATGGGTTCGAATCCATCGATTCGAATGGATCCCTCGAATCCCCCAATCGGTGCGAACTGCGCATCCCAACAAAGACTTTCCAAGGATCGATTCGAAATCTAATAAAAAGACGCCACCGTCATCGATTCGAACTCAAGCCCACGCATCGGTTCGAATCCTTCCCAAACCAGATCTGGTTTTGTCAACCTCGAGGCCATGCAATCGATAAACAGAAATGGGTTCGAAATCACTTCGCCGTTTGAGTCCGAGGCTAATTACCTAGTTTGAACGATGGATTCGAGAGGTTGAAGGCTTGAATCTGGATTGATTCGATGATACGACACAGTGTTTTCCCTTTTTATGCTTCGAAACGATACGTTGCGCAGAAGAAGAGCAAAGTAAAAAGCAGACAACAGTAAAAGTGAAAAGTGAAAAATGCCGTGGTCTTTGCTATTTATATGGGGAGTTGGATGACTGAATCGATTCGCGTGCCGGTGGACTCGACCGTTTACAACAGGTCAGAATGCAGAGCCGGTTCGAAATCCACTTTCGAACCCATACAGTTTGAGGCTCCATCGTGTGAAGCGCGCTGACCACTGCCGTGAACAAAAGTTTCGTACCCATCCAAATCATCGATTCGAAGCTCAGTTTCGAACCAACGAAACGAACTACTAGTTCGAAACCATCCAAATCATCGTTTCGAATGTCAGTTTCGAACCCATCACAGCACAAGTATACTCCATCCTTTCAGACCGGTTCGAAAGTCAACTTCGAATCCACCATAGCACGAGTATACTCCATCGGTTCAAATGTAGATTTCGAATCCATCAATGCTCCAACGCATCGATTCGAAGTCTCATATTCACGCAACCCATCATTGCACGGGCATATTGCATCCATACAAACTTGGATTTCGAACCCATCAATGCTCGAATGCATCGGTTCGAAACATTACGCTCACGCAATACAAATCTGATTCCTTTGACCTTCTACATCGGTTCAGGAGAGGATCGATACGAAGGAACCTTTCAAAACAACTACCAAGCGTTGTCTCAGTTCAAATTTCAAATTTGGTTCAGGAGAGAATCAATACGAAATTCTATGGCAAACCAAACTGACAACAACTCGTGGACGCACGACGTTAACGAGGGTCAAATTAACATATGTGCACACATGTCGGACTAACATTCGATTTTGAATATTCACAGGGATCAAACACTCATCCTATTACAAATGCGACAGCCAACGGCTAAGCACTATTATACAACAATCAATCACATCAACGCAAGGTTACAGCAGTACAGCATACGAGTTTCGATGAAAAAAGAGAGCCATGATTGTTCAGATAGAAATGGCAGTTATTCAAAGCACGTCATGTTCCCACAAGACGTACTTTGGGGGGCAAAATGTTATCTCGCTTTTTGGCAAAACCGCGATACCAAAAGATCGATCAGAAACGAAGGACAGTTCGCCTCAGAGGTTGATCGTACTTCCTTTCGCCATGGATATCACTGAATTTTATCCGAGTCCAGATTGAGCTACAATTGATAGGACACGGCAAGAAAGGCCACGGGAGTCAGCATTTCAAATTTCAAGTCGATCCGAGTTCGTATGCTCAAGTTATGATCGAGGCGACTTGGAGGGAACACACTGGTTTCGAACCCATAATGATGGTTGTCTTCGAATCCATTGTCACGCCCCAGTTCGAAACCATCTCCTTCGAACCCTTCGAATCCCCCACGGGTTCGACTCCATCACTTTCGAACCCATCGGATCCATACATACTCGGCTGCCTTATTTCGAATCCACCGGACATGCATGCTTCGAAACCATCCATAAGCTTCGTTCGAACCCATCCCTGAAGTCATGTTCGAACCCATCATAGAGCCATGCTTCGAACCCATCACAAAGGCCTTCTTCGAACCCATCCTGTGTTGCCTTGTTCGAACCCACTGGGTCAACCAACGTGTCTTCCATCGGTTCGAAATCACCGAGATACACGGAGTCGAAGCGGTCAACACGGAGTGAAGTCCGGATCGATTCGAATTTTGCGCTCCACGTCACCACGAAGCCGCGTGCCATGATGGATTCGAAACCATCGTTTCGAATGCATGGGTTCGAACCAAACAGCCCTGCCATAAACTCAATTTCGAATCCATCATATCTCCTAACCTGCTGATCCAAATGCCATGAAATTTTCACCGAAGCTTGTGTACATGATGAAGAATGTCCACGCCAAATTTCACCTCGATTGGATGAATTCTTGATCGGTTCGAATGGAGTTCGAACCGATGCCAAAGTGGGCCCAAACTTCCTGAGACCGTGCATGTGGGCCCCCTCATGTGCCAGACGTGGTCTCCCGAGTTTTCGGCGAAATATCAGCAGCCTACGCCTATAAATAGAGCCCCAGGGCCAACAGAAAGGGGATCTTCTGACTCTGAAGCCCCCAGACTCTGCCGGATCGAGATCTCCATCATCCTATATCATAACTTGACTGTTGATTTCGAATTTCCAGTTGTATCTTGCTGTTGATCGCTGTAACAACTTGTAAACATTGAAAGAGAATCAATAAAATATCAAAGAACTTCACAGTGGACGTAGGCAACATGCCGAACCACTATAAATCGATTGTCTACGCATTTTCTTTACTGTTGATTGGAGTTTTTGTTAGATAATATCTGTTTTGAACTTGCATTCTTGACTATTATCTCTTCAACGACTCCCGAAGAGTGTTGTGCCCAATTTTGACACAAACAGCGGCGAAGGAGGGTATGCAGCTGCTTACCGCTGAGGAGGTAGGTGTGCAATTAGAGGATGATGATCGAGGAGCAGATGCTGGTAAGTCTTCCCTTTTAGCTTTTCGTAACTTGATTGCTTATTGTTTATTTAATGAATTCTTCTCCTGAATTGGACAGACGGGACCTCTGAAGCACCAACTACCTCTGGTCAACATGCTGAGAGTTCTAATCCTGCGGTTAAGTAGATCTTGGAGGGCCGGCAGGATAGAGGTGAAGCTCCGACGCAGCTGACTCCTTGACTTCACGTGGATGTCTTTTGGTTTGTTTGACATTGCTGTCTATGCTAGTCTCAAAACATTAATGTAACTTTTAGGCTATAATTATGTTATTCGTAACGAACGACTTTATTATTGGCATGTAATTTTTAACTTAAGCTGGTTCTATCATGTTTGAATGCTGTCGTTATTTTGGTTTGTTGCATAAGAAATATAACTACGCACATGTCTGTGATTCAATTGTGTTTGGTCTCAAGTTTTTGCTTAAAATATGATTTCATATCTTGTAATGCTAGTGCGACGTGCGAATAAGTTATAGCTACGTACTTATATACAAAAGTAGAAGGTACTGCCCTTCATGTTTTAGTTGTATATGGTAGCTTTGAATGTCTTGTATGACTGAGTATGGAATGCAGCTGAGTGATGCGTCATCTAGTTGTGAGTTCCTATCTCCATTAGCGAGCGTCTCTTATTTTGTGTCCTGTACTGTAGGCATCGTTATAGAGGATAGGAGGAAAGTTTTTAAAAATAGAAATATAAGAAATAGTAAAACTTCCAATCACGGAAAGCCTTCGATGTTCTTAAGTTCATGGCAAACGAGTTTTGTAGTCACTTTCCCTAGCTGTGGGTCTTGGAGACATTTGTCACCCATCTTACGCCTCCGCGGGGAGTTTTCTTTTTTATCACAACCGTACTTAAGACACTCGGAGCCGAGATCGCGCACGGTAACTACCCGGGCCATTATGGCCCGTAATCGTGGGTATTATTCAATTTACCATGGCCGGCTAGCGTGGGTGCCGATCGTCAACTGTGAACTACCCCTGGCTGGCCACACCTTATGTTGGGGCTTAAAGTAGGTTCACGGTTGCCGGCGAGCCGAACGCCGTAATGAGCTGCCTAGGCTATGGTTGGCCTACTCGGTGGCTTATAACCGACTCATTACAATTGGCTTTAAGGGCCATCGCGAGCAATGAGTTAACCCGCAGCAGAGGGATGCTAGAGCAAAAGTGTCTCATTGACGAGGGCATAGATTCGTATAGTACCTGTTAGGTCTTGTCCAGGTGAAGTCGCGCTGTGATGTGTCTTGAATGGAAATGTCGTTTACACAGGATTTTGTTCAAAAGAAAAGGATAAAGCTCAACAAGCAGCCAAGATATAAAGGAACAAGTTAAAAAAGAGACAAGTTTTTAAAGTGGTTCGGCACGAAAATGCCTACGTCCACTGATTCTCTTTGTTAATTCACTTCATATGGGCAGTACAAGTTAAGAAAAGTATCGACGAAGGTGTTGGATGTTCCATGCCCTCTGGAACACCTCTCCGTCCACTGTTGACAAAATATAAGCTCCGTTGTGGAGATCTTTATGAATTACATATGGTCCGTCCCAGATTAGATCTAGTGCACCGGGGCGTGGGAAAATTCGCTTGAGGACAAGATCTCCTTCTTGTAAGCTACGATGCTTGACTTTGGAGTTGTATTGTGCTGCCACTTTCTGCTTGTGAGCTGCTGCTTTGAGTGCTGCATCGTTTCTTCTCTCTTCAATTAGATCCAAAGACATGTAAAGGAGTTCTTCGTTCTCTTCTGGATTATAGTGGATCATACGGTGGGAAGGTACTACAGTTTCGACTAGGAGCATGGCCTCCGATCCGTATGCCAAAGAGAAAGGAGTATGCTCCGTTGATGTTCTGAGAGATGTGCGGTAGGCCCAAAGTGCCGTAGGAAGTTTATCCACCCAAGCGCCTTTCGAATTTTCAAGCTTCTTTTTGATTAGAGTTTTGAGAATTTTGTTGACAGCTTCGACTTGTCCATTTGCCTGAGGGTAAGCCACAGATGAGAAGCTTTTGTGAATTCCGTGCTTTTGGCACCAGTCGGCAAACTCTTCGCTGTCAAACTAAAGTCCATTGTCCGATATGTTTTTGAGTGGAACCCCGTACCTGCATAGAACATTTTTGATCAAGAAGTTAATAACTTTTGCCGAAGATATTTTATTTAGCGGTTCCGCTTCCACCCATTTGGTGAAATAGTCGACTGCCACTATAGCATATTTGGCTCTGCCTCGGCCCATTGGCAGTTCGCCAATCAAATCAATTCCCCATACTGCAAAGGGCCAAGGGCTGGTCATTTGACTAATCTCACTTGTCGGTAGTCGAGGAATCTTAGCTAATTTCTGACATCTGTCACATTTTTTGATGAAGTCTAAGGCGTCTTTCTTTAAGGTCGGCCAGAAATATCCATATCAGAGCATCTTCTTTACCAGAGTCCGCCCTCCAATGTGATCTCCGTAGCTTCCTTGATGTATGTTGGATAAGATTTCCTTGGTTTCCTTTCCAACAACACACCTTAATAATGGGTTAAAGAAGCCGCGCCGATAGAGGATGCCTTCTTGTATTGTGCAGCGGGAAGCTTTCCTTAGGATTTTCTTGACTTCGTTACGCCCGTCGGGCAGTGTGCCATCTTGTAAGAATTTTCGGATGAGAGTCATCCAAGTTTCCTCTTCGATTGCAGCTATCAGATTCACTTGCTCGAAACTCGGGATTAGTTGCTTTGAGATGGTTGCTGTTCCGGAAATGGTGCCGTTGCTCATGCTAGCTTGCTTCGCTAGTTCGTCGGCCTCTTGGTTCTCTCCTCGAGGGATGTGTTTGATTAAATAGTGATCCAATTGATCGAGTAGCAGCTTGGTCTTCTTCATATATGCTGTGAGTCGTTCTCCTTGAGTCTGAAATTCTCCTAGTATTTGGTTTACAATAAGTTGCGAATCACTATGAAGACATAAAGAACTGACTCCAATCTCTAAGGCAAGTTCTAATCCAACTATTACTGCTTCGTATTCTGCATCGTTGTTGGTGGCAGCGAATTCCAACCTTAGAGCATAGTGTAGCTTCCTTCCCATGGGAGTGATTATTACGACACCTGCCCCCGAGCCTTGTTCGTTTGATGCTCCATCTACAAAGAGATTCCACTTAATGTCTTTTGCTATTTCAGATTGCTCCTTACTTTCGTTGGTAGTGAATTCGGCAATGAAATCGGCCATGGCTTGTCCTTTGATGGCGGTTCGAGGGTGGTAGGTGATATCATATTAACTCAGTTCAATGCACCATTTAAGTAGTCGTCCAGAAGTGTCGGGACGATGGAGTACCTACCTTTGCGGTTGATCGGTTAGAACTCTGATGGAATGAGATTGGAAATAGTGTCGCAGTTTCCACGACGTGATTAGTAAACAGTAAGCTAGCTTCTCAAGTTTAGGATATCTGGCTTCTGTCCCCGTTAACCTCTTACTTACAAAGTATACTGGTCGTTGCGCGCGGTTGTCTTCTCTCACCAAAGCGGCGCTTAGAGCATGAGATGACACAACAATGTATAGGTATAGCTCTTTGCCTTCGTTTGGAGTTGAGAGTACTGGTGGTTTCTGGAGGTGTTCGATTAGGTTAAGGAAGGCTGTTAAGCATTCGTCGGTCCATTCGAACTTTCCTTTGTCTTTATTTAGAGCCTCGAAGAAGGGGACGCACTTGTCAGTCGCTTTAGAGATGAATCTGCTTAGGGCGGCCACCTTCCCATTTAGGCTTTGCATCTCTCTTCGAGTGGAAGGTATCCTGATATCTTTCAGGGCTCGAATTTGTTCGGGGCTTGCTTCAATTCCTCTGGCATAGACGATGAATCCCAAGAACTTTCCCGATGATACTCCGAAGGAGAACTTTAGAGGATTTAGCTTCATTCCATATTGGCGAAGTACCTGAAACATCTCGCCCAGGTGGCTTACGTGATCGTTGGCTTTCATCGACTTTACTAGCATGTCATCCACATAAACTTCCATTGTTTTTCCTATCAATTCTGCAAACATCTTATTGACGAGGCGCTGATAAGTAGCTCCAGCGTTTTTAAGTCCAAAAGGCATTACTTTGTAGCAGTACAATCCCCAGTCAGTGATGAAACTAGTGTGGTCTTAATCGGGAACGTCCATAGGAATTTGATTATACCCTGAGTATGCGTCCATAAAAGATAAGAGTTCGTGTCCGGCTGTGCTGTCCACCAGCTGATCGATTCGGGGGAGTGGGAAATAATCCTTCGAGCAAGCGTCATTTAAGTTGGAGAAGTCAATGCATGTTCGCCACTTCCCATTAGCCTTCTTTACTAGTATCGGGTTAGCGATCCACTCTGGGTAGATGGCTTCTCGTATGAAGTTATTGGCAAGTAGGTTCTTTACTTCTTCATCGAGGGCTGCTGATCATTCTGCCCCCATACTTCTCTTTTTCGGCTTTACTGGCGCCTTGGTAAGATCGATGTTTAGTACATGGCATGCCACGTTTGGAGAGATTCCAGTCATGTCAGCGTGCGTCCATGCAAATACATCCAAGTTGTGGCAGAGAAAATCAACGAGTTGGTCCCTCAATTCTGCTCTTAGCTGAGACCCGATTTTCAACAGTTTACTCGAGTCATGTTTGTCTACAGATACAAACTCCATAGCCTCTGCAGGCTCGTCAGTGGCCTCCCCCTCTTCGTCCCTGGGGTCTAATTCATTGAAAGGATCACTGGTGTATCGAAGAGGAGGGGCTTTCTTTAGTTGCTATGCTTCCAAGTTTTTCATGCAGAGAGTAGTCTCCACATCCTTCCCTCTATCCGTCCTACGATTATTGCGAAGTTCAGTTACATAGCAATCTCGAGTGGCGTCTTGATCTCCTTCTACCTCCCCTATTCCATTGTCTGTTGGAAATTTCATCTTTAGACACCACGGGGCCAGGACAATCTGGAAGTCTGACAAGGCTGTTCTCCCTAAAAAGGCGTTGTAGGCCGAGTGGTTATCTATTAGCATAAATGTTTGTTTCCACACAACGGAGCGGGGGTGACTCCCTATCTCAACAAAAAGGTCCAAATGCCCGAGGGGCATCTTCGCGTCTCCAGTGAAACCGTGTGGTGGTTTGTTGCAGGGAGACACGTCCTTCATTGACAGCTTCATTCTATCGAAAGCATGCTTGAATAGGATATTTACTGAGCTTCCAGTGTCTACTAAAATTCGGAAAACTTCGGCTGGGCCGAACCGGGCAGAGATGACCATATGATCCATGTGAGGGTACTGCCTTCCTTCTAGGTCACGCCTATTGAATGTAATGTCATTTTTCTCTTTTCGCTTAGGGTGGCGTTCTTCCGTAACAGAATTGACGTAGCCTTTATCGTTTCTAAGTGACTTTCCGTATCTTTCCATCTCTGCCCAGCTTCTGTCGGCGATGTGTGGTCCTCCCCATATGGTATGGACCACTATCTTCTCTTGACTGGAGCCACTGGTGTTGCGATTTCCCCCTTCTGTTTCTGAGAGGGGTGGCCTTGGGTTTTCATTGGCCGGAGCTGGGGTTCTGTTCTGACCTTTTACATAGCGTTCCAGTCTCTTCCATCTGATGTGCCCTTCAATTAAGTCCCGGAGATGATGGCATTCATTGGTATCATGCCCATGAGATTCGTGGAAGCGGCAGAACTTTCCAGACTTAATTGCGTTATCTGATTCTTTTTTGTACCGGGGAGGGGGGTGGGGGTCTGTATTTAACTTCGTCTTGGGTGGCCAGGAAGATGTTTTCGATTGTCTCGTTCAAAGGAGTGTAAGTGTCAAATTTCGGTTCTGGCCGATATAGACGTTTTTCTCCCTTCTTGCCCACAGCATTGTCTCTAGAGTCATTTCTTCGGACGTCCTTGGCTACAGTGGGTGTGTCGCCATGAGCTGCCTTGGTTTGTTGCACTGTCTATCTTTCAGTGGCAGCGTCTTCAAGTCTCATATATCTTCCGGCTTCATGGAAGAAATCAGGTAATGTAGTTGGTTTTTCTTTCGTTAATCTTCTAGCAAACTTAGTATCCGGATGCACACTACTACAGAGGGCCATTAAGATAAGTTTCTCATCGGCATCTTGAACTGCGGCCGCTGCAGCATTGAATCGGGTCATATATTGTTGTACTGTATCTCCAGGCTTCTGTTTGACATTAGATAGGGAATAAGCGTCCTTGGGTTGTTCCACATGAATGCAGAACTGGCTGACGAATTTTTCTTTCAACATTTCCCATGAGCTGATGGATCCTTGGGATAGGTGGCAGAACCAGGAGGTAGCTAGATCTGCCAAAAATAGTGGAAAGCATTTGCACAATACTCCTTCTATAGCTCCGCTCATGAGCATGTGCTGCGTGTATCTCTACAAGCGTACAACGGGGTCAAAGATTCCCTTATAAGGTTCCATCGTTGGCATTTTCCATTCTTGGGGCGTGATGGCAATTTCGATATTGCGGGTGAAAGGGCTGGTTACCCTAGCGCCTATCCCTCGATCTCTTTGATCCCGTTGGACGCACTCTCTGAACAATCGCGCCATCCTTTCGTCAGAATTTGGGGAAGATAGAAATGAGTTTGGTTCTTCTCTGCGGGATTGATTCCGTCCAGATGATCTGTAGGGATGGTATCGTCTATCACTCCTAATATTTTCCAGTGGCTATCTCTGGTCTTCCGGGAGCATGCTAGGTTCAGCTACAGTTGGCCCTTACCTTGATCATCCCCTGCTGGCTTCTGTTCTGGGCACTTCCTCGGGTCCAACTTCGGGCTGGACTCTAACTCGGCCCCGTTCATTGGTGTTTCCATAGCTAGGTAGCATGACCGGCTCAGTCATAGCCAACCCTTGCCTGGTACCTCCCCCGTCGGGTTTGGTTCCAAATGTTTCCTCGGGTCGGAGTTCGGGCTGAGTTCGGGCTGAGTTCGGGCTGAGTTCGGGCTCGGCTCCTATCATTGCTGTTTCTGTTGCTAGTTTCTTTGAAGAAGAAAGATCTCTGTTGCCTCCCAGATCCTCCAGACTGGGACTCATCTCATGATTCAGTCTTGCGGTTGGATTCTTCAGCATCCCTTAAACGTGACATGAGTCGGTCCACCAAGGCTTCTTGTTGGGATGTGAAGCGGTTAGTTACTTCAGCCATTACCATGTCTAGATCTGCCCTAGTAATTGCTGTTGGTTGTTCCGTGGAAGGGGCTGTCGGATTTTCCCGACTTCCATTTCGTACGGCTGTTGATACGGGACGGTTCTCTTGATCTGTGATCACTGGATTTGGAACGCTGCTAGTTGCGATGTTCTTTCCTCTGCTAACATCTTTCTTCTGCCTGGGAGGCATGTCTTCCAAGCAATGAGCATCGTTGTCGGGAAGAAGGTTAAGTGGGAGAAGCTGAAGCTTCTAGCTCGAGTTCTCAGTGAAAGCACCAAAAATGATTGCACAAAAAATGGGCAAACACCTCCAAGTCATATGTTTTAGTTGATTTTATGTTGTTCTTAGTGATTTGCGTGATTTATGCAAATACGTAAAAAGTAAGGACTAAACTGTAAAAGACACACAGATTTATAGTGGTTCGGCCAGAATGTGCCTACGTCCACTTTATATGTTGTTCTCCTTTATTGTTCGGATTACAAGTACAAAGCTTTGATTACAAGTGTATGAAAGTTGTTTGAAAGTTCTGTCCGTGCTTGAGCTCTCAAACTTGTCTGCCATTGTTGTTCCCCTACCCCTCTATTTATAGAGTGAGGCTGAGGGTAGGAGTCTTGGATGTATATAGCTGCTGGTGGGCCTGGGCTGACGTGATCTGGCTTGGCAATGTTGGTTCGGTAGTATCTTGGTCCGGTGATGGTTGGAGTAGTGTTTTGGTCCGGCAGTAGGAGGACCGTGCTCTGGTCCGGTAGTGGGTGGTGCGTTCTCTAGTCCAGTAGTGGAAGGAGCATGTTCTGGTTTGGTAGTGGGTGGTTCGGCAGGGCCTTCCTCATCTTGGTTCGGTGGTACCTTCTTTGCTTCTGGTTCGGTAGTGTTGGTCCAGTGGCCCTGGTTCGGTGGAAACACGCCCAACAGTTATAAAATAAACTATAATAATGGTATTTGTGATGCATTTGAAAATACAAATATATCTAAATTTTATTTGCCAATACTTTGGAATTATGAACTAAGCTGTAGTTTTGAAAAATAATTGTTGACTAAATGATTATGAATCATATGACACTAGTAAATTATATCTTAGACAACTAAGGGCAAAGCACCCATCTAGTGGGAGCACCATAATATTTGATGAACTTTATGGGTTGATACATATAGATGTACACAACCGAAAGCCTATTAATTCCAAAATCATTCCATGTACTTCGTTGTATGTTCTAATGGGTTATCACAAACATGATTATGTGAATTTGATACATATGTAGTATGTCAATGATAAGCTCATAGAATATAAAACGGATGTAAATAAAATTACATGCAATAGAAAACAATTTTTTTTGATTTGATCGAATGTTTGAGTATATTGGAAAGAATTTTGAACGTACCTAAAATGAATGACGATTCATTCTCAAAATCATTCCTCCTTATGTTACATAATGATGTATCGATAAGGAGTAACCGAAGTTTGTTGGAAAAGTACGATTATTTGTAAGTAAAGTTGGGCCAACATCTTTCTATAATGTCGCGTACTAAGAGTAATACATAAGGTTTAAATTAATTTTATTTAAATAATAGTTTATAAAATCATACAACACAAGGGTTTATAAGAAACCCCAACATATCCTAGGCTAAGTAATTGGCAGGCTGTGGGAGTCAAAAAACTGCATGTAATAGTCATTCATGAGGGATGTTCTATGAATGGCCCAAAAAGGAGTTTGGGAACGAATGTCATTGGATGACAAATCTATATTTTGAATATAAGCATTATAAACTAAAACCAAATCAGTTTCATATATAAGGTAATTCATATAGTGTTTATAAAAATCTATTTCATTGCACCAAGAAACAATTGTTTTTTCAAGAAATACCAACTTTTGTAGCGAAAGAATTTCATTTGGAAATTATTAGAAGTAAAATAGATTTGGATTATGGTCCAAAGACAAAATAAATTACATGGGATGAAATGAAATTAACCAAACCGAAATGAATACAATGCATTAGAATGTCTAATAAATAATTTTGCATATTGGAAAGAAACTATGAGTTTCTTATTGATGTCAAGGACATATAATCCTCAATAGTCAAATAAACCATTAAGAGCACTGACACTACAATACCGTATGATCCATAAATTCAAAATGGATTCCAAGTATAGTATCAAAGTATGATTTTGATATTTATACCGAAGGAATATGACCCAACGGCTGTGAATGAGTCTTCACGTGCGGGACTAATGTAGTTGGAGTACAATGAACAATGTTTAAAAGAATTACATTGTAAATTTTAATTGTTGGTATTAGTGCAATAGTATTCAACATGCTCAAGCTAATTCGGATTTACTCACCAAATTATCACTTGGTAAGACTGAACATTTTCCTACATATGTGTTGAAATGGAAAATTCTAAATAATGATTTAGAATAGAATGCTTGCACATAACAAAAAGTGTCTTGAACTCAGTGGGAGCGATATTAGGTTTGTGGGTTTTTAGATATGATCGAAGAAATGATACGAAGATATTATTCTATAAACATCAAAACTAAGTAAGTATCTTGCGAGAAATATCAAATAGTTTGATTTTCACTTAAATGCAAAGGAAGCATGTGCCCATAAGAAAGAACCGCTAAAAGGTACATAGATATTTCTAGACTATAAGCAAATAACATACTATTGATTATTAATGATGTACTTAGTTTAAATTGGTAATAGTTTGCTTATTTAATATTCAATATTGGATTTGTAAACTATATCGTTTATATTAAGTATAAAGGATGTTCAAAATGTCCTAAACAATATGCAAAGACAACTTATTAAAATGTTTAATATGTAACATATACATTGGAGTCCTTCTGTTTTAGCAATATGAATTATCATACATGTTGTATCAATTACAATATCATAATTTTTTTAGGTATTTGATGTATGAAGAAAATATCAGATCCAAATTAGGATCACTAAATGGTTGTTTAGAGTATTCTTGATTATTTACAAAATGTTAAAGAAATATTTATAGAAACAATGAACTCCTTATGTTTGGACTGAAACTTTATAAGTACTACTGAGTATAATATGAATGTATTGAACTTACATTCAAACCTTAATGGAGTAGCTTTAAGTTGGAAATGTTCAAAATGACATATTGTTGCTGATTAAGCGAAAAGGCTAAGTACATTGCCTTAGATAGCGCCATAATAAAAGCAATTTATAAATATAATTGTACAAATTTAAAACTGAGCTAGAGGTGGTTTCTAGTATAGAGAATACTACATTATTGTTATGTGATAACGATGCGATGAGAATAGCTCACCAAAAGCCAAGAAACAAACTCCAACAAGTTCCACATGATAAATACAGTTTATCAGCATCAGAGAGAGTCGATAAATATAGTAGATAAGCAAAAGAACATAGAAGATCCAATGACAAAGGATGTGACTTAATCAGTTCTTATCAAACAAATCAAAGGGATAGGATATAAATTTCATAATTTGCTCTAAGTGTAAGTGCTAAATTGGTTAAGTTAAAGGTATATGTAATTATGTAATTTGTTATGCATATCTAATCCAATAACCAATCTTGTTCAAAATAAAGGTTCTTTTTCTATTATATACTTAATATAGATTATATTAATTAATTTAATTAGTGGTACATTTAATAGAAAATTTGAAATGCTATGTGTTGACCCAAGAAATGGACCAACACCTTGGTTTGGTTTTGAAAGCACCATCCATGTCTTTACAGAGCAATATCACAGATCATGGATATAGAAAAGAAACAAGAAAAGAAAATAGACAGAGGATTTTTATAGTGGTTCATCTATTAAAGAAGCCAACGTCCACTTTATAGCTTTATTATAAGCTGATTACTATTACAAAAGGTGTTTGACTACAAGGCATTGGCTAGTTCCTAGCTAGATTGGATCTTTAGAGTTAGAATCCAACGGAGTATCATATTGTATTCCTTTTGAGTTCATTGTGATGGAGGTTGGAGTTAAAGAATAATCCCAGTGGAGCCCCGACAATTAGTTTCTGGAAGCTCCTCTTTATGTTGCAGGTGGCATGCTATTTGTAGAAGTTGGAGTGTATTTGGGCCAGGCTGATCACTATCATTTCATAGATGGAGCACAGGCGACCTAGGATAATCCGGTTGACAAATTAGCAAACTACATGGGTCGCTGGCAACCCATGGGCCATGGTTCGCTAGCGACCCATAGACTTAGCTTTCACCAACCGAATTCTGCCTGTTTATTCGTATTCCATAACATGTTTGTTCATGGTTTTAAAGAAGTGCATGGTTTGCTGATGATCCTGCCACAGAGGACTATCTTGGATTTCAAAATTGGAGATGTCTTCTCAGGCATTCATTGTTGTCGGCACGTGCTGATGGAAAATCACCAGCGGTTTACATTCAAACACTTGTTGGACTGTAGGGATGCTGGTCTCTTGGCTCTATTGACTCAACTCGTCGCCTTAACCATATAGCTTGGTCTTTGTCGAACTCTAGTCATAACCTCTCTGGTTTATTCCTGAATCATCCTATCGCTTAAGGTTGCCTAGATTTCTATTGGTATCTGTTGGGTTAAATACCCAGATAACATTTGCCCCTTAAAGTATGTTTTCATTGCAAACAAGGCATGCTATGGAAGTTATCATTTTCCATCTCCATTTGCTGACTTTCAAGTAATTGCATTGGAACTCTACGCATAGGTTAGCCCAACGTCATTAGCCATCTTCCTTTTGTTCTGGCTATTGTTGCTTGCCTCAACCTATCATGTTTTTGATTGTAGTCTCCCAGCACGTCTTGGAGTGACGAATAGTCGCGATTGACCGAATTTGAAGTGATTGGGCGGAGCTTTCTTTTTCAAACATAGAGATGCAAAAGGCATGCAAATTTCTTTATTTTAATGGGTCGCCAGGGACCTGTGGGGGATAGGTCGCTAGCGACCTAACTGAATGAAGCTCTAAGGTCGGGTCGCTTGCGAACCTTCTCTTGCAACCCATGGAAGGTCGGGTCGCTAGCGATCAAATACTTAGTGAAATTTTCGCCTTTATCCTGGCCTACTTATATCCCTTAGCCGAAATAAGCCATTCACTTGACCCAATCCACTTTTATTCCTTCAAGTGACCATGTACTCTAGTGATTCATCAGTAATTCGAATCAATTACTATGGCGATCCATCATACTTTTCTTGATACATCCGCCTTCGCCACCATCGATTCTTCATCTCGTTTTGTCTAAACCCTAATTGACCCATTGACTTGTTTGAGCTTAATCAGCAAACCGATCCTCCTCTTTTTGTACTCGAGCCGATCCTTTGCTTCGCTCAAGTTTAAGTTGTAGGCGATCCATCCTCTTGTGGTACCCGAGCCGGTCCATCATTAGTTCGCTCACGACCTAATTCGAAACTCACCAAGCATAATTCTTTGATTCCTCTTGTTTCATTAAACCAATTTTAAGGTGGATTTTCTTGGTTGAGTTTGTTAATTTCTATGTTTGTATGGCGGTTTAATGCCCAACCTTAGCTTATGACGTTAACTATAAGATTTCGTGTTGATGGTGGTTCCTTGGAGGAAGATAGGAAATCGGGTCGTGAGTTGTCTTTTGGAATGACATTCGGGCTTTGGCCCAAGGCTTGACGCGTTTCGATATCTTCATCCATCGAACTAGAATCGGCCTGTTTCCAGTTTGCGGATGTTACGTGCATATCACTTCATCAATTGACCTTGATTCTTCTGAGATCTTGGGCTTATCTTGTTTTACCCATTGCATGCTTGATGTTCTGATGAGAAGAGTTTTCCATGTCGCTTCAGATGATGGATCCATTATCGATCATAGATCGATAACGGGTAAGCATGCAAGCAATATAACTAGAAGTAGAAATAGAAATTTCATGGGAAGTTCTTTTCTCCTTCCACTGCAAGTGAACTATCTACACAAGATTAGATGTTTGTGGCACTTTGGACATAGATTTTACCTCATATAGATTGCACACTGCACTTGCCCAGGTTCATATTTAAAATCTGACATGCTAATCTCCAGTTAATGTTTCCTCGAAGTTCAAGTGTGATAGGGGGAACTTATGAAAATAGGATAGATTTGCCAATAGAATTACCTGACCTTTTACGGAAGCAAGTTCTTTCATATAGAATGAAACAGCCATCTACGCATCGCAAGCCAAGTAGAAGATGTCCAGCACTTTCTGAAGCTGAATTGTCATCCACTTCGCAAGCCGAATTTGGTTATTTAGTTCTAGTTGGGCCCATTGTGGATCACATGCCTCCTAACTTTCGAGTCCTACTCAACCCACCTGAAAAAGCTCTGTAGCTGGTCTCTGCCAAGATTCTCCATAATATATGTTTAAAACATAGGATTCCCGAAGAGGACGTGCGCCTGCACACTTGCCTCCCCCGGGATTCACAACTTGTCATCGATATATGTGTTTGAATGGAGCGGTGCCCCATTTAATGATTTCCTTCGCGAGATGCTCTCCAACTTGGGGATTTCCCCATTACAGCTTCATTCGAATGGTTATGCCATCCTCACTTGCCTGCACATCCTTTTTACACGGACGTTTCGTCGTGCTAAGAATTTTGACGAGTTACGGTACTTCTTGCCTTTTAAGAGGAGAGATGACTGCCCCTCCCTAATCATAATTGAGGCCCAAGGGAAACGGAAGATCGTTTTGCGATTGCAAAGCAACTTGTCGCAATTTAAGATGCAGTACTTCTTCATTAAGTTCCCCGAGGGGTTAAACCGTCGATGGACGATAGGGGGTGAGACTTCTTTTTCTCCGTTTGTCGAGCTTTGAAGTGATGTAATAAAGATTCTAACTAATCGCGTACTCTTTGCAGTCATCCCAAGGTCGAATAGAAACACGACCCTTAATGAAATCTATCATACTCTAAATCCATTGATGCCGATGAATGGTGTGCTAGGATTCTGCTAGCTGATGAGAATTTGCACCAATTTGGACTATTAGCTTCGGGTCAATCTTCATCTCAAATTGAAGTTCCCTCTCTCGGTCGAGCCATAGTTCACGCAAGGCCTTATTCCTCTTTACACAATTCTAATGGGGGTTAGGGAATAGGCGGCCCGTCCGAAAGCCCACTTGACGAGACTCATGTGGAGGACACCACGATCGGTCTAAGTGGCTCAACTGAAATGTCTCTAATCCAAGAGGAAGCGGAAGTTGCGCCTACACGTAGAGAGGGGTATGCTGAGATGGACTTGGAGAAATAGGAGAGGGAGTTTGAAAGTAGCAGTGACGAAACCAAGGCTACGTCAGAATCCGAAGGCGAAGACTCAGAGTCGTGTGACGGGACACCAAGCATGAGTCCCGTTCTTTCGGGTTTACCACCTTTCGACACTAATGATAAAGATAAGTCCCCGATAACTGGCAAATGCCAAGTTTTTCCCGGCAAGGCTGCCGGTACAGACCTCAGGGATTTCGGTGATGTACTCGTTGACTTCGATGCTCTTAAGAAGGACGATTTCAAATTTGATGTGATGCCATCTTGTTCAGGCGATGTCGCACTTTTTGTCATCCCAAATTTGCCTATAACAATCGAAGCCAGCCTATTTCCTTTTTCGAGGTCAATGCGCTCTGGTTTGTAATGATGCCTTAGGCCCGTGTTCGGAATGCACGATACAACACATTAGGATTGCACTTATTCTTATCTCTCATTCTTTCGCATACTCACTTAACTCCTTGTATGTTTCTGAAGTATTTTTGTCTATGCTCTTTTCTAGCTATGTCAAGAGTGCGTGGTTTTTATGACGACTTCGAGGCATATATTTATTCGCAACGGTACTCGATGCGTTCTTCCAACCGCCAGCAAGTATGGGAGAGGGAAGATGTATATAGGTGAAAGAAAGAGCTTGAAACAGATGTCCACTTCAAAGAGGAAAGAGATAAGTCCCGTTCGTCGAATTGGGTATGAGAAAAGATGGTTTCTTGATGAAAGGGAGGAGCCATCTAAGAAGCTAAAGTTTGATCACCGCTCCCATCCTTCTAAGGCCACTCTGAAGCATACTTTTGTAGGACAAGAGATTCCCATTTCTTCTGCCCCAACTCTGCCACCAACTCATGTTTAATCCTCTTCTATTATTGTTGCTGCCCTATGCACTTCACATCCCCATCCGAGACTAGCCTACATTCTTCTTGCAGGCCCGCCTAAGCTTGAGGCGGCTCTCTCCGGTTGGTTCCTGAGGGGCGTTAAGTTCAATATGGATATTCTTCCTGTTCGTAAGGACTCTTATACGCCGTGCTTCAAAGCTATTCAAGATGACTTGGAATAGGCTAAGAAGTAGGAGAAGCTCTACAAGCAATTTGCAAGCACCAATAAGGATAACTACCATGAGATCCCCTCCTTTGAAACCGAAAAAGACGACTTTGAAAAGGCATTGACTGACTAAGATGCCAAAATCAAGCAGTTGGAGGAGGAGAAAGAGACCACACTCTGAGACAGTAGAAGAACCGCTAGTTTAATGAAGGAGACAAAAAAATGCGCATGATAAGTTCGAAATTATCTAGAGAGACAAAATCAAGAAGACTCATGCGGAGGAAGCTAAGCTGAAGGAAGATGTGGTCGCTTGCAACGCCGTCATTGAAGCCAAAGGAAGACAATTGCCGACCACAATCTGATTTTCGAGGGGCATAATAAAACAATTTCCGACCAAACCGAGACAATTGCAAAATTACAGGCTTGGGTCTCATAAATCAATGCCAACAAAACTACAAACGAGATGGAGAAGGCTGAGGTGATCGAAAATTATCTAGATCACTACCATACTTTTGATTAGAAGATGGAGAAGTTAGATGCGACGATCCTCAATTTTTACGTCAACTCTTTACTGCATCAGGGGAGCCTTTGTTACCTTGGCCTAAAGTTCCCAAATACTCTTGTCCTTGTTCGGGAAGAAATCTTGTCCCGTTTTGCTGAGAGCGGCAACGTTTCTTCATACCAAGAGTTTTGGGAAGCCTGTCTCAATGAGGAGTCCAAGATGGAATTGCTTGAAGGTCAAGAGATTCTTCGAATTGAACGGGAGAGAGAGCCACCAAAGTGGCTTTATTGACTGTCATTGATGTGGGCGGACTGTCGGGCCAGCTTCATAATCAGCCAATTAGCTCGGGGTTTGACGGAGTTCCTCATGTGGTAGAGCCTTTCAAGTAAGGCGTAGGGGACGAGTTTGAGGTTGCCATTCTCGACCCTTCCACCGGCGCAAGTAACGCCCATGCTTCTCCCAAATTCGAAGACCTCTACCTTACACCAAAAGAGCAAGAGGAGTTAATGCTTTTATTTTTTATCTTATAGTTCTATCCACTTGTTTAGCTACCATGCCAGCTACTTCAGTTCTTGTGCATGCGACCATCTTTACATCCTCCGAGATTGTATCCGTCCCTGCTCCTGTTCCTACCTCCGTATCTAGCTCACAACCGAGACCAGAGGTCGAGAAGATTGAGGCGCTCCACGGCTTGGATGACCCTTTGACATCTGGAAGGTGATAAACTACCGCTGAGGCCGAGGAGCAAGTGATATATGCGGAGCAGCCACATAAGACTCCTTAAGATTTGGTTGCTGTTAAGAAGGAGAAATTAGAGGCAGCTAGGGCCTCGAAGAAATCCCGAAAGTCAAGGAACCATAGTGGTACATGCAGCTCTTCTGGGAAACATTCGGATTAGAGGAGGAGATTGCCACTAAGCTTCATGTTGATATTACCGTTAGCGACATCTCTCCCGAAAAGAAGCAAAAGATGGTAACCAGAGGTGGAAAGGGGAGCAGTGGCAAGAAGCGCTGATCAGTCGATATGGTAGAGTACCGGACTTTGTCATGCAGGTTACGGGAAGCTGGGCTCATTTCTTTTTACACTTCTTTTTGAGTCATTTTTTTTAAATCGCTAAATGCAGAATCCGCATTTTGTGTCCTTGTTATAGAGTATGTACATATATACATTTTGTTGTTGGTCATTGGTGTGTGGGTATGGCTCCCACATTTTAATCCTGTGTACATAAGATTACAAGCAATACAATGGTATTTCGACTTTATCTTTATCTATTTTTTCGTGTATATTTTGTATGCATGTCTTATTTCATACTTTGCTAGTTCCACGATCTTAGCCGAAGTCCTTCATTCGAAGTGATAGAACTGTAATGGAATTTGAGGATTAACAGCACTTAGTGGATTTTGTTTAGAAGTTCACAAAAGTTTTGACACTTTTCAAAACTGCTTAATCCTGTTTAGAAATCCAGAAGGCTTCAAAGATTTCCCAAAAGTTATAAGTTTTGCTTAGGAAGTTAAACTTCTACTTGGGATCCTTTTGGCTTTTAAGATAGGACTTGTGAATTTATTGTTGTTTAGGGGTGACAAGGCTTGTGGACTCTTTGCATTTAAATGACTCTGTCTTCATACAGATATATGCCCCTTAGTTCACAAGGTTGTTCACTCCAAACAAACTTCAATTCTAAGCAACACAAGAAGTTTCAGCTCGAGTGCGTGGCTTTTGGGGTTCTTTGGCGTTGCCTATCTCCGGGCGGTGCGAGGAGTTGGAACCTGGGGTTCCTCGGCGTTTCCTATCTCCAAGCATGGTAAGAAACTTGAGTTTGGAATTCTTCGACGTCGCTTATCTCCGGGCGATGTGTGAAACTTGAATTTGGATTTCCTCGGCATTGCCTATCTCTAAGCAATATGAGAAACTTGAGTCTGGAGTTCCTCGTTGTTGCCTATCTTCAGGCAACGCGAGAAACTTGAGCTTGGAGTTACTCGACATTGCCTATCTTCGGATAACGTGAGAAACTTGAATTTGAAGTTCCTTGGCGTTGTCAATCTCTGGATAACAAAAGAAACTTAAGTTCGGAGTTCTTTGGTTTTGCCTATCTCCGGGTAACATGAGAAACTTGAGTAAGGAGTTCCTCGTCGTTGCCTATCTTTGGGCAATGTGAGAAAATTGAGTTTGGAGTTCCTCGGCATTGCTTATCTCTGGACAATGTGAGAAACTTGAATCTGGAGATCCTCGGCATTGCCTATCTCTAGGTAACACGAGAAACTTGAGTCCAGAGTTCCTCGACATTGCCTATCTCCGAGCAATGTGAGAAACTTAAGTTTGGAGTTCCTCGGCATTTCCTATCTCTGGGTAACGCGAGAAACTTGAGTGTGGAGTTCCTCGACGTTGCCTATCTCCGGGCAACACGAGAAACATGGATATGGAGTTCCTCTACGTTGCCTATTTTCGGACAATGCGAGAAAATTGAATTTACAGTTCCTTGGCGTTGCCAATCTTCGGGAAAACATGAGAAACTTGAATTTGGAGTTCCTCGCATTGCCTATCTCCTGGCAATGTAAGAAACTTAAGTCCAGTGTCCCTTGGCGTTGCCTATTTCCGTGAAACATGATAAACGTGAGTTCATGACCTTTCTAATGCAGCCGGGGCGGCATCGTTTTCAAAAGGCCAGGATCGGGTTCCACCGATCCAATGGTTTGAGTCGGTTTACTTCCGCCGACTCGTCGGCGTTATTATGAACATAATTTGGATGATTCAAAAAGAAAACTTTATTAAGAAAAGCATGGCAGATTCTTTGCCTCTTTACAATCCCACCCACATTTCCGTAATGGCTTATTTGCTGAAAATTAGAAAATACATAAAGTTTCTTTTAAACGAAATATCGGCGGAGCGATTTGCCGTCCCAAGCTCTGGGAATCGCGATCCCGTCGACGGTCGTCATCTTGAAGGTGCCGTCACTAATTTTTTGATGAATAACAAATGGTCCTTCCCAATTCGGTCCGAAGGCTCCCGGGACAAGGTAAACTCGCTTGAGCATGAGATCGCCGACTTCGAAGGTTTGACTGTGAACTTTGAAGTTGAAGTATGTGGGACCCTCTTTTGGTGGGTAGGGATTCTCAACTATGCTTCCTCTCTCTTTTAATCTACCATGTTTAGTGATTCGAGTAGGAGTTGCTCGTTTTTTTGGGTCAAAATTCAACCTTTGGTGAGAAGGGAGTTCTAGTTCGATAGAAATCATTGCTTCTGAATTATAGGCCAATGCGAACGGGGTGTGGATGTTTGTAGTTTTGTGTGTTGTTCTGTAAGCCCATAGTGCGAGTGGAAGCTCATCAACCCAATTTCCCTTTACTTTTGTCAGTCGCTTCTTGATGGTGGATTTGATGATCTTGTTTATTGCCTCCACTTGCCCATTTGTCTGTGGATGAGCTACTGCAGAAAAGCTCTTTTCAATCCGGAAGCACTTGCAGAAGTCTTTGAACTTGGTGCTTTTGAAATACATTCCATTGCCAGTGATGATTTTTTTTGGCACGCCAAAGTCGCAAATAATGTTTTTAGTAACAAATTTAATACCTTTATTTATGGTTACGGTGGCCAGTGGTTCCACTTTGGCCCATTTCGTTGAATAATCTACGGATACAGTAGCATATTTGGCTCCTCCTTTTGCCATTGGAAGGACGCCAATCAAATCGATCTCCCATATCACAAACGGCTATAGGCTGACCATTTGCGTCAGTTCTGTTGATGGATTTCTCTTGATTTTGCTGAATCTCTGATAGCGATCGCATCTCCTGGCATGATCTACGACATCGCAATTTACTGTTGGCCAGAAGTACCCATACCAAAGAACTTTCTTTGCCAGCGTCTGCCTCCCAGTGCGGTCTCCGCACTCGCCTTCATGCACTTCTTCCAAGATTCTGCATGCTTCATCATCAGTCACACACCTAAGAAGTGGGTCAAGAATCCCCTTCAATAGAGTATTCCGTCCTGAATCATGAATCACAGCGTCTTCCTAAGTAGTTTCTTTTGTCGGTTTCGGTCCGTATAAAGAGTTCCTGCTAGGAGATAATGTTTTATTGGTGTCATGGTTCCATACTGGTCTCGAGAATCCATTTTATGTCCATTTCATTAATGCTTGGTTAGTTAGAGTTTCGATTGGGACCACCCCCAGTGACCGGGCTTCTTCGGAGCTTGCCAACTTGGCTAAGAAGTCCCTCTTAGTGTTTCGTTCCGTGGTATGTGGGTTATGGTGTAATGTTCGATGTCGCCCAGCAGTTCTTGCACTTTGGAAAGATATGGGGCCAAATTTTCATCATGCGCTTGATACTTTCCATTCACTTGACATACAACCAGTTGGCAATCGCTATATATATGAACGGACTTTATTTTGAGTTCCTTTACAACCTTTAGCCATGTGATAAGTGCTTCGTACTCCGCCTCGTTATTCGTAGCTAGGAACTCCAGACGTAGAACTAGCTAATGGCTCGGCCCTCGGGGGTTTCGAGCACCACCCTTATGCCAGAACAGGAGTTGTCCAATGATCCATCGACGGAAAGCTTCCATTGTGCGTCTACTTATGGCTGAATGTAACAACCCGCATATTTTACGATTGAGTATTTAAATATTTTATTTAAATATTTCATCGTTAATCGGATTTTTGTCCGAAAGAGCTACTTTTTGCAAACAGTCAAATTAGGACTCGAGACCACTCCCATTGAGTTCAAAATGACGTTTGCGATCTTTTTAATTATAAACTTTGATATGTTTGGAGATAGTAGAATTTTGCTACTTTTTCACTTAGGGCTTTGGTTTGGGTTTCAGCCCATTAACCTAACATATGAACCCAACTCCACTCCAACTCTTCATTACTTCATTTCTAATTCCTAATACTCAAGCTTTAGCAACAATGGTGAGTTGAATGGGAAATTAAAACTCCAAACCCTATTTTCCATTTACAAATCAAGTTCTAGCTCCAAATTAATAGAAGAAACTTTGGTAAGCATCTCCTTCTTCTTCTCCAACTCTTTCTCCTTTCAATTTCAGAAATTTCCTAAACCTAACTTAGGAAATATTTTATATGGAAGCTTAGATTGAAGCTTCTTGAGTTGTTATTGAAGAGGAATTGTTCTTAGCTTGTTTTAGAAGCTTCTTCTTCATTAATTTGGGTTCAAAGATGAGATTTTTATCTCACATCTTTGTCTATAATTATCTTCAATTGTTAGGTATGGATTCCTAACACTTATTCTTGTGCAATTGATTTTGGTTTGGATTGATTTGGTGTATATTCCAATTTTTGATGTTTTGACATCAAAATCTATGAAAATCCTTTTATGGATATTTGGACATTGATATTTGTGGCGTATCGAAGAGCCGTTAAGGCTGGGTTGTCGCTCGACGTAAATCCTTAGTCGTCGTTGCTCGTCCGATCGCTTCCGGTATTTATTTCTGCCATTTTTGGTCTAGGTTCAGGGAATGCCCTGAACCCCAGTTTCATACGTCTGAAACGTAGTATTCACACGTCTGAATATTATTCTGGGAAGATTTCTATTCCCAGATTCAGACGTCTGAATATATGATTTCAGACGTCTGAATTGGTTTGTTTGGAACCAGAAAGGAAATAGGCTAAAAAGTGCCTATTTCAGACGTCTGAAATCAAAGATTCAGACGTCTAAATTCTGTTTTGGAAAATATTTTATTTTCCAGATTCAGACGTCTGAATCTTTGATTTCAGACGTCTGAATATGCACTCTTTTTCCTATTTGCCTATTTTCTTGAGAATTCCAACTTTAATCGGTTCGTGTGGACTCCCTTTTGTTATTATCACTTATTATCGACTTTGATGACATTTTCTACGTGATTTTTGGGAATATCCATTTTGATGGATTCGGTATCGATTTCTTTGGATTTTATTCACGTCTTTGAATGTGAATTTTAGTGATTGATTGTTCCTACAATCTTTTTTGTGATTTGTCACTTTAAAAATATAAAGGTTTCAATACTAGTAGTAAATATCAAAACTCCTTCATCAAAACGATTTCAACACTATTTTATTACAAAGCTCGTTTCTTAAAACCGTTTTCCAATCTACTAGTATATACAAACCTTTACCTCACTGGTATGAGAAATCTAATTAAACGACTTAGTAAAACGAGTGGTATGAAACGCTTGCGTTTACTTCGTCGGTTAATTCTTGGACTTATTCGATTGAATCTCTTGTGACAAATTTTCTAGTGGAGATCTACAATTTGTTCGTAAATATTTAAGTTAAGCTAGTGGATATGGGACATGAAGCTAAGCTCATATATTTACTAGCTTACTGTAATTGACACTTCTTGATGATCATGACGATCTTTTTTGTGATTTAGACTAGCGATTGTGCGATGTCTCTTTGTCTGCGATTTAGATTAGACCCCATTTCAGTGTGATTTCGACTCACACATGTGGGGTAGCACCCCATGGTCTTCTGGCCGTTCGTGTGTCAAAAATTAATGGCTAGCTGCCATGAGATAGCATCTTGTTCGTGTGATACATATGTTGGTGAGTTTTTATGCTCCCGTTCGTGTGATAGGCCTCCCCCGTTTTTATGATTTCTGGATTTCGTGTGTTGAATTCTGGAATTTATGCTTCACCAATTTTAGTGATTTTCATTGATATGATTTGTCAATTTTTGTGCATTGGTGAATTCGTGTGTCATTGACTTGTTGTGAATACAAGTTTTGGGTATGAAACCATTTTTGGATCTTTGTGAAGATTTTTGTGATATTGATTTATCTCTTATTGATTGATCTTTTGTTGATCATCATTTGCATACTTATAGTAGTATGTCAGTATGGATATTTTATGTTTATGCCATATCTCTTATTCTATATCATGTCATCTGATATTTATAACTAGACTGATCCGTTTATTATTTTCTTATAAATAATACTCGGGTCAGACCGAGATGTTACGGTGCTTCTATTTGACTCCTCTTCTAGGATTTGCTACTCTGACTTTTGGCTAACTATTTAGATTAGCAGTTTTTGTTGTATACACTTGAGATATAGACTCATAGTTGTATTATTTTGTATAGCACGTGTTGCTATTCTTCTGTATTATTGTGGATCTTTCTGACCACTACTCTGATGTACACTTTCATGTGTTAGTTATATATTCATATCTTCTTCCGCCTTTGTGATATGAATTATCTGTGACCGATTTATGTTATGTTTATTTCTATACTTGTTTCCGAAGATTATTATAGCCACCGTGTAGTAGCTTTGAGTTTGTATCGGTGTGTCGGATTTCCTCCCGAACTCAAATGCGTTATACTAGCCGACATAGCGATGCTCGCATAAAGCCATTACATGGATGGTCGCTCCTCAACAGCCTTATTCTCCGTGCTAGTTGACAGCATTACACCGTAGTGTTCTTGATTAGCACGGGTATAGAGATGGGGCGTCACAGCTTGGTATCAGAGCCAAACTTTGGAACAATGTAGAATAATTTAACAAGGATCATCGTTCTAAGTCCATCTTAGGAGTCGTGCTTTAGTATTTTATTCGGGTCTTCGTACCGTCCCATCCTATTTTCTTTATGATTCCTTGTTTCATCTATCAAGATTGCTTGATATTCATTTTGTGAATAACGTTTTTCTTCTTCCTTCTTTCTTTCTTAAGGAAGAGAAATGGTTAGACCTGGCCGTCCCAGCGCCGGTCAATCTAGTGCTACTCCTCAGGATCGAGCATTTATGTCTGCCCAACAGCTTCTTGATCTAGTAAAGAATGCTTAAGCTGCAGGACCCAATCCAGAGCCTACTCATCGTAGATCTGGTTTTGCACGCTTGTGCAAAGACTATACTGATTTTGGTGGAAGTTGGGAAGATCATGTTTCTCTTATTGAGTTTTCCTATAATAATAGCTTCCAATCTAGTATTGGTATGGCACCTTTCGAGGCACTCTATGGAAGGCCATGCTGATCTCCTTCTTGTTGGCATGAGGCCGGTGAGAAGCTGGTATTAGGTTCAGACTTTATTCGTGATTCCACAGAGAAGATTAAACTTATTCGACATAGGATGAAAGAAGCCCAGAGTAGACAAAAATCCTATGCCGATAATCGAAGAAGGAAGTTACAATTTTCTGTGGGAGATTCTGTTTTTATTCGTGTTTCACCTATGAAAGGTGTTGTACGTTTCAGTCGATCGGGAAAATTAGCGCCTCGATATATTGGGCCATTTCCTATCACCGAACGTATTGGTTCCGTGGCTTATCGCCTTTTATTACCGGCTCAGTTTTCTGCTATTCATGACGTGTTTCACGTTTCTCAACTAGGTTCGAGATTCCGATTCTATTCTTGAGCCCGGTGTTGTGGAAGAAATTGAAGTTTCACCTAATTTAACTTATGAGCAACATCCTATTCGTATTATTGCTTCGGAGGTCAAGCGCCTTCGAAATAAAGATGTTCCGCTTGTTAAAGTCCAATGGTCCTCAAATCCTAAGGATTGCTCTTGGGAATCTAGAGAGTTCATCGAGCGAACACATCCGGACTTACTTTCCCGTGCTCTTTGAGGTGAATTTCTTATTTCAAATTCCTTTTGTGTTGAATATGCTTTCACGGTTGTTACTATATATTTTCTTCTTAAATATTGCGAGTACGCAATTTCTTTAAGGAGGGGAGTCTGTAACAACCCGCATATTTTACGATTGAGTTTTTAAATATTTTATTTAAATATTTCATCGTTAGTCGGATTTTTGTCCGAAAGAGCTACCTTTTGCAAACAGTCAAATTAGGACTCGAGACCACTCCCATTGAGTTCAAAATGACGTTTGCGATCTTTTTAAGTATAAACTTTGATATGTTCGGAGATAGTAGAATTTTGCTACTTTTTCACTTAGGGCTTTAGTTTGGGTTTCAGCCCATTAACCTAACATATGAACCCAACTCCACTCCAACTCTTCATTACTTCATTTCTAATTCCTAATACTCAAGCTTTAGCAACAATGGTGAGTTGAATGGGAAATTAAAACTCCAAACCCTAGTTTCCATTTACAAATCAAGTTCTAGCTCCAAATCAATAGTAGAAACTTTGGTAAGCATCTCCTTCTTCTTCTCCAACTCTTTCTTCTTTCAATTTCAGAAATTTCCTAAACCTAACTTAGGAAATATTTTATATGGAAGCTTAGATTGAAGCTTCTTGAGTTGTTATTGAAGAGGAATTGTTCTTAGCTTGTTTTAAAAGCTTCTTCTTCATTAATTTGGGTTCAAAGGTGAGATTTTTATCTCACATCTTTGTCTATAATTATCTTCAATTGTTAGGTATGGATTCCTAACATTTATTCTTGTGCAATTGATTTTGGTTTGGATTGATTTGGTGTATATTCCAATTTTTGATGTTTTGACATCAAAATCTATGAAAATCCTTTTATGGATATTTGGACATTGATATTTGTGGCGTATCGAAGAGCCGTTAAGGCTGGGTTGTCGCTCGACGTAAATCCTTAGTCGTCGTTGCTCGTCCGATCGCTTCCGGTATTTATTTCTGCCATTTTTGGTCTAGGTTCAGGGAATGCCCTGAACCCCAGTTTCATACGTCTGAAACGTAGTATTCACACGTCTGAATATTATTCTGGGAAGATTTCTATTCCCAGATTCAGACGTCTGAATATATGATTTCAGACGTCTGAATTGGTTTGTTTGGAACCAGAAAGGAAATAGGCTAAAAAGTGCCTATTTCAGACGTCTGAAATCAAAGATTCAGACGTCTGAATTCTGTTTTGGAAAATATTTTATTTTCCAGATTCAGACGTCTGAATCTTTGATTTCAGACGTCTGAATATGCACTCTTTTTCCTATTTGCCTATTTTCTTGAGAATTCCAACTTTAATCGGTTCGTGTGGACTCCCTTTTGTTATTATCACTTATTATCGACTTTGATGACATTTTCTACGTGATTTTTGGGAATATCCATTTTGATGGATTCGGTATCGATTTCTTTGGATTTTATTCACGTCTTTGAATGTGAATTTTAGTGATTGATTGTTCCTACAATCTTTTTTGTGATTTGTCACTTTAAAAATATAAAGGTTTCAATACTAGTAGTAAATATCAAAACTCCTTCATCAAAACGATTTCAACACTATTTTATTACAAAGCTCGTTTCTTAAAACCGTTTTCCAATCTACTAGTATATACAAACCTTTACCTCACTGGTATGAGAAATCTAATTAAACGACTTAGTAAAACGAGTGGTATGAAACGCTTGCGTTTACTTCGTCGGTTAATTCTTGGACTTATTCGATTGAATCTCTTGTGACAAATTTTCTAGTGGAGATCTACAATTTGTTCGTAAATATTTAAGTTAAGCTAGTGGATATGGGACATGAAGCTAAGCTCATATATTTACTAGCTTACTGTAATTGACACTTCTTGATGATCATGACGATCTTTTTTGTGATTTAGACTAGCGATTGTGCGATGTCTCTTTGTCTGTTGATCATCATTTGCATACTTATAGTAGTATGTCAGTATGGATATTTTATTTTTATGCCATATCTCTTATTCTATATCATGTCATCTGATATTTATAACTAGACTGATCCGTTTATTATTTTCTTATAAATAATACCCGGGTCAGACCGAGATGTTACAGTGCTTCTATTTGACTCCTCTTCTGGGATTTGCTACTCTGACTTTTGACTAACTATTTAGATTAGCAGTTTTTGTTGTATACACTTGAGATATAGACTCATAGTTGTATTATTTTGTATAGCACGTGTTGCTATTCTTCTGTATTATTGTGGATCTTTCTGACCACTACTCTGATGTACACTTTCATGTGTTAGTTATATATTCATATCTTCTTCCGCCTTTGTGATATGAATTATCTGTGACCGATTTATGTTATGTTTATTTCTATACTTGTTTCCGAAGATTATTATAGCCACCGTGTAGTAGCTTTGAGTTTGTATCGGTGTGTCGGATTTCCTCCCGAACTCAAATGCGTTATACTAGCCGACATAGCGGTGCTCGCATAAAGCCATTACATGGATGGTCGCTCCTCAACAGCCTTATTCTCCATGCTAGTTGATAGCATTATACCGTAGTGTTCTTGATTAGCACGGGTATAGAGGTGGGGCGTCACACTGAACTTCCTCTTCATCATCTCTTATTGTGAACTCAGCAACGAAATTGGCCAGCGCTTGCCCATTGATTAGTTTCCTTAGATGGTAAGTGATATCAAATTGACTCAATTCTATGTTCCACTTGAGTAATCGTCCGGACGTCTTTGGCTCGTACAGAACTTATTTTAATGGCTGGTCGGTTAACACCTTAATCGAATGAGCCCGGAAATAGGCTGCAACTTTTAGGATGCGATCAAAAGACAATACAATAGTTTCTCTAGTTCAAGGTAATTCTTCTCGGCCTTGGTGAATCGCTTGCTAATGTAGTGCACAGGTCGTTGGATTCTCGCTTCCTCCTGCCAAGAGTCGTGCTCAATGCATTTGGGGAAATTGCCAAGTAAATGAATAACTCTTCTCCATTGCCTCGTTTTGATAAGACTGGTGGAGTTTCCATGCGTCGCAGTAGTTCTTAGAAGGCCATTTGACAACCTTCGCTTCATTCAAAGTTTTTCTTTCCTTTCTTTAGCACGTCGAAAAAAGGAATAACTTGTTTGTATCTTTTGAAATGAATCGACTTAATGTTGCGAATTTTTCATTCGAATTTTAAGTTCTCTTTTGTTCCTAGGGACCTGGAATTCCCTTAATGCTGTTATTTGCTTCGATTCGTCGCGCACTTACTATGAATCTCAACAATTTCTCGAAGGCCACCCCGAAGTGGAATTTAAGTGGGTTGAGCTTCATTCCATATTTGCGAAGTATCTCGAACATTTCAACGAGATTATCTAGGTGGTTAGAGGCTACTCGGGATTTGACTAACATATCGTCCACATAAACTTCCATAGTTTTCCCAACCTGGTGCTTGAACATAGTATTCACTAGTCTTTGATACGTAGCCCTTGTGTTCTTCAAACCAAATGGCATTACTCTATAGCAGTATAATCCTAAATCAGTGATGAAGCTAGTAATTTCTTAATCTAGTTCGTGCATTAGGATTTGGATATAGCTCGAGTACACATCCATAAATGACAGCAATTCATGTCCCGCTATTCCATCCACCAGTTGATCAATTTCGGGGAGCGAGAAGCTATCCTTTGGACATGCTTTGTTGAGGTCTAAAAAGTAAATGCAGGTTTACCATTTTCCATTAGACTTCTTGACTAGTACCACGTTTGATACCCATTCGGGGGATGAAACCATTGGCTATTAGTTTATCCACCTCTTCTCTTAATGCCTTGGACCGCTCAGGGCTAAGCTGTGCCTTTTTTGTTTGATTGGAGTGAATTAGGGGTCAATGTTAAGGGTGTGATAGCACACATATCGGCATATGAACACGCAAATACGTCTAAGTTGGCATGGAGGAATTTGGCTAACTCCGACCGTAACTTATTCCCAAGCTGCAATCCGATTCTCAGGACCCTCGTTGGGTCATCCATACTAACTGGAACAGACATCGTCAATTTAGCTGGTGTCACTCGATCCTCCCCTGAGCTCTTCTTCCTAGGGTCCAAAGCCTTTACGAATCGTCTATGGTTCCCAAGCCAGTGGTGGCTCTATAGTTGCTATTCGGAGGGCTCGCGGATGTGGAGATCTTTCCCCATATCATTTCCTTTCTCCTTTCTTTTAGACTCGTGCAATTCCACAATATAACATTCTCGAGCAACGCTTTGGTCTCCTTTCACTGTTTCGATTTCATGCCCAGTAGGGAATTTCATCATTAGGCACCACTGAGCCAAAGCTATCTTGAAGTTGGCTAACGCGGGCCGCCTTATAAATGCATTGTATGCCGACATCTCATCCACAATCATAAAGGTCTAAATGAGGGTAACTCGTAGTTTCCCCTCTCCAAGTTCTACAGGTAGGTCATGGTTCCACCGGCTGCTTAGTTTCTCTATCAAATCCCTGAATCTTCGTTTGGCATGCAGATATTCTTTTCATACCTATCTTCATCTGATCAAAAGTACGTTTGAAAAGTATATTAACCGAGCTTCCACAGTCAACCAACACTCGTTGGACAACTGCATGCCTAATTCCTACTGTTACCACCATTGGATCAAGAGTTGGAGCCTAATTCCTTCGGTATCACGGTCACAAAATACTATATTTTTGGTCGACACCTTCTGCAACTTGATCAGAGTTTCACCATCTATTGTCAAACATGATCCCTATGAGGCATGTTTTAGTAATCGTGTATATCTCTCCATCTCCCCCCAACTCCTTTACGCAGGATGCGGTCCCCTGGATATCGTTCTGATAATGAGCCTTTGGTCAGTTCATTTCGACCCTTGGTCACTAACTCTAGCCTGATTTCCTTGCTCCTTAAGTGGTTGAGGGATTATAGCCTGGTTGGGTTTTCGTGGCCCTTTAACATATTGCTGAAGCTTGTTGTCATGGATTAATCCTTCAATGAGGTCCTTAAGGTAGCAGCACTCTTTTGTGTTGTTCCCATGTGTCTCACGGAAGTTGTAGAATTTCCCTGAGCGCTTCCGCTGTTCTGCTGCCTCCTTTTTGAGGGGTTTCCTGTACTCTTCGGTTTCTTGTGTTATGAGATAAATATTTTCCAGAGTATCATTCAGGGGGTATAGTCTCCTGGTCCAAACTCTCTAAACTTTTTATTGCGGCCACCACCATTTTTCTTGTCAAAGTTCTTATTTCCTCTCTTTCGGTTCCCATTCTTCCATGTGGCCCCTTGGTTATTCCCGGGGTTGCATGTGTTTTGACTAGCCCATTGTGCCATTCTGTTTGGTGTTCATCAGTTGCACTCCGGCTGCCATTCTTTCCAGCTCCTGCGCCTCTTCTAACCTCAAGTACTGGCTTGTCTTGCGGTTGAAATCTTTCCTGTTGGTGGGTTGCTTCATCTAGATCCATTTCCTAAACTCCGTCTCCAGATGAATAGCGTGGACTATGGCCATAAAAGCCATGTTTTCATTAGGATTTCTCACCCTTTTCACCGCTGTATTGAGATGCTCATAAATAATCTCAATGGCTTGTTGCATCCTTGAACTAGTCCAAGTAGAGACATGATGTCCTTCAGTTGTGCGGTATGAATTCTGAACTGGTCGAGAAATTTTGTTTCAAGTTGATCAAAGGTAGAGATAGATCTTAGGGGAAGTCTGGTGAACGACATGGAGACAATGCCTTCTAGAAAAATGGGGAAATGTCGACCGCGTATGGCTACCGGAGCATTGGCTCCATCCTTATACCAACTATATTTGTACAGATGGGGTTTTGGATCCTTAGTTCTGTCGTAGGGGGAATGGTTGGCATGGTGAATTTTTCTGGGTATCTTTCATTAAAGATCTGATCGGTAAAAGTGGTCCGACTTGGGGCAGATCCTCACTGATCGTCCTTTTGACTCTTACTCTCATCCATTATCCACTTGACCATGTCTGCAATATATGCCTTGGATGTTCGATGGTCCTGGGGGCGATAGTCAGTCACTGCGCCAAGTGCTTGGTTCAGCAAACACTCTTGGTGCATGGGTTGATGCCTAGGCTCTCCTGTATTCGAGAGAGTCATTCCCGCAGGACCCTGTTGGCTTGCGTTTGGCCAAACTGGGGCGGTATGGATGTTTCTAATATTGTCAAATTCATTGGCATCCTCCTATACCTGGTCAGCCTGCTTTTTGCCTTTCGAATAGGAGAGGTTCACAGCCACATCCTCCAGTGAGGGTTTAGCCCCTTGATTCAAATTCAAATTTGCCTATCTTGCATCAAGTAGGGTATTCTCATTTTCCTCTAAGTTACACCCCATGGTTACCCTTCTCAATGGTTCTTTCCATTTGCAAGGCAAAAACAGAGGATTTTTCGTGCTCCTAGGCGGTAGTAGTTCAAGGATAGTGCTTTGAGAGGGGTTTGATTATAGAGTTATCAGAGCGTTGAGCCTTTCTATTAGAGCCTTTTGACTATCTTCCATTCTTTGATTGATTTTTTCAGCCATCTAATTCAATTCATCCCTGGTGACAACTTCATGCTTTCTAGAGGACCATGATGCTTGATTTCCTAAGTTAGCAGCATTTACTTTAGCTTGCTGGAGGCTTATACCTTCCACGGCTATTGCTGCCCATATAGACCTTCCAAAGGAAGTCTTTTCTTTCCGAAAGCCATTGACTTTTAAAACAGAGAGTTCATTAAGCAAAGATTGGAGATCTAACTTCTGGACCTATGCAATCCAAAGTAGATAGCTAGATTTGGATCCTGGGTTGAAAGTGGAGATCTAACTTCTAGACCTATGCAATTAAAGTAGATAGCTAGATCTAGATCCCGAGTTCAATTCTCGGTGAAAGCACCAAAATGTTGACCCAAGAAATAGACCAACACCCTGGTTTGGTTTTGAAAGATCCAGCCTGGCTTTACAGAGCAATATCATATATCATAGATATAGAAAGACATAGGATTTTTATAGTGGTTCAGCAGTTAATGAAGCCTACGTCCACTTTAGAGTTTTATTATAAGCTGATTACTATTACAAAAGCTTTTTGATTACAAGTCTTTGGCTAATTCCTAGCTAGATTAGATCTTTAGAGTTAGAATCCACCGGAGAATTACGGTGTATTCCTTCTGAGATCATTACGAGGGAGGTTGGAGGTGAAGAATAATTCCAATGGAGCCCCAACAATCAGTTTTCGGAAGCTCCCCTTAATGTTGCAGGTGGCATGATAGTTATAGAGGTTGGAGGGTTTTTAGGCCAGGCCCATCACTGTCATTTCTCAAATGGAGCACAGGTGACCTAGGAGAATCTGGTTGACAGAATTAGCAAACTCCATGGGTCGCTAGTGACCCATGGTGTTTGCCGTTTGGGTCTGTGGCAACCCACAACCCATGGGTCGCGGGCAACCAATAGACTTAGCTTATTTCACCAACCGAATTCTGCCTCTTTTATTCATATTCCATTACTTTTTTGTTTGTGGTTTTGAATAAGTGCATGGGCTACTGATGATCCGGCCATGGAGGACTATCTTGTATTCTAAAATTGGAGATGTCTTCTCAAACATTCATCATTGTAATCACATGCTAATGGCAAGTCACTAGCTGTTTACATTGAAACACTTGTTGGACTGTAGGGAGCCTGGTCTCTTGGCTTTGTTGACTCCAGTCATCACCTGAACCGTATAGCATGGTCCTTGTCGAACTCTAGTCGTAACCTCTATGGTTAGTTCCTGAATCATCCTGCCGCTTAAGGTTGCCTAATTTTCTATTGGTATCTGTTAGGTTAAAAACCCGGATAATACTATGTTTTGTGATAGTAATTATAAAATGTTGCAACCATGAGTGATTTATCACAATACAATAAACTTTCCATTTTAAATATTCTTGGTCAAGATGTATCGAGAGTGGATATCGATACATCTGTTGAGACTAAATTATGTAACGCTCTCTAAATGTTTGATGGTGCATTACTCATAGATGTTGGGGGCACTATAGGGTCTCATACTGATAGTTATTAGATAACTGTAAAATGACCCACTCAATAGTTTTATGTTGCTTAATATAACAAAGGTCAAACTGAAATATCGATGTGACTATATTACACAATTCCCTCAACTTGAGAATACCATTGAGCTTCAATGTGGAATCTCCGCTTCGATTATGGTTAAATCATAACATTTCATCCATCGAATGATTATAGTTGGGTCGAGTGGAAAAATAAATATAAGATACTATTCATAAGAGAATTTATCTCCTACGTTATATGAGGATATTGTCACAGTCAACCAAAGTTGACTCAAAGTCAAAGTCTCTGGCCAAAGCAATTTGGTTAATAATATTGGAAAAATTCCATATGTCTAAAGTCGCATATTTTTTATGAAGCGAATAGGTGTAATTAATTGTCACTACCGGGTAATACTTAATAATGTAAAATTGAGTTTTATCAATGCCGAGTAAGAGATAAATGTAACACTCCATAAAATGAATAAAAGATCAATTAAGAACGGTTAATCAACTAATAATAAAGTTAAAATGAAAATTGGGCAAACGTCATAATTTGGCCACGAAACGTGCATCATTGTGGTTGTAGTGATCTTCTGAGCAATTTTCATATAAAAAAATTTCACGATTGGAATTAAAACGAATAAGTTATCAACCTCTAAAAATTACGGACCAAAAATAATTCAGAATAGTAATAACAAAATCAGTTAGGACCACCAGTTGACCACTTATATGGGTCGGTCGACTGCTCATAGCTACTGGTTGATCGATTAGCGTGTGATGACTAGAGTTAATATTCTCCTAACATCTTGGATTTGAGCATATTAAAGGGTTTTGAATCCGATTAGTCCATCCAAGCAACTATAAATAAGAGGTTAGCCTTCTTATTTTTCTTCATACAAATCTAAATCTGATAATAGGACTCTGCCTAGTTCTCTTCCTCTAGAAAAATTTCTAACACTCAGAAGAAAAAATAATAAATATATATTCAAAGATTAGGGGAAGAATCGACGAAGACAAGCTAAGGAAAAAGGGTAATAAATCTTATATGAATAAATCTATATTCTAAAAGTCCATGATATCCAATTATCTAAATCTAACACACCAATAAATCATTATATAATATACAATAAAATGGAGATAAATAAGAAGAATGGATAGTAATAACACTAAAGCAAATCATAGAATATAGAATTGGATTTATAATTGTTTTATTTTAATATATAGTGGAATCTAATTTGTTATTATTATAATATGAATATTTTGTATTCCATTTGATTCCACCTCTCAAATTTTGATTATAATAAAAAAAATCAAAACACAAAAAAAGAAGAAATGGATGTGTAATGTAGAGGAAAAGGGGATTTTTCCTTTTATCCGTAGTTTGCACCATCTATTTTGATAATTAGGATACATATGATTTCTTTGTCATTTCAATGTTATACATCTAAAAAGTTGGGTGGAATATAGAAGATTAGAATTGTAAATTTGCTTCTTTGAAGAAAAAAAGATCGTGGTTCTACTATGTTAACGTAAAATAATTGCGTGTTTTTGGATTCCAAGTTGAATATATACAAGTCAATCTAGTGTAGCTAATTTATTGATAATGTTGGTTGTTGTATAATTGTCTTTATTGGATTGCAACTTGTATATAAATTTTAGCTGTTTACACATTAAATAACATATCACCTCAAATAAAGAAACATCCAAATTAGTTGAATACCTATAGAAACAAATTAACCATGATTTAATATTAGACATAAATGTAATAAAAATGCATTCCTTTAAAATTTGAAATTGACCAACCAAAATTATAAACTTGTAATGTATATAGTAAATAAGGCATTTAATAAAGAAACATAAAAATATATGGCAATTGGCAATCAATAATAAATCTAGTAAAATGGATTAATGACAATTATGGAATTTAATCCATAAATAAAAGACAAAAGAAGGAGTTTCCTTTATAAGGATTTTAAATGCGTAACTACAGTGATATGTACATTACACCGGTGTAGTTCAACATTTAATTTTTGGGGAGCGGAAATATGCTAAGTTATAGGGATACAAGGTTATTTGAAAGCGTACAAATGTCTGCCCAACTAATATGGTACAAGTGTGACTTTTGTAACTGATGTGGGCCATTAACTATAATAAGAATCCACGTTGGATGCGAGGTTAGTCCTAAATTTGTAGGGTAAGTTTGTCCAACTAATTTGATTACCAACACCTATAAGTAGGCAGACTAATGAAGGATGTCATAGTTGGGTTATAGGCCATAAAGATGAGGAAATTCTAAGAGGATACTGCTTTGAGGTTGAGGTATTAAATAACTAGTTTAGATCTGCTTCCTCCTTATTTAGAAGTATTAGACGACTTAGGGAATTTCCCATAAATAACATTGGGTGATCCCAGGAAGAGCCTGCTTCAGGGTTAAGGTATTAAATGGTTGTTGGATATATGTTTTCCCTATTTAATAAGTATTAAATGATTAGGATTTCCTTTTTGCATATGGTAATTCTAAGATGGGCTTGCTTAAGGGATAAGGTACTAAATAGCTATTGTGGTCTACCTCTTCTCTTTTAAGAAGTATTAAATGGTTTTTCTTTTAGTTGCATTAAGAGAAATCTGTTAGGGAGTCCGCTTTGGGGTTGAGAAATAAAATGGCTAGAGTTTCTTCCTCTTCACTATCTAAGAAGTAAGAGATTTCCTATGATGTCAAGTAAGAAGTACCAGGAGGAGTTCGCCTTGGGTCTAAGTATTAAATGGTTACAGTCTGCCTATTCCTTATTTAAAAGGTCTTAAGTGACCCAGGCACATTCTCTTGCATCGTTAAGATATGATTTGATGGGAGATGGGTTGTTGAACCCAATAAAATCCGTAGTTGCATTGCACCCACATTTATAGCCATAGAGTTAGGCTTGTAGGGCCATTATCCTACAGTTAGAGATATACTTAGGAAAGTTTAATAAATACATAATACATAATACTTACAAAACTACTTACTGCCCATATACTATTATTATAGAACTTGTTGTTTTGACTTCCACCTCAGTATAACCTACAGGTTAGGTACAATGATGAGTGTAGAGAAGATGGTGGAGACATGGCGGGTACTTATCTATTATAATTAACCATTTATGTTGTTATGATGTACCTAGACTATGCATCATACATGTTTTATGCACTATAGTGACATTGTACTCTTGTGATATGGTTTTACGAGGAAGGAACTTTGTTTTGTTATTATATTTCAGTCCTTCTGATGTGAGACTAAAATCATGGTAGATAACTCTACATATTTTTTATTAAATCAATTGTACTAACCAACAACCAGTTAAAGAATGGACTTAAGGTTCAGTGGGCTTTTATTAGTTCGAAAATTATGTCCATTTCGTAGAGGGTTGTTGTAGTTGGTATTAAAGCTTAGGTTAGTCGATCATAAGACTCATGATATGCTAAGTGAACATATTTGTACCTTTACCTAGAATAACACACATACACACGCACGCATATAAACATATATATGTATATATATATATATATTACATGCCAAACCCTGTAATTTCCGACTATAGAAGTAGTTGCGACCATATTCTAAAGAGACGGGTAATGCAACTATGAGGTAGAAAAATAAATTTTGTTAAATGTATACATTGCCCAAATTACCCTTTGGGATGTAGGCCATGCAGTAAGACATTGACTTATAAAGATCATGAGCATGATAAATAGAAGGGGCCTTGAACCTAGATGGTACTTGACACCTTTGTTGGGCCAAGATTGCCCTATGATTTTGGTTTTCATTAGACCGGTAATCGATGATGTACATTTCATCCAAACGACTGGGAAGTGAGAACCTATATGTTGCAAATATCTGAAGGTAAGGTTCAAACAGGAATGAGAAAGTTCCCATAAGAAGGTGTGCATTAATCACTACAGGATGATAACTAGATTTTAATATGTTCTTAATGAAGAAGATAAATTATGGAAAATTGGAAAAGAAGAATAATCTAAAAGAAAGAATAACCAAAACTCCACTTTTGATTCCGGTCACATATAAAAGAGCTTAATAAAAGATTTTTTTTGAAACATTTCGGAATGGCTTTATAGAGTTTATCACTTAAAGTAGTTATTTTTGAAAAGTAAGTAAATACCAAATTTTTTGCTCCATAAATTACCCCTTAGGAATATATTCTTGAAAAACTAGAAAATTTATGGAAAGCCTTTATTTTTGAAGTAAGTCGAAAATAGGATTTATGTTTGGTTCGATGAATTTATTATTTCTGTAAATTTGAAAGTTCTTAAATTCTTTCAAGGGATGGATTAATGGAAATAGTAGTTGATTTAAATGGGTTAAAGAGAATGGAAGGGTAAAAATAACTGATAATGAAGATAGGAAAAATATTCCCATAAAAAGAAAACACAAGGAAAAATAACTGAAATATATTTATGAATAAAAAGTAAACAGTTTCATCTTAATTGAGAAAAGCTTAGGCTAAAGTAGTAGGCAAATACACTACGATGATTTAATGAAGAAAACAATCAAATAAAAGAGAAAACAACTACGCAAAGAGGAGCAATTTAAATAAGAGCAATTTAGGTAGAAGGTATTTAAGTAGCAGCAACACTAGGAATTTAAATAGAAGCAACACTAAAATTTATATTAAAACACTCTAATTAGAAACATTGTAAGAAATTAATGGAAAAAATAAAGAAATATGGATAATTTCCATAATTATGTTCAGTAATTACACATATCTATTGTAACAAGCCGAATTCCGGTGGTCCAGATTTTTCGCAATAATGCTAAAAATAAAGCCCACTGAAGCCCGAGTTGGGTATCTAGTATCCTGCAAATAGGCAAAGATAAATATATCAGAGCTCAATTAATTATCTCACAGCGGAATTGACTAAAATATAATAGTAAGTAAATACTCACCCAAATAATAACACTTTCTAAGCAAGTGTCGTAAAGTTGAGAAGTCTCTGCCATCTAGCTAACTTGTAGGATGTTTTGAGGAGGGGGTCAGAATAAAAGTTCTGGTGAATGAATAATTATATACTTCCAGGCTTAATTCTACATATATCATTTTATTTCTATTTACTCTTATATTAGGTTCATTAGGTTACAATACTCTCACCTCTGTTCGTGAACTGTGCCCATCTACTCCATAGTAGATTAAAACCTAATAACTAGTATATACAAATATGTAGCTACATGCCCAATGACCGTATTGGTCCTAGGTACCACTCATGGTACCTTCCGTATCCTCCTCGAAAAGAGCTCCATCATCTAGCTTCGAGAGCGTTCCATAACTACATCTGTAAATGACCGCTTCGTAAGGCCCATAATACAAATGCTCCACCTCTTACTATGAAAAAGTAAATCGTGTCCACACTAATCTATACCAGTGCTTGGACATCTACAATGTACCACCCAGTGCGTACATTGAGGACTATGTAATCGTTCTCTCTATTATCTGAATCCCACCAACAAGGTCTGCCTTGTGCCGAACTCAGTCGGGGATTTACAATATCGTAAAAGGCCGCCTTATTAGGCCTACAATGCAGATATTCTAGTTGGTCTGTCCCTTTCTCATCATGGATATGGCCCCACGCAGCCACCCCTCAACTAATCGAACGACTTCTAAAGAGTTAAGTGGTCGTGCCCTACTGCGAACAGTCTAACATCCAATTGGCGGTGCCCCTTCATCCAATATCTCGATAGTGAAAGAATCATTGGCCTGTTGGTTTAACTCTAGTCTTTCCTGAAATCACTTTGGGTCTTGATGCTGGCCGTTATCCGCATGCGACTATTCTTAACCTTACTTGCAAGTACTGGACATACGAATACCGTACTCTGAACACGAAGCTCTTCTGACTGCCAGCAAAGGTCTGCTTCGTCGGGCCTACAATGCAAATGCAGTCAAGGCATACTCTCTTAATGGAACACCTACATACCTGCCTCCGAGGATGCGGCTTCGTTAGGCCTACTCAGAGGGTCATTCTAGAGTATCCTCATGTCTCGTTGAAGTCTCGTACTTCTTTAAATCCCGAAAATACTAAGTTGGACATGCTTCTCTATTGTTGAAATCCATGATGAACTGCTTCATTAGGCGCTTCATCCTTTGGGCTGCCCCAAACGCATTTAGATTCTTTTATTAGACGCTAAGTCTAATATTTTAGTTTGCGTTTAGTTTGCTTTCTTATTTTGTTGGCTACTTATTTTAATTTAATTAGCATATTCTTGCCCTCATCTCACTTCTAACTATTGTGAGATAACCGTAGGATAAATAGGGAATGCTGTTAGTATGAGCCACATTCATTATCTTGCTTATTTGACTTAATATATAAATCCCTAAGTTCAATACAATAAGCCTATTTTATTATTTCTGTGTTATTTGCTTATCAATTTAATATAAGTTGTTTAAATAAGCTTCTATCATTATTCTCTACCATCGTTGCTTACCAATTTATTATAAGTCTCACGATAAGCTTTTCCATTCTTATTTCATAAATATAACTTATGTTATAATTCTACTCGCAGTTATTACTTTTTCTTATTTTATAGTCCGTTATGTAGTTACAAGCGTTTCTTGTCTGCTCTAATCTGCATTCTTTTATTATGATATTGTTATCCCAACTTTTGGCAAAGTTGAGATACCCAAAAATTTACTAAAAATCAATGATTATTATTCTTGAAGATCAATTGAGCATTGCAGGATAACCATGAATATCGATGAATTTTTGCCGAGTCCAGATTGAGCTACAATTGATAGGACATGACAAGAAAGATCATAGAAGTCCGTATCTCAAATTTCAAGTCAATCCGAGTTCGTATGCTCAAGATATGATGGATTCAAGTTGAGAGAGATGGACCGTGCTCGGTTCGAATCCATCACCCCTTCATTGGTTCGAACCCATCTAGTTCGAACCCATCAGGGCAGGCATCACGTTCGAATCCATAAGCAGAGACGACATTCGAATCGATTAGCTAGTGCCCGCCTCGCATCCATCAACTTCGGCACCATTTACTTCGAATCCATCCCGTGACCCTCCTTCGTATCCATCCACTACTTCGAATCCATAAGAAATGCCCTTGCTTCGACTCCATCCAAGTGACCGTACTTCGACTCTATCAACTATGCATCAATTCACATTCGTCCACAAGGCCATAAGACCGAATCCATCGAAGTGTTCTATGTCTTCGAATCCCAGTGGAGAGAAAGCATCGAACCGCTCCTGATCGATTCGATGGAAGTGCTAGTTTCTATCGATTAGAAGGAAGCGACTCTTCGAATCGATAGCCTCGAAACCATCAAGTAGGCACGGCTACGAACTCGGAGTCGACCCATTCAACTCGGCGAGAAGTAGGGATCGGTTCGAAGAACGCGCGACACGTCACAGGAGCATGGATTTGACCCTATGGATTCGAACTGATCGATTCGAACGAACCCATAGGATCGATTCGAACCAACCAGCATGCCGGAGAACACCATCTTGAATTGATCGTATCTTTTAATCCCTTGATCCAAATGCCATGAAATTTTTACGGGAGTTCGTCTACATGTCGAAGAATGTCCACGCCAAGTTTCATCGTGATTGGACGATTTCTTGATCGATTCGAACCAAAGGTCGAATTGATCCCAATGTGGGCCCGGATCTTCAGGTTTCGGCCATGTGGGCCCCCTCACGTGCCAGAAGCGGTCTACCTGATTTTTAGGAGAAATATCAGCCTCCTGCGCCTATAAATAGAGCCCCAGGTCATTCAGAAAAGGGGAGGGGATTTCTCTTTGGCAAAATCAAGACTCTGAAGCATCAAGACTCTACCAGACTCTACTTTGCACTCCACAATCACCGTTGTATTCGAATTTCAGAGCTATAATCCATTGTAATCCGCTGTAATCAAGTGTAATCAGCGAAGAACATAAATAAAGGGGAAAACCTTTGAAGTGGACGTAGGCCGGAGATAGCCGAACCACTATAAATCGTGTGTCCTTGTTTATAATTTCTGCTTTACTTGTTTAGATCTGTGATTTGTGTTTGAATATTGTTGATTTATATTCCAACACTGGTGCTTTCACAACGCTTGGGGTTTGTGGCCAATTTTGGCACAAATACTTTGGTGCTTTCACTGAGAAGGACTAGCACCCGCTACATCAGATTCTGAGTTCAGATTCGAAAGTTTAAAGAATTCCAATTCATAAACAATGACTCCACAAACAAGACAAAGAGTTGATCGGAGCCAACAAGTTGGAAGCCAAGAAGCATCCTTCGGAGCAGGAGAAGGACAAGCTTCCGTCTACATCACTAGAGATGAAATGGAGGCTATGGCTAATTCAATACGCGAAAGCATGGTAAAGACCCAACAGGAGATGCTGCAGAATTTCCTCGAACAAATGAAGGCGACGAATATGCAGAACCTTGGACCAACCACAACAACTGCTAGTGCGGGACAAGGAATCAGGATTACAGAAGCTAATGAAGGTCAGGTTCAGGACCAGAATATAGGAGTTGAAGGTAATCAACAAGAACTTGGGGGTAGACCCTCAGGGTCCGATCCTGGAAGACCGACAAACGGAGCTCAACAAGCTGGAGTCAATACATATGCTAACGAACCACCAGAAGAATATGTACCAGAATTCCCTTCGAGGCTCGGGGGGCAGGATAGGAACTTGACAAGGGGCCAACCCCTTGACGGAGACAAGAGAATGATTGGCCTAATGCGACGAATCATGAGAGGAGGACTACCTAGTGGAGGGCTGGAATAAGTTAGTCGGAGTCCGTTCACTCCGAACATCCGAAACGCAAGGAACCCTCCAAAATTCAAACTACCAACGCTAGAACCTTATGACGGGAGGTCAGACCCAACCATGCATATTACCAGGTACATTAGGCACATGGAAGTGCTGGGGGCATCCGAGGAAGTGATGGCACGATGCTTCCCTCTATATTTGTCGGATTTGGCTGCACTTTGGTTCAGGCAACTAGAGACTGGATCAATCAGAACATGGAGCGAGCTTGTAGACTGCTTCATGAGACAGTTCAGGGTCCATGTGACGCGACCCAAGAGCGTGATGACTTTAGCTTCGATCAAGCAAAGGGCCGGAGAGTCCATAAAAGATTTCCTACTAAGATTCAATGTAACAGTGACTTCTGTAGATCGCCCGGATCCATCGATGATTTTGATAGCGGCGGTGGCAGGAGTCGCGGAAGGCACCAAATTTAAAGATTCTCTGACTAAAGATCCACCACAAGATCTTGGAGAGTTCTTTCATAAAGCTGAAAAGTTCATCTGATTAGAAGAATCACGAGCCGAGAGACTAGAAAAAAATGCCACGCAAAGCGTGGGAACTTCCAGAGAACAGTCCGGAGCGGACAAGGGAAAGAGGAAATAGGATGACAGACATGATGGTCCTGATAAACGGAAGAAATTCCGAGAACCAAGATTTAGGCAGTACACCGATCTGACTGCAGGCCTAGAAAGAATTTACACTGAAACTCGGGGGCAACTCCCCTATCGAAAGCCACCTATAAGGGATCCCACTGAGCGGGAGCGCAGGACTGGAAAATATTGCCTATTCCATGAGCTGGATGGGCACACCAAAGATGAATGCCACCACCTAAAGGATGAGGTAGAAGAACATGCCAGGGGAGGTAGATTGCCGCAATTTGTCAGAGAACGGACAGCGGCGGTAAGGCATGAACAACTACCACCTCCTCCTAACAGGAACGATCCTGGATCGGGATCATGACTCGTCATCCACTGATTAAAGATGGCAAGGGCCAAGTCCAAGATTTGGACTTCGGTCGAATAATTCTATTTAGATTTGTTTTCAGAATAAACGGTTACTCCACTTACACATGTACGGGAACCGGAGAGATCCCTAGGCATGCTCTGAGATGGAGATAAACCGATATGCCCGGAGAGGCAATGTTTAGCTTTTTCTGATGTTTGAGATTGAACATCTAGAACTCGAATTTTAATAAATAAATTAGAATCTCTTGTAATAAACCTTTTCACCAGAGAGTCATAAGATGAACATTAAATACCAACATCAGAATGATCGCTTTATGACCCTACCCGGAGAGGCGGGGTCCGGAGTGCAAGAAGTGAGTTGCTTCGTCGGAGAGCGACAGGATCGACTCACTTAAGCGCTGTTTCCCCTTCACCGGAGAGTGACAGGATGAGATCAAGCAAGAGCCCGAAGAGGCTATGATCGGTCTCGAATGACCAAGAGATCGCTTAATGTTCAGATACACTGAACCGGAGTGCAAGAAGTGAGTTGCTTCGCCGGAGAGCGACAGGATCAACTCACTTAAGCGCTGTTTCCCCTTCACCGGAGAGTGACAGGATGGGATCCAGCAAGAGCCCGGAGAGGCTATGATCGGTCCAGAACGACCATGACATCGCTATACGTCCTAACCAGGACCAGAGTGCAAGGGATAGATGGCAACGCCAGAGTGCAATAGGATCTTTCTATTCAATCACTAAGTCTAGAATGGGCTTAGTAAGGTTTCAGAGTAGCCATTAATAGTCCGGAGAGACTACGGAACTTCACGAATGCTGATTCGGCTTCGAACAGCCATAAAATTGATTGATAATACTGCAACTATGAGTGAAACATGAATCTACTGCATTCGATTTAAGACCGTTCAAAACATACCTTTTACCAAAAGGCATGTTTTGGGGGGGAAAGTGTTATCCCAACTTTTGGAAAAGTTGAGATACCCAAAAATTTACTAAAAATCAATGATTATTATTCTTGAAGATCAATTGAGCATTGCAGGATAACCATGAATATCGATGAATTTTTGCCGAGTCCAGATTGAGCTACAATTGATAGGACATGACAAGAAAGATCATAGAAGTCCGCATCTCAAATTTCAAGTCAATCCGAGTTCGTATGCTCAAGATATGATGGATTCAAGTTGAGAGATATGGACCTTGCTCGGTTCGAATCCATCACCCCTTCATTGGTTCGAACCCATCTAGTTCGAACCCATCAGGGCAGGCATCACGTTCGAATCCATAAGCAGAGACGACGTTCGAATCGATTAGCTAGTGCCCGCCTCGCATCCATTAACTTCGACTCCATTTACTTCGAATCCATCCCGTGACCCTCCTTCGTATCCATCCACTACTTCGAATCCATAAGAAATGCCCTTGCTTCGACTCCATCCAAGTGACCGTACTTCGACTCTATCAACTATGCATCAATTCAGATTCATCCACAAGGCCATAAGACCGAATCCATCGAAGTGTTCTATGTCTTCGAATCCCAGTGGAGAGAAAGCATCGAACCGCTCCTGATCGATTCGATGGAAGTGCTAGTTTCTATCGATTCGAAGGACGCGACTCTTCGAATCGATAGCCTCGAAACCATCAAGTAGGCACGGCTACGAACTCGGAGTCGACCCATTCAACTCGGTGAAAAGTAGGGATCGGCTCGAAGAACGCGCGACACGTCACAGGAGCATGGATTCGACCCTATGGATTCGAACTGATCGATTCGAACGAACCCATAGGATCGATTCGAACCAACCAACATGCCGGAGAACACCATCTTGAATCGATCGTATCTTTTAATCCCTTGATCCAAATGCCATGAAATTTTTACAGGAGTTCGTCTACATGTCGAAGAATGTCCACGCCAAGTTTCATCGCGATTGGACGATTTCTTGATCGATTCGAACCAAAGGTCGAATCGATCCCAATGTGGGCCCGGATCTTCAGGTTTCGGCCATGTGGGCCCCCTCACGTGCCAGAAGCGGTCTACCTGATTTTTAGGAGAAATATCAGCCTCCTGCGCCTATAAATAAGCCCCAGGTCATTCAGAAAGGCGAGGGGATTTCTCTTTGGCAAAATCAAGACTCTGAAGCATCAAGACTCTACCAGACTCTACTTTGCACTCCACAATCACCGTTGTATTCGAATTTCAGAGTTATAATCCATTGTAATCCGCTGTAATCAAGTGTAATCAGCGAAGAACATAAATAAAGGGGAAAACCTTTGAAGTGGACGTAGCCGGAGATAGCCGAACCACTATAAATCGTGTGTCCTTGTTTATAATTTCTGCTTTACTTGCTTAGATCTGTGATTTGTGTTTGAATATTGTTGATTTATATTCCAACACTGGTGCTTTCACAACGCTTGGGGTTTGTGACCAATTTTGGCACAAACAGATATAGAATTTTCTTTAATTCTCTTATATTATATGATTCACTTATCATAATAGTTGCCAACTTAAATAGCCTGCGCAGTAAATGCAGACTTAGCCTCCTTAAATTTTTTTATAGCCTCAAATTCTTAAATTAATAATTTTCTTGTTTCAAATCATACTTTACTTTATTGTCCACTACTTTAGGAAGTAATTCTATTTTATTTGGCTGGTTATGAAAAACTATATAATCCATTTCCATATTTTAATATGGATTAATACTATAAACAATAATCCGTAACTGCAAGTTATCTCTTTTACTATTTTGGAGTAGTGTAAAATACAGTGGTTTGTCTATTTTACACTAATTCCCCCTTTTTATTTCTTTTATTCTGGCATTTACGTTTATCGTTATCTTTTAGATATTAAGTTATGGACTTGTATCCTATTTTCTAATCCAACCAATTAATCTAATAATTAATTCCAAATTAACTTTTCCAGTTTTAATGTAATTTATTACAGTAATTCTATTCCTCAACCTTTATTATTTTACATTTAATTTCCTTCATTTCAGTTTTCTTAATTATAGAATCCACATTCACATTAATCTATTCTAATCCATACGCGAAGATAAAAAAGAGGGGATTGAAGAAAACCGACGCTTGTATAAAAATCCTAGAAAAAGATGTAAATAAGGCAAAGAAAATAGTGTATAAATACCGATACTATAAATAAACTACAAGTTTTCTTGTAGTTCAGCCTAATTTAATTAGTATGATTAATTACTGAATAAAATTTTCTAAATGGAAATCTAACGATAATATCTTAAACCTGAAAGATATATAAATAAATCCACTCACATGTGGTCCTTAGCTTCAATCTCTATCCCTTTTAATTTGCTATGCTTTTCTCCACTTTTCGCCCTTTTTAATTCGCTGTAAATACCCCGATTTGTTTGCACAATTCTCCGAATTACTTGTATGTATATCCTTGCTTAATTTTATTTTTTGTTTGGGGGAAAGCTTTGATTGATAGAGGCGAAATGAAGAGGGAGAAAGAAGAGGAGTTTGCTGTAAATGTCAGCGGCTGATTCAGAGAAAATAGTGTGGGTTAGGGTTAAGTTACGTTCAATTTATAGGTGTAGTGAACATCTAAGAACCATCCGATTAACCCTAAAAACAATCTTCACCATCATTTATTGATTTGTTTACGTTTGCTTATAACGTATAATTTCCAATGTTATTCATTTATTCCTTTGTTATACGATTCTATTTATTCCGTTTCCTTCTAAATAAGTTTCTCCCATTAATTATCCAATTAATTAGATCATGCATACATACATACATACTCACACACACACACACACACACAATCTAATATTAATTGATTCTTATACATTATAATTTCTTACCTATTTGAACACGTTAATTAATACCTTTATTAATTGATTGTATATAAAAGTTATACTTTTTAATTTATTCTTATTAACTTACCTTCATCATAAACTTAATCACTCCGTTTGATATCTGTATGCATTCCAATTCTTTTTTTCTTTTAACTTGGAAACAAGTAATCCTGTAACTTGCATTTTCTTCTAGCTAATTAATTTACATTATTAGCTATTGTAACAAGGGCATATTCTTTGATTAATTGACACCCTTTTTAAAACGCTCAACTGATTTCCAATTAATTAATTGACATATTTTCCCATCTTGACCGATATCCAAATTAATTTCTATGCGTCGCTCAATCACACATTTACTAGTCGTATATATTTAAACCAAAAATCCATTAACCAATTAATTGACATATAAGTGTCCCTCTTTTATTAATTGATGCTTACTTAATGTCTTTAATTAATTTCTTAATTAATTGATTGCATCAATTATAAATTTATATATGTATGTTATCATTTAATTTATTCTCCACATACATTTCCCTTTATTAGAAGATCCCTTAATTAATTAATGTTGTAAAAGTGACATATTCTCCGACTAATTGACGCCTCTATGTCTCTTAGTTGGTTCCCCTTTTAATCGATTGATGCGTCAATTAATCACACACTTGTTGCTTGCATAAATTTATGTAACCTCTTAATTCTTAAATGCATATATTTGACATTTATATTCTGTTTTGCAATTATGTTAATTCAGTTGATTTTATTTAATTATATAAAAATGCAAGATGTTACAACTATGTTAATACAGTCTACGCTAAGGTTGAAAGTGGAAATAGCATGAATAATAGGAAAATAATGAAATGAACGTTGCCCATATCTACTCAAGTTTTTATTATTTAAAGTCATAAAAGATGTTATGGAAACACTATAACGGTGAATTTTTGAAAAGTGGTTTGGTATAACAATTGAGTTTTTGAACATAAAACTTAATGAACGGTTTGAGTTAAAAATCCTACCCTTTTCGAAAGTAAATGTCCGCTGTAAAAATATGCCATAAAGGGAGAATTAATTTGATGACTATTCATGCAATAAAACTCAACTCTTACAATTTGAAAAGAAGGAAATAATGCATTTTTTGAAGGAAAGAATCTTTTTTTAAACTAAATTTTTAACGCTGACTTTTGAACTTAATAATAATCTTACTTCATAAATCCTAAATTATAATTTTAAAAGTTATGACACCTATAGTTAATATTGGTTAAAATGATAGTTTTAAATTGCTTCTTTTAGAAACCAAGAAAATATAAAAGTTTCTAAGTTAACATTTTCAAACACCAAAATTTGGGTTAAATACTTATGACTATGAATTTTAATAATTTTATAAAGGGTAGTGAAATCCAAACCAACTTTTACGTAGAGTATATGAGGATGACTACCTAGGTAAGATGGGGTAAAAGTTAAGGCTATGAATAAAATAGCTACGAATTCCCTTAAAACAACAACAAGGAATCCCCATTGAATGTAAGGAATATTGATATGTGCCTGGGAATTTTTTATTAGATATGCATGAAAGCAATAAGAAGAACCCACAAACGAATGAGAAATAGTATCAAAGTACACTTCTATGAGTTTTTGTAACATCCCCACTTGGAGGCCCAAAACTAACAGCTATGAGTGCTGCAGTCATCCATAGTTATTAATCATCGGCAACCAAATGCAGTAATGTTAGATACATTGATACAATAGAAACATATGGATAGGAATAAAATTTAAAAACATTATACAAATTTCTCATTCCATTTCATCATATTTCAAATTCATTACACAATCCCAAATTCGAAAACCACTTTCATAGAAAATATAATCATTACAAACTATGACAAGACTGACATATAAACATAACCCCTTGGATGATCAGAGTATATATATAGGCAATTAGACAACTTTTCCTTTACATCAAAACATAGCGGAATCAAGTTGAAAAGAACTTTTTATTAGCTAGCTTGCCTCCTGTACATCTCTGGAAGCTTATTCGTCTAAAAAAGAACCAGAAAAGCTCAACTCTCAAACTACTCAAAATTAATTGAGCACTTGAGAGTTTAAGGGGAAAACATAAAATTCGAGTCAAACATAAAGCCTGGTATGAATAATAACCTACCATCTCGAACCATTTAGATATCTAGTGAGACTACGCGGCTTAGCTGAACGAGTTTTCCCATCACTAATATCTTACCCAAAAATTAATAATAACCAAACACTGTGCACCTGCATCCATAATGGTTAAAAACATAGCAATTTAAAATATACCATGATGATATGCAAAATATTTTGAATTTCCCATCCTCATTTATTTAACTATCTGTCTCAGTTATAGTTTCTAGGGACACTATTAACCTATTAGTTTTCATGAGTTGACTAATAACCCCTTTAAAGCTTATGGACTTTCTGTCCGGTTAAATAGTTTTCATGGGATCACTAAGAACCTATTGGCCCCTGCTAATAACTTCAGTATTTCATGGGTTTTCTCCGAAACTATTGGTATCTCCAATGGCTTTTCTAATATCATAGTTTTCATGGGTTGACTATGAACCTATTGACTTTTGTCAATCACTTTATCTGGATATAGTTTTCTTGGGATCACTACGAACCTATTAGCCTCTACGAATACTCTCTTCAAACATAGTTTTCATGGATTTGCTATGAACTTGTCTAAACTGACAACTTCTTGATCAGTCTTTGGGCATCGTAAGTTATGGTCTACTTGACCTCCTAGACGCAATCTTACTCATACAGGAGTTAACTCAATCAATATTCACTACTGGATCACCATATTTGGTTATTCTACCCTTCTTCTCCAAAATACAGTTATGGGTCTATTATATAGTGAATATATTTATAAAAGTAGCCTATACAATAACATAACAATACTAAAATTATAGTTTAGTGTCTTTGAAATCCTTTCCACATGAAATTTGGTTAATCCCTTTAACCTATCAATTTATCAAGGAAAGCTTCTTCAAAAACTCCAAATTTTAAAACCATTTCAAAGCTTTTTTATGTTGCCATGGGTTTAGCCTTTAAAAACGAGATTGGGTTCTTTGTTTCGAAGACTAAGGCTTTCGAGACCTTAGACCTTTGCTTTTCAAACCGTTAGAGTATATCTTTCGAAAGCATTCAAATCTTCCTTTCAAAACACTGAGAATGTGCCTTTCGAAACACTATAAAACATGTCCTTTCGAAACCATCAAAATATTCCTTTTGAAAGTATTAAAGCATCATTTTCCAACTTATAGAAGCATAGCCTTGAAATCATTTAAAAGTACCTCTTTCGAAAACCATTGAAAGTAACTCTTTCGAAATTATTTGGTTTATCCTTAAAAATAACTTTTAGATCAAAGTGAACATAAATGAAAGTAACCCTTTCGAAACTATTAAACTTCATGTAAAAGAGTTTGGGGAAAACAGATGGCTTCAGAACCATCCTTTCAAAAGCTTTAGTCTTTAAGGATTAATATTGGAAGGATAGCTTTGAAACATCTTTCGAAGCCATTGCCTTTAAAACCTTTGGTTTAAATAGCTACTAGATCCCTTTCGAAAGATTGGGAAGCAGTTTATTATATTTATAAAACAAAACTTGCCTTTCGAACTCATTGAAGACTTTCAACCAATTCAAAAGATATAAAGACAACAACAAGGTTTTGACCTAGTTTAAACTACCCTTTCGAATGCTCCTTTTTTTAAAACGTAAAGCATGACAAATCGTTTGAAAGCTACCCTTTTAAAATAAGAAGGTGGCAACCCCTTTGAAAGCCATATAAAAGTGATTCAACCCTTCAGAAATCTTCCATTGAAAAGTTGTTAAGGGGCATCTATTTTGAAAGCAAAACAAAGACCTTCGAAAGCTATTTAAAATTGTCTGACTCCTTCGAAAGCATGGTTTTGACTCTATACCTTTTGTCTTTCTCCAATCCACTATGTACCAATGCATTGATACCATATGTTTCGGTTTTGACTTGGTTGGGGGCGGAGGTATAGGGTCAAAAGGTTGCAACTAGAAGTGGCGAAACAATAAATTTTTACAAAACTGTTTTGTTGCTTTTTTAAGTACATGCTTTTAAACTAACATGCCTATTTGTAAAAATATAACTGGTTGCCATAATCTTTACCAAAATCCTTTCTAAAGACTGCCAAATTTATCCAATATTAATTAAAAATAATTTACACAGTAGCCCTTCCCTTTGACAAGATTATTTAGAAATTTAAGTCCTCCAACTAAAATAGTTTAATTTACATAGTAAATTACTTAAGAAAAAATACCCAAAAATCATCAAAATTCACTTTTATATTTTATCTAACATATATAAATTTCAGACCCAAATCCTTTATATAATTGCTGAAATAATTTTTTAAGCCAAATTATCTATTTCTTCCTTCAAAAATTCATAATAAATTATCTGTAGCTTAGATAATTACGAGAATTAAAACCCATCTCTAATATAATGTTTTTCATAACATATTAAATCCTAGTGGCATACTAAACCCAATATATACAATTTTAGCCTAAACATCGAATAAAACATTTTAAACATACTTGTTTGAACCAAATATATCATGTAATCCAAGCATCATTAACATCATCATAAAGGTTTTAAACTTAAAACCCGAAATCAAATGCTCTTCAAAAATTGAGATGGTTTTGATTATTATTCACTTTGCTTCGAATAAGGAATTTAAGATTTGATCTTGCTTAATTCTCCTGATTCCATAACTTTTACTTGATTTTACTCCTCTTTTCTGCTTGGTTAGCTTTGAGCTCCCTTTTTTCTTATGTTTTCAAAATTACGAACTTGTGAAAATTGAAAATGGGAATAAGGGTTTTGGGGTTAAGGGCTATGGTGGACAGTTATTCCCCATAATACCCTTGCCTTATTCTCTTATTAGTTACCTTATAAAACTATTTCCATAAACTCATTCTTTTAATTTTGTTTAGCTAAGCACGACCTCTATTTAATTTCCAAATCTCAATCCATTTATCACTCTATTCTTTACATTATTCTATTTAATTTATCTAATTAAATCTCCTAAATAATGCTAGTTAAAATTAGGGGTGTTACAGGCTCCCTTCCTTAAATAATTTCATCCCCGAAATTCAGTAAGGACCAAATACTAAACATAGCAATCATTTGTAACGTATCCTAACTACCATACTAGCCTACCTGACTGGCAATAGTCTATATGAAGCAAATATTGAACATACCCTCTCAACGGGCCCTAATCATGTCTTATGTCTCCCAAGTACTGTCCTTCTCATTGTCTCTCCATTGAACTTTCACCAACTTGACTGTCTTGTTTCTTAACCTCTTCTCATCTCTCGCTACAACTCAAGCTGGTTGTCTAACAAAAGTCAAATTCGATTCTACTATGAAATCTTCCAACTCCGTCAGAGGAATAGTAGTTTCAGGATCATACACATACTTATGAACATGAGATATAAAACACATTATGGACATCTGCTATACTGCTTGGCAACTCTACTTTTTATGCGAGCCTCCTGATCCTCTTATAATTCATAATAGATCAACATATCTCAAGGTTAGGTTGCCTAACTTTCCGAATCATAACACACTCTTCATCGATGATACCTTAATGAAAACTTTATCTCCAACTAAGAATTCTAGAACTTTATGCCTTTTATCTGCATAACTCTTCTGTTTAGAATGAGCTTCCTTTATCCTTTCCAGGATCAACTTAATCTTCTATGTTGCCTCTCTAACCAGATATGGACCTAAGACTAATCTATCTCTAGTTTCCAACCAATATGTTAGTGATTTGCATGGCCTTCCATACAAATCTTCAAAATGTACTATTCCTATAATAGTTTGATAATTTTAATTATAGGAAAACTCAACTAAGTGTAGGTGACCTTCCCAAGATCCATCAAAGTCTAGCACACAAGCTGTTAATAAATTGTTGAGTACCTTATTGACTCTCTCTGTTCGCCCATCCATCTAAGGGTGATACGCCGTACTCATCTTGAGCTTGGTACCCAAGACATCCTGTAGACTCTTCCAAAACTCACTAGTAAACAAAGCATCTTGGTCACTGACTATACTACTAGGAAATCCATGCAGTCTAACTATGTTCTTCATGAACAACTTAGCTAAAACAGGTGTCGTCCTAGTTGACTTAACTGGCACAAAATAGTCACTCTTGGTTAACCTGTCCATCATAACCCATATATTTACATTTCCTCTGTTTGATCTTGGCAACCTGTCTATAAAATCCATGGATACCGAATCCCCAAAGTTTAAAGCAATCCACTCGGCTTTTGATGTTCGGCTTACTTGTTGACAATTCACACACTGGCTAACCCACAAGCCAACATCTTTCTTCATACCTTCCCAGTAGAAGCTCCTCTTGATATCTTGATACATCTTGGTTTGTCCAAGATGAATTGTATATTTGGATCCATGACATTTCTTAAGAAATTCTTCCCTTAAGTCCTCAAAATTTAGAACACACAACCATCCATTCTTTCTCAATCATCCCCTCGTTCAAGACTAAAATCATTTAGATCATCGATCTCCAACCTGAAAAGTTGCAGTGATGTGATAGTGTACGAGTGCACGTACTAATATAGTACACACGGATCGTGCAATATGGAATATAATATAAATGCGGAAATAGATGATAATAGCACAGTAAATAAAAATAGAAAATCACACCAGAGATTTTTATACTGGTTCGGAGCACCGTCCTACGTCCAGTCCCAGACTTCTATCTGGATTTTCACTATTAACTACCTCGCTTCACCCGGAGGAACAGGTTTACAACACCCGAGAAAACGAACGGGATTTCACGCCTCTAATACACTGAGGACTTCAACACTTGCCTCTTACAACATCGAGGACTTCAACACTTGCCTCTTACAACACCGAGGACTTCAACAACGATGAATATAATTGTTTGTTGACGGTGTGTTCTTGCTAACACAGTTTTGTCACTTGTAGTACAAACTTCCTATAATCTTATCCTCAAAATATGTGAATGATGTTTTGTGAAGATTAAGGGAAGTATATTACTTATTTAATCAAAAGATATGAAATAATTTCAATGATTCAATAAGCAATTAAAATAATTGAGAGCTTTTAGAATGCAGGAGTATTTAGAAAGTAAGATCGGAAATTAGAGTAAAAAAAATATGTTTTCATATATTTGAATCAATGATTTAGATGAGTTTATATAGAGAAAAATGGTTGTAACTCTTTGTGAACAGTAGCCATTAATAGATATGATCATTGATGAAAGGTAAGAGATGCAACCATTGGAGAAAGAAGTGTCTTTTGGAAAAGGTTGCTCTCTATTTAAAAACGGTCGACAGGACAAAAATTGGCCAGTAGACAGGATTTCAAATATATAGTTGTTATGTGCATGTGTGCACGTTCATTGTGCATTTTACACAGAAACGGTCGACCGCCTGATTTATGACCGGTCGACCGGTCTCTGTTAATTTGCTCAATGAATGTGCAATGCTTTTCAAACATATATATATCGATTATATTGAGGTGCATGATTATTTGAGGATAGATTTTAACAAATTTATCACTATTACAATATCAAATAATCAACCTATAATCTAGAGTATCATATGTAGCTCTTTTGTGCCTCTTTATAGCCTTGATGTCTTTGTTTTGTCGATCGCCTTTATTTCTTTGTCAGGAATCAAAAACTTCATAGAACCTATGACTCAACATTCTCCCCCTTTTTGATTGATGACAACATATATCTGAAGTTCTGAATCTCTCCCTGAATATGTGATCTCCCCCTGAGATTTTGTTTGTATTCTTTATATATATATATATATATATATATATATATATATATTCCTGCAAATAATATATATATATTCCTGCAAATAATTGTTAGCACTTTCTCCCCCTTTGTCATCGACAAAAAGGAATATGATAATGGAATAATATAGGAGTATATCAAGCAGATAATTCATGCATACCAAAAAATATAACATATCCAAATATACCAGAGTATCATACACACCAAAATATCATACGAATAAAAGTAACGACACTATTTAGTACAAGTGTCGAATGATGTTTTAAATTACTAAACCAAAATATAGAGATAGAAAACAGAATCTAGGATGAGTCAGAAGCTGTCTCCTCTTGAACATCTTCTTCCTCATCATCATCATCATCTTCCTCTTTATCGTCCTCTCTAGATGATTCTCCGCGACCATGTCCACTAGTACCAGCAGACTCCTCAGTTGATGACCAGTTGAAAACAGGAGGAGCAGGACGTTTGCCTGGGTCTTGAGCAGAGATGGATGTGCTACATGAAATAGCATCCCATAAAATACCAAAGAATGACTTGAATTTGTTGAAGCGTTTATCAATTTTTGTGTCAATGCGCTTGAGTCTTGATTCAAGCAAGAATTGGTTACGCGCAATAGTTTCAAGTGATTCTTTTGTGGTGGATTTTGATTTCAACATTTTAACTTTTTCGGAACGAGGTCGAGAGGAAGTAGCTTTTTGTTGTGTTGGACCTCTTTGTTGACATTGTTCAAACGACATAATCTGAAGGTAAGGAGGAGGAAGCTTCATGCGTTTGATGGTTATGGAATCAATACATTTTGGTTTCGAGGTGGCAGAGTCAGGAGGTCTTACGCCACAAGCTAGCAAAATACGCATGATATGTTCATTGAAGAAAAAGTGAGGTCGCGTAGAGTTGTTCACCTTGAGAATCTCATCAAATAGCATATGAACCCAATTGATTTGGATATCTCCATAAATAGCATAAAGGGCCTTGAAGTTTTCTTTGTATACAGCGTCGTAGTTTCCTAGTCTAGGAAACAAAGAGAACATCAAGACGCGATGTAGTAGTCTGGCGGTGGGTCGAAGTCCAATTGATTTTGTGCCATCACTGTTGTCCTCCATGAATTGATGGCTGATGCTATTGCGAGTGAAGACTTCACAGAAATGTGATGAAAACTCATCGCCTTGATTTGGAATACCCAGTATAGAAGCTATCCTATCATGAGTGATAAAAATTTGTTTGCCACATACGACAGACCAAATGACTCCGTTCGGATCATCAGGTTTATACTCATCCAGGTTCATGTTGGCATAGAATAATTTTATCATCAAGTGATTTATTTCCACATTGTTTTCTGAAAAATCGATCAATGGAGTAAGATTGGAGTTATTTGCTAACCTACGGATTCCATAAGATGTGAAATCATCAAACTTGACTAAAGAACCCGGATGAAACTTGTAGTTAGTCATTTGATTCCATCTTGTGATAGCTACCGGATTTTCGAGCCATTTCTTAGCGGATATATTGAGTGATGAAGATCCGAAGGATGATCCTTTCTTGGGTTTCTTTTGCGGAGGAGCCATTGTTAGAAAATTTGGAGATTTGGAAATTGAAATTGAGAGAACAGGGTTTTTGGAATTTGGGGATAAATAATCGGTTTGAGACAAATGAGGAGGAGGATGGGAAAAAAGTGACGCAAAGTATATGTAAAAACTGAATATACGTATACCGGTCGACCGCTCTAATATGGCCGGTCGACCATTTTCATCCAGAGGCTAAACGGTCGACCGGTTCTATTATAGGTGGTCGACCGGTTTTGTTGCCTGATGAAAAACAGTCTTTTTGCAGTTTTTTTGAGAATATGTCGAGCTATATAATTCATATTTCACTCTTATTATAAAATACAAACGTTATTACATGACAGATAGAGAGAAAACGTTACAACATGTATATATATATATATAAATCTAATAAGGAGTGGAAGAATCGTCATTAGAATTTTCTTTATTATCTTTAATACGATGTGACCATGGACTCCAGTTTTTCTGAGCACCTTCATTCCTGTTATAATTCCGATCCCAAGAGTTAGGACTCCTAGATGTTGACGGCCTAGACGGCATTGGTTCATGTACATCATGCTTGTTTGTACCACAAAAGAATGATGCCATTTTTTCTAAAACAGATAAACGTGCCGATGTTCGTTGTTACTCATGATAAAGCTGGCTTTGTCCATAATGGAGCTGTCTTTGAAGATCTATTTGATGTTTCTGATAGTGGTGAATCTCGTCGATCTGTGCTTTGGTACGAGGAGAACAAAACAACGCCTTCTTTACTCATTTTGAGGTTGGTGTACTACCAGGAGTACGATTGTATTGGTGATGATACTTCGGTTTCTGTTTTGGTGTTTCAGGAGAATAGTACTCCTCTAGTTCAGAACTTGTAACGGAAATGTGTGATTTTTTAGCATACTTATCACAAATGTGAGCCATAGAAAATTATGTATAGAGCCTTATGCTCAGATAAGAAAAGATGAATAAAGATTTTGACAAGCTTATAAAGAAATTCCTTAAACATAAGTCTGTGGATGAGAGTGAGTAAAGAAATTTGACCGTGAAAGCAAGCAAAGGCTCATATTTAAAGAAAATAAATAGCTTTTCTTAAAAAAATGCTATAGTTAAAATATAACCAAAGGAAAGAAAAAAAATCATTAGTAATTATTAGTCAAGATCTTTTCTTGAAATTAAACCAAGCTCTCTTCGTAATCTAATAAAACTAGATTCGAGCAGAGGCTTAGTAAAAATGTCCGCTAATTGATTATCAGTTTGGACATATTCAATACATATATATCCTTTTTCAATATTATCTCTAAGGAAATGATGACGGATATCAATGTGTTTGGTTCTAGAATGATTCATTGGATTCTTAGAGAGATTTATAGCACTTGTGTTATCACAGTATATAATAGAATTTGATAAATGAATATCAAAATTTTGAAGTGTTTGTTGCATATATAGTACTTGAGTACAAGCGAGAGCTGCTGATATATATTCAGCTTCACATGTTGATAGTGAAACACAATTTTGTTTCTTACTAAAGCAAGAGACAAGTGATTTTCCAATAAAATGGCACGTACCACTTGTACTTTTCTATCCGTTCGCGAGCCGCCAAAATCAGCATCACTATATGATACTAATTCAAATGGACATTCTTTTGGATAAAAAAGACCGAAATCTTTGGTATTATTAAGATAACGAATTATACGTTTCACTGCTCGTAGATGTGATTCCTTTGGATCTGCTTGAAATCGTGCACATAGACAAACACTCATCATTATATCTGGACGACTAGCTGTAAGATAAAGAAGAGAACCAATCATGCTTCGATATAATTTCTGGTCAACACTCTTACCATTTTCATCTTTTTCAAGATGTGTAGTTGTACTCATAGGAGTTGGTTTACCAGATGTATTTTCTAATCCGAAGCGTTTGATAAGATTTCCACAATATTTTTCTTGATTGATAAAGATACCACTCGGAAGTTGTTTGATTTGAAGTCCAAGAAAATATGACAGTTCTCCCATATGAGACATTTCGAACTCTTTGGTCATAATACTTGCAAATTCCTTGCAGAGTTTATCGTTTGTTGAACCAAAGATGATGTCGTCTACATATATCTGGATAACTAGAATATCCTTTTGAGAATGTTTAATAAACAAAGTTTGATCGACTTTGCCTATTTGAAATCCTGAGTTAATAAGATAGCTACGTAATCGTTCATACCAAGCACGAGGTGCTTGTTTTAAACCATACAGAGCTTTCTTAAGTTTGAACACATGGTCAGGATATTTTTCATGTACAAACAAAGGAGGTTGTTCGACATAGACATTCTCTTTGATAAATCCATTGAGAAAATCACTTTTGACATCCATCTGATAAAGTTTGAAATTATGGTGACAAGCAAAAGATAATAGGATTCTAATAGCTTCTAGTCGAGCAACTGGTGCAAAAGTTTCTTCATAATCGATACCTTCTTCCTGATTATACCCTTGTGCTACTAATCTTGCTTTATTTTTGGTGATATTTCCTTGTTCGTCGGCCTTATTTTTATAAACCCATTTAGTACCAATAACTGACTGATCAGTTGGCCTTGGAACAAGTTCCCAAACGTCATTGCGCTCGAACTGATTTAGTTCTTCCTGCATGGCAATGATCCAGTAATCGTCTGTAGCAGCTTCTTTTGGATTCTTAGGTTCGATATTTGAAAGAAAAGCGACATGACCCATTTGGTTGAGTTGACTCCTTGTTCTAACATGTGATGTTACCTCACCGATTATATTTTGGGCCGGATGGTCTCTTAATATCCTTGGTGGTGATTGTAACTCACATATTTGAGGAATATTCTCAATAATTATTTCCGAGTCAGAATCAATATTCGTGATAATTGGATTGTCAGTGACTATTGATTCGTCATCATCTGATATAGTGTGAGGATGCTGATAGAATTCATCAAAAGAGACATGAAGTGATTCTTCAATAGTTTTGGTTCGTTTATTAAATATACGATAGGCCTTACTTCGTTCCGAATAACCGACAAATATTCCTTCATCGGCTTTTGGATCGAATTTGCCAAGCTGGTCTTTCGTATTTAAAATAAAACACTTGGAACCAAAAACTTTGAAGTATGAGATTTTAGGCTTTCTTTTGTTAAATAATTCATAAGGAGTATTCTTGGTAAGAGGTCTTATGGATACACGATTTAAAACATAACAGGCGGTTGCGACGGCTTCTGCCCAGAAATGTTTTGGCAAGGTGGTTCCATTCAATAATGTTCTTGCACATTCTTGTAAAGTTCGGTTCTTCCATTCTACAACTCCGTTCTGTTGTGGAGTTCTGGGAAACGAAGAATTATGATATATACCTTTCTTTGTACAAAAATGTTCAAATTCATTATTTTCAAACTCTCCGCCATGACCACTTCTTATATTTTTAACTTTAATCCCTTTTGATTTTTGAATTCTTTTGACGAAAGATTTGAAATGATCGAAAGTGTCACTTTTATTTTTTAAGAAAATTGTCCATGTGTAACGAGAGAAATCATCAACAATTACAAGCACATATCGACTGTGATTTATTGACTGAACCCTAGTAGGTCCAAATAAATCCATGTGTAGTAACTCAAGTGGTTGTAACGTTGATATGGCTTTCTTGGATTTAAAAGATGATTTGGTCAATTTTCCTAATTGACATGCATCACAAATGTTGTTAACCTTAAAACACATTTTGGGTAGTCCTCTAACTAGATTGTTTTTGGCTAGCTTATCAATAGTTCTGAAGTTTATATGATAGAATCGTTTGTGCCATAGCCAAGGATCATTATCATTAGCCGCAAGACACATATCTGAATTATGATTAATATTCATATTCAGAATATATATATTTCTGTCTCTATATCCTTCGAAAACTAAATTATGGTCTTTATGTAAAATACTACACTTATTATTTGAAAAGGAAATTGTAAAACCCTTGTCACATAACTGACTAATACTAAGCAAATTGTGTTTTAAATTTCTAACTAGCATGACATTAGTAATAAGAGGTAAGTTAGATGTACCGCAATTGCTCACATCGCCTTTGCCGATGATATAGCCTTTTGAATTATCCCCAAAAGTGACGGAGCCACCATCTGAGTATGTAATGTTTGTTAATAAGCTCTTGTCTCCAGTTATGTGCTTCGAGCAACCACTGTCCAATATCCACTTTCCACTTTTCTTAAGTGGGACCTGCAAAAATAAAATTAAGTTCATGGTACCCACTTTTTATGGGGTCCTAAGAGTTAGGTCTTAGGATTCCAAACCCATACGGGTCTGGTATCCCCTTTATATACATAATTAGTATTATGATGCACAGTATTCATGAAATTCTGAATATATTTGTTCCTAATCAAATTCTTATTTGTTTTAGGAACCCATATTTTGATAGTCTTGATATTTTTCTTTTGAAATTTCACAACTGGTTTTCGTTTGGAGTATAATAAACTAAGATTTTTCTTAGCTTCAGTTTTTTGTACTTTCTTCTTCCTTTTATTTCCAAGATGTTTCTTGGTTTCTTGTTTCTTATATCCCAAACCTTGTTTATCCGAAATAGATTGTGAAATTTCAATGATTTTTGTCAAATTTTCTCGACCTTTGTTAAAGTTAGAAACATTTTGAGTAATGTTATCTAACTTAGTTTGTAAACTAGCCTTTTCTAGGTCTAGAATTTTGACTTTTGCTTCAAGCTCATGATTTTTAGTAGTGAGAGCATCATTTTTCTCTTTTTGAGTTTCAATTTCTTGACTCAAAAGAACTAATTGAGAGTCAACATTAGATGATGATTCTTGAAATTTTTCATGTTCTTCTTCTAATATTTTCTTCTCGTCTTTTAATATATCTCGTTCAAATTCTGCTCTACTCAAATCTGCTTTGGCTTCTTTTAGCTGTCGTTTTATGTCTTTATATTTGACTATCAATTCAGCATTAATATCAAGCATTTCATCGAATGTAGGAATTTGTACCTCATCTTCTGTTGCCATAAAACATACATTAGCTTGCTCATTCTCCGAATCACTTTCACTTTCTGATGAAGATGAGTCTGAATCATCCCATGTTACTGAGAAGGCTCGTTTCTTTGACTTGTCCTTCTTATATTTGAATCTGTCATTTTCTGACTTCTTCTTTTGATCTGGACAATCCTTCTGCATGTGCTCCTTTTTGTGGCAGTTGAAACATTCTATAGAGGATGATATTGGTTTATTCGATCCAGATTTCTTTCTGTTATAACAACTGGCTTTTCGCTGTTTTAGGAATTTTTTGAAACCTTTTGCTATGAATGCCAGATCTTTGTCTTCAGACTCTGATTCATTTTCGTCTTCTCTGCATGGAATGCCATGTTTTTCTTTTCTTCTTTTTGTTCCTTTATAGTCTGCAAGTTAGCTTCGTAGGACATTAGATTTTCTATCAATTCATCTGGCTTCATGACAGAAAGGTCATTAGCTTCTTCAATTGCTAATACTTTTCCTTCCCATTCACTAGTCAGAGAATGTAGGACTATTGAAACAACATCAAAATCAGAATACTTTTGTCCTAAGCCAATAAGTGCATGGTGGATAGTTTGAAACCGTGAATACATATCATTGATTGTCTCATTTGGTTTCATTTTGAAAATTTGAAATTGACTTTTCAGCATGGCTATTTTGGCTTGTTTAACCTTGTTAGTACCTTCATGAGTGATTTTTAGCGTTTGCCAAATTTGATATGCAGTAGTGCAGATACTAACACGGTTATATTCATTTTGGTCTAATGCACAAAACAACATATTTATTGCTCTTGCATTTACGGCTGCTGCCGTTTTCTCAGCCGCAGTCCATTCTGAATAATCAGTTGTTGGATTCATTATTTCTTTTTGAGTTGCATTCCAAGCATCATAACTATTTGATTTCATAAAGAATGACATACGTGTTGCCCAATAACTATAGTTAAGACCATTGAAAAATGGAGGTCTTTGTGTCGATTGACCTTCCATGTAAGTGGTGTTTTGAGTGCTAGTACTTGCGTTATTTGCCATATTACAAGAATATATCAAATAACTGTGTTACGGTTATATGATGACCGTGCTTTGATACCAAATGAAAAGTTGCAGTGATGTGATAGTGTACGAGTGCACGTACCAATATAGTACGCACGGATCGTGTAATATGGAATATAATATAAATGCGGAAATAGATGATAATAGCACAGTAAATAAAAATAGAAAATCACACCAGAGATTTTTATACTGGTTCGGAGCACCGTCCTACGTCCAGTCCCAGTCTTCTATCTGGATTTTCACTATTAACTACCTCGCTTCACCCGGAGGAACAGGTTCACAACACCCGAGCAAACGAACGGGATTTCACGCCTCTAATACATTGAGGACTTCAACACTTGCCTCTTACAACACCGAGGACTTCAACACTTGCCTCTTACAACACCGAGGACTTCAACAACGATGAATATAATTGTTTGTTGACGGTATGTGTTCTTGCTAACACAGTTTTGTCACTTGTAGTACAAACTTCCTATAATCTTATCCTCAAAATATGTGAATGATGTTTTGTGAAGATTAAGGGAAGTATATTACTTATTGAATCAAAAGATATGAAATAATTTCAATGATTCAATAAGCAATTAAAATAATTGAGAGCTTTTAGAATGCAGGAGTATTTAAAAAGTAAGATCAGAAATTAGAGTAAAAAAAATATGTTTTCATATATTTGAATCAATGATTTAGATGAGTTTATATAGAGAAAAATGGTTGTAACTCTTTGTGAACAGTAGCCATTAATAGATATGATCATTGATGAAAGGTAAGAGATGCAACCATTGGAGAAAGAAGTGTCTTTTGGAAAAGGTTGCTCTCTGTTTAAAAACGGTCGACAGGTAAAAAATTGGCCAGTGGACAGGATTTCAAATATATAGTCGTTATGTGCATGCGTGCACGTTCATTGTGCATTTTACACAGAAACGGTCGACCGCCTGATTTATGACCGGTCGACCGGTCTCTGTTAATTTGCTCAATGAATGTGCAATGCTTTTCAAACATATATATGTCGATTATATTGAGGTGCATGATTATTTAAGGATAGATTTTAACAAGTTTATCACTATTACAATATCAAATAATCAACCTATAATCTAGAGTACCATATGTAGCTCTTTTGTGCCTCTTTATAGCCTTGATGTCTTTGTTTTGTCGATCGCCTTTATTTCTTTGTCAGAAATCAAAAACTTCATAGAACTTGTGACTCAACACAACCCAACCTCAAGTCTTCAAATATTCTTTACCAATAATGGGTCCTCTTTCTTCTTTGAAGCGATCCTTTCGATCAATACTAGTTGATCTTCCAAACAAGACAATATAGCGGTGCTCTGACTTGAACTAGTGGTCGATCTTAACTGCACACTACAATCAGTCAAAGCTTCAAGATCTTTCCATTCTGCTAACATGGCTAACACCATATTCTGATGTTTTCTGTTAAGAGCCTCCACTACTTTATTTCATTTCCCAGGTGTATACTATATACCAAAATCATAAGCTTTTAATAACTCCATCTACCTCTGCTATCTCATATTTAACTCTTTCTAAGAGAATAAATACTTAAGAACTTATGATCTGTGTATAGCTCAAATCTCTCCTTTTATAGATAATGTCTCCATATCTTTAATGCAAAGATCATCGTAGCCACTCCAAATCATCAGTAGGATATCTCACTTTATGCGGTATAAAATATCGTGAAGAGTAGGCAATGGCTTTACCCTTCTGCATCACCACGACTCCTAATCCAATTCCTCATGGATCGGTATACACCATCAATCCTTGGTTTTCGTTTGGAACCACTTACACAATTACGTTGGTCAATAAATGCATTAACTTAAGGAGTGCTTCCTCATATTTTTAAGACCAAATAAACTTCATGTCCTTCCTAATTAACTTAGTCAATGGCGCTACTGTCCACGAGAAATCCTTAATGAATCTTTGGCAATAGCCAACAAGTTCAAGAAAACTTCTAATACCAATCATTGTCTTTGGTCCCTTTCAATTATTAAAATCTTTGATCTTATCTAGATGAACTGACAAACCCTTCTCTGAAACCATATAACCAAGAAACTTAACCTCTTTCTTCCAGAAATGATACTTGGAAAACTTTACTTTTAGCCGATGCCATCTCAACGTCTCAAGCACTACTCTAAGATGATCTTCATGCTCTCTTTCATCTTTAGAGTACCCTAAAATTTCATCTATAAACACCTATACGAACCTATCCAAGTACTCTCAGAAAACACGGTTCATCAAATATACGAAGAAAGCTGGTGCATTCGTCAACTCGAATGGCATTACTAACCACTCGTACGAATCATACCTAGTCTGAAATGCGGTCAACGGGATACTATTCTTTGCCACTCTTAATTGATGGAATCTTGTCACAAAAACCAACTGATAAAATACTCTAGCTCCACACAATTGATCGAATAAATCATCGATTATCGGCAAAGTATACTTATTCTTAATTGTCTTTTCGTTCAACTTAAGATAGCCGATACACATCCTTAACGACCTATTTGGTTACTTTACGAACATCGTGACCGCTCCCTAAGGTGGACTGTTAAGTCTAATAAAATTTCTCCCTTCTAGATCCACTAGTTGCACTTTCAATTCCTTCATCACGATCGATGTCATCCTACTAGGAGGTTCAGCTCCTGACACAAGATCTATCAGAAACTCAATGGCTTATTTCAGTGGTAATTCTACAACCGGCTCAAAACATATGCAAATTATCTTGCTACACGAACCCGACTTAAATATCCTTCTACTTCCATAACTCTCAACAGAGAACAAGAACTCCAATTAGTATCCTCCATGAAAATATAATTCAGTTATAACTAACAAGGTGTCTCAGCGATATTTCTGCATCCTGGCAAAATATCCTAGCGTCATATCTACCCAACCAATACATACCCAAAATGTTTCCAAAATCTACGAAATCAAAAACATATAGACTACATGCAAACTTATGCCCTAACAAATCAAGTTCTAACTGGTCACATCTCATTCCTAGATTTGCATACCCTCATATTGGATTTGCAACCCTTAAGGAAGTAACAAGGTATGTGGGTTCTAAACAATGTCAACCAAACACCGAGGTATAAATGAATGTGATGCATCGATATCATATAGTACCCTAACTGTTATACTTCAAATCAAAAGCATACCTTCTATCACATTATTCCCCTTCTCGGCAGTAGTTAGTCTAGCGGATGATGGTCCAACACCAAAGACTTTTCCCTTGTCTGCCCTAACTGGTTCTGGACACTGATTCTTATAATGCCCAACCTGTTCGCAGTTGAAGCACTTCACAACCTTCTTGTATGCGGCCTTCTTCCCCTTGCCAGTTCGGCATTTATGATCATAATGACTCTTCTTATCACACTTAAAATAACCCAGATTAGCCATTGCCTTTATGGTAGCTTCTCCCTTTTGGGTTCCCTTCTTCTTAAGGAACTTCCTCTTCTTATAAAGAGAACTTTGGGTTTCAACTAGCTTCTCCTTCCCATAAGTAGCAAGCATCTCCTCATGTTGGATTTCCATTTTCGCAATAACATTACAAGGATCAAAAAGATGTGGCAGGGTCGCCTTAGCAATCTCGGGTCTCAATCCCTAAATAAACTTCTCATTCCTCTTAATGATGGCGACAATGGTAGCATGTCCATATCTGGATAACTCATAAAACTTCATGGCATTCTCAATCACTGACATCTTGCCTTGCACTAAATCCATGGACTTCCTTAATAATGCCCGACTTGGAAACTTTAGACAAACCTCTACTAGAATCTCCTTTGAAATTCCACCCAGTCAACTCTTCCTCGGGAACTCCAGTAGTAATACTATTCCACCAGTGAAGTTCTATTCTCTATAACTGCCTAAAAGTAAGCCTCCTATTCTGCTCATCATTCAACCCCAAGTTATCGAAGATACTCTCACTACGCAAAAGACAATTCTCAACTTCTATGGTTCCTCCATTCCCAAAAAATGGTTCCTACCAAGACTAGTATAATCCCGGCTCAGCTTAGCATAGTTGTTTCCAATTGGAGCCACCAGATTAGCTCCTCCAACATTTCTAGCTACTCCAGCAGCTGCTCCAGCTTGCACCAGATTAACGAAGAACTGATACACCATCCCCATATCTACTAGAAGATTTCTAGCACCTAAGCGGGCATCTGCATTTTAATTAGCATTAACCTCTCGACCCGGGTTCCTCTAAGTATTAGGTCGAGCATTTCCATTAATTGTAGTGCTTCCTCGACCAAGATTTTCTCTTCTATTTCTTACCTCCATATCTTCCTTTCCCAGAAATCTGCATAGGAACTTTAGTAAGATACAAAAGAATGGTGTGAGAGAGAGGGGAATATGTACTTATATATATATCAAGTACAAGTAAGTTACTATATCTTTAACCCAAACCTTGGTCTTATTTTCTGATTCATTGGATTATGTATTGAAAAATCCTTTAGATCTAAATTTCTTAAGTTTTCACAAACCTATGTTCTAATACTAACTTGTAATATCTCCTCCTTGGAGGCTCAAAACTAAGGGTTACAGATGCTGCAGTCATCCATAATTACTAATCCTCGATGACCAAATGCGGTAATGTTAGATACATTGATACAACAGAAACATATGGACAGGAAAAAAAATTAAACATTACATCAAAACACAGCGGAATCAAATAGAAAAGAACTCCTTATTAGCTAGCTTGCTTTATGCACATCTCTAAAAGCTTATTCATCTAAAGAAGAACTTGAAAACCACAACTCTCAAACTACTCAAAATTAATTGAGCACCCGAGAGTTTAAGTGGTAAACATAAACTTCAAGTCAGACATAAAGCCTGATATGAATAATAACCTACCATCTCAAACCTTTTAGATATCTAGTGAAACCACACTGCTTAGCGGGATGGGTTTTCCCCTTACTAGTACCTTACCCAAAAGTTTATAATAACCATATACTGTGCTCTTGCATCCATAATGGTTAAAAATATTGCAATTTAAAATATATCATAATAATATGCAAAATATCCTGGATTTTCCATCCTCATTTATTTGACTATCTGCCTCAGTTATAGTTTCTAGGGTCATTATTAACTTGTTAGTTTTCATGGGCTGACTAATAACTGGTTTAAAGCTTATGGACTATCTGTCTGGTTTCATAGTTTTCATGGGATTACTAAGAACTTGTTGGCCCCTACCAATAACTTCAGTATTTCATGGCTTCTCCCTAAACCTATTGGTATCTTTAATAACTTCCCTTATATCATAGTTTTCATGGGTTGACTATGAACCTATTGACTTCTATCAATAACTTTTTCCGCATATAGTTTTCTTGGGGTTACACGAACCTATTGATCCCTGCTAATAACTCTCTTCAAACATAGTTTTCAAGTGTTTAATGTGAAACGATCTAAACTGACAACTTCTTGATCAGTCTTTGGGCATCTTATGTTCTGGTCCACCTGACCTCCTGGACACGATTCTACTCATATAGGAGTTAACTAAATTAATATTCACACTGGGTCAACCTTGCTAGTTATTTTTCTCTTCCTCCCTAAAATACAGTTATGGGTCCATTATATATTGAATATATTTACAGAAGAAGCACATACAATAACATAACAATGCCAACATTTATGGTTTAATATCATTGAAATCCTTTCCAAATAAAATTTAGTTAATCCCTTTAACCCATCAATTTTATCAAGGAAAGATACTTCAAAAAATCTAAAATTTAAAACCATTTCAAAGTTTTTTTATATTGCCACGGGTTTTTCCTTTAAAAATGAGATTAGGTTCTTTGTTTTGAAAACTAAGGCTTTCGAAACCTTAGACCTTTACTTTTGAAACCGTTAGAGTATATCTTTCGAAAAAAGTCAAATTTTCCTTTCAAAACACTAAGCATATACCTTTCAAAACACTTCAAAAAAACTCCTTTTGAAACCATCAAAACATTCCTTTCGAGAGTATTAAAACATCATTTTCCAATTTATAGAAGCATAGCATTGAAATCATTTGAACGTACCTCTTTCGAAACCAGTTGAAAGTAACTCTTGCAAAATCATTAGGTTTATCCTTAAAAAAACTTTTGGGTCGATGAGAACATAATTGAAAGTAACCCTTTTAAAATCATCAAACTTCAGGTAAAAGAGTTTGGGGAAAACAGATGGCTTCGGAACCATATTTTTGAAAGCTTTAGTCTTTAAGGAAAAAAATTTAGAAGGATAGCTTTGAAACATCTTTTGAAGCGATTTCCTTCGAAACCTTCGAAAGCATTGAGAAGCGTCTTGTTATATTTATAAAAAAAGCTTTCCTTTCGAACTCATTAAAGACTTTCAGCCTATTCGAATAGTATAAAGATAATAGCAAATTTCGACCTGGTTTAAACTACCCTTTCGAAAGCTCCCATTTTATTTAAAATATAAAACACGGTAACTCATTCAAAAGCTATCCTTTTAAAACAAGAAGGCGACAACCCCTTTGAAAGCTATATAAAATTAATTCAACCTTTTGAAAGCATCCATTGAAAAGCAGTCAATTAGCATCTCTTTTGAAAGCAAAACAAAGACCTTCGAAAGCTATATAAAATGACCTTGACCCCTTCGAAAGCATGGTTTTGACTCAATACCTTCCATCTTTCTCCAATCCACTACGTACCAAAGCATTGATATCGTGTGAATTGGTTTAAATTTTGTTAGGGGCGGAGGTATGGGGTCGAAAGGTTGCAACCAAAAGTGGTGAAACAATAAATCTGTACAAAACATTTTTATTTCCTTTTTAAGTAAATGCTTTTCAACTAACATGACTATTTGTAAAAATATAATTGGTTTCCATAATATTTACCAAAATATTTTCTAAAGACTGTCGAATTTATCCAAAATTAATTAAAAATAATTTACAAAGTAGCCCTTCTCTTTAGCAAAACACTTAGGACATTTGAATCCTCCAACTTAAATAATTTAATTTACATAGTAAATTATTTAAGAGAAATCCCCAAAAATCAATAAAATTCACTTTCAATATGTTATCTAGTGTATATATAAATTTCAGGCCCATCCTTTATATAATAGCCGAAATAAATTTTCAAGCCCAATTATCTATTTCTTCCTTCAAAAATTCAAAATGAATTATCCATAGCTTAGATAATTACAAAAATTTAAATCCATCTCCAAATAATGTTTTTCATAACATATAAATCCTCATGGAATTCTAAACCCAATATATATGGGTAAAGACTAAAAATTGAATAAAACATTTGTCAAACATACTTGTTTGAACCAAACATATCATGTAATCCAAGCATATCATCATTAACATCATCATAAAGGTTTTAAACTTAAAACCCAAAATCAAATGCTCTTCAAAAACGAAACTGAGATGATTTTGATTATTATTCACCTTGCTTTGGATAAGAAACTTGAGATTTGATCTTACTTAATTCTCCTTGCTTGATTCCGTAGCTTTTACTTGATTTTACTTCTCGTTCCCCTAGGTTATGGCTGGCATTGAGCTCCCCTTTTTCTTATGCTTTTAAAATTACGAATTTGTGAAAAATGAATGTGGGAATAAGTGTTTAGGGGTTAAGGGTTATGGTGGACGGTTGTTCCCCATAATACCCTTGCCTTATTTTCTTATTAGTTACCTTATAAAATCATTTCATAAACTTATTCTTTTAATTTTGTTTAGTTAAGCACGACCTCTATCTAATTTCCATATCTCAAACCCCTTTTCACTCTAATTTTATTTAGTTAAGCACGACCTCTATTCTATATTTTCTATTTAATTCATCGAATTAGATCTTCTGAATAATATTATTTAAAATAAGGGATGTTACAGTTTTAGAATATATTTCATGAAAGATCAAAGATAAAGAAAATAAATATCAAAATCTGAGAATACTATCAAGAGATTTAGATTAAGAAGAGATAGTAATATTAGTGGAGAAAAGAATAATGAGACAACAAACACCCATAGAGGACATTGATTGATTTAGGATTAAAAAAGGCAAGATAGGTGGGATGAAAATTATTCTTCTAAGCTAGTTTTCCGATGAATTTTTCTAAATGTGCATAGTTTATATTTCTTACCCACTACGTTATTTATCCTAAAATTGGTTATAATAATTGAAATAATGGTTAAACTTATTTTGTAAAAGACAAAAAGGTTAGTTAAGACATGTGGATTATAAGAGGAGGGTGCATGTTCATGTTATTTGAGTAACAAGTGATAGGGCCACCACATCATTAATACATGTTGATGTTGAAGAGAAGCTTCCAGCAATTTTTTTTAGGCTACTTACATTGTAATCATAGTTGTCTCTTTTTAGGTATTGGAAATGCGTACAATAGGATACGAGGCATTTTCCTAATTTATTACTATGTTGACTTTCTGGATGAGCTTTGATTGTAATATATATTGGAAAACATTATAAATAATGAAATCTCATATGGACACTTAACCAACGATGAGTGTAAAGTATGGTTGTAATTTTATAAAATAGATTAAGACATAATTAAATTAGCAACTAAAAATAATGAATGCTTAAATCCTTAAAACTTTAGAATTTTGAAAAAAATAAATTTTTGCAAGCGAAGGACAGGAAAGTATTGTGAAACTCATGGGTCACTATCCATGTGTCTTAAGAGCTAAAATTTATAAATGTACTTCTACATTGTTTGTTGTTCTAGAATGAACGAAAATGTTTTTAAAAATGTAATATTAGTTATTAAATATGCTATGATCAATCATATGCGTCAACTCATTGTTTGAATCCTATTATGTTAAGATGTGGCTTGATTTGTTTTAAGGGCTTAAGGGAAAATGCTTTTGGAAAATTGTGTTCAAAAAAGCAATAATTCTAAAATGTTTAAAATATTTTACAAATTTAACTGAACAAGGGAAAGGGTTTTGGGTGGAAAATGAGAGAATCTCTAGGTTTCAAATGCCACATGCTTAGAGTAGGGAGGGCCAATGCGTTAAAGAATATAGATTTTAATGTTCAGTAAGTGTGATAGTAGATAAAACACAGGTAGTAATAAGGGGAAAGCTGTTTTAGCATTGAAATTGCTATTTCCATACCTTGTCGGTGATAAACAAAATGGTTTTCAAAATAATTCTATTTTAAAATTTAAAAATAAACCTCCTTATGCAAATTGTACTAGGAAAAGTTGGATAAAAATTCGGGGCGAAAATAGGAAAATCCAAGGTACAACGGAATTGGTACACATAACCAACAACACAACTGTTATAATAGAGCTTGATCAGTTAGCAGATGTGGAGCCCCATGCTACTGTACATATAGTGGAGCATAGAGTTAGGAATCATCGTAACAAAGAAATTTTGCTGGTCTAAGTATAATGGAGAGATAATTTAGAGGAAAGCACTTGGAAAACAGAAAAGAAGATCAAGGCTTCTCATCAAAATCTTCTCTCCGGTAAATTTTATCTCTGTAGATTTAGCATTATATAGGTTTTCGTTGCATAGTGATTGCAAGATTGAATGATAGGGGATGATAGGCACCCTTTTTCCCTTTGTTTTTGCACTTATATATAACTTCATGCATATTTAGGTTACTTGCATACATGCCTATAGATCACGATCTTGCATTTATGCAGGAGTTGAGCTCTCTTATAGAAATGTAGCATGCATAATCACATTACACTTTTTGGTTGGGTAGATGATTATGCAGATAACTTGATTATACGACATTGTTGTAGAGTGTGTGTTATGCTATTTGTCCCTTTGGAATTTCAAGGACAAAATTCATTTAAGGAGGAAGAATGTAACACCCCATAAAATGAATAAGAAGATTTAATTAATTAATAATAAAGCAAAAATGGGAATTGAGCAAACGTTAAAATTTGGTCATGAGACTTGCACCATTGTGTTTATGGTGATCTTTTAAGCAACTTTTATATATAAACCTTTGTGATCTGAGTTCAAATGAAGAAGTTATCAACTTTTGAAGATTTCGAATCTAAAATAATTCAAAATAATAATGACGATGAAGATAATGATAATGATAATGATGATAATAGTAATCAACTAGGGCGCACTAGCCGACCACTACTATGGGTCGGTCATTAACTAGCTGCCTTCTAACAATCAATCGACCGGTTAATGTGTGACGGCTATGATTAACTTTGACAAAATGACCATGATTTGTGAATATTAAAGGGTTTTTAATCCGACGGACCTTGTGCATCCAAGCAACTAGAAATAAGATGCCATCCCGTTCATTTTTCTTCATACAAATCTAAGCCTAGTAACAAAATTCTGCCAAAATATCTTCTTCCACGAAAAAAATTTAAACTCAAGAGCAAAAATAAAATATATGCATTTAGATATTAAGGGAAGAATTGAAGAAGACAAGCTAAGGAGAAAAAAGGAACTAAATCCTATATAAATAAATTTATATTCTAAAAATCCGTAATCCCAATTCTTTAAATCTAACACATTAATAAATTTATATATAATATACAATAAAAAAGAGATAAATTATAGGAAGAGATGGACAATAATATGGAAGCAAATCCAACAAGATTTCAATCGGGATAATCTGTGGGAAAAAATTTCATTTTTTTTCAATAGCAGTAATTTATGTAGTCTGTTTTTTATTAATACTATGCCTTCGAAAATTTTGAATACGAAAACTTATCAATTCAAAACCCCCAAATTTCCCCATAAAATGTAAATTGTAAATTTTGTTGGAATTCTAATTATTTTATTTTAATATAGTGGAATTGGATTTGTTATTATTATGGTATGAAAATTTTGTATTCCAATTGGTTCCTCCTCTCAAATTTTGATTATTACGATGAAGAATTCAAAACATAAAAAACAGAAATTAGTGTGTAAAATATGAAAAAAGATTTTTTTTTCCTTTTATTTGTAGTTTCACCTCCTATATTGATAGTTAAAATAAATATGATTTATCTATCATTTCAACGCTATATGTCTAAAAAGTTAAATGGAATATAAAAGATTGGAACTGTTAATTTTAAAAAGAGGCCATGGTCCTACTATATTAACATAAAATGAATTACATGTTGTGGATTCTTGTTTGAATAAATACAAGTCTGTTTAGTATGGCTGATTTATTAATGATGTTAGCCATTACGTAATTTGCTTTATTGGGTTGCAACTTATATAGAAATTTCAGTTGTTAGCACTTTAAAATAATATATTATCTCAAATAAGAAATAGACAAATTACTTGAATATTTATAAAAAACAAACTAACCATAATTTAATGTTAAACTTATATGTAATAATAACGTATACTTTTAAAATTTGAAATTAACCAACCAAAATTATAGACTTGTAACATATATAGCAAATTATGCATTTAATAAAGAAACCGACAAATAAATGACAAAATACAATAAACAATAAATCCAATAAAATGAGTTAAGGATAATTATGGAATTTAATCCATAACGAAAAGGTAAAATAAGGAGTTCCCTTATAAGGCCTTTAAATGCGTAAACAAGAAAAGGCTACATGTCCATATTTTGATGTTATTACAAGAGAAGACACTACAAAAGTGAATATATAAATTTTGTACCTATTTTTGAAAAATAGAAAACACAACGTGCCTGCAAACTTTTTTAAGAGAAAATGCAAGGTAATTCACACTTTTCTTATTTTGAATTTTTTTTAAACTTCTGAAAAGCGCAAGTTAACTTGCCTTTCTATCAGGAAAGTGCCTTCTAGTTTGCACATTCTGATTTTGAATTTATTTTTTAAAATTTAAATTGTTTGAAAATTTTGAAAATTTTAGAAAACACAAGTTAACTTGCACTTTATATCAAGAAAGCGTAATCTAGTTTGTGTATTATGATTTTGAATTTTTTTTGAAAATTGTGAAATTTTTAAAAAGCGCAAGTTAACTTACGCTTTCTATAGGAAAGTGCAAGCTAGTTTGCGCTTTCTGAATTAAAAAAAACATGGACCAAATTTACATACTCATTTCTATAGGGCCTTTTCTTGTAACAACATTGGAAATAGGGACCTCCTATGCAAATCCCCATGCATAGTGTGTGTATCTTTGTGCGTGTTGGGATAGTATGACATTTAATTTTTGAGAAGTGGAAATATGACTAAGTTATAGGGGTATGAGGTCCGTTGAAAGCAAACGGAAGTCTGCCCGGCTAATCTGGCTACTAGTAGTGTGACTTTTGTAACTGATATGGGACATCGTCTAATATAAATACCCACGATGGATGCAAGGTTAGTCCTAATTTTGTAGGGTAAGTCCACCCTGTTTATTTAGCTACCAACACTTACAAATAGTAAGACTAATATGAGACGTCACAGTTGGGTTATGGGCCATATGGACGAGGAAATTCTTGGAGGAGTCTGCTTCGTGGTTGACGTATTAAAGGCCAATTTAGGGCCTGCCTCCTCCTTATTAAGAAGTATTAAATGACTTAGGTAATTTCTAATAAACAACCTTGGGTAATTCCAATACTTGCCTACTTTAGGTTCGAGATATTAAATGGTTGTTGGGTTTATCTCTTTCCTATTTAGAAAGTATTAAATGGTCGAGATTTCTTTTTGGCGCAGGGTAATTTTAGGATGGCTCTATTTCAAGGTTGGGATATTAAATAGTTATTGGGGTATTCATCTTTTCTATTTAAGAAGTATTAAATTGTCAAAATTTTCTTTTGGGTGCGTTAGTAGAAATCTCTTAAGGGATCCACTTTTGGGTTGACGTATTAAATGTCCAGAGTGTCCGTCGCTTCCCTATCTTAGAAGCATTAAGTGGCCTTAAGAGATTATCTACATTGTCAACTAGGGATTACTAGGATGGGTTCGCCTTGGGTCTAGGTATTAAATGGTTGGACAGATTGCTTATTCCCAATTTAAAAGTTCTTAAGTGAACCATGTAAATTTTTCGCATCGTTAAGATATGATTAGACGGGTGATTTGTTGTTGAACCCAATATACTCCATAGTTGCATTGTATCTGCGTTTATGACCATGGAATTAGGCTTGTAGGATCATTATCCTATAGTTAGAGATAGAGTTAGGAAAGTATAATAAATTCATAATTCTTGTTTAATTACTTGCTTCCCCTACACTGTTATTGTAAAACTTAAGTATTTTACTCACCAAGCATTATTATTGTGAATCCTTCCTCATTACAACCTGTATGTTAGGTATATGATGAGTATAGAGAATATGGTGGAGATTTAGTAGGCAATACCTACTATAGCTACCGTTTAGGTTATTATGATGTATCCAGACTATGTAGCAAACATGTTTTATACACTATTATGATACTGTACTCCTGTGATTTAGTTTTTTGAGATAGGAACTTTATTGTATTATTATAGTTTATTAATTCTGCTATGAGACTCTGAAAGAATAAGCAGATAGCTCTGCACATTATTTTATTAAATCAGTTATACCAACCAACAATCGGCTACAAAAAGGACCTAAAGTTTGATGGGTTTTAGTGGTTCGAAAATTAAGCCTAGCTGGCAGAGAGTTGTTATAATAAATTTGGACACTATGTCACACCACCTGCTAAGTGATGTGTGGATGTTAATATTCGAATTTTTGATAATAATCACTTACCAAATTTACACCTAAGAGTCACACAACTGAAACCTTGAATTCTCCTAAATACCACCAAATTTAATTAACTTATAATTGTTATAAATTAATTAAATTAGTGAAATATTAGTTGCAAAATTTTATTTGATGCTTATTGAATAATATTAATATTGTCCATATAACAGTTATATAAACACAAATCGATATATGATAATGATACGCATTTAAATTGGATTTAAATTCAGCAAATATTATTCAAATTTGAAAAGGTTTTAAGGCCCGTCAGGGCTTGTTTAGGTCAGCTATAGGGAAAAACATAGAGTGTGGCCATTTAATGGCTTAAGGATGGGATTTTGACCGGTTAAAAAGAGAGTATTGGTAAGAGACAAACAAGATTCTAGATCCTACTATTGCTCTCTTATCTTTTCTTTATATAAACCATCTTAACCTCACTTGAAAATGTGATCTCTCTCTCTCTCTCTCGTATTTGTTGCATACCAAGGCCATCCTCACCCCTTCTATAGCCCCAAAAATCAAATATCAAAATATCAAATTAAAAGTCAATTCGATCATCGGTGGTAGAGCTGTTTGGGAGCTAGCAACTCTTGGACTTGGAATTGAATTCAGGGACATTTCAAGGTGCGAATTCAAGGCATTGGTGAAATGCATAATTCCTCATTTACTATAATATATGAACGCTAAGATATTCATTATGTCATATGTAAATATATTAAATATCAATATTATGAATCTATATATCGATATGTTTTCACATGTTAATGGTTTTATGTGTTTGTGTGTGTCTGTGCATGTGTGTGCATGCGTGCATATGCGTGTATATATTAAAAAAATTATAGGTGTATTTGCCTAATGCACACGGATTAAAAGAAAATTCAAAATTTTCATACAAAATAACATTAATAAATGCTTTTTATTTATCTAAAATCTATGTTTAGAAGTTTAATTTTATATAATGTTTGCTTTAAATTACACATATACGCATTGCTTTCAACAACAAAATTTTGTATCTAAATATATTCTATATACACAAACGTATTCATTAATTTAATTTAAAATTGATTATATAATTAAAATACATATATGTACTTGCAATAATAAAAAAATCTTATTTAATTTTTTTAATATATATATGTATATATATATGTGTTTTGTGTGTGTGTATTTTACATTTTATACTTGAAAATTAGAAAAATCATTTTTATTTTAAGATTTGCATATAGATTTAATATTAAGTAATAATTACTGGTTAAAAAATTATAGGTTGAGAACGTTATTATAAATATATATATAAATTTTATCATTATTATTTACACTAATATTTAGTTATAAATAATTAAGTAAATATTTATGTCATAAAAAATTATTTTAAATTTAAAAAATACTTATGGATTTCATATGATATTTTATGTTTATTTAAAACTATTTTGCAAACTAATATTTAATATAATTTGGTAATTTAATTATATACGTATATGTATATATTTATAAATGTTTCATATAAATTTATTTATAATTTTTATTTTAGAATATGCACACATGATCATATTTACATACAAATATTTATTTACATTATATTTGATGCGCGTGCATGTGCGTACACGCACACACACATATATTTGGTCAGCACATTTGTATATGAGTGGGAATAACAAGTTTGTTGTGGTGTAAATTCCTGCATCTATGCATAGGTATGTCAAACATGTACACTACATAATGTTGCATGTTCACGTACACTAAAAATTTCATATGTTACACATGAATACTATATAATATAAATTATACAACATAAAACATTATTGATTGAATAAATAAAATTTTGATTTTATTTGAAACAAAATCTAGAAAAGTTTAGAATAAATTTAGACTACATAGGCCTAACAAAGATTACACCCTTACTTCATAGTGGACTAGCGTAGATCCAACATCATTTAAGGTGAAGTACAACTCATACCAGGCTTTTTGTCTGTCCAATGTTTTTATTATCTTTCATAAATTCATGAGCATTCATTTGAGTATGCTGAGTTTGTGGGCCTAAAAAGGTTACCTTTGCGAAGAATGAACAAAGAAGCCGATGATGAAGCATAAGGATTATAGAAGATAAAAGTTGTTTTTGTAATGCACTGTTGAAAAACTAGGGTATATAACTAGATCGAGTTGTCTATTATGGATCAGAGCTTCTAAGAACAAAGCTTCTCAAGCACAGATCGAGTTGCCTATATGGATCAGAGCTTCCAAAAACTAGATCCAGAGGGATTTTATGATTAATTTATAAGATTTTAATATTTAGAGTAATGGAGCCAAGGGGATTTGAAAAGTCTAGAGCTATTGCTATGGATAAGACATAGCCACTCACTACAACAAGGAGACTTCCTAACCTGAATGAGCTCTACCGGGACCATCTTTCCTTCAGGAGATGGCAAATCGAGTTTGTTAGGATGATGATGGATAGCCAGAAGAAGCTTACTGAGAAGATGGATGCTAATATTGCCTTGTAGACCTAATAGTCCCAAAGGCCTAGGAGGAGTAGCAGAGACATGCCACCTTTTGGTTCTAAATAGGAGAATTTATTTGCATTTGGCCAGAATAGAAGGGATGGGAAGCTGAAAATGAAGAAGCAGACTACTAGAGCAGCATTGAAGAATATTGGAGGAAATGGCCATACTCTAGGCAGAGGAATTTATATCAGTACCGACTAAAATCAGGCCAGTATGGACATGAATATGGGGAGTTCTAGGAGGCCCTGGCTCAATGCCATCAACCTATTAGATTTCAAGGATGATTTGTAGGACACTAGCAATGAGGATGGACCGAATGCTAGAGCATAGGATGTTAGTGCTCAAACAACTACTACAAAACCAATTAGGCTTCAAAGATGATTTAAAGAAGTGGCTCTCTTAGAGACCGGAGAGCCTGGACGTCAACGACCGTATCAAAACTATTTGCAGAATCAAACATTCGACATTGCTCCTGATAGTCTTTGTTCGGATCTTCTGTCTAGTAAGGAGTATGTTGCGGATATGATAAGGTGGTTGATGGAAGAAAACCAATGGAGAAAGAACGAAGATCGGTGTTCCACCATAGCAAAACACCATTCACATACAATGCCTTGTGGGAGGGATATCCTAAGAAGTTTACAATGCCTTTGATGCATTATATAGTAGAATGACTGGTCCCAGACAATATATGTTCATGTATGAATGGTATATGGATGGTGTGAAGGTGACAGCTGTAGTTCGACGTAGGTGTTTCTTCATCTTTTTAGATGAAGTTATGCTGATGTGGTTCATTCGGCTCCTATCGAAGTTGATTTCGACTTTCGAAGAACTGGCTAGGAGGTTTTTGGAGCATTTCAGGCTCTATGCTGCTTGGCCCAAGAATGTGATGTTCTTGTCGGGAATTTCTCAATGGCTAGAAGAGTCAACGAAAGGCTTTCTGAATAGATTTAATATTGCAGTTACCGAGGTAAAAATTATGAATGAGGATATATTGTTGATGGCTCTAGTCCCAGCGAACATCGAGATACAAATTTTGGAAAATGATCGAAGATGAAATAGCCCAGTTTTAGGGTGGATTTCCACTAAAATGTTAACCACTTCTTATGCTTGGAAGAGGCGAACTAGGTTCCCAAAAAGGCTTGTGATGGATAGTCAAAAGAAGTTATTCCAAGTAATGCAGCTATTAAACAGACCAGTAAGAGTGCTTGTGATGTAGTTGTGAATGTTGGGAGTTCTAATAACTAAATAAAGGTAAATCAAGGCATTATGGGCAGGCAGATTGATGCCAAAAAGCATCCAAAAAATATGAGACTGGAACGGTACACATTTGTAAAGTCAAAAATATACACTGTGCTATGGATGGGAAAGAGAAATATTGGAAGCTAGCTCGAAGGGTAGCGATGGAACCTAAGAAACATTCCAAAATGTATTACCAATTGCATGAGGCCTATATACATAATATGAATGAATGTCGCCACCTAAAGGATATCATTGAGGAGTTAATCCGCAAGAAGAATTTGCAGCAATACGTTAGAGAGCCATAGGATGGCAGACGTAATGATAGATCCCAAGGGTCGAACACCCAAGGTAATCATCCTGGACCCAACGGAGAGGGGGCCAGGCGATCTAATGATAGAATCTTTATTAACATGATAACTGGAGGACCTTATCCAGTGGAGAAAAGCTAGAATGAGATGAAGCAGTATGCGAGTTCTTTGAAGCATGTACCGTAAGAGAGCTACTTTGCTATTGAGGATAGAGCTTCTGCCATGCAGTATAGGTTGATGACCAATAATATAGTCTTTCATAATAGGGATTCTAATGGGATTGAAGAGCCGATCTTTGATCCCATGGTGATAACAGTTGTTGTGGTCCTATCCATAGCGTATCGAGTCTTAGTGGATTATAGAAACATGGCCTTCAAATGAATTTTTGATCAATTGAAAATCACTCAAAAATACATTAAGCCTTATAAACTAGGATTCAAGGATTTATCGGAGAGGCGAAGGAACCCATCGGTACTATTGATTTATTTATGGAGTTGGGAGAAGGAAACCACAAGATTGTGTGGGTTCATAAGTTTGTTATTGTAGATGAATTCTTGGCATACAATACCTTTTTTTGGCTGACCGACCATATCTAGTTTCAAAGTAGCACTAGCTCCTTGCTCCTCGATGATGTAGTTCCCCACGTAGTATAATTTTAGAACAATTTGATATGAATAGAGCATTGGTCGATATTGTTTCTTTATTGAGCCCAGAACGGTAGAGTAATATGAGAAAGGGAAAGGTGCAAATTTTGCATCAAGAATGCAAACGCATAACAACCAATGCCCAAGCGCTAGCTCAAGAAACATAGCAAATTCTTTAAGCCTATGGATCATAGAAAGTAGTCAGAGGAAGTGTGGGAAACACTAGATAAGCTGACAATCAACATTCTGATTGATATGGATGATCCTAATCCGATGTTTAAGATCGGATCTCTACCTAGTGCCAAATTTGCTGAATATGCGCTTATATGATTTTTGTTTGATGATAATAAACATATATACATTCGTTTAAATGTATTTGATAATGTACTATTTTATTTTTCATAGATTAAATAAATATTTGTTGAATAAAATTAAATACACGGAATTTGAATTCAAACAGAAATTTTATTCAAACAATACTTATTACATTTTTGAATAGTACAAATTCAAGCTCTCACTATACATATACAATTTTGTTTACAATACATCACAATTTCATATTTACATAAATTCCTCACTACATATCACTCGCACTAGTAGTTTATCTTCAACTTCATTCCAGTTAGAATCCAGCATCTAAGCAATCTGCAGAAATATTCACTAACGCAGTAAAATTGAAAAAGAAATATTTTTGCAATATAAAATGAAATATGATTTTTAAAATAATGATTTGCCTCAGTTATTTGGGTTGTTCGTCATCATTCACATTTGAATTCATCACACACGAACAATGTGACATGCACAGTGTATTACTGTACATGCCACAAGGCCGTGCACATCGATATACACTTGATAATGCTACAAGGACAGGTGAGCACAGGTCAAACCCAAATGAAAAGCTGGGTTCAACTCACGTGCAATATATTTAAAATCACGACACGAGCACAAGGTCAAACCCGAGTTTTGAAACTGGATTCAACTCAAGTGGAATTTCAAAAATCAACATGAATGGATGCAAAAGACCAGTGATGCAAGCAATGACCAGGTCCAGTTACAACAGAGAATCAAGTTAGTAAATAGTTCAGTGTGACGAAATGAATGCATAAATGACCACTCAAACCAAAGTATAGTGAAGCAACTCAATAGCAATGCATGCAACAGGACTAAGGCGACAATGTGCACAGGTCAGAGACAATACAGCATGTACAAGGACCAATGAAGAGAGGTGAACAACAAGTGCAACAAGCAGCAGTGTGCAAGTGCAGACCACAAAGACAGTAACATGCAGTTTTGCAGTGATACAAATGAAAAAAAACACAAGTTAGTGGCAAGCTACAAACACCAATGATACAAGAGAGGTAACAACATGGTACAATGCAAATACATGGAACAATGCTCAAGTAAGGAAGTGACTCAAAACAGCAGTGTGCAACTCGAGCTTCAGAAAGATCAGAGACAAAAAAAATGCCCAACTCAATATCACAATATAATGCAATCATCATGAAGCAATTGCAAAAGAAAGTCAATGAAAATGGAACTAATTTGAAACCACAAGAGACTGCAACAGAAATACATCATGAAAGACCACCAAATACAACAATGCACAAGTGACACCACTGAATCATCAAAGATATGCACAGGCAGTCCAGATAGACAAGCCAGAGTGCAACAGGTTATACTACAGGGATGAATACAACATGATGAAGCAGTGCAAATGAGCAAGTGCAACAGAGAATAGCAACATGCAAATAAACCAACAAAATACACAAACAAGACCAGAACAATCATGCCAAAAGTATGGTTACCGCATCAAGGCGGCAAGGCTAAAATCAAACAAGGCCAGAGACGAAGCTCACAGGGATGAAAACAGTGATGGCCGAAGTAATGCAGAGTCGTGGATTGGTATACACGAAATCAAGTATGTATGAAAATGGAAATTGCCGAAAATAGGAAAGTCAAACAAATCAAAACAGGAAAGTTTTCTTTTCGTATGGCTCAAGAAAAATTGAACGTTCCATAATCAAAGTCGTGCGCATCAGGCAATCGAAATTTAGGAAAGTATCGAATTGATTAGGGTCTCAGAATCCATATAAATATTCACCCAACAAATTCATCATCGGCATCGAATTCAAGCAAGCAATTAAACCAGCAACAAAAGGGAAAAATTACATACCACAATCTATCGAACTCGATCGAAGGAGCAGCTGCGAATGAGCGCAAGCAAAGCAACCAGAGAATCGATCATCAGAGAAGCAGCGAGCAAGGCAACACGCAAACCACTGTATCGATCAACAAAAAGGCGAAGCTTCAAAAGCCTAATTTTGGAAGCAAGGAATAAAAGAGTTGAAGCCCTAATTTAGTTGCAAAGAGGAACGGCCGCCATTATTCTCACAAGCCAAAAGAAAAGGAACGGGCCAAATAGGAGAAAAGAGGATCGGGTTAAAGAAGAAAATTTGGGCCGGCCTTGTTTTATTACAAAGGGCTTTACTTTAAATTCTTGGGTTTATTTTTTATAGAGGGTTTTTGTTTATTAGTTTTATTTTTATTTGTTCTTTTCGAATCAAATCTTGGTAAATCACCACCTAGGTTGTAGGTAGTGTCAGATTGTCTAGTTAGGATTAGTTCAGTGAGCAGGGTGTGCGAGTTTGCAAAACTCTATAGGCGGTAGCAGGGTGTGCGAGTCTTTTAGCGCATTTGTAAGCGGGAGACTGTTTAATCCTAATAGAAATCTGGGAATGCAGTAGCAGGTAGGGGTTGCCGAAGCTGGGTAAATTTTGTGTGTGATTTACTTTTCATCACATTTATTTCTCTGCAATATGTTTTTTGCGTTTAGTTCGAGAATATTTGCTATAACCCTATTCACCCTCCCTCTAGGGTTAATCTAGATCCTACAAGTGGTATCAGAGCACGGTATTTTTCTTTAACTCTAGAGTCATGAATCCACCAAATAATGCTTTTTCTGAGGGGCAATCTATTGCTAGGCCACCCATGTTTAATGGGAATGATTATGCCTATTGGAAAGTTAGGATGGGTATTTATCTTAGTTCTGTTGATTATGATGTTTGGGATATTATTGAAACTGGCTATAAATCTCCCACTATAACTGTTGGTGATACTGAGATTCCTAAACCTAAGGATAGGTGGGATGCTAACGATATAAAAACTACAAATGCTAAAGCCATGAATACTCTGATCTGTGCTCTTGATAAGAATGAATTTAGTAGAATTTCTCATTGCAAAACTACACAGGAAATTTGGCATACCTTGGAGGTGACACATGAAGGAACTTCTCAAGTGAAGGAGTCTCGTCTAGCCCTATTCAGCAATGAATACGAGAACTTTGTGATGGACAAAGGCGAGAGCATAAAGGACATGTTTGGATGCTTTTCAACTTTGGTGTACAACGCTAGACCGCTTGGGAAGGTATTCACTGAGGTAGAGCTTGTGAGGAAGGTGCTACAAGTCTTACCGATAAACTTTGAGGCAAAAGTCACGGCAATAAAAGAATCGAAAGATCTGAGTAAATTAAGCATGGAGGAGTTGATTGGCAACTTGATGACACATGAGCTTGAGCTAAAAGAAAAGGAGGAACGCAATAACTCCGAACCAAAGAAGAAGATGATTGCCTTAAAGAGCAAAGAAGAGAGCGATGAAGAAGAAGAAGATCCAATTGAAGAGCTTGCAATGGCTGTCAATAATCTTAGAAAATGGTCAAGATTCAAGCCACGCAAGAAGAAAACAAATGGTAATAGGACAAAAGATTCTGACAATTCCAATAATGAACTGACGTGCTTTAACTGCAACAAGCCTGGCCACTTCAAACAAGAATGCCCACTTCTCAAAACAACCAAGGAAAGAAAAAGAAAAAGAAGGCCTTTGCAGAAACTTGGGATGATGAAGAAGGAGAGGAAGTTTCGTATAATAGCTCAGAGGTGGCTAACTTGTGTCTTGTGGCAAAATCAGCTCAGAGGAATCTAGTGAGGTAGGTGACTATTCTTATAAAGAACTTGTTTTTATGTGTCTTGATCTTACTAAAGTAGTTGATACTCTTGAATCTAAAATTGAAAAACTGAAATCTGATAGGAGAGAACTTGCTCGTGAAAATTTTAGGTTAGAAACTGAACTTGAAAATATTCAAAACCTAGAATGTAAAAAATGTAAAATTTTAGATTCAGAATTATCAAGACTTAAGAATAGCTCTGAGAATCTTGAAAAAGAAAACTTGAGTCTTAAGGAAACCATTGACACTAGGAAAAAGGATTTTATAAATAGATGCACCTCACTTGTAACTGAAAACACAACACTAAAAGCCAAAGTCCAAAATCTTGAGAAATCTTTGAATAACTTTTCAAGAGGAGAAAAATCTTTCAACATGCTATTGGGAAATCAAATTTTTGCTAACAACAGAAAAGGACTCGGCTTTGGGAAAACACAAGTTGATGGTAATGCAAAAGGTAAGAGTGTGTTTGATAGATGTGAAATAATTAGACATCGTGTTGAAAATTGTAGTCATAGGAAAAAGAACACAAAATTTATACAAGTTTGGGTTCCTAAGAATTCTACAAACAAATTTCATGTCTATTAGAACAAGAATAAAAGGACTAAACAAGTTTGGGTTCCAAAGGGATTATTTATTCACAATGCTTCAGCCACTAACAATCATGGACCTATGAAAACAAATAAATCACAAAAATCTTTCATCGTGTAGGTATGGTGGCGGGCTAAGGAACAACAACAATGTTCGCTGGATTTTGGCTGTTCTAGAAACACAACGGGCAACAAAGCAAAGTTCCTTTGCCTAGTACAAGGGTGACAGAATCACAATGGGCAACCACGAAAAATTATCGTAAAGGTAAAACAGGTGAAGGTATATTTATTTGATCGATAAATTAAATGTGATAATCTGCACCATATTCTGAATGAAATCAGCCAATGAGATGTTGTAAAGATGATGTTTTTTGATTCTGACTTGTTCGACATAGTTGGCCAATTATATTTATGCCAAAAACACTATTCTTTGAATTACTTCATACATATTTGTTTGGATTAAACATTGTGTTTTGTTGGATGATAATGCATTTGGTTATAATTCGGCTAACTCTATATTCACAGTTTCTGATTATTTACACGACTTCAATTCAAATTCAAGAATGCTGTAAAAATTTGTGAGTTTGAGTTTTCATGCACACTTCATGATCTGGTCTATCAAATTTAGTTAGTGATATTTTGGAGTGAAAGAGAAATTCAGATGCAGATCATACTGGTAATCTAGTTGACAGAAAACTTACTAGTTGAACGTGATTTATGGTGAGACATTTAGTAACTGCACCGTTTTTCAAAGAAAATATCTGCATACTTTTCATTACAAATAATTTTCAATTAGCAGAAATTTTTTCTCATATAACCCCTTAGAGAAAATCATTGTTGACCATATTTTTAGATTAGTCATTTTTATTTGATTTTAAATGACAAATTATTTTGACTAATCCGACTCCCTACTAATTATCAAAAAGATAAATAGTGATTGAAAAAAGTGATGAGTGTTGATATTTTTCATACATTACTCAAGACAGTATATTTTAGAAAAATTTCTTTAGAAATTCAAACAAGAGTTATAAAACTTTTTGTTGGGTAAAGATTCCATAACCATTTCTATGTCTATCATATTTCTATCAACCATCGCTCATTAAAAATTCAATATAGTTTGTCGATATGTGGTACTTTAAACAGGAATCATTCGTTTTTCATTTTATAAAACAAAATAAAATCCAAAGTATTAACTCTCATTTAAAAGTCCTCACGGTTATGCATGAGTGAATTACTTGAAATTTGTTATGTGCTTCCATGCTCATTTAAAAGTCCTTATGGTTATGCATGTATGGAACGCATATCAAAATTGATTTATTAAATAAACAAGTTGATTCTAATCCCATTTAAAAGTCCTCACGGTTATGCGTGATTATAAGATACTTGAATTCATTTTTAAAATTAAATTGGAATACTACTAATCTCATTTAAAAGTCCTAACGGTTATGCATGATTAGTAGATATTCAAACTCCTGATATAAGTGTACCACAAAGATACAACTGTATGGTTTTCTATGATGACATCATTTCCATTACTTCTAAAAGTGGAATATGCGCCTAATGAGGGTAGTTATGATTTTTGTTTGATTTTCTTATTGAAATTTAATATGTATATTCAATTGAGTTTTAATGTTGGATAATATCGATCACTTTAGTTCTATTTTCTCTAACACTATTATTCTTTTGCTGATAACAAAATGGGGAGAGAAAAGTTAAGATTTTGTCAAATAAAATCAAGCAAATGTCAAATAATTTTCCATTTGCATCTAGGCTCATTTGTATATTTCTATTTGTATGCATATATGTAGGGGGAGCATCATGTAGAGAGGAAGCATTTAAATAGGGGGAGCAATTAGAGTATATCATTGACAAAATACATTTAATACAGTCAAAATCTTAAATATATGTTTGTTATCATCAAAAGGGGGAGATTGTTGAATATGCGCTTATATGATTTTTGTTTGATGATAATAAACATATATACATTCGTTTAAATGTATTTGACAAAGTACTATTTTATTTTTCATAGATTAAATAAATATTTGCTGAATAAAATTAAATACACAGAATTTGAATTCAAACAGAAATTTTATTCAAACAATATTTATTACATTTTTGAATAGTACAAATTCAAGCTCTTACTATACATATACAATTTTGTTTACAATACATCACAATTTCATATTTACATAAATTCCTCACTACATATCACTCACACTAGTAGTTTATCTTCAACTTCATTCCAGTTAAAATCCAGCATCTGAGCAATCTACAAAAATATTCACTAACGCGGTAAAATTGAAAAGAAATATTTTTGCAATATAAAATGAAATATGATTTTTTAAAATATGATTTGCCTCAGTTATTTGGGTTGTTCATCATCATTCACATTTGAATTCATCACACACGAACAATGTGACATGCATAGTGTATCACTGTACATGCCATAAGGCCGTGCACATCGATATACACTTGATAATGCTATAGGGACAGGTGAGCACAAGTCAAACCCAAATGAAAAGCCGAGTTCAACTCACGTGCAATATATTTAAAATCACGACACAAGCACAAGGTCAAACCCGAGTTTTGAAACTGGATTCAACTCAAGTGAAATTTCAAAAATCAACATGAATGGATGCAAAAGACCAGTGATGCAAGCAATGACTAGGTCCAGTTACAACAGAGAATCAAGTCAGTAAATAGTTCAGTGTGACAAAACGAATGCATAAATGACCACTCAAACCAAAGTATAGTGAAGCAACTCAACAGCAATGCATGCAACAGGACTAAGGCGACAATGTGCACAGGTCAGAGAAAATACAGCATGTACAAGGATTAATGAAGAGAGGTGAATAACAAGTGCAACAAGCAGCAGTGTGCAAGTGCAGATCACAAAGACAGTAACATGCAATTTTGCAGTGATACAAATGAAAAAAAACACACAAGTCAGTGGCAAGCTACAAACACCAATGATACAAGAGAGGTAACAGCATGGTACAATGCAAATACATGGAACAATGCTCAAGTATGGAAGTGACTCAAAACAGCAGTGTGCAACTCGAGCTTCAGAAAGATCAGAGACAAAAAAAAATGCCCAACTCAATATCACAATATAATGCAATCATCATGAAGCACTTGCAACAGAAAGTCAATGAAAATGGAACTAATTTGAAACCACAAGAGACTGCAACAGCAAATACATCATGAAAGACCACCAAGTACAACAATGCACAAGTGACACCACTGAACCATCAAAGATATGCACAGGCAGTCCAGATAAACAAGCCAGAGTGCAACATGTTATACTATAGGGATGAATACAACATGATGAAGCAGTGCAAATGAGCAAGTGTAATAGAGAATAGCAACATGCAAATAAAACCAACAAAATACACAAACAAGGCCAGAACAATCATGCCAAAAGTATGGTAACAGCATCAAGACGGTCAAGGCTGAAATCAAACAACGCCAGAGACGAAGCTCACAGGGATGAAAATAGTGATGGCCGAAGTAATGCAGAGTCGTGGATTGGTATACACGAAATCAAGTATGTATGAAAATGGAAATTGCCGAAAATAGGAAAGTCAAACAAATCAAAACAGGAAAGTTTTCTTTTCGTATGACTCAAGAAAAATCGAATGTTCCATAATCAAAGCCATGCGCATTAGGCAATCGAAATTTAGGAAAGTATCGAATTGATTAGGGTCTCAGAATCCATATAAATATTCACCCAACAAATTCATCATCGGCATCGAGTTCAAGCAAGCAATTAAACCAGCAACGAAAGGGAAAAATTACATACCACAATCTATCGAACTCGATCAAAGGAGCAGCTGTGAACGAGCGCAAGCAAAGCAACCAGAGAATCGATCATCAGATAAGCAGTGAGCAAGGCAACACGAAAACCACTGTATCGATCAACAAAAAGGCAAAGCTTCAAAAGCCTAATTTTGGAAGCAAGGAATAAAAGAGCCGAAGCCCTAATTTAGTTGCAAAGTGGAATGGCCGCCATTATTCTCACAAGCCAAAAGAAAAGGAACGGGCCAAAGAAGAGAAAAGAGGATCGGGTTAAAGAAGAAAATTTGGACCGGCCTTGTTTTATTACAAAGGGCTTTATTTTAAATTCTTGGGTTTATTTTTTAAAGGGGGTTTTTGTTTATTAGTTTTATTTTTATTTGTCCTTTCGAATCAAATCTTGGTAAATCACCACCTAGGTTGTAGGTAGTGTCAGATTGTCTAGTTAGGATTAGTTCAGTGAGCAGGGTGTGCGAGTTTGCAAAACTCTATAGGCGATAGCAGGGTGTGCGAGTCTGTTAGAGTGTTTGTAAGCGGGAGACTGTTTAATCTTAATAGAAATCTGGGAATGCAGCAGTAGGCAGGGGTTTCCGAAGCTGGGTAAATTTTGTGTGTGATTTACTTTTCAGCATATTTATTTCTCTGCAATTTGTTTTTTGCGTTTAGTTCGAGAAAATTTGCTATAACCCTATTCACCCCCCTCTAGGGTTAATCTAGATCCTACAAAATTAAGGAAGGAACTGGTCGGTTTTCTTCAAGATAACCTAGATATATTTGCTTGACGCATTTGGATATGTGTCGAATATCGCTAGAGATAGCATGCCAGGTACTAAATGTGGACCCCGAAATATCCCTCTATAAAAAAGACATGCTATGGGTCTAAAATGATCTGTTGTGTAGAAGGAGGAAGTGGATAAGTTGAAGGCAAACAGCTTTATTCGTGGTGCCGTATACCTTGAATAGGTATCAAATCACATGTTGATTAGAAACAAAATAGGAAGTGGCAGAAATGCATTAATTATTCGGACCTGAATAAAGCATGCACGAAAAGATACCTTACCAATACCCAAAATCGACCAATTGGTAGACGGGATGACTCAACCAAAGTTACTTTTCTTCATGGATTCTTACTCTTGTATAATCAGATACCGATATATATTCCAGATCAAGAGCACACAAGTTTTACAATGGATTTGGGATTGCGCTACTATTGAATGATGCCATTCAATTTGTTGAACTTGGAGGTACTTATTAACGATTGGTGAATTCCATATTCAAGGAACAGACCTGACAGAAAATGAAAGTATATGTGGATGATATGCCTGTGAAGTCACAAATACTGACGAACCATATGGACGATCTCTTGAAAATGTTTGATATGCTGCAGAGGCACGTGATGAAATTAAATCCATTTAAGTGTTCCTTAGGAGTTACACTGGCAAATATTTGGGATTTGTTGTGAATTTAATGGGTATTGAGGCTAATCTGAAGTAGATTAACACCTTGAAACATGTCACTGCCCCAAGCATGAGAAGGGAAACGCAAAGCCTAAATGGGAAGGTTTGTGCATTGAGTAGGTTCATCTCAAAGGCAACTAATAAATATAAACCATTCTTCGATATCCTTAAAAAAGAAGGAAAGTTTGTTTGGACAAAGGAATGCTAGGACGCTTTTAAGGATTTACCGAGGCATATGGAAAGATTAGCAATCCTCTCCAAGCCTTTGGACAAAGCAGATCTGTTTATCTATTTGGTGAGGTCTTCTCACGAACTTAGTATAACATTGATATGTGAAGAGACAAGAATCCAGAGGCCGGTACACTAATTAGTAAGAGGTTTACTTGAGATGAAAAGAACCATCCAAAGATGGAAAAGCTCACTTATTGCTTGATGATTGCTTCGAGGAAGTCGTGACCATACTTTCAAGCTCATTTGATAAAGGTACCGACAAATCAGCCTTTAAAGCAAGTAATTCATTGAGCCAAGACTTCAAAAAGGTACTGAAACGAAACATCAAGTTGAACCAATATGATATCACTTACTATCCAAGATGGGAAATAAGAGGATAGGTGTTAGCATATTTCATCACTAAGTTTACCGTCGAGGATGGAGAAGTGGAAGACGATATAGTTCCACTAACTCAACAGAAATTATTTATAGACGAAGCTTCCATTGAATATAATTCTAAGGGAGTTATGATACTTGTGACACCAGAAGGATGGGCGATTTACTTTGCATTGAAGCTAGAGTTCCCTATTAATAGAGTTAGAGGTATGCCCGATAGGCAATTATGTAATTTGTTACATATATCAAACTTGATAACCAATCTTGTGCAGAATAAAAGGTGTTTTCTTTCTATTATATACTTGATATAATGTGCTATATTAACTGATTAATTTAATTGAAAATATATTTAATAAATAGTCCATAAATGATATGTTTTGTGGTAGTAATTACAAAGTGTTGTAACTGTGAGTAATTTATCATAATGGAAATAAATATATCATTTTAAATATCCCTTGTCAAGATGTCTTACCTTGGTCTGCATGTTATTTAATGATAAATATGTTCACCCCCTTTCATTTTGCATGTTTTACCGAGGTTGCTCTTTCTCATAAGTTTTGCCTTTTGTCCTTTTGCATACATGTATATATAATATACTTATATACATATATATGTTTAGGCCTAACGAAGTTTGTTGAGTTTTTTCAGCTTTGGCAACCTACATGGGCCATTAGTCTCGGAAGTTCTTATTCTTTGACCGAGCTAGATTTCGACATGCTATAGGGCCCTTTAAAGCCTCTTTAGATAATCATGACTATTATTTGTTCTATTCACTCTCAGTGGGGGACTGGACGTGGCCTTTCTCTCACCATGGCCTCCACTCCTTTGCTCGCCTCTTCATTTTATAGCTAACATTTGTTTTGTTAATTCTTTTCACGTTTTTTAGATTATTTCTCTTTGGGAGGTTTTATTTTTTCTATTTTATTTGTGTGGGATTGTAGGGAAGAGCCACCTATCAGGCTTATTGGTGGCACCTTTTTAAGTATAGAATAAAATTACATGAGTGTTCTCCTCCATTATAGGATCACTCATTTCTCTCAAAAATATTCCTAGTCAAGATGTATGAAGACTAGATATTAACATATTAGTTGAAACTAAAGTACGTAATGCTCTTCAACTGCTAGGCAATGTATTATTCATAATTGTAAGGCGAACCAATGGGTTATATACTGATAGTTATTGGATAACTATGGAATGACTCACTCGATAGTTTTCTATTGGTTAATATAAATAAGGTCAAACGGAAAATATCATTGCGACAAAATTATACTGTTCTCGACTTGTGAATATTATTGATCTTCAATGTGGAATCTCTGCATTGATTATAGTTAAATTATGGAATTGCATCCATCGAACGACTATAGTTAGGTTGAATGGAAACACTTGAAGTGAAACACTATTCAAGAGAGAATTCATCTCCACGGTTATATGAGTTTAGTATCACGATCAACTGAAGTTAACTTAAAGTCCAAGTATCTAGTCAAAGCATTACAAGTAATAATAATCGTTATTATTGAACCCAAAGACATTGTATTTGGACTATAGATTTGAATATGGATGATATTTGAATTTTGACCATTACCAAATTCCAAAAGTCCAAAGTGAAAGAGTTTCGGCGAAGAGGATTTATGTAAATAATTAAATTAATTTGTAAATGTTATAAATTAATTTATATTTATGAAATATTGGTTATAAAATTTTATTTTGATTTGATGGACAAATATTATTAATATAGTTATAACAATTATAAATATATTAATCGATATACAATATCGATACGCGTTTAAATTGGATTTAAATGAAAATATTTTATTTAGACTTCAAATGGATTTAAATACCATATGGGGGCTGGTTGGTTCTGCTCTAATGGGGCATAGAAAATAGCCGTATGATTGGCTGAGATGGACTAGGATTGAGTAGATAAGAGGGAGAGAAGGAATAAGAGAAAAACATGGATTTTGATCCCAACATCTATCTTCATTCCTATTCTATATAAACATCTCAACCCATTCTCATTTCATACTTTTGGAAGCCTCTATCTACGCCTACTTTTGGCTGAATTCTTCTCTACCTCCCCATCTCTCCATTTCCAAATCAAACCAAAGTAAATCGGATCCTATTCGATAGTCATGTCATTGGTTCAAGGACTAGCATTCTACTAGATTGGAAACTTTTTCAGGGTGTAGATCCCATCGTTTTACGGTGTACATAAAAGCATTGGATATAAGGTAAATTTCTTATGTATTCATGAATATTAACGTATGCATATTATTTATATCATGCACACTATATCATAGTTAAGTGACTATTCTATCATATAAATATATTGTCAAAATTAGATTGGTTACATATATATACACACACTCTTATATATTTATATAAAAACATTATGACATATATATACGGATGATGTACATGACATAATTTTTTTTAATTAATTAATATACAACGTTTAATTATATATAAGCTTTATAAATTCAAATTCTATATTTTTAATATATCCAAATATAGTTTTAAAAATTTATATAAATAGTTTGTTATCTTAATTAATTTTAGCAAAAAAATTTTTGCACACAAACTAAAAATAGATTTAAAATTGTCTTAAAATTATAAAATGAGATTTTAAATGTTTACATAATAAAATATCACCCAAATTATTTACTAATTTTTTTAAATTTAACTTATATTCGAAAATAATATTTTTATTAATTTTTTAATAATATCTGTATGGATATTAGTTTATAATGCATATTAAAATAAGTAAAGAACATTTTTCCATGCCTAATAATAGGGGGTGTGTATATAGGCAAGGCTAACCGATTTATAGTGGACTATCCACTTTTATTATCAACAGATCAATAGTTAATATAGGAGCAAGGCAGCATGCCTCAACTGCTAACAAAAGGAAAATACAAAACATGAGTAGGCAAAAGGTGCCTTGGATTCTATAAAGGACCTGGAGCTCATCCTCCTTAGAAGAGGAGGAACCACTACCTTTGTCGAAAGAGGTAGGGCCAATCAGATGTAGAAATCCTACGAAAAGGGACACAATATTTAGAATATACCTAGAGTAATTCATGCAATAGATAAATTTCCTATCCTAACTATCATCATGATGAATATCCCTATTCCTAGCACCAAGGACACCATCAAGTGAAAATACAAGACCTTCCCCATCAATAGAGTAGTGTATACACTTGGATTCACCTTCATCTTCACTAATAAACATATGGAAACCATTTCAAACGTGGTCATATCCCATCTCGAATGGCTCATGTATCCATGCTTTCTCCAAAGAATTCCACTCAATAACATAAGCAGGGCGCACAAGATGACACAGAGTCAACAGTTGCATCAGAAGGAATGGTCGCAGGGGAAACAATACCTTTAATTAAAGGGGATGCAGAACGAGATACAGCCACAGGTGGAACAGTAGCAGCATAAGAAATAGGTAAAACATTAGAAAGGCTAACAATCTAGTCTGTAGTAACGGAAGTGCTATTCCTAACCTTAGGTGCCCACTTTCACATAGGGCGATGAGGAAGCGGAATCTTGTGCGGCGGAGGAGCCTCTAAGGTTCAGATCGAGAGCTTGCAAGAGCTAGCAAGGTGGCAAAAAGAATGACGGGTACTACAAAGGTTAAGTGCCCAACCATATTTAACACAAACTTCCACTACTTGGCCAACAGAAAGTTGAACTCTAATCGAAGATGGTAACGATTTTTCAAGGGTTACTTCAATTCGAGCCTTTGCATAAATTAATCTCTCACGGGCCACCATATTAGAGTCAAAACATTTCAATTTACCAACTATGCATGCGAACCAAATCAAGCCAATCAATAGCTGTAAAATAGATGAAATGTGCGTAAAGTATGTCCAAAAAGGCATAAACATTACTCGTTCCCTAACACTTGCCATGAGAGGAGTCCAAGTGGTGATAATCAACGGCTTCCCAACAATAAAAGATGAATCAACCTCAGGAACTCGTTGTCAACCCTCATTGCAATAAAATTTGAAAAAATACATCGAGTCGACATAGATTACATAGAGATCCCCAGGAAGCTTTCATATATGGTAGCATATTCTTAAAGCATCTTGAATCTTTTGGTTGGGATCTAGAAAATACTAACCGGGGATCCCGACCGGAAACTACCTTAGCTTGCATAATAGAAGGAGGTGGCTTCATAACTCCATTATCCTCATCGATCAAAAAATCAATGGGCTTGTAGTCACCTACACTGTGATGTAGGGAGCAAAAATGGGACGACTAAGGCTTTCGACAAACAGATGCATGCAAAGAAGCTATAAACTAGCCAGCATTAACACTCGACGCAGCACCCAAGTGATCCTAAGACAGGGTAGCATCGGTAAGTATAATAGGGAGGTCATTTTCTAAAGGGGCATTTTGTTAAACACAGACAATGCATGAGCCTGCAACATCAGAGTTTGGAAACACAGGGATAGATAAGCCTTCTAAATTACACTCCTTAACCAAATCCGACAGACCAAAACATCAACCTTGCTACTAAGCTCAAGCGCTACAATTATATAGAAACTAGAATTTGGATGCTCATCTAATTTGAGAGGAGCAAAGGTGTCAATAGAGGAAAACTAGTGGACAATATGCATCAAAGGCACAAAGAGACGGGAAATCAACCAGTGAACCCAATAACAGCCTGGGAGGAGACAAGGATCTAAAAGGATAGATTGGGGCTCGATAAGCACGTCTAGACCTTACCAAGCTCGACGAGATGAAATCATGTTGAAATGGAGAAAATTTACCATGCTTCTTAGGCATGAAGAGACAAGATGGAAGAAAGAGAGTACGTAGGAATTAATAGGAGGAAGAGGGAGCAGATACGAGAAGGAGAAGCAGGATAATAGATGCCATTTTGCCTTGATTTTTAGCTAAAAACTTTATATCACACAAATGTGCCATACATATAATTTTCTTAATTATATTAGATATATTAATATGTATATATATATTATGTTGTATAAATATATTTTAATATATGTATTTAATATATATAAATAATATATATATATATATATGTTTTACATATGTTTTAAACATATTTATATAATTATATATATATATATTGTTAAAATTCCATCAACATAATTAATTTATATGTATAATTATTTAAAATAAAATAATATATATATATATATATATCCATAAATATATGTGTGTGTGCATTGCAATATTTAGTTAACATAAATTAAAATATATTAATATACATTTGGACAATATATTTGTATATTAGATGTTAACCCAAAAAATGGGTCAACGCCTAGAAATTGGATGAAAGCACTAGTTCTATTAAAAGCAAAGGAAAAAGCAGAAAAAGAAAAAGGAGACACATGAAGTTTTATAGTGGTTTGGCGTAATCTTTAGCCTACATCCACTTAAATTCTTTTATTGGTTTTTCTCTCTTTGGATTACAATTTATTATCTTAGATCAGACAATAATCTGGTGGATCTCTGATTTACAATGAAGTTTCTTGAGTATTTAAGAGGTAGAGGATGAAGTGAAGAAGAAGAAGGAGTCTCCAATGGAAGAGAAATCAGATCTCATTTTGGTGGCAGCTAGGCTAGTATTTATAGAGAAACATAGGTATAAAGTCAAAAGCCTACTTGCACTTGAGTCCAAATGAAGGCCTGATGTCATAAGAAAAATCAGTGACCCACAACCTAAGGATATAGATTGGTGCTGAGCTACATAGCTTGGTACTGAACTATAAGTGTTGGTGAAAATCCAACACTAACCCTTGCTCTGCTATTCTATCTTCATATTGATACGTTCCATGCTATTTTTGTTGACTTATTGATTAATTCTACCAGTCTTCCCTCTATCACTTTAATTGTCCTAGTTTCTTGGTTTTCCTTTCATTACACTTGGAATTGATCAACCAAACTCTAGGAAAACCCCTTGATCACGAGTTGTCGGTGATATATATGAGACGTATGGTGTTTTGGGGATGAATTAGGTGAGAACTATAGGAAGGTACCAGCCTATCATAGCCCAGTACCATTCTATGTCTCGTGCTCTAATCTCCTTTAAACTTTTTGGAGTTGTTTCTTCATTCCTTCTAAGCATTCTTCTAAGCTTGTGAATCATTTTGTTCTTGTTTCAATCTTTTAAGTTTGGTTGAAATTTGCTTGGCTTAGAAGCGGGATAACATTTGCCCCCCCTAAAAGTACACCTTTCAAATGTAAGGTGTGATTTGCTTAAGAACAAGTTCCATCAGCAATCATTCTTTAGTAGTTGGGCGCTCCAACCTTCCATCAATCTTGATTTTGGTGAATCGTCTGGTCCCTTCAGATTCTCTTGTAAATCAAAGGTCGTTCCAGACCCGCTATTGCTAAAGACTCCTATCCTTGCTTAAGCGTTGTTCATACATCATAATCATTCTGATTCTATTCGAATTTATTACATGACATACCAAAACTATCCCATGTTCATCTGGGATTTATCTACTTTACTTTTATTACAAGGCATTTATATCCTTTTATCAAATCCGTTTCCACTCTAAGATTCAATCTCTCTGGATCATTGTACATTCAATTTAATGTGTGATTTCTCCAAATTGTTCACGACCCAATCTAGGATTCGATCTCTTTGGATCATTTAACGTAAAATCCAGGGTTCGATCTCTCTTTATCATTTATCACCCAATCTAGGGTTTTGATCTCTCCGGATCCTTGTTGAATCCACTTGCTCTCTAGCAAAGAAACTCAGCGACCAAGCAAGCCCATCCGCTAGCTCTCTGTCAAAGAAACTCAACGACTAAGCAAGCCCATCCACCTACTCTCCGACAAGGAGACTAACTTTTCATACAAGACCATCCACTCACTCTCTAGCAAGGGAGCTTACGCCCTGCACTCTGGTCCTGTCTTTCCAAACAGGACTTAAAGCGATCGATATTATACAAGTCCATATGTTCGCTCTTCGACGAGGGGACTTGCACTCTACACTTCAGTCCCGTCTCTCCGGACCGGACTTAAAGCGATCAATATTGATCATCACAATCAATGTGGATTTTTCAAAAGTCAAATATCCAAATCAAAGCTAATAGTCCTAATTATCCATCCAGGATATTTGACTCGGAGCGTGCCTATGGACCAATCTATGTCCCATACACGTGTAAGCAATTCGAAGTTATTATTATCTAAACGGTCATCCCTAACATCTGAATCAGAGTGCGCCTAGAGACCAATCTAGGCCTCATATATGTGTAAGTAGTCTGAGGTTATTATTATCCTAATTATTCAAAGAAAGAAAAACAAGAGTAAGAGATTCGAACCAACTCTCGACCCATGTCGATCATGGGATTTCGAAATCTCGGACCAGATCCTTGGTCATAGCCGATAGTATCACTGTGACCGTCATGATAATCGAGGGACTTCTTCCCTTGGTCAGAGTATTCGTTTTCCCCAGCCCGTTGGTTCTTCCTATCCATATCCTTATATTATTTCTTCTCCTTCCTTTTCAATCTTCCTTAGCCTTTTTTGTAAAGAAGAGTGGTAAGCATAAGGTTTGGGGGTAGTTCCATAACGCTCGTCGTTGCCTGAGCATATATAATGAAGGCAATCTCTTCCCATTGTATCTAAAATGAAAGAAAGGGTTGTATCAGTCTTAAAATACTAAAGTAAGGGTGAATGCAAGATATGAGTATTTGTGATCCTATAAATGTGTGGAGTGTAGGTATCCTTAGGTGTTCTATGGACCGTGTTCAGAGGGTGACAGAGATGGGGTATCATCTCCCTCGGCTAGGAGGTCCTCGGATGGTAAACTAAAACCTGAAGGACAATCCTTGAGAAGGTTTCGAATTAGAATGTCATGGTCACTTAGATGGCCAAATATGTTCTCCGAAGATCTACTGCTTACAAGAGTGGATGCCGACAACTGGAGTTTCACTCGGACCAGAGGATTGTTGTAAGGTCTTGACAACTATTCTCTTAGGATGTGATGAAACATGAATTTCTATGCCTTAAGGGACATTTTCTCATATGATTCCTCTCCTCTGTGGTCAGAATCCTCATCGCCCTCATCCTCTTCATCATATCCATCTTTGTTCTTCCCTTATTCTTCTTGTATTCCTTCTATTGTTCCTCATTCTTCTACTGTTTCAACGTCCACCTCCTCCACGATGTTCTCTTCCACCACCCATTGCCTTCATTGGTGTTTGCCTCACCTAATGTACATCCAGTTCCAACTTGGATATCATTGCCGAAGTCAAAAGTGGGAACATGAGTTGAGTAGCAACTATAGCCCTCCTTGGTGGAGGTTCAATTAGAACGATGAATCGCTCAGGATGTAATAGAACACATTGGCGAAGGTTTTCATTTGTTAGAAGGTAGAAAGTGGTGCGATAGCGAACACTGATTCTCTTAAGTATCTTCAAGGTTTCAGAGTGCACATCACTACCATCTCAATAGGGGATATCCATGAAGAGAGCGGATAAGTAATTAGATAATTGGACGATGGGAATCCAAGTATGGAAATCGATAGTTAAGAAGAACTCCTATATCCTGATAGCTAGAGTCAGTTGAACCCAAAAGGGCAGTGGACAAAGAAGAATTCATTCTTGAAATATGAATGTTTATTGCGAAGTGCCTTAATGACTTTGCAGCAACACTAGACTTCAATGGTTAACAGGGAAGGCAATTCTGCTCTTTTCTCGACGCTTAGTAGATGCGTTGTCTCCCCAAAAGTTAAAGTCGGTAAGCTGTGTCATAAATAAGACATGTACGGAGTTCAGAAGGGCTTGTCTATTGGAGTGCACATAGGTAGGTGAAAGCCAAGCTCTCAAAGAAAACCTTAAATGAAAGGATTAAAAGGAGGTACAACTCCCTCATATACATGTACTTATTGTAGGATGCGTTTACCTATGGAGAATCGTGTGCGCGTTAGTCAACTCTACGGGATAGAACGTCATTCTTTGAGGTGCTATTTTTGAGGCGTATCATGCGGAGTGTGTTAACTGCCAATACGGATGTAACTGACTATGGAGGGCCACTCAAAACCCTTAGATCATGATCTTTTTTTCCAATATGGTATGTTGGTTCTAGAATGTAGCCATTGGTACTATTGCTTCTTTTAACTCACTAATGATCGAGCATCTAGTTCCAACTAGCGTAGATGCCACTGCCCAAGCCATATAGTAGGCGGCTTTAGAAGGAGTTGACAGCTTAGTGCCAATGTTGAACTGAGGTGAATGGAGAGTCGTTATAAACTGGAAAACTTGATATTGAACAGTGTTCAGTATGTTCTAGCCTTAATTTCTATTTTAATATAAACTTGTGTTGCTGACGCTCAAAGTATAATGGATGTCGATGCGTGTTGAAAAATCAGGTTTTGAAAATTGACCATGGACATTCAAAGTGTCAATCTATGCAGCGTCTCCTGCATCCAATACATAATGAACGCATCATACTTTATAGATAACCGCTTATGCGGGCAAAAATGCTCCATCGCACGATGGAACTGTGTGTCAAATCTCACCATTATTGTAAGATAATCGACAATCGAACTGTTGTCTAAAGCGATGCAAAGTTTTTTTTGTAGGAAAATAGTAAAATAAATTAAAATGCTATATGGAAAGATTATTTGAGTTCTGGAATGCTTTTGACGTGATCATTCGCTAAAACTATTTTGTTGGAGTACAAACACCAATCTTGATCAAGTTTTGGAAATATTCCCCCTTGCACTTTGAAGTGCAAGAGTATATAGTTAAGGCAAGGTAAGAATAGCTCAAGAAGGACTCAAAGTAGGAGAGGCAACGACATAGAGTCAACACCAAGTTGATAGGGATACGGAAAAATTGTGTGTTTTCCGCAATGGACTTGAGGTCAGACTTAAGTTGCACCTGGTGTGAGTGGGTCATGTCATGGCCTTAGAAATTGGATAATAAACAATCACTGGTTGAAACTCCAACGGCTTCTATAGCCGAAGGCAAACCTCAACCATCGATGATGACCTAAGAGTTACCGCTCAGGCGCTTGGCTTCGAAGGCCCACCTTAATTTTGATCTAGGAATCAAAGGGACCAAGAAGTCAAAACTGAATTCTCTGAAATCTTGAAGTTCTCCTTGAATGATTACAGTGATGATCTACAGGTGGTGATGGTGGTTAGAAGCCAGGATGCGGTTGATTGTAGGGGTTGAATGCCTAAGGACATGGAAGAAAAGGTTTTGGTAGTAGGAAGCAAGAAGTCGGACCGAGTAAAGAAGAGTGAAAAGTGGTAAAAAAATTCTAAGTATCAAGTACTCATAATACCAAGACAACTCAACATTTAATGTCAGTACCAATAGTACTGACTTGATTTAGTTGAAAAAAAGAAAAAAGGAAAAAGAAAATGAAAGAGAGAAAGGAATTCCCCCGGCAAAGGCACAAAATGATCTTCAGAGTGATGTTAATATGAATCTTAGCATGAAAAGTAGTACGACTACTATTTGAAATGGTTGAATGAATGCTCTTGAAATATAAACAACATTTCAAAGAAAACCTTGAGCAACCAATGAACTTAAGTATATGTTTATATACCTTACCTTAATCCAAAGCATGGTTTGTTTTCAACTGAAGCGTAATTTAGGGATCAAATATCATCTAACTTTTAAACCAAGTCGTAGATAAATAAGGATGTCAGGTTGAAGGTGAAATGGTTCAAGTACTTGGGGGTAAGCTTGGAATGCAATGGATAAAGCTTTAAGAGGTTTGGATTTAAGGTGCACTAGGGAGGTCAGTACCAAACTCTTTTCCTATCGATATTGAATTCTATTAGTGAGCTATGATGATCTCTACCACTTTGGCCAAGTAATAGAAAGATAAAGTGGTTGTCCAAGGACCATTTCTTAAGTAGTAGTTGAGCACCTCCAAAAAGTTATATAGAAAAGGACAAGTACTAGACGTGTAAGTACATTTTGATACCGACATGATTCATGTCTATACTGACTGATATTATGGATGAGGGAATTCTTCTTCCTCCTACTTTCTCAGATCTATAGTTTTACTTGGTCTTTCATGATCCAATCAATTCGTTCGACGATTCCTCTATAAATAAAAGGCCTAGAGCTATTTTGATAAGACATTTGGCTCTCCTCTTCTTCAATCTTGATCTCTACTTGGACATTGTCACTAGGAGACAACACTTTACTATTCTAAATGAATTTGAATTTTAAAGCCTTTGTATTTGTGACAATCTTCTCTATAATAAGATTAAAGTGGATACAAGCTATAGAATTTTCCAAACCACCAGTAAAATCCATGTTTTTCTGTTTATTTCTTACTATTTCTTACTAGATCTACCTGTTTTCATATACTTTGAGGTGTTGCGCCACTTTTTGGCCCAACACACCTATATGATTTCATATGGTTATTCACTGATTATGCATGGAGACACATGAGAATGTTATACTAGTTTGGACTGTCTAATAACCCTACATCTAGTTTATCATCACATTGATTTTTGTACATATAATGATAAATTTATTTCTTTTTATTATTATCCAAATGAAATATGACCTAAGTTGCTTAATATTCCATGTTCTAGGTACTAAATTCCCTTCTGACCTTGATAATCAATATGCACCGCTATATAGAGAATAAGAAATGACAGAAGGTCCTTCTTAGCTTGGTTCTAGTGCGCCATTAATCGGGTATTTTATGTTGGCCATAACCTTTTTAAGTACCAAATTGCCGTATTTGGAATTTTATTTCTTTAATTTAAGAGTTCTAACAGTTAGGCATTTTCTATTAATACATCACATTTCGAACTACAACCTCATCTCTTCTCACGTTAATCATATCAAGGGTAGCTTCTCCTAACTTACAGTTTTCTTTTGCCACGTAGGATTAATGTCTATGAGATGGATTATGCAATTCCACAAGGAGCATTACATAATAGCCATGCAATATAGAGAACATGGTATGCACTATATTTCTCTTTGGCTTTGGTTAATCTTTTCTTGCGAAGTTTATTGATATTATTGTTCATTGCTTCCACCTAGTCACTTTCTTAGGGATGTGCCAGCGAGGTTGAGCTCTTAAGTATTATGTTTCTTTCACAAAGCTAAAAAACTCTACTCTCGAACTGCGTTCCCATCATTTTATATAAGTTTGTCCGAATCCAAAATTGGTTATGATGTTTTTTTACCATGGAGTTTAATATTTTCTTTAAAGTGATGGTTGAAAGTGGTTCCTCTTTAATCTACTTTGTTAAATAATCAGTGGCGCCTAGTGAATATTTTAGTCTACCTTTTGAAGTTGGGAGTGACCCAGTTGGATTGAGAGCCCTGATATTAAAGGGTAATGGGCTGTACATTGAAGTAAATTACACAATGAGAATTTTAGTATACTATTAAATCTTTGGCATGATCACATCTACGGATAAAGCCATTTGCATCTTTATGCACTATATGCTAGCAGTAACTTTGCCTTAGCATCTTTTTTGCCAGTGCGAGTCCCTTCGACTAAACTTTGCAATAGACCTCATGAAGTTCCCCTAATATCCATGCTCCCTTTTCTTTGGTGATGCATCTAAGATAAGTAGTTGAAAATCCTCTTTGTATAATATCCCATCTATGATATAAAAGTATGGACCTTCATATCTGATATGGAATGCTGCATTTTCATTTGTTGGTATAGAACTACTTAAATAGAGTCATCAAGGTTTCTTCTTGATCTTCTTGTTTAAGCAATGTTGGAGGGATGTCCCCTATAGAAGTTGTTATTGCATTTGGTCCTAATCCCCTTGATTTTTATCTTATGGACTTGTTTAGTTTGCACTATGCTAGGTTCAACACGGTTACCTCTTGTACTGCTTTTACATCCTAAATAGCTTTGATACTTGCTAGTTTGGCTAAGGAGTCCGTGGATTAATTTTCTTCGTATAGAATTTTCTCAATAGTAAACCTCTAAAACTATCCCAAATAATATCTTAGGTAACTTCACATATTTAACAAGCAATGGCTCCTTTTCCTGGTAGCTTCCACCACAATAAAACAGGAATTTTAACAGTGTTTTAAAAACGCTATAAAAGCTTTTAACAACGTTTTTGCATATGCTATATATCGACATGCAGTCATACATCAGGGATATACAATAACAAGAAATAAACGCTATTAATTGTGCTTTTTAAAAATGTTTCCCTGGTATCATGAAATCTTTTAACGGTGTTTGGTTAGGTGCAGTTATAGATTTTTCTTAGCCTTTTTTTTGTGCTAAGATAAGATTTTATAGCATTTTTTCAATGCTGTGATATTTATTTATAGCGTTTCGTTGTTGCAATAGATCATGCTTCATATTTTTAGATACAATTTAATGACATTTTTAAAAAGCTGTTAAAACTTTCAACAGCGTTTTATAAACGCTGTGGAATGTTTTAACTGCTTTAAAAAGCTGTTGAATGTTTTAACTACGTTTAAAAAATGCTGTGGAATGTTTTAACAGCGTTTTAAAAATGCTATGGAATATTTTAATTGCATTTCTACAAACATCCACCATAACAGCGTATATATACCACATTTCTAAGTTAGCATACTATATCAAAATCAACATATTATATCAATACCACATTTTGGACACATATTTAATAACCAACGTATGAAATTTCATAATCATAATACACAATATTATTACACCAAAAATAAATAGTTTGTCATCAATAGTTCACAAAAAAAATACAGAACAAGTAGCAATAGAAAATTAAAAGCAAGTAGTACATACGTTAAAACCAAAAAGTAGTTCTAGCAGCACAAATTACTTCGATCCATAACTCGTTGCAACCTTTTTTTGCATCACAGTCATATATCTACTTGTAAAGTAAAAGCAATGCTTGAGAATCAATTCATCAAAAAAGTGTACACAAAGTTAAATCGGATTCATAATGCAAACACTAAAAATTCATCCCACTATTTCAGTAGGCGATTGACTAATACAAGTATATAACCTTAGCATCGAACAAATTATGTACCATGCTTGAACAAACAAAAACTGAAAATGGCAATATTCCACTAGAAAAATGTGGGAAACAGTTTTGAATATGCTCAAAAAAAAGATCTTTTATTCATTCAGTTTTTTATTGCATATATTTCAGCAGAAAACTAATAACCGCGGTATATTTTCGAACTATCACTCAAAGTGTAATAATTCGACATGATATACATGAGTTAGTTAAGTGCAGAAATTTACTAGTAACATAAGTCTGAAAATTGAGATGGTACAGGCAAGTTGGCCAGTAACAATGCATTATGCATTTCAAAGCATAGGAGTAGTCAATGGAGACATAGGAATATCACCTCTCTATGTATATGCTAGTACTTTTACTATGATCTCAAGTGTACAAATTTTTAATAAAGAAGAGAAGTACGGTGTGCTCAAATAAGCTTCAAGAAAGAGAATTTGAGAAAAGCAATACTGGTTGATTAACATCCAATTAACACGTAAAAATTAAGAAGAACCATACATATGGAATTTATGACACTTTATGGTGGATCATTCATCAAGTGCAGCACATAAATATTGAAAGTTCAATTTGTCAATACCTATGTTTTTCTTCATTACATATATTATAACAATTATCTTTATTTTACTGTTTTTCTTGAAAAATAAAATAAAATCTAAGATGAAAATATCGATAAAATTCGCCGATATTTAACTGCAGTGTCTTAGCTGAAATCCTATGAGTAAATCACTCAAAGTTTGATAATTGAAGTTTTGATGAATTTTTAACTACAGTATTTAACTATATTTGAAGTTTTGTTGGGACACAAAAGTCGCCATGCTAATCGGAGTGCCCATAAATTTAAAAAAAAACTGCTAGAGTGGGATTTTGACATGTTGACACACAAAAGAATCAACCAATATATAAAATAAGTTCTATGCAAAAAGAACATACCCCAGTTTAAGTGGATCTTTACTCTTCAGTTGTTGTGCAAACGATTCCTCTGAGCATTTCATTTCCAAGAAGCTAGCTAAACTCCTCTCTTATTATAAATTACATTAATTAGTAAGTATGAAATTTAACAAGCATAGTAAAAAAATTCAAATTTGACATCACTAGTGTAAAACATAGTTGATTACTGATGGAAATTATGTTTGGATCATAAATGAACATTGTGGATAGGCGATGGGAGACTGCCTGACACTTGGTAGTTTTCAAGATTTAATTTTATAAATAGGAAATGGGAGACTACCCAGATGGCAGTTTGCCAAGCCCAATGGTTGGGGCAACCCACTTGGTCACGGAAAATTTTAATAAATATTGAGTTGTATTCTTTTGGAATATAAACCGCGAGTTACAAACTATAAACATTGTTATTGTTGGTGTTATGGTAAAGTGTACGGTTTCATTGAAGTGTGTTTGGTTCAAAATATACAAGGGTAACACTTTTCTTTACAAAAGATTTCTTCATTAGGCTTAAATGCGGGCTGGCAGCACATTGATTGGACGGAGCCTGCTCATCAACATGTCCTAAACTAAGCTACCAATTATCTCTTCTATTTCAAGTAACAGGAGCATAATAATATTTCACAAACACCACTATTTACAAATATCACCAGTTTATACATTTTGTTCCTTTTGGCATTCTGCATTTCGCGTGTCTTATACTTTTAACTGACTGAAATGAAGACTAGCATTGGCATGGTAGTCCAATGACCGAAGAAAACATATGACGTGAAAGGAATACAAACAGATTTTTAGTGTTTTAGTCAAAGAACAGCAAATTAAATCAACCTGGCAATATACTTTTCAGACAGCCTCAAAAACATCATCTTTAAGACTTTGAAATTTAAACATCAACCAAAAGCTAATGAGTGGGTTTGTGCATTCAGGTTCAAATAAAATCATTTGAATTCAAATTTGAATTCAAACCAAAAAAGGAATCTTTTGACCTTCCATCAATTCTAATTTTATTTTATTTTTAAATTTTATAGAATATGTTGAGAAGATGAGCAAGCATTAGATTACTGTAGAAAGTCCTTACTCATACTCAGGTTTTGTTTACTATCTACAGTTGACTGAGAGTTTTTATCTTTTACTTGAAACAAAGATAGTGCTTTGTTATGGCATGAGTTGAAGTGTAGATACACTACTGATAGTTAGTTGACTAAGATAAATATCATCTTACTAGTGAATATGTTTTACTAAAAATAAAGACGGTTGTTATAGGTGGCCCATGGTGAGGTTTGCTTTAGAGATCTTTATATACCATTCGTAATAAGTGATCATAATCTAGAGGATGATAGTAAGTAAACAAATAAGACACGTTCAGTATATCATATTCTCTTATGCCGATAGTTAATTTCCGACCTTAGCTCTTGCATATAGGTTCACATTTTCAATCCAAAATACATAAGCTGCATGTCCCTAAATGATCACAGCTACTCTGAATCAGTTAACTGATTAATTAAAATGGATGGTGGAGATCACACGAGGATACAGGAAACAAACTAATTGGGCATAGATAATCTCATCCCTCCACATATGGTGGTTTCATGGCGCAAACATATTAATCAAACTATCAATGTCAAATCAAAAAAATAAGACTTAAGAAGACTTAAGTTGAAGTTTTTTAGCCAATTTCTACAGTTACAGCGAATAGCGATTTTTACCTGAGCCAGATAGATCTTAGAGGTAAGCCAGTTTACGCAGCTTCGTTTCTATGCGTGTTCTCCCAAATCTTGTTCTAATGGTCGCAAAGGCAATTTGATCTTTATCGCCATCCTTTGGAAAAAGAACATGGTTTGTAGTTAGATTGGTAAAGCACAAATATATAACAATGCATTTTATATAATATTTGTTATATGCATAACTTATATTAATTCATATACTTATTAATATCTTAATTTATAAATCATCTTTTGAAAATTCTGTCTTTTTTTTAACCATTTATTTTTTATTCTTGTTTATTTAGGCATTTGTAACTGAATTAGTTTAGCTTTAGTCTTGGTGGTAGTTGGCAATTGTTTGTTGGAATATCACTTTTAAATTGACAGAGACACGCCACTTGCACTAAAAAGAAAACAATATATGCATACATCTGAGTAATGATCTAATGTTACTAAATGCATGATAATTTAAAAAGGTAATTTTAACACTTAGCCAGTAATTATAGTTGAGTATGAATCAATAAGTATGGAGGTTAAAAAGAAATTATCAAATTATTGTTAACACATGATGGACTGATACTATTAGTAGTTATTCATAACTTCTCGTATTTGAACTTCTAATTTATTTAGTCTAGCCTGAGATGTATATCTATATCAAGGTTGAATTGAAGATATCAAATCATGTATATATGTATGATGTAAGTGGACAAGTTCACACAAAATGCTTTGGGATAAATGAGAATCAATAAAATAATATGTATAAAAGGTTTAAAAACTAGAACATTCACTTTAATAAACTTTGACCAAATGGTGAGTTAAACTAAGCAATTTGGCTTTTAACAAAACTAAGCAATTTGATTGATAATTAATTTGATAGAACATTCTATTTATGTCATAATCTGATAGATCATAAATTTGAATTTTAACAAAACTAAGCAATTTGAAAAGTCGTAAATCTTTTTGTACAGGTCCAAGCAATTTCAAAACAAATCAACTTATTAAATGACAGTTAGTTTATATTTAAGCTCTAATTTATTCACTTTTGAAAAATGTGAGTTACACACTGATTAGGGAAAAAGGCTAAATCATATTTTCCTTCCCAAAACATGAGGTCATGCCCTCTAATTCACCACTAATTTTGTCTCAAAGCTTCTCATTCATTATTAAATGCACGGTTATTCATTTATAACTAAAAATTTCAAAATTAAACAATCTCAGATCGAAAATTGAGCACAACTGTAGTTTTTTTCCAAAAGGTTCATTTGCTTGTTGTTTAAGATAAATGGCATTAATACAGTATCATGTTAGCTCGGTACTAAACTATAACAACCACAGAAGAATGGGAAAAACTATAAATGGCATTAATACAATATCATGTCAAGTGCAATAAAGAACAGGCAACATTTGACTTGAGCCAAGAACACAACATAAAGTTGCAGAACAAGATGTTTAAATAGTCAGTGTTTCATATCAAGTAGCTCTCTGTTGAGACATCTCATCTTAAAGGCCCCATGAGACATTAGCCAAAATCATATTTTAATCTTTTGACATTCATGTTGAACAAAATTTGAGAATCTTGACCGAGATTATTCATAGTGGTTTAGTATAAGAAATGAATTTTTTTAGTAAACGGTTTGGATTATTGTACCCACTATAAATGTTTTAAGTGTCAATTAATTTACCAACATTCAGATTTAAAACTTTTGGTCATTTTACAAATTTTCCTAAGTTGGTCTGAAAAAACTTATAAAATAGATATAACCCCAGGTTATGCTAATCTATTCTAAAATCTTGTTTCATACAAAATGTCATATAAACGGTGAAGGATTTTAGAATAAAAGCAAGAATAATGCTATTAGAGTGATGTGGAATCAAAAATTAACTAAAAAATGTTACCGATGGTGAGAAAGTGGTTGCAAATATCTTGTTGCTGATATAGGAAGCTAAGAAAGAGGAAAAATTGTAAGATATGTTGACAAAGCCATGATATTGAATTCTAATTTCCAATTTCATGTTGTTCGTATTGAACCTATAGTGTACAAAAGAAACAAAAAAGTCTAATGCTTACAAAAAAGAAAACATGAATAATAAATTAAATACAAACATGTATTAAATTGTCTGGCTGTAACCTTGATTGATTGTTCATATGATGATGTTGCTGATCAATGTGCAAGTTTGATAGGAATATGCCATACCTTTTGAAGCTTGGTTGTAACCTTGGCATTTCAATATTCATAAGAAGGGAATTTCAAGAATATAACTTAACCAAGTCCAAGGATTTGATGGAGAACCCTAAAATTTTTATAAATTTATCTAAAATTTGTCCCATAGATAAACAAAAAAGGAAATCAACTAATTTTTGGTTGGTTTAACAAAATACTTATGATCTTACTAAGTTGAAGTCAAATTATACCTGTTTATTCGTAGGGTTCCTACCCAAGAAATACGAACTGTCTGCTTTCCAATAACTATACCATTTAACCTTTGAAATGCCTCTTCAGCTTTTCTCCTGAGTGAAGGATTGCTTCAGGTTTATCCTCAGTGACATTTGGGTCAAGCCCACCAACAAATACCTGAAATTTGTTATTGATTAAAATTTGTTAAATTGGCAGTCCATGTAAATTTATTAACGATGTGATACATATAAATTTTGTAGAAGAATTTCAAGAAATCAAAGTCACTGTAGTATTGGTTGAATCCCCTTCTGGCTGAAAGTTTTGGACAGAACCATTAGACATAATTTTGAAGTAAGGTAAACAAACAAACAAGCAGAAGTTAATTTCAGAACATTTTCAAACACAATAAGTATAAAAACAGATTTGGAAGCATGAACTTGTTGTTACTCAACAGCCTACCTATAACTACATTGGAACCTTCGAGCACCAAAACATAAGATTGTTAATAAAAGTGCATGTGCATTCGGCACCATGTTTGAAACAAATTTCCTACATGTGTGTGTAGGATAAACTTAAAGGAGCAAGCAAGCATGAGCAAACATAATTTTCACATCATTGAATGCAAATAGGAGAACAGTCAATATGTAATGAATTAATTACAATTTGTCGGAGTATTCAATGTCAGATGTACATAAGTGGATGAAATTTGTAATAGTTCAATCTAGATGAAAGTGAAATCCCATCATCAATAATAGAGTAAGAGTAGCACCTCAACAAGAACTTAATGTCATTTTTGGCATAAAAGTAATTACAATTCAAACTTCAATAGGAACTATTGATGGTCATTTTCATGGAACTAAGCTGGGTAAAAAATAGAAAGTTCAAATTCAAGGTACCTCATAAAGATATTTATAGACAATATAATAACCTTATATTCTTCCTATGTTACTGCGTATCTAGATGGCTTTACAGTTAGTACATATATGTTTTGGAGACATTTATCTATTTCCATAGCCCTTATGGGGTTCGACCTTCACTTAGTCCTTTCTAGAAATTAACCGAGGATTCCTGTCATGGTTTAATGCACCATGACCAATCGTCATTACATATATCGATAATTTACAAACCACCATAAAATATTATGAAATTAACAAAACACTCATAAAAGCTGCTTTAAGTACCCAAAAAAGGTAGGTCACAAAATATACCTGGGTGTTGTATCCTTTTGCTGATGAACTAATAAAAGTGGGTGCATGTGCTGCTTTTGCGGCCTCTTCAATATGATCTAGAGTAGCCGATCTTCCATATGCAATATTGTCTCTGATTCTCAAACTTAATAATGCTGTCTCTTGGGTCACGAGTCCAATTTGACTTCCTAACCATTCCAATTTCAAGCTCTTTATATTCTCTCCATCAAAAAGAACTTCACCTGTCTTACACAAGATTGTTTCACGTAGTTAGCAATTAATTGATAGCAGTTTGACTCTAGTAAATTACCATGACACAAAAAAAATGATGATCATAAATGAATCTTGAATTTCATTATCACCACCCGTTATTCTAAGCCTTTTCGGTGAGGTCGCACTTATTACACTCTTACATTGAACTATCTCTACTGGCATAACGCAACTGTAGTGTCAGAGGTTCAAATCTGTCGCCTTGTTTTAATATAAAACGATAAATACATTAATAAGTGTGAAAAAAGGGAGTATGGACTATGAATATCATTTTGAAACGGGGTTGCACTATCTTACATTTTTTCTAGCAGGAACAGTAAAATAAAACCCACTAAGAATAAGGATTTCCAGTCGGGATAAATAACTAAAATATACATTTCAAAACTCAATATTCCCTTGCACTGAAAGTAAGGTGTTACCATCGTGGTTGACACTAGATGTTGAACGACTTATCATCTCATAAAGTCTATAAGCACCAATTCTACTTTGCTCAAATGAATAGAAGTTTGTAGCTGCTTGATTTAGTCCTCTGAAAAATGGTTTACAAAATTATAAGAAAAAATATTCCTAATCAAAAATATTGACACCACAGTTTTAAGAAAGTTAAATGGTAAGAAACCCCAGAAATCATGGTTTATAACAGGAAATCAACGTGGACTTCAAATTATCATAATTTTCACATCTGGTCTTTTTTCTCTGATCTCACCTCATAAATAAGGAAAGATGTAGATAAATCATATATGGAAGAGTACTGAAAAAACGTATCTAGCAGAACATATATTATTAGATAAGTTAACAGTATAAATTGATATGTTTGAAACTAGACATTACACAGTTATTTACAACAAAATATGCAAAACACTTACCATGTTCAACTATGTAAGTAGCATTATGAGCATAATATCAACTTTCACGTTAAGTTTTAACGAGTACAATTGCATTTTGATATCTAATGCTGCCTATCATTTTTTGCTTCGCATAAATGAGTTGCGCCCAACTATTGTACCTTGGGAAAATGTTTTAGCCAGGGATATGTGTGTGTGTGTGTTATGTAAAAAAATAAACGACCAGTATCCCAAAAGGTTCCCCTATGATAAGAAAAAATACCCAAAATTTAGAAGTAAAAATAGCTCTGAAATAACAGCCTGCTCACAGTCAAAGATTTCGACTTATTTTTACAATGTAAATGGGTATCAAACAATATCATTCCCTAATGATAACAAAAAATACCCTAAATTAAAAGTAAAAAAAATCTGAAGTAACAGTCTACTTACAATAAGGGTTTTAAATATATTTTTATAATATAAATATATAAATATCAAAAAATAAAAATAAACCATTGATATTTCAACTGGAATTGGAATATAAGTCTAACCTTTCAACCTGTTACTTGGTCGACCATTATCTCTGTGCATTATTGTAGCTTTCATAGTTTACTATGTAGTGTTATATATGGCAGGGTACAAACAATTGAACTAAAGCAATGGAAACAAGTAACACTATTTTATCTATTATATGTTCTTTAGACATAAAAAACTTATACAAACAAAATGGAGGACCGACCCAATTTTAGATCAATAAAAAAGAAATCAGGCAATAATAATCAATTAACTTGTAATTGTTTGTCAAGTAAATCGAATATAAGGATTCTAGTTGAGAAAATCAAACATATAAAATTGCAAAAAAAATCAGGAGATGGAAAGTGCTTTACCATTAACGACATCATCATTGGTGAATCTGACAGATTGGAATAGCGGCGCAGGTGAGGAATCGAAGCAGTAGTAAGCAGCTTTGATGAACGGCAAGCAACGAAGTTGAGGAATGGTGAGAAGGGAAGTTGAGGAACTCTAATTTAGGGGATTTTTAAAGTAACGTTAGATTTAGGGCTTTGGAAGTGTAAAGCGCGAAAAAGAGTTATTCGCGGCCAAGATTGAAATATGAGGGAGGGAGAGTGAAAATGTAGGCGCCTACTTTTACTTTTAACTAATAGCGTGTTACTGAGCTATAATTTTGATGTGAGTGACTACTAAATAAGCAAGCATAGCAAGTCATATTGCATTGCTATCCTCCTGTGCCAACAATAAACCATTTTCTTGTAGTGTTCCTTGTACCTAGCTTACAATTAATTGAGAATCATGAATTTTAACATGCACTACCTTCCTAACCTATGTCATTTTCAACCCAGTAGTTGATGTCATGTTCAACTATGTTATTTGTGGCTTTGAACCCAAGTTATACTACAGTATAAAGATTTTGACTATTTGGTATAATTAGTACCTACCAAATTCTTGCACGCTATTCGTTTGGCCTGCCATTTACATATAACTGCCATTGTTTAGATTCCTCCCTTAATTCCTTAGCTTGATGATCTGTTTACTTGGTTTATTCTATTACGAAATCAGCTAAAACATTCCCTTTGATTGAGTTTCCAGGACAATAGAAATATCTTACAGGCTAAGCTCGATCGACTACTTGAATAGCCATCCAAATGTCTTTGGTTTGGGCAATAATCGCTTTATATGTTGGTTGTTCAAACATTAATGGTATCAGCTTGAAAATATGGACGTAGTTTCCTAAATGTTAATAGAAGGTCATATGCTAGCTATTCTATTAGGGTTTTACTCATCTCCACACCGGATAAGTGTTTTCTAGTGCAACATATCGACTGATGTAATCTTTCATCTCTAGTTATTGATGTGTTAGTACCTATTTAGTTAAGCTAAGTGTACATATAAATCCTCGCCTTTAACTAATTTGGAGATGTTAAGTAGAGTAGCCAAACTATCCTTCAGTTCTTGAAATGCTTCTTTGCATGCTTCATTCCGCTTGGAATTCTTTCCCTTCTTTACCTTGTCAAAGAATGGGATACATTTGTTTGTGGCCTTTGATACAAAAATTCTTAATGTGATTACCTTTTGATTTTGGCTCATCATATCCATATGTTTTCATGTTTTCCACATTTAGTTAATCGCTTCACCTTTATAGGATTAACTTCAATTACATTCGCACTATCTATGCACCAAGATTTTTTCCATATTTTATGGAAATGTGCACATAAATGGGTTAAGTTTCATGTTGAATTTCCTTAGAGTTGCAAAAGTTTCTTCTAGGTCCTACACACAGTGATGAGCCTTCTTGGATTTTAACAGCATGTCACTGACATACACGTTCGCATTCCTTCTAATTTGCTAAGAACACATTTTATTTACTCACTTTTATAGAAGCTCTTGCATCTTACAACCCAAAGGGCATTACTTTAATGTAGTATAATCCTTTATCTATAATGATGCTCGTATGCTCTTGGTTAAGTCAAACATGGCAATCTAATGTAACACGAGAATGCATACATGGAAGTGAGCGATTCATTTCCATTATTTGCATCAACTAGTTGATCTATCGTGGAATGGGAAAGCGTCCTTTAGATATGCATTGCTCAAGCTTGTAAAATCAATATTGATTCTCCAATTTTCGTTTGGCTTCTTTACTAACATAAGGTTTGCTATCCTTTTTGGATAGTATACTTATCTAACGAATCTGCTATCCTTTAGCCTTTTTAGTAAAGCATTGTAACACTCTTGATAAAAATGATTGTCTTTTCTAACATACCACGTGCGCATCTGAGTTAACTTGAGTGTGTGAGTGCTTATTGATGGGTCGGTTCCTACCATACTTAAGTGCATCCATGCAAATACATTTGTTAATCTCCTTAGGAACTAACCAACTCTAAGCAGGTTCAATCTTTAGATTCTTTCCTATTTTTACCACCATAGGCTAGCCGTTAGGTTCTAACTAAATATCCTTTAATTCATCTATTGGCTTTAGTTCCTTGGCGTTCACCCTAACCTATAGTCCACTTTATACTCTACGAGATTTGAAGAATCTATATTATCCAAACCCTGAGTATGACCACCAAGATATTACGCATAAGCCAATGCTTATTTATCTAGTACCATGTGGGGATTGTCTCTTTTTTAGAAATTGGCACCATATTCATAGGTTGGATTATTTCAACACTGATGGAGATTGAATTTTTACGTGCAAATTCCTTAAATAGATTACTATTTTTTTAGTTTGTTATCATATTTTCTAGAGTAGGATTACAACATTATAAGAAAAGGTTGTTTTATTGCAAGGATTAACAAATATTGAATATAATTCTCTTGCTAATAACTATTCACCTCCAATGCTTACTATTCTATATAGATTGTGATACTTAATGAATAAGTCGTTTTGTGTAATGAGCATAACAATTTATACTATGAAAGTTCTTGTAAATTCCCCTATTTGGAGGCCCAAAAAGTGCTATAGATGCTATAGTCATCCACAATATTAACTTCCGGTGAACATATACGGTAATGTTAATGGTATCCATAGTATCAAAAGCACTTAAATATGAAATAAAATATCACAGATCATAACGCTTTTCTGATTACATTTCAAACAACATTTCATATCCAAGTTGCATAATCCCAAAACATTCCTAGGTTCAGATCAAATATAATTGTTACAAAATACGCCAAAGCGACATTTGAAGATGCCCTTGGATGACCAGAGTACTAAATAGTCATAACTGACTTAGTACAACACAATATAAATAAAACTAAACAACTCCTAAATATAGCTAGCATCAGCCTCCTGCTCGTCTCAGGAAGCTTAATTCGTCCGTCTACTAAAACTTAAAAATCTTCAACTCTTAGCCTACTCAAATCAATTTTAAGCACCCGAGAGTTTAAGGGAAAAACATAAACTTCAAGTCAGACATAAAGCCTGGTGTGAATAATACTATACATCTCGGTTATTTGATATTAAGTGAGACCATGCCGCTTAGTAGAACGGGTTTCCCCTCACTAATATCCTTTTAAAACATATCTTTTGCAAATTTTAATCCTGCAACCAAAACTAGTTAAAACAATAAAGAAATATCATGTAAGCATATAAATTTGGTAATAAATGGACTATTTGTCCGAACATTGTAGTTTTGTTTATCTGACTACTAATCTTTGGCTGACTTGAGCCTACCGGACAAAATAAACAAATAATCTAACTTCTATTAGATATTCCTTTTCTAGAACTTCTGTCCCTAAATTACTTTTCCTAGCGTCAACTGATCCTAATGGTTTTGTAGGCTCACCAATGACCTATCCTAACACTGTATATTCCTTTCTACGTGTAACATCATTTTAGTCTTACTTGGACAAAGCCTTACACATTGGAATTTTAGACTAAATTAGCTAGAGACTAATAGCTAATGTATAGAGCGCGACCTTATACCAGCCCCATCTGGTATTCTAATATCTGAGTCATTTTACTTTGTGTCATCTACTCATAAAATTTTCCTTGAAAACATTTTCTCTCAAATTGATTTAAACCTTTAAATCGTACTTCATACAAGGAAAATATACTCTATGCTTTACTCAAATCACCTTGCCATGTTATATATATTTTATGCAAATTTTGTTGATGAAAACATTTTAACCTTCGAAAGTACTCCTTTCCAAATCATTGAACGAACCCCTCTCAAAAACAAGTATCTACTTTGCTTTATAACCGTAGGCCGAAAGGCCAAAACATACCTTTTGAAACGATTCTAATAAACCTTTCGAAAATCTTGGAAAACCTTTCTTTCAAAAGCTTTAAAATCTTAGATATCTTCTTATCAAAACACAATAAAGATACCTTTCAAAACTTTTGGAAACTTCCACTTAAAACCTTTCGAAAAGATTAAGGAACCACCCCTTCGAAACCTTCATTAAAAACCTTTCAAATTCTATTCTATAAACAAACCTTTCAAAAGCATTCAAATTCTTTTCTATAAACAAAACATTCAAAAGCATCTGGTTTAAGTAAAACATGCGGAACAACCTTTAGAAAACGTTCAAATATATTCCTTTCAAAACATTTGGGTTAACTGTAATAGAACAAAGGCTGTAAAATAACTAAGTCGAAAGCACTCTTCCAAAAGCTATTTCCTAAGTAAGAAGTGATGGTATCGAAACCAACCCTTCGAAAGCATTGGAGAAGCAGCTTGGGTTTTAAAACATAGAATCCATTTCGAAGGCATTGCTTTGAAAGGTAAGGTGCGACAGCTAGGGATTTCAACTCTCTTCGAAAGAATTTACTTAAAACAAAAGGCGCAACCTCTTTCGGAATAATTCCTTAAAACCATTCAATAAAGTTGTAAGCTAACTAAGTCAAAATCATCCTTTTCGAAAGCAAAGCAGGTGTGTTTTCATTTCAAAGAAAAGTAATTCTTCGACCTTTTTGGAACGTCATGCTTCGACTACTTAGTTTTGCCTATTTCGAATTCGATGCATACCAAGTATTTGATACTATATGCGTTGGTTTTGATGGTGATGGAGGCAGAGGAACCTAGTTGAAAGCTAGGTGTCGAAAGCGGTGAAACATGTGAAAAGCATATTTAAACTAATTTTTAACCTTTTAAGGCAATTCTTTTCAACTAATCTACCTTGTTTGTCAAAACATGATTGGTTGCTAATTTCTTTTCTAAAAGTACTGCCAAAATTTCAGAAATAACAAATTATATTAAATATAAAATGCTTCTTCTCCTTTTATAAATATATAAAACATTTAAGTCACATACCTTAAATAATTTTATATATCTATTAAAACATTTAGGAAAAGTTTATAAAAATTTCCATAAATCACTTTTAGTTGAAAGTGTGTGTAGGACCGTATAATATGGATAAACAGTAATACATAGTATAGATAGTAAATAACGCGGAATATAAAAGCAGTATAGTAAAATGACACCAGAGATTTTATACTGGTTCGGAGCACCGTCCTACGTCTAGTCACAGACTCCTTTTGGAATTTCACTACAACAACCCTCACTTAACCCGGAGGAACAGGTCTATACAACCCTGAGCAGCAGAACAGGATTTCGCCTCAGCAGCCGAAGAGGACTTTCCCTTGCCTGAGCAGCAGAACAGGACTTTAACAAAATATGAAAGTAGTTGACTAAGTGTGTTCTTGATAACACTGATTTGTCAATTAAGATTACAAACTTCCTATAATCAATTCCTCAAGTATAAAAATAGTATGTGAAGATTTGAGAAGGAAGAATATTGCTAAGAATCAACGTATATAGAATATAATTCAAAGTTTCAAAGCAATTGAAAGTATTTGAGCACTTAGAATAATCACAAGAGAGAGAGTAGAGAGTTAGAATCAAAAATTGGTGTTTTATCAAGAAGAGAGAACTCCTATACATAATTATCAGAAAGCTGCAACCCTTGGTGAAGAGTTTCAGTCAAGAGAGACAACTTTTGATGGGTTGCAACTCTTCATGGAAGAAGATGTCTATTCAGAAATTTTGCAGTTGAAGCGGGTTCAGTCGATTGGAAATACTGGTCAGTCGACTGATATTTGAATTTTTTTAAAAACCATGTCTGTTTTAAAATTTAAAAGAGGTCACAACTGTGCATATGCTCAGTCAGTCGACTGGCATAACCAGTCAGTCGACTGGCTGTGCATATTTTGCACAGTGAATTTCTTTCTAAAGAAATATTGAAAACTCGAGAATTGATTTTAACATATAACTAAGACTCAACACAAATAATAGTTACTTTAAACATAGAGTTGTAGCCTTGATCCTCTGTTGTCTTCTTTTTGTTATGTATGAATGTAAATTCTTTTCTTGGCTTCTGAACTGATTTGTCATGAATCAAAACTAGTGATTCAACATTCTCCCCCTTTTTGATTGATGACAACCTGTATATATTTTCAGAAAAAAAATATCTCCCCCTGAATGTATGATATCTTTTTCCTGCATTAAATATGTTAGTGCACATACTTTTCTCCCCCTTTGTCATCGGCAAAAAGGAGACATAGCATAATATATAAATGTAAAGAGAAGAATATAAAAGCAAGACTATTTAGTACAAGTCTCAATATTTAAATAAGTGACAAGATTTAATACACGATTCAAATATGTTCGAAATTAAAACAAAAGCTATAGATAGATAATGCATACTCATCTCCCCCTTTATCATAAAACCTACTCATCAAGATGTCAATCGAAATCTTCCTCTGGTGCAGGTTCTTTTCCAGGCCTAGAAGTTCCATAAGCACCACTACCTGTGCCACTAGTATCACTACTAGTATTCTCTTCAGATGTTGACCATGTAAACCTTGGTTCTGGTCGTTTACCATGAGCTATTGAGGAGGCAGTTGTGGAAGTTGAACATGAAATTGCATCCCAAAGAATAGAGAAGAATCCTTTTACTTTGTCCAATTTTTTATCCACTTTCTTCAAGCGAGATCCTAATATTTGTTGATTCTTAGAAAAAATTTCAACGGATTCTCGTAAACTAGTTGAAGTTGCAAGACGAATTTCTTCGTCTTCTTCGGGAAGAGAAGTACGTTCTCGAATAATTGGCCCGCCTGATGAACGTTGATGTTGTTGTGGATGCCATTCTTCAAAGGAGGGAAAAGTCGGTGGAGCTGATGGTAGTTTCATGAGACTTAAAGTGCGAATATTGATAACTCTAACGGAAGAAGTTTCGGATTCCGGTTGAGGAGTATCCACATTTAAAAGCAATCGCATTATATACTCTCTGAAATAAATCGTTCTCATATTACCATTGTTGAAAGTGAGAAACTCGTCCAATATTCTTCGTAGCCAATTTACTTGAATTCCTCCCCAAAGTGCATATAGAGCTTTGAAGTTTTCTGGGTATTTAAGTTCATATGACCCAGTTCTTGGTAATATACTCCTCATGAGAGCTTTGTGAATAACTCTCGCTTTTGGTCGAAGTAGAGTAGATTTCAATTCCGTCATGGTATCTCCCATGAACATATGGCTAGTTCGATCCCTTTGTCGAATATTGCATTCGACATCATCAAGTGGAATGCCATGATTAGGGGTTTGAAGAATGTGTGCCATTCGGTCTAAAGAAAAAAATACTTGTTTTCTACATACTAAACTCCAAACACAATCATTTGTATTAGATGGACGTTGATGAGGTAGATTTAAATTGGCATAAAATAATTTTACCATAAGGTGGTTGATTTTGTGATAATTTGCATTCAAATCGAGTAGAGACTCCAATTCAAATCTACGCATGAGTTCTTGTAATCCATAAGCCGCCAAGTCGCTGTAAACTATGAATGAACCCTCAAAAATCCTTGAATTTTTCATCTTGTGCCATCTTTTTACTGCCACATCATTTTATAACCATTGTGTGATTTGAGTGTCAGTAGGATCGAAGGATGAGGAACCTTGCCTTTGACGTTTTGGAGGAGCCGTTTGAATAATTTTTTATGAAGAAATTGTTTGAAAATAGGTTTCTAGGGTTTGTGGGCGAAAAAATTTGGGTAAAAAACTGAAAGGAGTAAAGTAAAAAAAAAAGAGAAGGAAAGTAAATAGGGGTTATTCGTACAACCAGTCGTCTGGAATAATAAACCAGTCGACTGGTATATGTAAAATTGTAAATAAAGTGAACAGTCAGTCGACTGAGTATAGTAGGTCAGTCGACTGAATGGTTTTCCAAGTTTTTGGAACCTGACATCAGTTGACTGACCTATCTTCTCAGTCGACTGACTGTAACTGAAAATGCAGTAGGGATTTGGGAAATGAAAATTTATTAAAAAACAAATACAAATATGAAATACAGGAATTTTGAGAACAATATTACACAAGAATTGATGATTAATTAGGGACTTTTGGTGATGATTCTTGTGGTTCTACCTTTGTATTCTCAACATAGGGTCGTAAAGGCGACCAATAATTTTGGCGTTCCCATGAATTTGGAGATGCCTGAGGTTGAGATGGAGTTTGTTCCCATTTATTCCATCCAGAAGAGCTTGGCTGATGGGATGATGAAGGTTGAACAACATCATGCTTAGCCGATTTTCCACAAAATTTAAGAGCGATTGATTCAATAAGACTAAGGCGATTTGAATTCATACGCTGTTCATAGAACATTTCTCTTTGTAGATTAACTTGCTGCTTTTGATAATGATGTATTTCATCAATTTTCTCTTAAGTTTTTGGTGAAAAGAACAAAGATCTTCTAGACTTCTTTGGCTTAGGTGAAAATCCGGTGTGATGTCTTTCCGGTTCATGAACAGGGGTAGGGGTTGGCAATGAAGGTGATGAACTACTGGATGAGTTATAGCTACTAGGGGAAGATGGAGTAGCAAAGGAAAGTTTTGAGTTTGATGAATTACAAGAGTTTGGAGAGTCCATTGTTGAGGAGCTTGAATTTACAAAGCTTGTTTGAAATAAATTTTAATGTGAATAAGAAGAGTAAGAGAGAGGTTTAAATAGATGTAATGGAGCTTAGAATGAATGGTTATAAGAAACCATTGGTTAATAACCAGAGATCAAAATAGTGGTTTAAAATTAATTAAAAGAATAAACGGTTTAAAATGAATGAAAACATGTGGTTCAGCAGAAAAAAATGCATAGCTCAGCTGGTAGTCTATTGAACTATCAGCTGGAAGACCCGAGTTCAAATCCCGGTGGCTACTCATAGCTCAAATGGTAGAAGAAAGTAAACATATAGGAGAGGTCGTGAATTCAAGACTTGTTAGTTGTCATTAAAAAATTTATTTTTATCTGGATAAAAATTTGAGTGTGTGTGTGTATATATATATATATCTATATATATAGACATATATGAAAATATATATTTTGTTAAAAATGTAAAATAAATATAGATAGTATGTATAAAATTTATAAATTTTTAAGAGAAATAATGCCAAGTTCTCGTCTTAAATTAATGAAAGTATTTTCGTTTAAAGGTTTTGTAAATATATCTGCCAATTGTCTATCAGAGGAAACAAATTCTAGATTTATCAAATCTTTTTCAATATTATCACGAAGAAAATGATGACGAATGTCAATGTGTTTTGTTCGTGAGTGATTAATAGGATTTTTAGATAAATTAATAGCACTAGTGTTATCACAATAAATTGTTGATTTATTTAAATTAAAACCAAAATCTTGTAATGTTTGTTGCATGTAAATGACTTGAGCACATGCCAGAGCTGCAGAAATATATTCTGCTTCACAAGTCGATAATGAAACACAACTTTGTTTCTTACTAAACCAAGAGACAAGAGACCGTCCAATGAAGTGACAAGTCCCACTTGTACTTTTTCTATCTGTCCGGTTTCCTCCAAAATCAGCATCACTATAGGATACTAATTCAAAAGGACATTCTTTTGGATAGAATAGTCCAAAGTCCTTGGCTTTGTTAAGATACCGTAGTATGCGTTTCACTTCTCGTAAATGTGATTCTTTGGGATCTGCTTGAAATCTTGCACATAAGCAGACACTCATCATTATATCAGGTCTACTAGCTGTTAAATATAGTAACGATCCAATCATACTTCGATATAATTTTTGATCAATACTTTTGCCATTTTCATCTTTATCAAGATGTATGGTTGTACTCATAGAAGTTGGTTTGGTAGAAGTATTTTCCATACCAAAGCGTTTAATTAGATTGTTACAATATTTTTCTTGATTAATAAAGATAACATTTTCAAGTTGTTTTATTTGTAAACCAAGAAAGTAATTTAACTCACCCATATGTGACATTTCAAATTCATTTGTCATTATTTTAGAAAATTCTTGACAAAGCTTTTCATTTGTAGAGCCAAAAATTATATCATCAACATATATTTGAATAATTAAAATATCAAGCTTATTTCTTTTAATAAAAAGAGTTTGATCAACCTTTCCAATTTCAAAATCAGAATTTATTAAATAGCTTTTAAGACGATCATACCAAGCACGGGGTGCTTGTTTTAAACCGTATAAAGCCTTTTTGAGTTTATAGACATGATCAGGAAATTTTTCGTGTATGAATAATGGAGGTTGTTCAACATAAACATTTTCTCTTATAAAACCATTTAAAAAAGCACTTTTGACATCCATTTGATATAATTTAAGATTATTAAAACATGCAAATGCTAGTAAGATTCGTATTGCTTCTAGTCTTGCGACTGGAGCAAACGTTTCTCATAGTCAATTCCTTCTTCCTGGTTATAGCCTTGAGCAACTAATCTAGCTTTATTTTTAGTAATATTTCCTTGTTCATCTGCTTTGTTTTTAAAAACCCATTTGGTACCAATAACTGATTGATCATTAGGCCGTGGAACTAAATCCCAAACGTCATTTCTTTCGAATTGGTTTAGTTCTTCTTGCATAGCGATTAACCAGTTTTCATCAGTAGATGCTTCTTTAATATTTTTGGGTTCAATATGAGAGAGAAAAGCTACATGACCCATTTGATTTAATTGACTTCTTGTTCTAATAGATGAATTTAGTTCTCCAGTAACATTAATTGAAGGATGATCTCATAATACTCTAGGTGGAGATCTTAATGCACTGTTATTGTCAACAATGTTTTCATTAATTTCAAAAGTTGTAGTTTCTGTATTAAAGCTGTTTTCAGGAAAATCTTCATCATCTCTTATTAATTGAACTGGTTTAAAATTTTCATCGATTGATACATGAGGTGTTTCTTCGATAATATTTGTTCTTTTATTATAAATTTGATAAGCTTTGCTTCGATCCGAATATCCTAGAAAGATTCCTTCATCGGATTTTGGATCAAATTTACCAAGCTGATCTCTTGTATTTAAAGTAAAACATTTTGAACCGAAAACTCTAAAATAAGAAATATTTGGTTTTCGTCCATTAAAAAGTTCATAAGGAGTATTCTTAGTTAGTGGTCGAATAGAAACACGATTCAAAACATAACAAGCTGTAGAGATTGCTTCAGCCCAAAAATGTTTTGGTAACGTACTTCCATTTAACAAGGTCCTTGCACATTCTTGTAAGGTTCTATTTTTACGTTCTACAACCCCATTTTGTTGTGGAGTTCTAGGAATCGAAAAATTATGAAATATTCCTTTTCTCTTACAGAAATGTTCAAAGGCTTCGTTTTCGAATTCACCTCCATGATCACTTATTATATTTTTGATTTTTAAACCTTTAAAATTTTGAATTCTTTTGACAAATGATTTGAAATTATCAAAAGTATCACTTTTATTTTTCATAAAAATAGTCTAAGTATATCTAGAAAAATCATTAATAATTACAAATACATATTTACTGTGATTAATGGATTGTACTTGTGTTGGGCCAAATAGATCCATATGTAGTAATTCAAGTGGTTGTAAGGTTGAAATAACCTTTTTTGATTTAAAAGATGATTTAGTCAATTTTCCTAACTGACATGCATCACAAATATGATCTATTTTAAAATTCATTTTAGGAAGACCTTTTACTAAATCATTTTTAGAAAGCTTATTTATAGTTTGGAAATTAATATGACAGTATCGTTTGTGCCATAACCAAGGATCATTTTCTTTGGCTATTAGACACATATCTGAATTATGATTTATTTTCATATTCAGAACATAGATATTTTTGTCTCTATTTCCTTCAAATATAAGATTTTGATTTTGATCAAAAATACTACATTTGTTTTCAGAAAAGTGATTTTGAATCCTTTGTCACACAATTGGCTGATACTAAGTAAATTATGTTTTAAATTTTTGACAAGCAAAACATTTGAAATAAGAGGTAAATTTGAGATACCATTGTTGCTCACAACGCCTTTACCGATGATATATCCTTTGGAGTTGTCTCCAAATGTGACAGAACCTCCATCTGAGTAAATAATATTTGATAGCATATCTTTGTCTCCAGTCATATGTTTTGAGCAACCACTGTCGAGTATCCATTTTCCTCTTTTCTTGAGTGGGACCTACAAAAAATAAACGATAATATTGGTACCCCGCTTTTTGATAGGGTCCTAAGAGTTAAATCTTAGGAAACCAAACCCAAAAGGGCTCAGTATCCCATTTAAAAATGCAATCCTTATTTTTATGAACAGTTTCAAGAAAAGTGTTTATATATTTCTTCCTAACTAAATTGTTATTTGTTTTAGGAACCCATATTTTTATACTTTTTGAGAAAGGATTTTTTGTGTGTATTTTAGTAGGATTAACATTTCTCCTAATTTTCTTTCTAGGTGGAGCAGTTTTTTTCTTAACATATCCTAATCCTTTCTTACTTGAGATAGATTGAAAGCTATCAATAATTTTTAATAAGGTTTCTCTTCCTTTACTAAAGTTTGAGACATTTCTAGTAATGCTTTCTAACTTAGTTTTAAGACTAGTATTATCCAATTCTATCAATTTTACTTTTGTTTTTAGTTTATAATTTCCAGAAACAAGAGCGTCATTCTTTTTCTTTTGAGTTTCAATTTCTTGACTCAAAAGAGTGAGTTGAGAATTGATATTAGAGAATGATTCTTGTAATTTTTCAAGTTCTTCCTCTAGTATTTTTCAAGTTCTTCCTCTAGTATTTTTTTTCTCATCTTTAAGCACATCTCTCTCAAATTCCGCTTTGTTCTGAAGTTCATGAGACTCTTTATATTTTCTTTTGAGATTTTTCAAAGTATCAATTAGTTCTGAATTTATCTCAATCATATCTTCAAAAGTAAAATCACTAACCTTATTTTCAGTAGCCATGAAGCAGACATTAGATTGCTCGTTTTCACTGTCACTACTGTTTTCTGATGAAGAAGTATCTGAGTCATCCCAAGTTACTGAAAATGCTTTCTTTTTCTCGTCTTTTCTGCCCTTGATATATTTTTTCTTTAACTCTGGGCATTCCTTTTGAATGTGACCTTTCTTATGACAATTATAACATTCTAGAACTAAAGATGATGGTTTGATTGGAAAGTTCCTTTTTCCATTATTCTTGTTAGTTTTTCGGAATTTTAAGAAGTTTTTGAAATTTTTAGCAATAAATGCTAAATCTTCTTCATCCGAATCTTCATCCTTTTCTTCTTCAGCATGGAAGGCTATGTTCTTTTTGTCTTGTGCTTGTACTCGTTTTGCCTGCAAATTTAGTTCATAGGACATTAGATTTCCTATTAACTTTTCTGGTTTTATGGTAGAGAGGTCATTAGCTTCTTCAATAGCCAAGACTTTTCTTTCCCATTCATCCGTTAAAGAGTTAAGGATTTTTGATACAATATCTAAATCAGTGTATTTCTCTCCTAATCCTAATAGTGAATGATAAATATCTTGAAATCTAGAGTACATATCATTGATGGTTTCATCTTGTTTCATTCTAAAGTTTTGAAATTGATTTTTGAGCATGGAGATTTTGCTTTGTTTGACTTTGTTAGTTCCTTCATGAGTAATTTTAAGTGTTCTCCATATTTCATAAGCAGTTTGACACATACTAACACGATTAAATTCATTTCTATCTAATGCACAGAATAGCATGTTCATAGCTTTAGCATTGGCAGTAGCATCCAGTTTTTGTGTGTTTGACCAAGTGGAATATTCTCCAGTAGGAAGAGTATATTCATTTTGAGTGATATTCCATTATTCAAAACTATTAGATTGCATGTAGATTCTCATATGAGTAGACCAATAATTATAGTTTAAACCATTAAAGAATGGAGGTCGTGCAGTAGATTGACCTTCAAGAAAACTAGTGTTAGTGACGGTGTTAGTGGAAGTGCTGGTGTTATTTTCCATATTAAGCAAGATATCAGATAACTTTGTAAAGGTTATATGATGCCTTGCTCTGATACCAAATGAAAGTGTGTGTAGGACCGTATAATATGGATAAACAGTAATACATAGTATAGATAGTAAATAACGCGGAATATAAAAGCAGTATAGTAAAATGACACCAGAGATTTTATACTGGTTCGGAGCACCGTCCTACGTCTAGTCACAGACTCCTTTTGGAATTTCACTACAACAACCCTCACTTAACCCGGAGGAACAGGTCTATACAACCCTGAGCAGCAGAACAGGATTTCGCCTCAGCAGCCGAAGAGGACTTTCCCTTGCCTGAGCAGCAGAACAGGACTTTAACAAAATATGAAAGTAGTTGACTAAGTGTGTTCTTGATAACACTGATTTGTCAATTAAGATTACAAACTTCCTATAATCAATTCCTCAAGTATAAAAATAGTATGTGAAGATCTGAGAAGGAAGAATATTGCTAAGAATCAACGTATATAGAATATAATTCAAAGTTTCAAAGCAATTGAAAGTATTGGAGCACTTAGAATAATCACAAGAGAGAGAGTAGAGAGTTAGAATCAAAAATTGGTGTTTTATCAAGAAGAGAGAACTCCTATACATAATTATCAGAAAGCTGCAACCCTTGGTGAAGAGTTTCAGTCAAGAGAGACAACTTTTGATGGGTTGCAACTCTTCATGGAAGAAGATGTCTATTCAGAAATTTTGCAGTTGAAGCGGGTTCAGTCGACTGGAAATATTGGTCAGTCGACTGATATTTGAAATTTTTTAAAAACCATGTCTGTTTTAAAATTTAAAAGAGGTCACGACTGTGCATATGCTCAGTCTCAGTCGACTGGCTGTGCATATTTTGCACAGTGAATTTCTTTCTAAAGAAATATTGAAAACTCGAGGATTGATTTTAACATATAACTAAGACTCAACACAAATAATAGTTACTTTAAACATAGAGTTGTAGCCTTGATCCTCTGCTGTCTTCTTTTTGTTATGTATGAATGTAAATTCTTTTCTTGGCTTCTGAACTGATTAGTCATGAATCAAAACTAGTGATTCAACATTAATATGTTTTCTAACATATTTTAATTTATGACCTAAAATCATGATAAAATAACCGTAATTAATTTAAACCCAAAATAACTATTTTCTTCACTAAAAAATTTACAATAAATCCACATTAATTCAAAAAATTATGAAAATTGAAACCCATCTCTAAAATATCATTTCTGATTGTATATTAAAATCACGAGGCATTTGGATGTCATTTATTAAGGTTTTCACGTTAAAACTTATCATAAAATCTATATGAAATAACATAAATCATCAACAAGCATATATCACCATTTTAATATTCAAAACATGGCAATACATTTGCAAATTAGCTCGGATTTAATCTAAAATCGAAATCAATCAAAAATATGAGATGCAATTATTATTCACCTTTAGCTTTAGATTAAGCAGTTGAGATTTGATCTTGATTAAGTTTCTTAAGCTTCTTCCCCTTGATTTTCGCTTTATCATCTTCTTGCTTTCCTAATGGTGGCTGGCCTCTTATGTTTTTGTTTGTGAGAATGAATGTGTAAAATGAATGAATGTGAGGGTTTAGGGTTAAGGATATTACTTATTCCTATACTGCCTTTGTCCACTTACCCTAACTTAATTCATTTTAATTCCCTTAGTGTACTTTTTAATGGGCACGACTATCCTCCAAATTCACAAACCTCAATCCCTTAATCACTTTACATTATTTCATTTAATTTTACTAATTAAATATCCTAAATAATGTTACTAAAAATTAGAGGTGTTACAATTTTTCCTAGGAACATAGTGTATGGCGTTGGTTGATCTATGATTAAGAAGGTGATGTTAGTGAAAATTTTCATCTCACCACACCAATTAGATTACGAAGCAATTACAATGTTCGATGCATCCATAATTGTGAATCGACAAACTTAATTGATATTGAGTTTGGCTTACAACTTAGTAATTATATTGCATATTGCTTAAACAACAAGGTACATGTAGTTCAACAATTTTCTAAAATATCGATTTTAATTTAAAATCAAAGGAAGTAAAATTTAAATAAAATCATATACTGAAAACGAAGAATGGAAAGTAAAGAACACACATATTTATGTGGTTCAGATGTTAAGGAATCTTATGTCCATTGGTCAACGCTTTTTCTTATATTCTTTTTAGTACATGTTATTCAATGGTAGGTAGAGTACAAGTATATTTAGTATTAAATTCAAAGAAATTGCCAATGTCCTTTTCTCTACTACAATGTCCTTTTGTTCACCATGACATCACGTGGATCACTGATGTCATGGCTTAGCGTTTCTTCTCCATTGTTGGATATTTCTACATGTCATCTATCATATAGCCTACCAATTTGTGCATGGACTATTTACATGGTTAAAGCATGCGCAATTACTGTCGGCAAGGAAATTTGGCTTTCGATGTGAATTTCAAATTTTATATTAGGCAGGAAATTTAAATTTTGGTATGTCAAGTTACGGAGTTAGGCTTGTGAACTATGTATGACTTGTGGAGTGCTAAGAATTTGCTTGTTTGATAGTTTCTAGACTTTCTTATTTGATTGCTTCTATGAGGTTCGTATGTGGCATTATAGTTAATGCTAGATATTATCATACTGATGTAGTTTTGCCAATTACTGTAAGAAAATTTGTCTTCAATAGGTCCGTGCAACTTAGCCAGTTGCAATGAGGAAGTTTTTCTTAGGTGGGTATAGTTTAGACAATGGTGGTAGGCTGTTTATCTTCAATGGGATAGCGTAGTCTGCTTTTGGGGTGATGGCATAGTTTACTTTTGGTGTGACGACGTAGTCTACTTTTGTGGTGACGACCCAATTTGTTTTTAGTTCAATGACATGGTTTGCTTTTGAGTTGAGGATGGCTACACTTTCATATAGGATTCATGGTTGCATTAAATGTTGGATATCTTTAGACTTTTGATCGACTATGCAGTTCAACCTTGAAGTTGTTCCTTGTTTGTCCAGGCTACGCCAATCTATTGTTGGTGCGGTTTATTTTGCTAGGACATGCTAACCTTTACTTTATTCTTACCTGGTGCTTTTGTTTGAGTTTGTAGCTTGTGTATTCTCATGTAGATTTTTTCCTTAGACATGGATTTATTAGATCTTGGAATGTATGTGGTTTCTTTTTAACATGGTAGTGGCGAACTTGTCTTGCCTTCGATTCCGGACCACTTGTAACTTTACTTACATAGTTCTATGCACTGAAATATTATGAAAACAAAAAAGGAATGCAACGCTTGTCCCCTAAGTCTACGTTGAAGCACATTAAGGTAGACTTGCAATTTTATAACCATTTTTTTCTAAGTAGTCTTATTAGCCGTCTTTTGCTTTTATTGTTCCTTAAATATGGAAAGAGGGATTAGATACATTTCTATTATTGTCAGATGAGTCATTTCATGACTTATAAGATTCCCTTCATTTTTTGTATACAATTTTGTTTGTGATTATTAATAACCAAGGTTTAGAATTTATTATGTCATTTGAATTTAGTGGCTATGATTGTTCTAGTAAACTATATATTTCGAGCTTTCTTTTCTTCCCCCTTTTACCATATATTGAATTTTACTTACTAAATATTGTTTCCATCAAGATCATTAGCTGCTTTTCCCATACTATTAATTCTTTCTTCTGTTGGGAATTTTACTATTTCTTATAAGCTATTCCTTCATTTTTTTCCTCTTATTTTTGTATTCTCATATGAAGTTTTCTTTTCTTTTTTACGCTTTTATATGTGCATACATATGCTCTCAATTTGTTTGACCAAATGTCTACAGTGATTTTTCTTATTTAATTTAATGAGTTTTTTCCGTGTCTATTCTTTTTTGTCTTGTCTAGTTATGGCACACATACATTCATTTTGTTTTATTTGATTATGGACATTAACGATCTTCCTTTTTCCTCCAGTCAAGAATCGTCTTCTTTTTATGAATCCATATTAGCTCTTTGTAGAAATAATCAAATATAATTCATCCTGGGCTAGGATTGGATTGTTGATTGTGAATTTAGGATACCAACCTTTTTGAGGAGCATATATCTACCCTAAAAGGATATATTTCTCTAACGTCGGAGCGTAATGGATGTGATTTGTAATTTCGCTCACCCTTTTATCATGAAATGGTTGGGCATAGTTGATGGTTCTCCAATTCAGCTCTCCCCCATTTCCTACTTTTTGATAAGTGCATACACACTTTATGCTGGATTTCTTACTCATTCTTCTTGCCAAGAAATGATTTTTCTTCATCCCATCCATAAGAATACTTCCTCAGATAGTGAACATACCATTTAGTCTAGGCTACGAAATCTCTTCTAACTATTTTGTCTCACATGAATAAAAGGTAAGCTGACCAGTTTTTCAATGTTTCTAATTTGCAAGACCTTAATATTACTTTTTAAGAACCTAGTACTTCCTTTGTCATTTTTTGTTTATATTCATTCTATTTCATTCATTTATTTTTTAGGAGGCGAAAGATTCATTTTTGACTTACAATGTCCTCCTTTTGCTGATTGTCCTAAGTTTTCGAAAATCGATAGGGAGCTATTCATTGCTTGAAGGGAAATTTTCCTAGTGCTTGGCCAAGATGTTTGAAAGATGTCCTATCTATTCGATGAACCTTTACTATGCAAATACGAATTTTTCTCCCTCGACGTTACTTTTATCATTCCATCTCTTATTATTTTTTGATCCTAATGCACCAGGACGTATATTTTTTGCCAACTAAGTTTATTTGTTTGAGCTAAGTTGAACTTTCAAGTTAACATTTCAATTGTTGTTTCTTTAATCGAGTCCACTACCTTTTTTTGCTTTAAAGGAACGATGTAAGATTTTCTTAAAGCATTTAGCATGAAATTTACTACCAAGGGAGCTTTTAAGAATAAGAGGCCACTGAATGACTTAACTGTCGTAGAAGACATTTCTAAGAAGGGAAAACATGACGATCCTTTTTGTTATGTGACTCCCCTCTTAATATGCCCATCCTATGTAGGCTGTCGCATCTGCCCTCACTTCCCGCTATCAACTCTTACCAGAAGATAGTGATGTTGCTGATCTGGCTGTGCATATGGGGCGTCCAATTATAGATGACCTTTCTACCATATCTCCTACTTCTCTCCCATCCCCCAATTTGTCTACTAAGGAGGTCTTTGTGAGCTTGCATTGATTTGGTTATCAGGTTATAATTCTTTTTTCACATTATTTTCACTTACTATTATGCTTGTATATGTATGATACTTTTTGCGTTTTATGTCCTTTTCTTTCTTAGGGGCTTTCTATGGCATTGAAACTTAACTAGCATGCTAAGGCTTATGAAATTGCAATAAAGGCGATGTAGAGAGAGGTTTCTAATACAAAAATTAAGCTTGGAAAAACTTTACTTAATCTTAAAGCTTGCCAGAGAAGGGAGACTAAGTACAAAAAGAAAGCAAAAGGGGCTGCATTTTATAAAAAGAAATTGAAGGAGGTATAGAAAGCTTAACGTAGTGGAGGAAGAGACTAAGCAAAAGATTTTTGAACTAGAGGAAAAAATGTCTAGCACTATGAAGTTAGTTAAAGAGACTACTTACTACGTCTATGCATAGATGAAGAAGCTTTTCTTTTAATTGCATGGGTGACATGGTTGCGTAAGTGGGTTTGGATTTCTTGAACAATGCTGACCTTATTAAGAAATGCCAAGACTACTACCAGGATAAATGGGTTAAAGATCGACAGGTAGGGTTTTTCACTCCATTAGATTCTACGCTAGATCCTTCAAATGAGTCTACCCAGGCATAGGATGTCGCATCTACACTTCATGCTAGTTTTGAACCTAACCCTAACATTGCTACAGTTGAATCGACTCTTAATGAAGTAAACACTTGACTTTTTTCTTATTTCTCTTTAAGGTTCTTTTAAAGTTTTGTATTAATCTCGAATGATCTTGGTATGTTTCTTTGTTACTATTTTTGGATAGAAACTTTTACAAAGCATGTAGCTTCATCACGCTTCTGCATAAAATTGTTTTTGGCCTTTTATTATTACATTCTACCTATTTTTTTCTTTCTATCAACTATGTTTTGTGAAACTTATAAAGATGCTTTTAGAATTTATATTATTATTCTCTTCTTATTTAGGAAAGGAATGTAACCCTTAACAAATGCTACCCTTTTCCATCGCATAAGGAAAATATATTTATTAAATACTTGAAGAATACCGTTATTATCCTAAAGGCTCATACCACTCGTAGTTGCTCAAGGATAGACTTAACCATGGGTAGCTTTTGTAGAATGTATAATATATTTTATACAATATTGTGTAATTCAATAAAATTATCTTTGTTTAACCATGTGATTCCATTACTTTCCCTTAATTTGATTATTTAATTTCTTATGTTATATGCAGCTGTGTGTTCTTTCCACTACTACAAAACAGGTCATTTGCATCGCCTCATTTGAATCGGTTGAAGTAAAAACTGATGCAAATAGAACTATTTGCATCAGTTCTGTCTTAATAATCGATGCAATTGGTACGTGGAAAGCAATAGGTAGTAAAAAATCAAATTTGCATCAGTTGTCACCAACAACCGATGCAAATACGTCGATACAAATAGTTTTAGTCGCATCGGTTTTAAAGTCAACCGATGCAACTACGTTAATTTGCATCCCTTACCAACATATGTTTTAACAGTAGGCAAATACAAAAACCAAAACGGGTACGCGAAAACAACCCGCAACCCATGCTCAAACCCTACGCCACAAAATGAATGTAACTGAGAATGATATCAGTTTAATAAAACCCAATTCTCCAAACACGCTACTTTCATAATCCATGGCGGCACTCAAAAATAGATTAACTCACAATTTCTCAACCCAATTTTCTCAGAAAACAAAATTCAATTGCAACCCAAATCGAATTTTGGGAGTTCTCGCCGTGTTCGATTCGAGAAGATTGTTGAGGAAGGATTGGTTGGAGGATTTCGTCAGTTTGAGTTCGAGTTCGATGGCGACTTTGCAGTTTCGATTGGGTTTGTGTTCAAAGTCGTGGTGGAGATTGGGGTCGCGAATTGGAGTTGTTCGCGGAGGTAGTTTGGGTTGAGGATGAAAAGCAAATGGCAGTTGTAACGGTTCGATTGGAAGAGCAAGTGTATGCAATTATAGATGGGGCAATTTTTGTATAGGGGATGGATTGATTGATGTTGAGGAAGTGGCGCTTTGATGGATTGAAACGTTGATGGTTTTGCGAGCAGTTTGGTAGCAGCAGTACGTAGTGGAGTTGCTCTTGTTGAATGTTTGTACTCGAGTGATGGGGTTGATAAGGATGACAATATGGTCTGCGGTAATGGAATGTGAAGTGGTGATAGAAGTTCCAAGCAGAAGCAATGCAGGTGGAGATTGATGATGAGAGATAGGACAGAGGCAAGCGGTATGGAGGTTTGTAGGAGGTGATTGCAATTGTTTTGTTAAGGCAGTGGAAGATGGTTGAAAGTTAATATTGTGGCAGTATGTGTTGTTTTGATGGTACAGTGAAGAAGAGTTGTATGGGGTTTTGTGCAGGGTTTTGTGTGCACTGGAAATTGGTTTGTGGCGAGAAGTGTGAAGGTTGGAGTCTGAAGAGGTGAGAAGTGTGAAGGGGTTTAACAGGTGGGTGGAGATGGCCGATTGATGGGTGGAATGAATGCAGGAGGTTGCGAGGCAGAGGTAGAGTGTTATTTGCTTTGGTATGTGGTCGGGAGTCAGGTTGCAGAAGTATGAAGCTCGTTGAGTTGAGATGTGAAGTTTGTGGTCGTTGTAGAAGTAATGGGCAGTGGATGGTAGGTAAGTAAATGATGTTTCTGGGCGGTGAGATGGTTATGTGAATTGTGGTGAGATGGTTATGTTTTAATTCACCGCAGTAAAAATTCGGCGAACTTCTACTCCACCCCTTCTTCTCCACTCACTACAATTCTCATTTCAGTAACTCCATTCCATGTCACGTATATAGCCACTGATGGTATTCGCCACCGAACTTAAAGGCGACTGTCAAATTTAGGAAAATCCATTTTGGTAGTTTAGTACTCTTTTCCTACATTTCAGTATTCTATAGATTCATCAGTTAGTTCGTACTTTGTTTTTGATACCGTGATCTGATGTACTGTCCCTTTCTTTTGCTTTATGTTGTACAAGTGAGAAAACCTTAATGTCGGGTAGCTTTGTTTACTAAACTTTATATCTGTCGTTGAAATTCCACTTGAAAGTGATTTAATTTCTTCACTATTTTCTTCAATTACAGATCAAACATGAAACAGTTCTGAGGTTCTGTCATGAAATTTTTAGAAGAGGAGATACTGCTTTCTATTTAGGATTCGGAGGTGAATCCTTTATCGGGTCCGGAGTCTAACTCCAACTCGATTTGTTCGGATCACGACTACTTGCTTAAGGCTTCAGATGACGACCTCGGCATCCCTACTACGGATCGAGATGTGTCGTCAGGTAATCTTGTTGTCACTGCCATCGGCATCCCTCCTGCGGATGGAGATGCACTTGTTCTCATTAATCACTTCAAGGTGTCCCATTTTTCATTCTTTTGCACTATATTTCATAGTTTGTTGTTTGCTCTTTATATCCTAGTTGTGAATTAAAGTGAAAATCATGCATTTTGATATGAACATCAGGTGAAATGAATACCAAATTGTAGTTTTTTGTGGAATACTAAATAAGATCTTTGATTTTTTGCTCACTTAAGAAGTCGGGCGTGATTTACTGCCGAAATGTGCTTTCTATGAGCAACAAGATAATACTTGTTTTCTTTACTTCCAATGTTTAACGTAATTATTTATTAGTGGTTATATCACGTAGCAGTGTCCATAAGATTGATGATAGAATGCCTGTTAATGAGTTGCAAGCATAATAGTTGTTGCTTTCTCTTATCTAATCACAAATTTGTTTGATACTAGCTTTGTTTTATTCCACTATTTGAGGTTGCATTGACTTCCTTAAGCTTAGAGAGAAAACTAAACATAGGATCATCATCAGTTTTAGTATTAATGCGTCTGATAGAGTAGGCCATACATTATTTATACATAATGGATCTATAAGTAACCTTGAGTGAATCTAAAAGTGAATTGCTCGACATGAGGGGATGATCACTAGTAGAATGATGTAGTAAATTTATCCATGCCCGATCGAATTTTGAAAGAAGTTTAAAACTGTGTATACTGAAATTAATACCACCTTGTCGTGTGAAATTAGTCCATGTTTCATTCAAATCTTTTAGTCCACTATCACGAATATATATTTGAAAGCTACAGTCAGCTACTAAGTGATTACACTCTGATATCCCATCTTCGTTATATAATATACAACTGAAATCCCCACACTCTCTAATATGTTGTCTTCGTTATTAATACCACCAAAGTGATTGCCAAACATTGAGTATCGGTTGATTTAATACTTATTCAGAATGGGATTTAAATATTTACTTATTAACGGAAAGATTTCCTTCCTCACCTTGTGATGCAGCAAAACCTAAGGCTCTTGTTAATATTTGAGTCCAATGTACTCCCTACCAAATGACAGCTGTGATCGATTTTGAGAAGATTTAGTTACTGACTCTTAAATCTCATGTAAAATCTTTGTCTACTTGAGTTCATCAAGTTATGTGTGAGCTATTCGCTTGCCTGCTAAGGTCAGATACCATAAAGAAAACAATGCATATGCTTATTTATATCCAAATAATTAAACACATTCAGAAGTTAGTTGCTGGGGCAAGCTTTATAATATACAAAGTTTGTAATGTATTTTTATGTTTAAATTCTCCAGAGTATCGAGACAGATTTCAAATTGCTTATCATTATAGAAGAAGAAACAATGGTTGCGGCTGCTGCTGACGCAATTGTGCACACCTATAAAAGCTGCACTAGATGTAGCGAAGCATGCAGCACAAATCTTTGTTGTTATCAGCTCTTTTTTGAGCTTAGTAGCCAAGAGTCTGATTATTCGTTGCTCTATGTGTTTCACCTTTTGTGAGTGTTGTGTGGTTTAAAAAAAACTTTAGTGTTAAATACTCTGTTCATAATATAGGTCGTAAGTGGTGATCAAGGCTTTAATATGTATTCCAAGTGTTCATTTTCATATCGTTATTTCTATCTAGAGAAGAAAGCTACTGCATCCTCACAAAGTAATTAAACATGTTTATAAAAGAAAGTGAAGATTGCTATTTACCTTTATGTTAACCAGTAGTCATTCTAATGTGTAAACATCGTATATGCAGAAAACTAGCTCATCAAAGAATTTTCAAGCTTCCGCAGATGATGGTAAGTGCTATCTTGCTTTGCTATTCAAGTTATCTGTTTTGCATTGTTGGTATATAAAAGCGGATAAATCGGATTTGATAATGCAGTGGCTGACAAGAGCAAGAATAAAACAGTAGAAGGCAATATTGCTTGCGACGTATCTCACGTGAACAAGTATTCAGGCATAGCAGAGAAGTCAATGGACAGATTTGTAGCGCTGATAGAATCTTTCAGGTACAGTGGTTCTCGTGCAAGTGGCCTTTGCCCCCCTCTTAAAGATGTAATCAACACACACCCTCTCGGGTATCTTGCAGTTAATGTCCTTTTTTTAAAAATATATTTTCAAATACTTTTTGCATAATGATATTTCTTACTGCTTTATCATTGAAGGTCGACTACTGTCAAACCAAGCAATGTCAGCAGATACACAAATAGGTCCAAGAACAAGTAATGCGAACAATTTTGGTTGAGTTTTGGTTTTAGAATTCAATTTTTGTATGTAGAGTAAGCATGCGATTCATTTACCATTGCATTACATGTGTCACATGTTGTATTGTTTCTATTGCAGCTTTGTGAGGATGCAGTTGATTGTGCGTCTCCTTACCATTATTATATTTTATTTCTATCTACTTAACAATGGTATGTTGTAAAAATTCAATCTTTGCATGATAGGCTTATGACATTACCCTGTTCATTAGCTTGTATTATTTCAAGTTATATGCTTCTCTAACAAAGATCAAGCAAATCGAGTGGAACAACTGGTCCTTAATTTTGATCATATTTTTTACTGATAATACGAAAGCCTTTTCCTTTGATTTCTTGAGTTTAATTCTGAAATTTGCAGAGGAATTTCTACTGCTCATGCGATTTTCATCACAACAGTGTCACTCTACTTGATCTTCTTCTCCAATCTGTACTCCGAAAGCCATGACAGCAATATCACATTAAGAAGTTCAAATTTATCGAATTTTTCATTGGGGGTATGATAAAACTCTTTAGTTGTAGTAATGTCTAAGCTCTCATTTCGAGCTTCTGATAAAATAATCCAAAGCTAGCCAACGAGGAGATCATTCGTTAAAATATCAGAAAGGTACCTTTCTCTTTATTAGTTTAACATCCAGATGGACCTTCTGTTTGTTAATTACTTAAGACATTAATTGAGGCTAGTTGTCCTTTTATACAAACTCACATAGCATCTTATGTTATGGAACAACTTGCCCTATGAAACTTTAACTGCAGTATCTTTAATTTTACTTCAGGGCAGGGAAGTATGGTATAGTATGAAATTGTACTGGTGGGTAAGTTGTATATGGCAAGTAAGTGGCTGTCGAAGTGGTGATTGGGAAGGTTGAAGATGAACAGTTTGTGTGCAATGTCCGGGGTGCAGGCAAGTGATAATGAAGATGGTGAATGGTTGGAACAGTGGAAATATTGAGTTAGAAGTAGTAAGGGGTTAGAGTTGTTTGGTTTACATTGATGAGTGTTTGATGTCAGGGTCAGGGCAGAGAAGAGTTGCTGATGAGTGAAGGAAGAAATTTGCAGGTCGAAGGCAGATGACAGGGATGTTTTAGGGGATAGAAGTTGTTAGTAAGGATGAGAAGTCAGGGAAAGTTGTAGAAATGTTGAGGAGTGGTAAAACAGCTGCAGTGATGGTTTGTGATGATGAAATGGGGTGTTGAATTGTAATGTTACAGCAACTTGTAGAGGATGAGAGGGTTGATGTAGTGAATGGTTGAGGCAAGTAGTTCTGGTTGATTGAGTGTGGGCTTGGCAGCAGTTGTATTGTATGGTGGTGGCGGCTATGGCAGTGTATGTACTGTTGCTAGGTGATGGAATGAAATGTATGGAGTTTTGTGTGATGATGTTTCAGCTGCTGTGTTTCTCTAATGGCCGGTCAGTGGTTCTAGCAGAGGTCGGTGGTTTTAGCAGGTCACCATGTGGTTGGAGTAGTTGATGGAGAAGACCGTGGGTAGGAGAATGTGATTTTGTGGTGAACTTGCACTGTGATGTGAAGAAGCAGTACAATGAAGTGTAGGGTTTGTTTGGGAAGTATTGGGAATGAGGTACAGGATGGGTGTTGTAATTTGATGTGCAGTGGGATGGATGTGCAGTGGTTGATTATGGCCAGTGAAAAAAAAAGAGAGCAATATGCAACAATGAAATGAAGACAATAAAAAAAACAGAGAGCAATATGCAACAATGAAATGGAAATGAATGTATGAACCATTATTTTGTATAGATTATTAACACTTTAATTGATATATGTTTATTTTGGTATTATGTTATTCAGTTTGTATTTGCCATTAAATTTAATTTTGAATGATTGTAATATTGCATGTAATAATTGTTTGTTATAATCAATAATATATATATATATATATAATGTACATTGTAATAATGGTTTCTGAGAATGACTTTTTTGCATCAGGTATAAATAGCTAATGCAATAGAGGGATTAGTTTGCATTGGTTGTTATAGAAAACCGATGCAACAAGTTACTTTGTTGCATCGGTTTTCATTACAACCGATGCAACATGGGGGTTGTCTTCAAGCAACCAACCATGATATTTTGCATCAGTTGTTAGTAACAACCGATGCAAAAAGGACATTTTTGCATCGGTTTCAGAACTGATGCAAAAGTGTTAAGCCTGTTGCATCGGTTGTTGAACTGATGCAAAAGGGGGTAAACAACCGATGCAAATGGCCTGTTTTGTAGTAGTGTCCGTTTAATGGCCCAACTCTAGTTTAGTTTCTGTGATGCATGTAAACATTGGTAATGAGTTAAAGATTACAGACAATTCCTATCAAACTTGATCTTGAAAGAAACAGGATGCAAGTTGATATAAAAAATTTAATCCATGAGCTTCAAGAGGTGAAATATGCTTTACTTCATTAATATAATTGCATGCTAAGTAGCAAAAATGATTTGGCCATTGCAAAAGAAAGGATATAAGGACATGAGAATGAATTGAAATCCTAGTAGAAAATAGTGGTTGATTTAGATAAACTACGGAAGGAGGCGGAGATGATGTATGTCGCTTCTTATGAAGTTGAGATCATGATACTGGAGAATACCATTGATGAATTGTCCCAGCAAAGTTCCAAGCAACTAGTTAAGGAAGAGAATCCTCCCTTCATTTCTGCCACTCCTATGGTTTCTTCATCTAGTGTAGTTCTTGATGCTCCTCTTTGTTTGAATAATGAAGCGGCTTTAGAGTGGAAAAGGGAGGCCGCGGCCTATAATCAAACCAAAGTCAACGAGTTAAAGACTATCTTTGAAAAGAAGCTAAAAATTTTTAAAAGAGAAAATAAGGTGGAAGGGCGCTCAATAGCCTATAAATTATTTGGTGCATTGTCAAAGAAGACCACAAAGACCAAAGCAGAAGTATTGAATGATCTAGATTGTGTATGACACGTCACTATTGAACATATAAATGAGCTTAAAGACCAACTGTTTGGTTCAGTTCCACCCACACAACCCTTGGCTTTGGATGATCCACATCCACGTTCATCTTTATCCATTGCTCATGGTTCCAAGCAGTTCACTTTAGCTGAAGTATTTCATCAAGAGAAGGTTAAATGTTTTATGAATAACATAGCTATTGTGTGTGATTGATGCCATTAATCATTTCTTTCCAAATCATTACTTAAGTTTTTCTTATAATAACATGATTGCGTATTAAAAAGGCAGGACACAGAGGGAATCTTTGGGCTAGTGCCAATTAGAACCCAGGGCTTCAATTTTTTAATGCCCTAAGCATTCCTTCGTTGTATTGACTGAGATACCACCACCCTCTACCACCCAAGTTCTCCATTGAGGAGGGAGGCTCCTATCGGCGGAGGACTCAGGGTCTGACTAGGTTTTACTTTAGTAATTCGTGGGTTTTAAGAAAAAGATATGTACATTGCATAATGTTGTATGTATGTCTAATATTTCATGATTTACTTGTGGCGATACGAGCTTTGTTTAGACACATAGGCTTTCTCTTTACTCATACTATGCGAACAACTTCTTCTTGATTTTCTTTCATCTTTAATTCTGAATGCGTACCAACTTCGTAATTTTTGAATTTCGCATTAGCATCTTCTACTTTTTCATGTGCTTAGCATGATCTTCCCCACTTGGGGCATAGATTATTACATTTTGACTAAAAATTCAAGTCATGTATTTACAATCTTTATTCATGCATGTGATTTTTATAGTGGTTCAGTTGGTCCAATATCCATACGTCTAGTGCAGTTTTGGCTAAAAAACAGAATTATGTAATCACAACTCATTATTGGTTTATGTATAAGTAACACAGACAAATGGATTTATATACTGGTACATGACGTCTAATATCCCTTCGTCCAGTTTATAATTTTATTGATCTTTCATATTTATAACGTTGCACGTTACACGTTGTTGCAAAAGAGATATCAAATAAAGTATGGTCGTAGGTGATTCGAATTCCATATCCTTAGAACCAGAATCCCGTTAGGCCTAGAGAGTGGGTATGCGTCGTTCTAAAGTGCTTCGGCAAACACCAAGGGACCCTCCCAATTTTGTCCAAACACCCCTTCTGTTGGGTCCTTGTGTTAGCCATTAATTTTATTAGGAAAAGATCTTCTTTGTGGAACTTTCTTTGTTTGAGTCTTGAATTGCAGCAATTTCCTTTTTTTCTACAAACTATAGGCCTAAACACCGAGTATCTATTCTTTCTTGTATAAGATCTAAGGATGTCAATTTAATGTGCAAATTCTTCTTGGTTACATATGATAAACGCCAATGTGTTTGGACATCTACTTCAATTTGGAGCATAGCTTTACGGCTATATGTTAAAGAGAATAAAGTATGTCATGTTGGCTAATGAACACCTCAAAATTTTAATAGAAATTTAGAGGGAAATTCAAAGCTAAAATTAAATTAAACAAAAATAAGGACCTAAAAGTAGAATTTTACAAATGTCCAAATTTGGCTATGAAACGTGCGCCATTAGGTTCGTAATGATTTTCATATATTAGACTTCCAAATCCGAGCTATTATGAGAATTTTTCGGGAGTTGGATTGGATCAAAACTTTAAAAAATAAATTTTAAAATTTATGAAGACCACCGGTTGACCATCATGAGTTCAAGGTCGACCTGTAGCTATCGATCAATGCATGGAGGCGGTCAACCATGGCTCGAGTAAAATCAAGTATATTGATGTTCTGAGATGTGAGATGAACTAACATGATTCATTTCTTTCGAATGAAGGATGAGATGTGCGAATTAGATTTTATAAAGCTATTCCCTAAGATAATCTAATGAACCATAATTCTCTATTAAAAACTTACAGTAACTAAACTCTACCTAATTATTCTATAAAACCGTAATTTCTAAAATTCCAAAAATCAAATTAGTTCAACCTAAGAGATTAAGGCAAGCAAATAAAAGCGGATCAATGCGATCTAACGAGGAGCTATTGATTTAGGGGCCAAAATTCGGGTCCAAGCATTAATAAGAGCTTAGGCTAGAGTTGAGTGGATACAAATTTGATAAGTTAATTAATGTAGTTAGTTTAAACTATTTTAATTGATTAGGATGTTAGAAACCCAAAAGTGAATATGTTAAACTTAAATTGGATATGCTAAAACCCTATATTTGAATCTAACACCCTAGCTTTAAACTGTTGATAAATTTTTAATTGGAGATTTATGCATGTACCCCTTTAATCTCTTGAAGTTGAAAACCCTATATCAACAAATCAAAGATTGAAATGTATAAATTGAAAACTAAGAGTTGGACTGAAATTAAGGTTCACTAATTACTGTACGACTTGATGGTTAACATGTAAGCAATTGACAATTAAGAAACGCAGTAACTCAAAATTTATAATGCGAACGATTGATCCTAGAACCCTAGCAGTTGACTAGTTGCGGTCGACCATAGGGTACGACCGTCAACCGTTTAGGACAAAAATTGACACATTGAATCACGGCTTCAGGCCCAAATTTAAAAATAAAAGTATATCAAACATGAATTATTATGGGCCTATTTAAGGGAAATTGGATGCATGTTAGGACTTGTAGACAAGTTAGTTCCCCAAGAGCATAGCTAGATCATGGCGATGTTGACTAAATGTTGTTCATCAAATTTAGGGTGGTAACCAGTTTGAGATGATGTATCTTTGTAATTAGAACTCGTAGAAGGTTCCAGTAGTGGGTGTGCAGCTGGAGCAGATGTCTGATGGAGTGGACCCGGCACAGCTGGATGTCCTAGTATTCATATATTCCTAAAGCATGTGATACAATTAGAGACGAGGACCCAGAGCATGTAATAAGAGGCTAACACTATGATCACGAGGTAGAAGTGAATGTAGACAATGAGACATTTCAATAACTCAGCATTTTGGGTTCTCTCTAGGCTAGTGATAAGGAACATTTCAAGTAGCATAGTCACGGTGATAGTAGTGGGAGCTTAGCCCACAGTAGCTTAATGGTGGTGATAGTAGTGGAAATTTAGGCCACAATAGCCTATTAGTGGTGTTTTCATGATTAATAGCCAAAGGGGCGGTGTTTCCATGTTTAATAGCATTATGGCAGTGTTTACATGTTTTAGTAGCCAAGCAGCATTGTTTATATTGAGTAGCTCTGGTAGCATGATCGATCGTTAGACATGAGACTCGATTCTTAGTTCAATCCATTGTATTAGCCTGCATAAATTGTAGTGTAGGAATGTATTAGACAAGAATCTTTAGGTAACTAGGAATTTATGGACATTTGTATCACACCCTATATCATATAGGTTAGTATTGAAGTAACTACATATGATAATCACATACTAATCTTATACTCATTCACCCAAAAAATTGCTGACCCACTCCTTTTTATTTTTCCTTACCACATGATGACATGTTAGTAGTTGATCGGGCATTGTACGTGGAGAAAGGACCTACACGTTGGAGTTTTCATATTCTTTTCTGCTATCATGTAGTTATTTACTATATTAAAAGTATGTAAGGCATATGTTATAGCTTGAAGCCATGTATATGGAAAATAAAGTATTCTAGAGACTATTTCTGAAATATCTATTTTCAATACTTATATTTCAATTCCTTCCGCTGTGAGATCTAAAAGTATAGAATGTCTTTAAACTAACCCATATAATTATGCTCTATAATGTTTTAAAAACCCAACAGCTCGCATTTCTTGGCACGATACGAGTCCGGAAGTCACACTAGGCTTTGGATCGATGTGTCGGAAAATGTGGGTAATTACATTGTTGGTGACCTTCTTGATGTTCTGCATGCGACTAGGGGTAACTCTTCTGCCCATTTTCCTTAGCCTTTGTGAGCCTCTTTTTATGCAGCTTTTTTATCATTTTATTTGCTGCTTCGACCTGTTTGTTGGTTAAAAGATGAGCTACTAAAGAAAAAACTCTTGATTATGTCATTTTCACAAAGGTTTGAAAATTCTTTGATTTCAACATGTGCACCACTGTTAGAAATTATTTTGCATGGGATTCTAGATCTAGTGATGATAATTCTAACAACAAAGGCAACTATTTTCTTTGAAATTGTAATTGCGAGCGCTTCAACCTCTACTCATTTATTAAAATAGTCTACTATTATAATTGCTTACCTTGATTCTCACTTGGACGTTGTAAGTATGCCCATTAGATCAATTCCATGAATGTCAATGGCCATTATGTGGTCATGGAAGTGAGCTCATGTGATAGTAATCTTGGCATACTTATGAATCCTCGACACCTATCGATCTACAAATGAACTCCCACGCATCACTTAGCGCAATTGGACAAAAGTAACCTTATCTTAGTATTTTCTTTGCCTACTTCGTTCCTCCTAAGTGATCCCCACAGTACCCCTCATGGACTTTTTTCGTGACTCTAGTTCCTTCCTCTTTGGTGATGCACCTTATGTAGGGGTCAAGTACCCTCTCTAGTTAAGTATCCCATCAAAAAAAATAAATTTAGGAGCCTGGTAACAAGTCTTTCCGCCTGCATTTTTTTACTAGTATTGTTCCTTCCAACAATAAACGCTTGATGGGAGTCATATAAGAATCCATGTCTTCATGCTGCTTTGGTGGCAGGGCTTGGTTATCTTAAATCTTATATGTCATGTCTTGGTTTGTCGTCTTTTGACCCCCTTACTTACTAAGCTTGTGTTAGCACTAAGACTTGATTTATTATAGAAATGCTAATTTCAGCTAAATGCCCCATTGCAATTGCCATTATTGCAATTGTTGTACTTTCTAACTTGGCTAAAGGGTCCACCTAGGAATTTTACTCCTTGAAAATCATCTTAATATCAAGCTGTTCAAACTGGTCCAGTAGGTCTTTTGACAGTTCTACAAACATGGACCGGGTTGGTTCTTTGGTTTGATAATTTCCCTGCACTTAGTTTATGAATTTTTTTGAATTGTCTATGCAATTTTGAGCCCAACAATGAGTACTTTATGTTCTACGACATTGTTCATTGCCTTGAATTCAAGTCAAACTACATGTACAATTTTTGTTGATTTGGAGTGACAAGTACTTATCCAATGTCTGTCCCTATTCATTTTATGCACTTTGACATAGAGCTACCATAATTGTGAGTGGTCTTCTGTTTCTTTATTTTTCCTACATTGTTGGTGTTGCACATTCTATAATGAAATCGATTAGAGCTTGATATTTAATTGCATTACATGGGCAATAGGGGATGTCATACTAACTTTTTTTAATGTCCCATTTTTAGAGATGGTCCGATGTTTCTTATTATTGTAGTATATGTTTCAATGGTTTGTCCATCGGTACTTTGATGGAATGTGCTTGGAAATGTGGCTGTAGCTTTTTGGATGTGACCAGTCAGTCATAGGTTAACTTTTCTACCAAGGAGTAGTTTAGTTAGACTCCATACAAAAGCTTGCTAGTGAAATATATTAGTCTTCGTACACCTGCTTCCTCTCGCATTACTGTTGTGCTCATAGCTTGATCAATTATAAATAAGAAAATAAATAGATCCTTACCTAGGAATGGATTTAAGTGTATATGTGGATTGTCTAAGTGATCTTTTAGCACTTCAAATGTTGCTTTGCATTCTTCCATCCATTTAAAGATTCTTCCTTTCTTAATTTGGTCAAAGAACGAAACGCATTTATTGATAGGCTTACATATAAATCTACTCAAGGATGCAACTTCCTCGTTCAAACTCATGACATCTTTAGGCATTTCTAGGAATTTCAATTTCTTGATGGCTTTGACGCTCTCAGGATTGGCATCTATTCCCCTTGAACTCACAATGTATCCTAGATATTTCCCTGCCTGAATTGCGAAGTTACACTTTAATAGGCTCAATTCCATTCCATAAACCTTAGGGTTGCAAAAGTCTCTTATACGTTTTTCACATGATTTGAAGCTACTTTGGACTTTACTAGCATGTCAACAACATAAACCTCGATGTTCTTCCCAATCCGATCTATGAACATCACATTAACTAGCCTTTGATATGTTGCCTCTACATTCTTTAATCCAAATGGCATCACTTTGTAGCAGTACAAGGTTATGAAACTCATGTCCTCTTGATGTAGCTCGAACATCGCTATCTGATTGTAACATGAATATGCGTAAATGAATGTTAATAGTTCATGTTCACTAGTTGCATCATCTAATTGATCAATTCTAGTCAAGGAGAATTTTCCTTAAGGCAAGCTTTGCTGAGATTAGTAAATTTTATGCAGGCTTTGTCTTCTTTACCAGAACTAGATGTGCTACCCACTTTGGATAATATACCTTTTGAATGAAATTCACTCATGTTGAATCTTGTATGGTTCACCCCTAAGAAACTTGGGAGTAAGAAACAACAGTTGACTAATTTATGTGAACATAAGTTTCGTGAACTGAAAATTGAATCAATTTTATGTAAGTATTGGTATGTTCCAAATACTCTAATGTAGAAACTAGATGAAATGAAATTTGAAAAGCTTATAACATTCATGATTCGTTAAAGTATCTAACAAAATTCCTACATATTTAAAAAAAACTGTGTTTCTTATCAATGTCAAAAAAAAAGGATTATTAGTGATAACAATCTCCTCGATTCTCAATAAGCTACAATAAAAGTAGCATAAAAATTAATGCACAAATTTATAACTAAGCTCAGGGAAATTCCAAATGTTGAGAATGGCATAAAACTGTTTTGTGAGAACAATATTGTAATATAGATTGTAAGAGAAACTATAGCTCATATGATATCTAGACAAATACTCCAAAAGTTCTGTATGGTAAAGGTAGTTTGTCAACTAGAAGAGATGTTGGCTGACAAAGTAGATAGTTATACAATATTGCAAATCTGTTCACTAAAGGACTAGCATGATCAGATTTGAAATAATCGCATTAATGTTATTGAGATTCAATAACTGAATCCAAGTGCAAGATGGGAGATTAAATAAGTTAATGTATGTCCTAGGGGAAATCAAGCAATTTGTTACATGTATCTAATTCTGTAGTCAATCTTGCTTATAGTAGAAATGTTATTTTCCTTTACGTTCTCTGGTCTATTATGATATAATTAATTTAGTAATTAATTTAAAGTACATAATAATAAAATCCTTAAATAAAATGTTATATGCTTATAGTTGTAAATAGTTGTAATTGTGAGTAATTAATCACAAAATAAAACGATACTTTGGCCTAAATATTCCTAGCCAAGATGTCTCAAGGGGGATACTAATTCATTTGTTGAGACCAGAGTGCATAACGCTCTCCAAATTTTGGGCAGTGTAATAGTCATGGCCGCGGGAGACAACAAGCGGTTACGTACTTGTAGTTATTGGATAACTATGGAATGATTCATCTAAGAGTATCCCATTGTTTGATAACTAGGTCAAACGGGAATCATAGTGCAACAATGTTACACAATTCCTTTGACTTAAGAATAATCTATACATTCCAATGTGATATGGTGATAGCGAAGAGAAAAGGTATAAATTATTTTCGTGATTGATACCGCTTAAGATAATATAAAATACGTTTTTTATTGAAAAGGTCTGTAAGCGATAAACTAGGCCAAAATGTCACATCACTTGCTAAGATTTGTATGAACGTTAATATTTGAGTTGTTAAATATTAATTGCTGACCAAATTCACATCTTTGATTCACGCAATCACATATGTAAATTCTTCGAAAAACCACCAAATTTAATTACTTTATAAACCAGTATATATAAATTAATGTTTAAGAAATATTAATTATTAATTTGTTTATTATTGGGTGTTATTAGTAATTATTTGGATGTGCCAAACAAAGTTATATATATGCATATTGATATACAATATTAATATATATTTAAACAAGATTTGAATAAATTTATTCACTTAAACATGCCTTGGGATTTTTTGGTCCATAAGGGATAATACTATGGACTTCTTTAAGGATAAATAAATAATTCAAATATTGAATTAGATTTGATTGTGGAACTAAATTGGAAGGTTTTAAAAGAGAGAATGAGAGAAGGTTGCATTCTCTCCATAAAAAGAAATCTTCCCCACTAATTCATTCAGTCTTTCCTCTTTCTTTATCCTCATTCATTTAACCTTCCAAGGCTAAACTTTTCACCCCAAACAATATCAGACAAAATAAAAAAATAGTTCATTTTAGCGATGTTAGGTGGTGAATCAAAAATCTAGGAGGCGATTTGCTGATCAAGTTATTATAAAGGGAAAGACTCTCTCATGTTTAATTATATTTTATTTTATGTATTATTTGCCACTCGCTGGATTTGATTTGAAACTATTTGTGCATTGTCATTTGAACATTGAATTAATTTTATGTTTGATTTCAAATTTGTGTGTTGTTGGTATTTATCAGATTTAAACTACTTCTAAATGTGAAATTGAATTTGCTATAATAAAATTAGCATATGATCTCACAATTGATTTATTTATAATTATGGTTTTGTTAGTCAAAGAATTGAATTGTATATACATTTATGTTTAAGTTATTCAGTTGGTAAAACATTGTTAAGTTGTATCTTTTGATTAAGTCAATTTTATTTTGAACCTAACACATTTATTGTTTTATTATTTAATAAAATATATGTATTTGAAATTTAAATTTCAAATTACAATACATACATATATACACACATAGATATATATACATAATATTTTACTTAATTAATCATACTATTGGAGCAATATATTAATTATGATAATGCGCTATGGAGTATGTGTTAATGTATTTTTTCATATCTAAAATATTATAACTAAGATAATTTTGATTACCAATTAACATATAATCATTTATCATATAAAGATTGGATGTGGTATTAACTGGGTCATTATGAAAGAGAAGGTGGAATCAGTTAAATATATCACCTTTCTTCTTTCCTCTTTAGACTCAGTTTTGTTTTGATTTAGATCCAATACATATATTTGATTCCTATCTTCTCTTAAACACCAAGAATTCACCTAGATATGTGGTTTTAATGTATGTATTTGTTTCACACACACAGATATATATATATATATATATATATATATATATATATATATATATATATATAAGTGGCACTATAGATATCATATTTATGTGTGTGTATATGTGTCAAAACAATATATATATACACACACATATACATATACATATATATGTGTGGTACTATAATATCTGCATACATACAACATACACAGATTATAGTATATTTAACTATATATATATAAATATTCTTAGGCATTTATATTCTCAACATTCACATGAAATTTTCATATGCATATGTAAGTATAATGTATATATGTACAACAGATCAAACCTTAATATCCACATGTGTGCACCTTTGAGTGTGCATAGTTATATACATATTTATATTTGATTATGTTATCTTGTTATTTCATTGAATGTATGCATGATATATTTACATAAATATTTAATTAAATTAAGAATATTATTAACTAATAAATGTAAAACAATTTCAAATAAACTATGCTTTTATTTAATAGTTAGTTGGATCTGATGTTGGTTAATGTTAATATCTCAAATATTGATATTGATGACAAAAATCATATAAATATTAATATTAATATTTTACTATGTTCTATTGTATATATTGCAGAATATTACATAGGTACAACATGATTAAGCTTGAGGAATAATCAATATAAGGACTAAAGTTAAAGATCCAAACATAATCAAGACTCATGAGTTTGAAGACAAAGATTTGAAGAGCTCGGACTTTAGTATGCAGTTATGATTTATTAGAATAAATTGTTAAAGTCCCTGATAGCAGATTCTGATATTTATCATAAATTTCTAATCTTTCATATATTGTCAAAATAAATTATTTAAAATTAAAAATATATTATTACAAATATTTATAAAAAATTATGATTAAAGTATTTGAAAACTTTTTTTTCGATTGTTTTACGAAAATATAGAAGTTTGAAAACAATTTAGAAGAAAATCATTTTCAAATATTACAAGGGTATGTCGACATACCCTCCTAGATAGTGACCATTAAGAAGTTTTTTTTTAAATTTGAAAAATAATGTCTTTTGGACACACCTTTTTATAAATAGATATACAAATTCATTAACTATATGAAAGGGTGTGTAAACAAATTTTCTAACTAATTTTTCTTATTTTCTTCTAACTCCATGAACACTTGAAATATTTTTTGAAAACTACTTAGTGCATTCTTTAAAACTATATAGAATCAATCCATACACTACTAGATTAATTCTTTATAATTTATTTACGATTTGGAAGCATTCTTTCTATAAACTCAAAGACCAAACCGCGACAGAAGGGCTATATGATACCTTGTATCCAATGTACAACTATTTGTATATGGAAATCAACAACCCTACTCATATTGCTTCGGATGTGCTTATTGTCTGTTCAAATCAAGTTAATGTTTTTCGTGGCTCATCTAAATCCAGTGACTGAACTTATTTCTTGGTAAATTAATATAATTTACCCTGGACTTCCAACTAAGGAGGATATACCTCCTAGCCTTGAAATAGAGAGTGTAATTTGGTTTTATTGCCACCTAGTTAAAGTAAGTGATTGAAAAGAAATATGTATAGAATTGTATGGGACTTGATGTAGGATTAGTTAATCTGAACTAGTATAATGTTCTTGGTGTAATCTCTCTTACTTTACTTTTTTATTGTTTTTCTATTTATTAGTTAGTGCTTCAATTACTGGTTGGTTAGTGTAGATCTATGTTGATAGTCTGTGATTCGATTTAAATCTTGAAACAAAGTTAATAATATACATAAATGTTGTAAAATAATATTCGATCCCCCTTTAGTGTTAAAGTAGCCTTAAGATCCATTACACCGTAGTCCACATTTGGTATCACAGCATTAGGTTTTAAAAAATTCGTAGTTTCATTTTTGAAAAGTATAAATCGCTAGTAACACTGGTAGTTCACTTTTTAACACTTTTGTAGAAGGTCAATCAACTGCTCTACCCCCACTATTTAATGGTAATAATTACAGTTATTGGTTATGTATGGAGAAGATTTATTTACAGTCTAATTGTTAAGATATTTGGAATATTACATAGAGTGAGTACACTAAACCCCAAACTGAATTTTCACAATAGACTATTGACCAAAGACACGTGCACTAAATAATTCTAAGGCCATGAATGTTTTATTTTATTCCTTATATAAAAATGAATTTTATAGAGTCTCTATTTGTAAGTCTGCATATGAAATCTAGAGGACACAGCAAGTTACACATGAGGGTACTATTAAAACTAAAACAGACAAAAGTTTCCTTGCTAACTAATCAGTTTTAATTATTTAAAATGAAATAAAATGTGTCTATTTTCGATATGTATTCTGGATTTCAAGGTATAGTTCGTTCTTTTCTTCCACTAGGTAAAACTTTCTCTGAAGAGGACCAAGTTAGAAAAATCATTAATTCACCCTTTGGAGTGGGATTAAGAGAAATTAGTAATAGAAGAGGCAAATGACATTAGTACTTTAAAAATTGAAGAATTAATAGATAATGCCCTATGAAACATAGTTGCAGGGTAGAAGAGAAAATAAAGCAAAAGAAAAGAAATCAATTACCCTCAGTGCAATAACTGGTGATTAAGACTCAAACGATGACAATAATGAGGAAATTCCTCTTATGACTTGGAATTTAAAAAAGTTTCTATAGTACAGAAAGATGAATAATTTCTGTAGACCCAAAAGCAATAATGTTGGAAATGGAACTATGATTAAGTGTTACAACTGTGATGAACATGATCATCAGTAGGGAGACTATCCATATAAGAAGAAAACTTTAGATGATTCTAATATAACTTTAGGTGAAAATGAATCAGACATAGAGAACGCTAATATATGTTTCACAACAATAGAAGATTAGCCGAATCCAAAAAAGGAAAACAACAACAGCGGTACTTTTTACATTTAATTTTTATTTCATTTACATGGAATTATTGAATTAGGAGCAAATATAGATTAGCAATAATAACGAATGTATATAAGTGTATATATATATAGATATAGGAATTTATTGCCTTAGTTTAATTTTGGATTTTTTTTGGCATATATGTAAATATAGTCTACATATGTATGTCGACATACCAGTCAGAAAATTGGAGAATCTTTTCAAATTCAAAATTTTGAATTTTCTTCTCTTTTGCATTAATTTCATAGACTAAAAAGGCATCTTTTGAAAACTCACTCCTATCCCTTTATTCAGTTGCACTTTATTTCAAAATTCAAAATCATTCTTCACTCTTTTACCTTTAAAACTACTCAAAAATGTCTTTCCCTTGTCAGGCATCCTCATCTAAATCCATTAGGCTCACCAAGAAAACCAAAAGTCATCTTGTTAATGATAAAGAAGCCATAGAAATTTACACTAAGTATGCTACTTCATAGAAGTGTTACGAGAAGGTTTGCAAAGTTCAATAAATTTCCTTCTTATGGTCTTCGTGGACTTGCTTTGAAAATGATATTTTTGGTTTAGTTGATTTATCTCTAAATGATTTTGATTATCACCCTAATTTAGTAAAAAAGTTTTATGGAAATTTAAATGGAAAATTTTATGAAGGTGAAGAAGGTCAAGTTTGAAGTAGTACAAAAGACACTACTGTTATTTTGGATTGCAAAATTTTAGGACAAATTCTTGGTTATAAAAGTAGTTGAATTGACCTCTCCATTTTTTATGTTTCTTATGAAAACCGAGAAGTTGGACATGATAGTTTATCAAGCAATGAAGATTTTGAATTTAAAGGCAAAAATCTTATGCCTGAAGCAAGACCTATGAGTCTCATTTTACAGCAAAGTATTACTCCGAGAACAGAAAATTACAATAAGCCGAATGAAAAAGTTTTTATAGCTCTTTTTACAATTTACGAAAAATATATCATAAATTGGGCTCAAGTCATTTTAAAATATTTTGTTTAAAAGATAATCTCTATGTGACAACCCGGAATTTTCGAGCAATATCGATTTAATAATATGCATTAAAAATTAAATTGATTTGATATATCTTTGTTAATTAAATCTGAATTGATACTTTTCTTTTAATAAATATCTAATTGGTAAATTTTATCTGTAAAATAAATTCATTTTTAACTATTTATAAATGTATATATCTGTAACTATTTAAAAGAAACAGCAACCTACTTCGAGTTTTCCTCAGGCGCGCAACAACGAATTCGAGAAACAGAACCTGGAAACACAACTCCACTTCCCCCCTAAACCTGTCAACGCCACGTGCGCGATACTCTGACCATCGGAGGCCACCAAACTCCGGCCGCGACATCGACCATCTCCCCTCTACCTCCCCTCAAAACCACGTGCCACTCGAACCCTTGTACAGGCCGCGGTGATCAAAACTCCACGCACAGTCTAATTTAGGTTTACAAATTTTAAACCACGCCGCCGCTTCCACGACCCACTGCGCCGCCACCTACCATTTTTCCTTGATCCACGGTAGCCTCCTCCACCCCCAGACAGAAGCTCGACCCTCCAGATCAACTTGATCGCCCACGGCGACTCGAAATGCCCCAAACAGTAAAACACAAACTGCTCTCAAAACAAACGACTAAAAATTATGATTTAACCCTTAAAAATCATGTTATTGTTCACTGATTCATCTTGAATACCTGAATTCCAAAATTTAAAAGGTTCAAATTTTGATTTATCTGGAGTTGTGCTTATGCATTTGGCTTTCCAGAGTTGCTACTGAGTTATTTTAGTTTGAACATATTTTTAAAATTCAGTTCAATGTCAAACAAACAGTATTTGTTTAAACTCTAGTTCCAAATTTCAAGTAGATTGGGTAGGAATGAGTTTTGAAAGCCAAGTTTGTTTTAGAATTCAAAATAGTGAATACATGTTACAGCTTGCACACACCACAACATCCTACAAGCATAGGCAAAGGATTCAACACACACACACACACAAAATATATATATATATATATATATATATATTCATTTCTATCTATTTGTTGGATTACCTGTTCGGGTTTTCCAATATAAGTATAAGGGTAGATTGGGTAGTGGTGTGTAACACGACTGCCTATGGTTAGAAGTATATCTGACGAGACTGTAGACCTAATACCGTCTCGAGTAAATTCGTGGTGTAAGGATTTCACCAAATCTTTGGAGGAAACCTGTTAAGATTTGGAGTCCATTTTTGTTGTACAAGTTTGGATGAGTAGAATTTGGATTTTGTCAGTTGAGCAGAAGCTAGAAATATTATCTTGATAACTCAAGAAGTAGTAGTGTGTGTTGAGGTGCAGTAGCGATGGATTGTTTCCGAAGAAGTTCTCAAGGATCCTTGAATAAGGAAGTGTGTCTGCATTGGTTTTGGGGCTGAGTTCAGCTGAATGTTGTGAGGCCTGAGTTTTCGAGGAGTTTTGGATTAAGAAATTTTTGGCATCAATAGCAGTGTTGCAGCTCAGATTGTTCTGCCAGCACGCGAGGAGGTCATTTGTCAGCAGTTCTTTAGAGGTGAAGTTCAGAGGCAGTTTTGTGGATCCCTTTGTTCAATGAATTGGCTAGATAAGCTTAAACTGTTCAAATTGGTAAGGAGAGAACAGTTTTCTTGGATATTAGCTTTGGTTGATCGCAAAAGTGACTTGCGATAATTAGGCATTCTCTTGGTTTATCAAAATTCTTTTTCTGGGTATCTTTGAAGTGGTCAGTGGTTTGCCTTAGCATATGAGGATTGAGTTTTCATATCGACTGGATTTCAGAAGTAGTGCCGATGGTTTAGCCTAGTAGTAGAATGGTTTCAAGAGAGAGAATTTGGTAACGCGGCTCAGGTTTTGGAGGAACTTCTGAGTTATTTTGGATCTGTTGAATCATATTTTTATAATGCATTGTCCAGTTTGTGCTTATGTGTATCATCAGCATTTTCATCTACACCAGATCGGAGTTGTGCAGCGGAAGCAGTTAGAAGTGCATCTGTTTTTCTTTTCTGGAAAAAAAAGTTGTTTTCTACTGATGATAAAGGTTGTGTTCTTGGTTTTGGTTAATTTTGAGAAGATCATTCTACTAGATTTGTTTTTGGATTCAGATTGTTTTAGGAATTATCAGCAAAGGTTGAGCTGATCAGTAATGATGAAGGCAGCTCTGGATCATCAAAGGAATTTGGTGAATAAGAGACGGAGTAATTTGGATTTCGGAGTCGTAGATTTGATTTGGATGAATTTTCTCTAATTCGAAGGAGTTCTGTAGATTAGTAGTATAGACTGTTTGGATTCTATAGATTGAGTATTCCGGTATTACTGGAAAAACTATAGGAAACTCTATCCAAAATTTGTCTGGATGGTTAGCTTTGTTGATTGAGTAGATTCGTTGTGATGATTGTTAGCATGTGATTGATATATAAGTGTGATTTAAGATTTAAATCTTAAATAGAGTATTAAATTACCTTTGCTTTTAAATTTCTTGGACGAAATTCTTTTAAGGAGGGAGGAATGCGACAACCCGGAATTTTCGAGCAATGTCAATTTAATAATCTGCATTAAAAATTAAATTGATTTGATATATCTTTGTTAATTAAATCCGAATTGATACTTTTCTTTTAATAAATATCTAATTGGTAAATTTTATCTGTTAAGATAAATTCATTTTTAAATATTTATAAATGTATATATTTGTATACATTGTAAATAGATGAGATTTGTTTTAAAGTTTAACTAATAAATTATGTTTCAAATTCTAATATACATTTTAGTGAATTGGAAATTATGATTTATTTAATATAAACTTTTCAAAGCTAATTAAATAAATAAAGATGTGATTTTAAATACATAGGATAAATGCTTAAATAGTTTGAAACTTATTCTAACTTAAGTTAAAATTTAAATTTATTAATAAAAAAATTGTTTTGTTTTCTTTTTAGTATAGCGTGATTAAAATATGGATTTAAAAGTATATATGAGTTTCAATATAATTTTGTCAAACGATACTTTAATATATATTATAAAATATGTAGTTTATAATAAAAAGATAATTTATTTATTTATTTATCAATCATTCCAAATTGATAAATGAGTTACTTTTAAATAATGTTAATAAATAAAAATACAAGACTACAAGATAAATTGGGAAAAATATAAAGTAAGTGCATTGGTTAAATTATAATAACATAACAACTATAAAGTTCATTTAGTTTTCAAACAACAAAACAAAAGAAATAACATTCACATACATTTCAAAATATAATAACAAGTCAACAATTAAACTAGAAACAAATAAATTTTCAAGTTTGTAAAATATCATAAGAAAAACTGCATCATATATATAAGTTTAAAGCATCAAGACCAATATGTGATTGTACAAACAAATAGAAATGCAAATATCTATTGTACAAACAATATTTGATTAAATGAGTAGGCTGATTTGAAGCAAACAAAAACAAAAGAAGAAAATAAATATATTAAAGACAATAACATTTAATGCTTGCCTCAATATTCTTGTCTCAGCCACCAAAATAAAAATAAAAATATTTGTAGGCCTGCATAAGTAATAAACTGTAGTGTGATAGGCATGAACATGAAGAAAATGACAGTAATAAATAAATAAATATATATATATATATATATATATGAAGGCTTGCTAGGGAAGATAGTGTAATGCATTCTTAAACAAACAAACAGAAGTAATCAATGTAAAATCTTTCTAACACAGTAGACTTCATATCATCCTCCATCAACAAATATCTCTGTTTTAAAATCTGTACAAACAAGATTTTTATGTTGTATTGTACAAATATTGTCACAGTTATATGAAACATAATAATATATCCCTGTCTTCCTTCTTTTCTATAAATCTTCACATCAGTTCGAGCTGGGTAAAGACTAAAATAAACTTCATTAAAAACCTATTTCAAACTAAAATAAGCTTTACTTGAACACAAATCAAGATGCAATCTAACAGTGGATCAAGATGAAGAAGTTAGCCTGAGAATTTTCAATCCTATGCCTATTTGAAAGCTCTGTTCTTTTCTTCGGTGAGTAACTTTTTAAATCAAAACTAAATAAATAGATTTCTGTTGCTTGTAAAGTTCTGTGATGGATGATACTTGTTTATGCATATATAGTGATAACTCAGTGTTATGAATATCTATAAACATGCATGTCTGGACTGTATATTTGGGCATTGACAACCTCTGTTTCTTTTGTTCCAAGCTTATAGGTGTTGAATCAAAATTCCAAACCAATTTATCTGTTCAATATAAATCATGGGATTTCAAATAAAACAAATCTGTTTAAAACATAAATCTAGTTTCAGCTTGTATTCAAGCCTGTTCAAAAGAGTCTCTGTTCTTCTTTTCTAGAAACTGTGGGTAACTGTATTTTATATAAAAAAATATATATTTAAGAAATGAATCTGTTGTATATATGTCTATGGATAGTATATGTATATGTCTATATATATATATGTTGAATCCTTTGCCTATGCTTGTAGGATGTTGTGGTGTGTGCAGGCTGTAACATGTATTCACTATTTTGAATTCTAAAACAAACTTGGCTTTCAAAACTCATTCCTACCCAATCTACTTGAAATTTGAAACTAGAGTTTAAACAAATACTGTTTGTTTGACATTGAACTGAATTTTAAAAATATGTTCAAACTAAAATAACTCAGTAGCAACTCTGGAAAGCCAAATGCATAAGCACAACTCCAGATAAATCAAAATTTGAACCTTTTAAATTTTGGAATTCAGGTATTCAAGATGAATCAGTGAACAATAACATGATTTTTAAGGGTTAAACCATAATTTTTAGTGGTTTGTTTTGAGAGCAGTTTGTGTTTTATTGTTTGGGGCATTTCGAGTCGCCGTGGGCGATCAAGTTGATCTGGAGGGTCGAGCTTCTGTTTGGGGGTGGAGGAGGCTACCGTGGATCAAGGAAAAATGGTAGGTGGCGGCGCAGTGGGTCGTGGAAGCGGCGACGTGGGTTTAAAATTTGTAAACCTAAATTTTACTGTGCGTGGAGTTTTGATCACCGCGGCCTATACAAGGGTTCGAGTGGCACGTGGTTTTTAGGGGAGGTAGAGGGGAGATGGTCGATGTCGCGGCCGAAGTTTTGTGGCCTCCGATGGTCAGAATATCGCGCACGTGGCGTTGACAGGTTTGGGGGGAAGTGGAGTTGTGTTTCCAGGTTCTGTTTCTCGAATTCGTTGTTGCGCGCCTGGGGAAAACTCGAAGTAGGTTACTGTTTCTCTCGGGAAACCTCGTGTGTTTACTCGAAGTAAACGAGGGGATGCTCAGGTTGTAGGTTTTTCTTTTTTTCTTTAGAACCTGTAACAGTTTATCAGGTTTTGAATTTTTGTTTTAAACTAAAATTAAAGTCAAACTTAGTTCTAAAACAAGTTTAAATAGTGAATTTAGGTTAGTTTTGAAATAGAGTTGGAAAAAATAAAGTTCCATAATTTAAATTATTTTAATAACTTAAAAGTGCTTAATGCTTAAGTGTATTCAAGAGAGTTGAATTTCAAAAATGAAATATAAATTGTTAAGAAAAGATTTAGACAAGTTAACTCCAAAATTGAAAACCAGGACTTAGATTTGAAATTCTAGATTTGGAAATAAAATAAAGTTTTATAATTTAAATTGATTCAAATAAGTTTTAATGCTATTAAATATGTGAGTTTAAAAGGGGTTTTGGAAGAAAAATTAGTCTTAAACTTTATTAAGGATAAAATTGGAATTTATTTACAAAGTAATTTGAAATAGATGTTTTAGAACATTTTGAAAGTAAAAATTTAATCAATAATAAGACAGTTTACCTTAAGTAATGAAGACTCAGCATTTGTATTCATTAACCTTTAAGTTAATTAAGTATGAATAATTAATGATTAATATTATTTAAATTAGTAATTATAAATTTAAATGTATTAATCAATGTGTAAATAATGAATTAATTAACTAATATGTGATTAAGAACCATAGATTAGATTTTTATTTAAATTAATAAATTTTTATGGTTAATCAAACCTATAATTAATAATGATTAATATAAGTTAATTATTTTAGAAGAAAATAATTAAATAAGTGTTAATGAAGATCATTAGCTAGATTATTTTATAATTAACTAATGTGATTGATTTTTAATAAATTAATTGGATTAATTAATTCAGTAATAATCATTGTAATAGTTTAAATGTAATTATTTATTTGGAAAGTAATTAAGAAATTAATTACTTATTAATTGTGTACATTGATTTAATTTGAGTTAATTAATTTAGTTTAATTAACTGATATTTTGGAGGTAAATTACTTAGAGAAGTAATTGACGGATAATTACTGGATGTAATTAATTGGGTGATGTTGTTAATAGGAGTAACTGGAGTATAATTACTTGAAATTAACCAAGGGATTAATTAAGCTTGTTATTAGGATGTAATTAATTAAGAACGATTAATTACTGTATGTTATTAATCAACAGGATTAATATTTGTGATTTGAAGATTTGTATTCTTAATATAATTAACAAATGAAAATGTAATTAGAAATCATTAATTAATATAATTAATGATGGGATTAGAGATTGATTTATTTGAGAATAATAAATCAACAAGATAATTAAACGGTAATAAATCTATATAGATGAAATTAATTAATGAATTTATTCAAGTTTAATTTCTGTAAATTAATTAAGGAAAACTACTGGAAGATAGCAAAGGATATTTAAATCAAAGATGATTGGAATATAAAATTAACTGATGATAAGATTAAATTAAGTTAATTAATTTTAGAAATCATTTGATGATTTGGTATGTGTAATTACATAGTGTAATTAATGGAGTATAATTACTTAGAAAAGTGATTAGATGATAATTACTTGATGAAATTCATACCAGATGATTTGTAACTGAAGTAATTTGGGTAATTTCTTTTGTAATTAATCAAAGGATTAATTTATGTAATTAATTAATTATGGGATGATTAATAAGTAATTAAGGGTAGTTAATTACTGTTTTGTTATTAATCAAGGGTGGTTAATAATTGTGTTTAATTAAAGATTAATCACATAATATAATTAAATTAAATAAAGTAATTTAATATAAATTGGAGATCATTAATTAATATAATTAATGATGTAAGTAAGAATTGTTAATTAAGGAATAATTAATAGGGAAGTAATTGAATGTTAACTGCTATGAATGATTTAGAATAATTCATTAAAGACTAAATTACTTCTTGTAATTAGAGAATGATTAATTTATTTGATTTATAATTAATTAATGGTTGTGAGAGCAGGATTTATGAAATGAGTAATTAACTTAATTTATTTTAAATTAATTAAAGATAGAAGTAGTTAATTTAATTCATTTTAAATTAATTATATATCGTGGTTCATAAATCATTGCTTATGGATGATATTGATATTTCATTGATTGATTGTGATCTCAGTTATGAGATGAGTAATATCTATGTGATATGGATGTATGGTTTAAGTATGATAATATTAAATTATCTGTTTGGATGATGATATTAATTATCTGTTTATGATGATGTGTTTATCTATTGTGATATTATGAATTACCCATCTGTGTGTATATTGATAATATTGAATTGGACAGTTAAGACTAAATAGACAACTTGGCCTTAAAAGACACATTTTGGATTTCGATGAGACCGGAATCGGTTTTCCTTATTTGGAACATCCGAAAACCACATCGATTCCAAATTAACGATAGGTCGTGAAACTGAAGTGAAGATGAAGATTCAGAATGCAAGGGTTATCGTCGTTAACTCTGAGGGTGATTCCAAAACAAGTGTAACGAGATGATGCCTTCGGTTTCGTTCGAACCCGGAACGAACTTGTATGGATTGAATGCTTTCAACACATCGTCAGGCGGGCGATGAGCATTTTAAGAGATATGTCCTATAAAGGTAATCGTAGCCTCAAGCTTCATCAACCGAGAATGGCTAAAACAGGGGAGGTGCAGCAAGGTTAGGTGGGTCATGCCCAAGCAGGACAAGGATATTCCCCTGTCTAGATGTCACTTTTATTTCGGCTGTGTGAGCAGTTGGTTTGCAGCCAACTGCGGGTTTATCTTGTTCGGGACTGTTCAGTAAGGAATGGTTCCGGCCTTGTGTTGCAGGGGGTCGGAAGTGATCCTCGGTACATTGATCTAGGCCACGTACTGTGACGGGCGGTACCCCAGTAGCCCTGCCATTGTATGGAATCCAACATCCAATAAGTGCCAACGGTTTTGATTGTATTACCCACTTTTGTGGCTAGTAGCTGGAATTTAATGAATGTAACAATTTCGGCTATTTTCTATTTACTTGAAAACCCTAGACCTATTATAATATCACAGAATTTCCTATCAAATGTTTTGGTTAGCGTAAGGTAAAAACTTTTCCATGTTTAAGTGTGGGAAGTCTTACGTGATACCTTTTGTTTTCAAAGGATTTTCAAAATTAAGCAACTTTAACCTGTTACTCACACCAGACCCATGTATGACCCGGAGTTTATTTTCTGTTTTTCATAACTCTCGGGTACCCAAATTTTTACCGGTAGCCAAGGGACTCAGGTTAGCTTTGACGAATTCTGGAGGAGCAATGGAGCAGGAGGCTTCAACGTTGTATATATATATGGTTCCGCTGTGTTGGTATCTCTGAGTCATATTGTTTGAGTTGTATTGTATTGAGTTGTATTAACTAGGCAGATGTTTATAACTGTCTAGTATGTGATGTATTATCTGTATAACTCTGATTGATGTTGTATATTATAAAAATACTTGTGTGATTAATATAATTTATTCGTTCCGCTGTGAGATTCTGCTGTTATTGTTCTTTCTTCTCTATCTTTTCTATTTTCTCACCCTTTTCTTTCTTAATAACGATACGTCTTCCTGGGTGTAGGGAGCTCGGGTCGTTACACTCTATGTATGAAAATATACTTTACCATGGTGTATATCTCTCTAGAGAGTCTCAAACTATTTTGGTATTAGTTTAAGAGGTGAAAACATTTTGTCTCATAAATTTTTTGATATCTCTCTCATGCGAACCCCTCTTTATTTCAAGCTATATGAAACTCTTCTCAGAAGTGAATAAAAAGTAGTAAGAGAAGAACAACAAGAAATTAAAATGGAAGAAGAGGAGGATAGTTATGGAATTCAAGGAGAGGAGAAAGAAGAGGAACAAGAAGAAGAAGAGGAAGAGGTTGAGGCATCTCTTGAAAATTTTGACAAACTGTCTAGACTTTCAAACAAAGAGATTCCCATAAAAAACAAGAGAAGCATCTTAAGAATCAAAAGAAGCTTAAAAGATAGTTTAGTAAGAAATTCACAAATCTCTCAAATAAGGTAGAAAGGTACATTGGGAAGATCATGAAGTAACTTAAAGGAAATCCCTATCCATCAACTTCTCTATGGCTTTATAAGATTATCTCTGTATTCTCTAGTTTCATTAATGTCATTTCCTTGTATATTTCTTTATATTCATGTATCTCTCTATTTTCATTAATGAAATTTACTCCTTTTAAAAGGATCACACCTGTTTCTCTAACTTTTTTTACTTCTTTATTAAATAATGTTATCTTAATCTCTGCAAATTATTAAAATAGAATAATACGTAGTAAAAAAAATTAGAACAAAAACATAAATTGTGCAAATTAAGGTACATATGTCGACATACCCCACATACATATGTCGACATATACTAGCCGATTTTTAATTTTTTTTAATTTCCAATAATTGGTAAGTATCTTTTTAAACAGTTATTTAATCCGTCATTTGATCTCTATTTAAGCCCTTTTATTCCAAAAAACTCATACGTTGATTCATCTTTTTATCTCTTTCCATTCTGAACAATTCCTTTCATAAAAATGAGTTCTCCACATCAAAAACTTTTTGAAAACATAGAAGAAACACTTGAATCTTTTAAAGATGCTCTTTATGTCATTCTCTAAAATCAAAGGCATTTAGAATTAAGTCAAATGCAAATGATAAAGGAACAAGAGAGACATTTTGCTGCTCTTCATTGGTTAATTTCTTCTTTTATCAAAGGGGATCGAAACAATAACATGGAATTCTCAAACTTTAAAGAAAACATGGAACAAGAAGATTGAGATGTCATCAAAAAAAATCCAATCTTTGGATTCGAAGGATGGGTTGAAGTTTCAAGGAAAATCTAGTATTCCAATTTTTTTTAAATTTATAAGTGTGTATTTTAAGACTTGTATATTTGAATTCGATTGGTTTGTAAATAATTTATATAGTTAGGTTCGAATTTTTATAAGTTCGTATATATGGTTTGACTTGGTTTGTTTAGGATTTTTTGCTTGTATATTTGAATTGTATAATTGATTGATTTGTATTTTGGAATGATTAATAAAGTTTGTCTTTGTCTTATTTATTTAATGTCTTCGATATTTAGCATATGATTTAAAATTTAAGCTTACTCAATATACGTCCAGAATATATGTTCTGAATATATTACATTTAAAATGGCAAGTATTTCCATAAATATATGCCTTACATACAATCTAATCACAATTGTGTTTATAGTTTAAATGTTTATAAACTTGATTAGAATTTAAATATTTGATTTTGACTCCATAATTCATAAGTATATCACATTTAAGGCGATTTTTGTTTTTCATCCATTTTAATTGGTGATAAAAGGAGAGAAAAAAAACAAAATATAGGACATATATATATATATATATACTGATAGGTGATTTAACTCAAGGGGAGTTATAATGTATTCTATATGTAGAAGTATTTTCATGGTTGACATCATCAAAAAAGGGGAGATTATTTATACCTCGGATATAGATTATGACAACAACCATATAAATATAAATACTAATGTCTTCCTCAGGTGTATGGTATATATTGCAGAATATTGCACAGGTACAAAATGATTAAGTTTTAGGACTAAGCATTTTAAAGGCAAAAGTTCAAGATTCAGAGATGATCAAAACTCATGAATTAAAGACAAAGATTTGAAGAGCTCAAGACTTTAATGTATAGTTACGAGTCATTAGAATAAATTGCGAAAGTCCTCAGTAGCAAATTCTGATCTTTATCACAAATTTCAGATTTTTGTATTTTATCACATAAATTATTTAAAATACAAAATATATATTCACAAATATTTTATAAATAATTTATATGTTTAAAGTATTTAAAAAATTATGTTTAAATTATTTTACAAAAATATAGAAGTTTGAAAACAACTTAAAAGAAAATCATTTTCAAATTTTACAAGCGTATGTCAACGTACCCGTCTTAGATATGTCAATACAATGATCGTTAATATTTTTTATAATTCAAAAGGAAGTGACTTTTGGATACACCTCTTGTTGAATGGATACATCTGTTCGTTCACTATATAAAGGGGAGGGTAAACGAATTTTCTAACTAATTTTTATTACTTTCTTCTTACTCCTTATTCCCTTGAAATAATTCTTGAAAACTACTTACTACAATTTTCAAAACAACGTAGAATTAATCCATACACTACTATATTGAATCTCTATAAATTATTTATAGTTGGAAGCATTCTCTCTACGAACTCAAAGATCAAACAACTATCAGAAGGGCTGTAGGATATTTTGTATCCCAAGTTCAACTGTTTGTATTTAAAAATTAACAACACTACTCTATTAGTTTGGACATGTTTGTTGGCAATTCAAATCAAGTGGGTGTGCTTCGTAGCCTGCCTAAATCTAGTGGGTGATCTTGTTGCCCAGTAAATCAAGAGAGTTTACCTTGGACTCATGAGATAGGAGGGGGTATCTCATAGCCTTGAAATTGAGATTGTATTCTAGGTTGCTTGCTACTTGGTTAAAGTAGGCGACTGAAAAATAACACGTCCAGTATTGTATATGACTAGATCTAGGATTGGTTAATCCAAACCAGTATAATATTCCTAGTATCATCTCTCTTACTTTACTTCTTTGTTTTTGCTTTTATATTTATATTTGTGATAGCATTTATGACTGTTTGATTAGTATAAAACTGTATTGATAATCTGTGGTTTGATTTAAATTTTGAAACAAAGTTAAAAAAAATCATAATAGTTATAAAAAAACTATTCATTCCCTTCTAATGTTAAAGTAGCCTTAGGATCCTTTAACAGTAACCCACAGTTAATAGACTTTATAAGCCTATTGAGATCCAATTTGAAAAGTATTAAAAGTTACCTATTTCACCCACTACGATAGGGATTAGGTTGCTTCATTTGTATTCGATGTCATATCGATGTTCGAATTCATTATAAAATGGGAATGCACTTCTTTGATTTTTTTGGCAATCATTCCTAGTGATTTTTGTGAAAGATTTAGAGGTGTTTCATGGGGGAAATTATGTAATTGTTACATATATCTAACTCAATAACCAATCTTGTTCAAAAGGAAAGGTGTTCTTTTTTTATTATATACTTGTTATATTATGATATAATTAACTAAATAATTAATTTAAAGTATATTGAATACAAAAAATTTAAATGATATGTTATACGATAGTTTTTACAATATGTTGTAATCATGAGAATTTTATCACATTAAAAATAACATATTATTTAATATTCCCAGTGAAGAGGATTTGTGACCGAACATTGAAACATCAATTGAGACTAGAGTGCGTAAGGCCTACCAAATGTTGGATAGTGTATTACTCATGACTATTAAGGGAACCAAGTTGTGTATAGATATTATTATATAACTATGTAATGAATCAGTCGAGAGTTTTCTATAGGTTAATATAACTTTGGTCAAACAGAGAATCCCGAACTGATGATGTTATACAGTTTTCTCAACTTGATAATACCGTTGAACTTCGTTGTGGACATTCCACTAAGATTATAGTTAAATCATAGCATGGAGTTCATCAAACAACTGCAGTTGAGTCTGAATTGAAGCATTTGAAGTGAAACATTGTTCAATATAGTTCATCTCCTTAATTATATGGGATTGGTATCACAGTCAACTATAGTCAATTCAAAGTCAAAGTCTCTGGCTTAAGCAGTATTGTAAATAATAATTGTTATTATTGAGCCAAATATTTTGTCCTTGGACTTACAAAGTTGAATCTAGATGATGTTGGAATTTTGACCAAAACAGAAAACTATAAGTCCTGATGTGATTTATTGTTGACGAAAGGAGCTGGTGTAAATAATCATTGCTACCAGGCATCGCTTATAATAAGTAAAATTAAATTATACCAAAATGATGTGTAAGCATTTAATTTAGCCAACATGTCTCACCATTAGCTAAGGTGGCGTGTGAATACTGATATTTAAATTGTTCGATATTAATTGCTAACTGAATTTATACTATTAAGTCGCACAGCCGAAATGACGAATATGCCGAATATACCACATGATTTAATTAATTTATAATAATTGTAAGTTAATTAATTAATTAATATTTGTGAAATTTAATAATTGAATTTTATTTTATTTGTTTTGAATATCATTATTATTTAATAAAGTGCATCGATATAATTTATAAATGCATATATCGATATATACATCGATAGAATATTTAAATTATATTTAACTAGAAAAATTCTAAATGGATTTAGAAATTTTTGAGGCCCACTCTACCTCTTTCCAAAGCTGGCTATGCATATGGAGGGCTTTGATGAGATTTAATTGTGAATTAAACAGGAAAGGTTTTAAAGGTGGAAATTAAAGGGTTTCAATGTTTCCTTTAAAACTTACTCTCTCCCATTCATTCCACTATTCTATCCTGATAAATGTTACTTTCATGAATTTACATATGCCTAATTTGACAAATTCTTCTTCTTTGTTTTTTGGAAATTTTGTTCATAAAAAAGGATAATTTGATTAAGGTCTAATTTATAATTTTATAATATTTACATATATAAACGTAAACAAAATATACATGTTAATCTTTTAATTTTCACTAGAAAATTAATTTCTATTTTATGCGATTGATGCTTTGAACATGAATGTTCTGGACATTGGTTACAAAAAAGGTTTTGATCTAGAATTCATAAATGGATTTTTATGAAAATTTTAAATCATTTATCTCCTTTCCAAATTTAATGTTTCATGTGAAATCCTAAGCTTTAGTTTCCTTCCTATGCTAAAAGTTTGATTTAGTGTTAAATTTTAAATCTATCATATTTATATAAATATTATAGATGTTAATGGTTACATACATACATACATAAGTACACATATACATACATACATACATACATACATACATATATATATATATATATATGTTTTATTAAATCATTAATTGGAATATTTATATATACGGTAATACATATGTGTTGTTTCAATTCAAAATCACAAGATAGATCTTGTGTAACATTGTAATATTTGATATCAAACCTTCCTTTAATTAAAACTGGATTCACTATTATTTATTTCAAATTTCGAAACAGACAAAATTATCCAATATGATATACAAACATGCATCGACATATCTATTATATATATAATTTAAATCAAAATCTTAGGTAAAGAAGGCATATGTGAAGGGGAAATGAGTCCGTTGCGATGTAAGTCCAAGCACCAACATATAGTCTTATTAACTATGTATGTTTTTTATATGTTTCACTTAAACAATATACACTGAATATATTTGGATATAATTATGTTATGCATAGACAACTTATTAATCACATTTAATAAATCAACCAGTTTAACTGAAGAGAGAGAAATACAAGATCTCTCTCTTCAATTAAAAAATAATCTTCCCCTAATTAATTACATATGTTTTAGAGAGAGAAACGAAAGGTTTCCTCCAAATTAACTTTAACCAGTAATTGTTATACACATAGGTGTATTTGATGCATTCATACATTTAAGTTTAAATCAAATTCATCCATTTAAACCACTTCTAAATGACCCAATCCCTTTAATGGTATCAAAGCCTTAATAGCCTATGCGGTCTAAATTAGCAATGTTAGGGCTTGTTGGAACTGGATTAGCCCTCAATGGAGGAATTGGATAAATTTCAAACAAATTTCCATTGCTAGATCTTTAGCAGGCCAATGTAATCTAGTTCGTTCAGAACTTTTCTAAATTTTCTATTAAATAAAATCAATTTTTATTTAAATTTATAAATAAAGTTTTATCTTATATAATTTATATTATGTTTTAAATATGTGTATCATATACACATATGTGTGTCCATGCATGTGCAGTAGTGGATTGACATGCCCAATGTATAGATTATGAGATTTACACTGCAACAAACATGTTAGCCCCTCATGGATATAAATGGATTGTCTATTTATATATATTTGTGTGTGCATAAATTGTTTATATATATATATATTCGTGTGCATAAATTTGTTTATATATGTGAAAATATAATTATATAATTATTATAAAATATCAGTTGTGAGTTATTTACACAAAATATTAATTAAAAAATTATAATTAAATTATAAAATTATTTTAAATTATAGTTTGTAAAAATATTTAAAATATTTATAATATAAAATTCAAACTGAAATTGTGTGTGTGTATGTAAATATATATAAACTTTTTAACATGGCTAGCTGGATTTAAAGTGGGCCATCCACTTTTATAAATGAAATAAAGAACAAGTGTTCGACATAATGAGCAAAGAAGCCTAAGAAATAGGCAAAATACCTATGCTGCTACAACAGACTCAACACTAGTCCCCCTCCGAAGAGGAGGAGCTATCCCATCCTCAGATGAGGTAGGGCCAATGACACTGAAGTACCCAGTAAAAAGATAAACTAGTAAATAAAAATAATCTATCAAATCAGTCCTACGCAAATACTTCCTATCCTAAGAGTCATCTTCCAATACGAACCTATTACAGTCCTCAAGTTTTCCCAACATACATAGAGAAAGTTATTCTTCCACTTGATAGAGTAGTCTTCTATCATCACCATCAACGCATACAAACTTGTAAAACTATCTACTCGATGGCTCAAATCTTAAATTAAACCAAATACATATTACATATAAACATTTAACTAGTTATAATTGTGTGTATGTGCATAATTTATATAAAAATTATATTTTTGTTGCTGCTTTTGGCCTGATAATAAAAAAATATTTAACTTTTGGTTTTTAAATAATTTGTTAGCTAAAACTTATAATTAGTTAATAAACTATATGAAATTAATAAAAAATAGTTTTAAGAAAGCATTTTTTGAAACCATGGTGTTTATTTTAAATTATATAAATTTATATTAGAATTTAATATTCTTTATCAAAATATGTGTGCATACATTTTATTTATATAATCAATTTTGAATTTTACAACAGTATTTGTATAAATATAATAAACATCTAAAAAATTAATTTTTTTATGTTTTCTGAAAGCCATACTAACAAAGTTAAATTTTGTAAAGTTTTAAAATGTGTATTATATAGATTAAACTTTTAAATTATATTTTATATTTAAATTCATATGATATATTATTATTTTAAATTTCAAAAATAGAAGTGGTTTTTTATTTTCAGGTCGAGTGCATGTATAAAAAATATGCATAATTTTATTTTATTTAATATATATATATATATATATATATATATATAGACGCACGCGCACTCTTACATAAATACGACCATCAACATGTGACAATCCATTAAAATACCGATTCATGATATTTCTTACAAAGCAATATATATCAAACAACGATCATACAAACATTATGTATTATTGTAAACTAGAAGCATACCTTTCACCAAAGCCCAAAAATCGCACATTGAAATGAACTGAACCCCATGGATTGAATTCCAATCATGAAGTTGCTAGCTTTCGAATTGCCTTACCACTATATTTGATTTTAATTTATATCTAAATTGCTTGAATATTTGAGGAAAAAGAGAGAGTGTATTTGGCCACCGAAGGAGAGGATTGAGGCAACAAAAGATCGAAAATAAAGTGAGGGTTAAGATGTTTATATAACGAAGGGGCTAGAGAGAAAAAATATGATCAAGATCCTTAAATTTCTTGTATCATTCCCTTCGTTTAAACATTCAAAATCCCTCCCTCCTAGCCATCTTATATCTGGCCTCTATGTCCCTATAATCTCCAAAATTAGCATGCCTCATATGGGATTCAATTCCGCTTCAAGCCCAAATAATATTTCTTACATTTAAATCCAATTTAAATGCATATCGATATCGAATATTGATTAGTGTTTATATAACTATAATATGCATACTATATAAAATTGTTCAATGCACATCAAATAATAATTTATAACTAATATTTCATAAATATTAATTAATTTAATCATCTTACAACTATTTTTCGAGTTTGTGATCTGGCCATATCTAGATGAGTCAAAATGATCTAATAGTTAGATAGCAGGTCAGAAATCTAAAACAATAACTCTTGAATGCAGACACCAATTAAAGCTCAAAGGATACGGCCCCAAGCTTACAAATACCAAAGAAAATCATTTATCCATCAAACTGGTTCAAGTTGCTAAAGTCACTAGCCCATGACCCAACACAAATAGTTGGATTAGTACCAGTCTAAGTGTCTCAGTTCGGTACCGACCCATATTACTTCATCAGATTGAAGCATGTTACTTTCCAGGCAAAGTCTAGAGGGAAGTAAGACATGGATCACCAATGTTCCATGAGTCAAACTTTAATAGATAGGGGTAAACTTCATAACGAACGAGTTAAGTGCTCTAAGATCATCACCAATCTAAGGATGCTATAGGCCTTAAATAGGTCGATCTAAACTTAGTAAACCATTATTATGGGTCATCACTGATCCATAGGCCTCATATCGGTACTGATCAAGGAACAAATGATGATTTGGGCACAATTTTTTCAAGCTACCTTCTTTAGTACATGGAGAACGTGGTGGGGACAAATCTTTTGATCTTCTTCCATAGTAGGAGTTGAGAAGAACCGTTTTGAGATCCTTTTTCTACATTATAAATTTCTGCACTAATATATATGTTTCTTTAGTCATTACCTATCCAAGGCTACCAATCCATAAAATCTAACTTATTAAACTTTGCAGAAATCATTAACAAAGCTTAAGTGGATGTAGGCCGGTATTTAGCTGAACCACTATAAATTGTTTTTTACTGTTCTTATCCATTTTCCTTTTAATTTTTCCATTTTATTCTCCTCTTTAAGCTACTTAGGTGTTTGCACCAACTTTTGTTGTAAAAAATAACAATTACATATTAATTAAATCAGATGGAAAGGGAGTGTTTAAATTTTTAGTTTTGCGACACTTAGTTGTAAATTTGATCAACGATCAATATCATATAATTCGAGTATTAACATTCATACTTCGCTTAGTAGGTGGTGTGACATTATGGCCAAATTTATTGATCAATTGGTTTCGATAAAATCCAATTTTACTTTATTAAGCGTTACCTATTAGTGACAATTGTTTACATCAATACTATTCGTTAAAACTATGTTACTTTGAACTTATGTAATTTAATAATGGTCAAAATTCCAATATCATCCATTTTCAACTCTATAGTCCAAATACAAAGTGTTTTGTTTAATAATAACAATTATTTTCAACCAAACTACTCTGGTCAGAGATTTTGACTTTGAGTTGACTATTTTACCGACCCATATAACCAAGGAGATGAATCCTATCTTGAATAATGTTTCCCTTCCAATATTTCCAGTTTACCTAACCGTAATCATTCAATGGACTCTGTGCCATGATTTAACTATAGTCAAAGCGGATCTTTCATATTGAAGATCGACAACATTCTCTAGTCAAGAGAATTGTGTAAATTAGTCACATCGACATTTGTTGTTTGACCTTAGTTGTATTACTAATAGAAAACTATTAAGTGAGTCATTTAGTTGTCCAATTACTATCAATACGTAACCCGTTAGTGTCTTCAATAGTCATGAGTATTACACTGCCCAATATTTGGACAGCATTACGAAGTCTAGCCTCAAAGGATGCATCGATATCCATTCTTGATACATGATGACTGGGAATATTTAAAATGATGTGTTTATAATACATTGGGATACAATACTCATGATTACAACTATTCGTAGTTACTATCACACCATTTATGGATTTCCAACTAAATATATTGTAATTAAATGTTTGATTATTTATAACATATTGTAACAAATATAAATAAAGCAACCTTATTATGAATGAGAATTGATTATAGGTTTAAATTTACAGTAAACTATAAAATTCCTTTTAGGGCATACTGCTAACTCTACCTATAACGATCCGGAATTTTATCACATTGATTTTTGGAGGATTTAATTAGTTTTTAATATTTGATTTGGGGTTCTGTGTAAAATGTAATAAAATCTATGTTCCAAATAACTGCTTGATTTTATATGATGTATTTTTAATTTGATTTATAGAATTTTTCCATAATTTTTAATTTGATAAATTTAATAAATCTTCATTTGACGGTTCTTATGTCAAACGTTGGCATTTTTGAATTTAACAGGATATGTTAGCTTATCTATTTTATTGTTTTTTTTTTGTGATTGCATCCCCATTTTGTATGCTATCATATTTTATTTTCTGTTGATCGCAACTTATGCACGAACGTTATGTCATGTTGTGGACACCTTAAACACACACAACACACACAGTATCACATACCTATACATAGTCGTTTTTCTTCAACTCAACAGCAAGAATAATGCAGCCACCATTGTCTTCCCTTTCACCCTACCGGCCACTTTGTTTCTCTGTCCCCCTATCCCCTTTGATTGAGCCTTGGCTCCATTTTATTACCCATATAAATACATGTAATCCAAAGCCTTGATCTCCTCCATTTTCTTAACCAACATTGGAATAAACTCTTCTTTTAGTATTAAAAATCAATACACTCCAATTCACTCACATCTAGATAAATCTCCCATATGAAAGTTGTTCGTATTGGTTCATTGTATTTTTAGAAGTTCGTTGCACTCGATTCCATTGAGAATCGAGCGAGATATCATAATAAGTCAGTAAAAGGGAGAAAATGGACATTGAACTTCAAAAATCAATTTCTCTCGATTTCTGAAGAATTGCTTGATGACGCTTGTTTCGTTGGAGTTGTATAAAGGAGTAGGATTTTTAAATTGAGTTTGGTAGCATTCGGTAATGGTCATCGATGGAGGCCGTAAACTAAGGTTAAGGTTTGTCGGAGTTAGAGGCCGCGATAGCTTGATTGAAGAGTGGCGTTGGGTTTGTAGAGCAGAGGCACACTCGTGGCCTTAAATCGGTGAGGTCTGGTCAAGTATTGGTGATCGCGGCGTGGGTTACAATGCGATTTTTTTCTACGTTTTGGGTCTTTGTCTCATGATCGAATATTGATGCAGTAGGTCGGAGGGCAAGGCGGTGGTGTCATCCAGTCAAGTACACGAGGATGGACATGTTGATGGGTTTGGTTGCGTCTCGTTAGAGAAATTGTACGTGCACGTGCATGAATACATGCATGTTTCCTGGCACGACCAAAATGAGAAGGAGGGAGATAATACTATTGACAGCGGTTCGGGTTGGAGGAACTGGGCTCAACCCGTTTGGTTTTGGATGGTGAGAAATGCTTTCTCATGTTTAATTTATTTAAATATATAATAAATTGCTCATATTTAATCTGATTTACACATGGTTTTTTGTATTTGACTCATATCAACGAGTATAACAATGAAATATAATTAGTTAGTGGGTTTGAGATGTTTAAAAATTATGACATATAAAAACGGATTGAATGTAAATTATGTTATCTTAATTAATAACATCACTTATATTTATATACCTTATTTATTGATGTTTATTTGGCTAAATAAAATACCGTTGAGTTAAATTAAATTGAATATGATAACTAGACATTTGTTTAACGGAGTAAAACACCATTGCGCTAATTAAATTTATTTTGTTTGATTTAATGTATATAACTATTATTTTAAAGTAATTTAATTATTATTTTAAAGTAATTTAATTATTATTTTAAAGTTATTTAATTGTTGTTTCAAAATGTTTTAATTTAATTATTTATTTAAAAATGATTAACTGTACTTTAATGTTTGATTAAAATTATTTAGTTATATTGATTTAAGTTATTTAATTTTATTTTTCAAACGGTTAGGGGTGATCCCCACTCTTATGTATTGTCTGATTATTTCCTAAAGAACCAGAATTGATTATTTCAAAAAATCGACGACTGGTTTTTGATGCGCCTGAGAAGCGGGAGAGTGTATTGGTAAAACATATCTCAAAAACTATAACCACTCCAAAACCATATACGGTTCTATGGAGGAGTTTCTTGATATATTAAGACGTTGGAATCCATATGTGGTTTCGAACTCGTTAGGGTATGGGAATCCACGTGTGGTTTCAAGATCTATTAGAGATGTGGAAATCCATGTATGATTCTGAGACCCGTTGAGGTATTGGAATCCATGTGGGATTCCATGATGTGGTGCATGAGCTAGAATGTCAGACATAGCGTCACCAGCGATAATGACTAAAACAAGAGATATGAGGCATGGCCAATAGGTTTGGCAAGCCCATATGGTGTAGCTGGCTCTTCCTATACGCTTGAAGTTGTTATGCATGCATAGGGTGATTCACTGGGTCTTAACGAGACCGGCTATGTTTTCCTATGGTACATCACTAGGGATGTATGAATGCTTTGGAAGGATATCTCTAATCCTTGTATAGGAGGACTATTCTCAAAGTACTAAGCATTCCTCCATAGAATTCTACACAATTAGCGAACATGTCTTATCGGTTTATGATTATATCCTAGTATTGTTGTGATGTATACTCATGAGCATCACAAGTACTTGATTATTATTATTTACACCCTTAGACATTATTATAATATCACTAGGTTTTCTGATATTAATGTTTTGGTTATCGTAAGGTTAAAACCTATCCGTATTTATGTGCGACGTGGTCTTATGAGATACCTTTGAATTCAGAGGATTTTACAAGCCATAATAAATAAATTTCCTTTTGATTGGAGTTTCTCATGTTGGTTTTACCAGACTGACCCATGCGTTGTTTTCTTATAATGCTCGAGTCAGACCGAGCATATTTCTAGGTTTAGTTGGATGTTTTGGAGCTTTAGGAGACAAGCTGAAAGCCTAAAGACATATTCATGTACATGGTCATTTTTCCATTGCATTCATTGTTGTATTCATAAGTAATTGTGAGGACAGGTTGTAATAACTATCTGGGATGAAATAGGTTAGAATACTATGGTTGATGTTTGTATATACTTATATTACAGTTTCTTTTGTGAGATATTGGTTTTATATTATAGATTATTCGTTCCGTTGTGAGATTCTGTATTGTTTAGTTCTTCTTGTCTGCTTCTGTTCTTTCTTCTTTCCTTCCCCTAACTATCCACCTTTCTGTTTAATTTGAGTTGGTCATGTGTGGTTTATTAGCCGCTTAAACTATACAGAATATTGGGTTGTTACATATGGTATTAAAGCTTAGGTTGGGCGAACACATAGGATTTGGTGGGGTTGACTCATTTGAGATAGGGTAAGTGAGACCATAGGATGAGTTTGAGTGTGTGTATATATATATATATATAAGAGCGCATATTTGCTATTTTTATAAAAATATTTTATATTGTGTTGTTTAATATGTTGAGTGGCTTAAGAATTCTAGTCGACGTGTTTGACCAATGTTATCGATAGGGATTTCCTAAGCATTCGAACAAGACCAACCGATACGGTATTGTTTTAAAATTTAGGTAAATGAAATAATTTTATGTAAGATTATATTATATATATATAAAATAATAATTCTTTAAAAATTTAATATAGTTATTCTTGGTTGTGCTTGGTTTATAGAAATGATAATATTCCATCATTATCATCCAGCATTTGATCGGTCATGCTCGCCTTTTCCTAAGCATTGACAATTATAGATTAATTTATCTATAATGTCCCTTTTGAAACCTAGGTTGAGTGGATAAGAAATTTGAAAACATTGAAATGAACACCTTATGAATTAAATTTCATAGTTTGACTATATGGTGGTTATTTAAAAGAAATTTGAATATATTGGGATGAATATTTTAGAAATGATTTTATATCAAGGTTGATTTTATAAAATTAAGTTTTAATAAATGTTGTTTTGTTAAAGGAAGTGAGAATATTTTGAAATAATATCTAGAAATAATTGAATATATAAGTTAGTTGTATTAAATTGGGGTTTTATAAAAGAAGTTATTAAAAGAAAACATAAATATTTTTGAAATAATACTTGAAAAATGATTTATATAAGGAAGCTAGTATATTTTCACAATAAATATTTGAGAAATGATTTCCTTTAAAAGTAGTAATTTTATAAAACTGTGTGTATGAATAAAAGGAATTTGAGAAATTAAATTTCGATATTTTGAAAAATGGTTTCCAAAGTTTTAAGAAGGTAATAATAATATTTATTTGAACTACAATATAGGTATTCTAAAAAGGAATTCTTTTATAGATCTGTTTGGGTAAAAAAAATTGATCTGATTCCAAAAGTATGATTGGATTTACTATAGAGTAAATATGTATATTATCATTTAAAATGATTTGTGGGAAAAGTATTGATAGTTTTATTTGAGATAGTTTTGGAGTATCACTGATTTTGGAAATGGTAATAATAGTTTTCTTAAAGGGGGTTTTTGATGTATCAATATTTTGGAAATAGTTTGCTCAGAAATATATTTTTAAGTATAAATATCTTTTGAAAGAATTCTTTTTTGAAGAAAGGTATATTTTCTTTGGATTGGTTTAGGAAATGAGTCCAGATTTGTTTTGTGGTGGTCAGAATAATCTTCTAAGTGGCGATCGGATGTTTTCTTAGGTGGATAGTATTATGCACTTAGTGAATTGTTCTCTTTGTCATTGTAAGTTCGGAACAAGTTCGAATCCGGATGAATCCGAAGTAAGTTGGAAATTGATAGTTTGATGAAAACTGTCTATTTGGATATATATTTAGTATTGTTTCAAAATGAATTTAAGAAGAAAGAAGTGGTTTTAAGTTAATTAGTGCGAGTGGCTCAAAAATAACTAAAATGGTAAGAGATACGTTTGGATGGTAAACATTTCTCTTGAGCATTAAAATGAATATATAAATACTATTTGGTAGTACCCAATTATGTGGTTTTATTTTAAGGTTACTCAAACTATATATATATACTTGTTATGGATTAAAAAATATGTATAATGTCATTTCAAAAATCTTTGAAATGAGTATCAATGTATTTGACTCTTAAGTTTCCAAAATGTAAAGGTACCTTGATTTAAAATGTGTTAATTAAGGAAATGTTATTTGGGTCAAATTTATTAAGAAGGTTGAGCAAACTTTGCTCTATTAAACTGTGTCTTTTAATTTTAACAGCGTTAAGTTAAAAATCACTTGATGTTATTGGGCCGCTAGAAAATATTTTTACCTCTAAGTGTCTAAAGAAAAGTAGACTCTAGGATGGAGTTTGGATGCTAGCATCCTACTCTTCTTAGCTACTTACTATGCGAAACGGGTAAAGACGTTGTATTAGTTGACTCGGTTTTAAGACCCAGACTATTTTAAGCTTACGTCTGAATAGTTAGATGTGAATAGAATTAAAATCAGTTGTTTTGTATATACTCTTAGGACGTACGAGAATATTATATGCGTTTATGAAGTAAAGTGAGAATGTGAAAGGGTTTCATAAATAAAGTTGTATCATCCAAAATGTTGGAACCAAAGTTGGAATTTTAATGGAAATGTTTTCATAAATAATTTAGTGGTAATAGAATTGGTATTAGGAATAACCAATTAAATAATTGTGTAAGTTGGACATAGATCATTTCTCTTTTCAGGCGGTTTTGATCTAATATTCGAATACAAGGTCTTAAAGTGTTCCACACCGTTCCAAATAAAGATTTATTACTCGAATTTTGACTGCAAGCACTTGATGAGGATTCTTGAGATGGAACTAAGGTTTTCTATCATAGTCTGTGACTGTGTAAGGAGAATGGAGGTTCCTAATCAAGAAGCCTAATTAGAGTCCGTACTAGAAAATTGAGTAAGTAATATTAGTTTGGCAGAAAAGTTGTATATTCGATTAGTGATCGAATCAGATTTTGTATATGAATGATCTATGAACATCATGCGTGCGTATGAATAATATTGGATGTTCATATGGTGAAATTTCGGGGACAAAATTCTTTTAAGGGAGGCGTGCAACGATCCAGAATTTTATCACACTGACTTTGGAATACTTAATTAGTTTTAAATATTCGGTTTGGGGTTCTATTTAAAATGTAATAAAATCTATGGTCCAAATAATCGCTTGATTTTATTTGATGTATTTTTAATTTAATTTATAGAATTTTTTCGTAAATTTCAATTTGAGAAAATAATAAACCTTCGTTTAACGCTTTTATGCCGAACATTGGTATTTTTGAATTCAACATGTTAACTTGTATGTTTTATTGTTATTTTATGATTTCATCCTAATTCTGTATGTAATTATATTTTATTTTCTATCGATCGTGACTTGTACGCGAATGTTGTGCCATGTTGCATACACCCGAAACACACACAATATCACACACCTATACACCTTCCTTTTTTTTCCAACTAAATGGCAAGAACATTACAGCCACTATTGTCTCCTTTTCCATGCTACCAGCCACCATTGTTTCTTTGTCACCCTATCTTCTTTGAATGATCCTTGTCTCGATTTCTCTACCCATGTATATACATTTACTCTAAAAGCCCTGATCTCCTTCTTCATTTTTCTTAATTGACTTTGGAATAAATTCCTTTTGAGTTTCAAAAATCAACACACTCCAATCCACTCACTTCTAGCTAAATCTCCCAACATGAAAGTTGTTCATATTGGTCTACAGTATATTTTGAAATGATCCTGCTTGATTTCATCGAGAAACGAGTGAGATATCGCCATAAATCAGTAAAAGGGAGAAAGTGGACTACGAACTTCAAAAATCAATTTCTCTCAATTTTCAAACAATTGCTCAATGTCGCTTATCCTGTTGGTGTTGTATGAAGGAGTAGGATTTTTAGAGTGAGTTTGGTAGCATTTGGCGACGGCTATCGATGAAGGTCACAAACTAGGGTTAAGGTTTGTCAGAGTTAGAGGCAGCGATAGCTTGATTGGAGAGTGGAGTTGGTTTTGTAGAGGAGAGAGGGTCACCCACGACATTAAATTTCTGAGGTCCGATCAAGTATTGGTGATCGCGACGATGGTCATGACACGACTTTTTTCTACATTTTGGGTCTCGGGCTCGTGGTCAAATTTTGATGTAGTAGGCCAAAGGGTAAAGCACTGATGCCGTCGAGTCATGCACACGAGGAGGGACAAGTTGATGGGTTTGGTTGCGTCGTTCATTAGAGAAATCGTTCATGCATATGCAGGAATACATGCATGTTTACGGGTCACGGTTGAAATGAGAAGGAGGAAGATACTACTATTGAGAGCAGTTCGGTTGGAGGGACCGGGCTCGGCCCATTTGGTTTTGGATGGTGAGATCTTTCTCATGTTTTATTTATTTAAATATACAAATAACTAGTTCATATTTAATCTGATTTACACATAGGTTATTGCGTTGGACTCGTATTGAGTAGGATAACAATGCGGTATAATTAGTTAGTGGGTTTGGGATGTTTAAAAATTATGACATATGAAAACATATTGAATTTAAATTATGTTATTTTAGTTGATATCATCGTCCAAATTTATATACCTTAATTACTGATGTTTATTTAGCCAAATAATATATTGTTCGGTTAAATTGGGTTGAATATGGTAATTGGACATTTATTTAGGGGAATAAAACACCCTTCTGCAAATTAAATTTATTTTTAGCAGAATAAATCCCAGTTGTGCTATTGTATTGACTTGGACATTTGAATGTATATCTTTAAGTGATATGCCACATTGAATAAGTGATATGTTAAATCATGATGTTTAAGTGTTGAATTTATTGGCATAGTCATGGATTATGTAAATATCGTTTATTAACTTGGAAAGTTAAACTAAATGATATGGTAACTTAATTAAGTACCATTATGATCGTTGAGCCTCTATCAGATTTGAAAATTTAATTATTGATTTGAAGATAATTATTGTTTAGTAATAAGATTTAAAAAGGGTAATAACTTATTATTAATAATATTTTAAAGATAATTAATAGTTGTTTTCAGTAATGATTTAAATTTAATTATTTTATTAATATGATTCTTAAAAGTTGTTTCTTAAAGTTATTTAATTAATATTTTAAATTTATTTAATAATTGTTTTAAAATGTTTTTGATTTAACTATGCTTTAATTTTTAATTAAAGTTATTTAACTATATTGATTTAAGTTATTTAATTTTATTTATAAGTTAATTAATTATCATATTAATACTAGTTAAAAGTTATTTGATTATTTTATTAATAATGTTTTAAAGTTAATTAATTATTGTATTAATATTAGTTTGAAGTTAACTTATTAATACAATAATAGTGTTTAAAGTTAATTTAATATATAATTAATGAGATTTTAAAGTTATTATTTTAATTAAGATTCAATTTAAGTGAAATAGAAGGATGTTTAAATAATAATTCATTATTTAAAGTTATTTAAAGTCATTTTAAAAAATTTATGGTTTATCAATGGAACCGTACTGACTTAAAGAGTTTATTAAATAGGTCGTTTAAATACGAGAAGAGTTTTATAAATGATTTTGGATATATAAAATAATTTATAATGAGTTTTAAAGATCTGAAAAGGAAAAGTTTTATAAATGGGATTTTGAGATTTGTAAAGAATGTTTATAAATATATTGGAGATTTATAAAGAAGCTTTACAAATCGATTTGGATATATTTATAAAATAAAGAAATTTGAAAAGAAATGGCTGATTTTCATGGCACAATTCGAGGGGCAGTGATTGCCTATAGCTTACTATGGATTCGCTGGGATAGCGATGTAACCATTGTATATGCTGCGATCCATGGTCGATATTGAATGGTACTTTGCATATCATTTTTAATTTTTTTTGAGTATTTTGAAGAAAATGATTTGTGAATAAACTTATTCTGGTTAGATAAGTATATGAATGTTTTAATAAATATTCTGAAAGAGATTATAATTAATGAAAATTTAATTAAATGAGGCTTAGCGATTTCAATGGTAAATGTATTCTACGTTCTGAATGTTTCTTTTTTTGATAGTTAAATAACTGACTATCAAATCTTGCCCTAAATATGCAATCCCTCTTAATTTTGGTGGTACAGAAATATTCCCTACTTAACACCGAAGGATTTAAACTTTGGAAATATCTTGGGGAAATACAATGATTAAATGGTACATAACCGTCGATGGTGCTATAATGTATGTATAAACTCACTTTGTTCTTCTAGGACAAATGATAAGGAGATCTACCCACTTAAATGGTTATGGGGTGAGCACTGCTCTTATGTATTGTCTGATTATTTTCTAAAAAATCTATACCGAGCATTCCATAAAATCAACGATTTCTATTTGGAGTGCCCAGGAAGCAGAAGAGTGTACCGTAAGAGATGACTCAAAAACCGTAACCACTCCATAACCATATACAGTTCTATGGAGGAGTTTTATGATATATTAAGATGTTGGAATCCATGTGTGGTTCTGAACACGTTGGGGTATGGGAATCCGTGCGTAATTCCATGATCTATACGAGATGTGGGAATCCATGTGTGATTCCAAGACCCATTAGGGTATTGGAATCCATGTGGGATTATGTGATGCGGTGCGTTGAGCTGAAATTCTCGACGTAGCCTCACTGGTGGTAATGACTAAAATCAAAGATAGGAGGCATGGCCGGTAGGGTTGGAAAACTCATAGGGTGTAATCGACTCCTCCTAGACGTTACTTACAGTTGTTATCCATGGGGCAGTGCACTCGTTTTTAGCAAGACTAACTATGTTTTTCCTATGGTACATCACTTGGGATGTATGCTACTTTGGAAGGATATCTCTGATCCTTGTGCAAGAGGTACGTTCTCGAAGTACTGGGGGCACCTCCATGAAATGCTACACAATTAGCGTACATGCCTTATCAGTTTGTGATTATATACCTCACATTGTTCTTATGTACACTCACGAGTATCATAGCTACTTGATTATTATTATTTTCACCCTTAGAAATTATAATAATATCATTGGATTTTCTGGTATAAATGTTTTGATTATCGTAAGGTAAAAACCCTTCAGTGTTAATGTGCGGCGTGGTCTTACGAGATACCTTTGATTTTCAAGTATTTTACAAGATATAATAAATAAATTCCTTGTGCTTTGAGTTTCTCATGCTGGTTTTACCAGACTGAGCAGGGCGTTGTTTTCCTATAATGCTTTAGTCAGACCAAGCACATTTCCATGTTCAGTTGGATGTTTTGGAGCTTCAGGAGATTAGCTAGGGGCCCAAAAACGTATTGACGTACATGGTTATTTTTCTATTGCATTCGTTGTTGTATTTATCAGTAATTGCGAGAACAATTTATTATAACTGTCCGGGCTCAGATAGGTTAGTATACTCTGGTTCATGTCTTTATATAGTTATATATAGTTTGTTTTTGTGTAAAGATTGGTTTTGTATTATAGATTATCCGTTCCACTGCGAGATTCTATGTTGTTTAGTTCTTCTTGTCTTCTTCTTTCCTTCCCCTAACTATCTACCTTTCCATTCAATTTGAGTGGGCAGTGGTTGGTATATTGGCTGCTTAAATTGTATGGAATAGTGGGTTGTTACACTATCAATCTACCACTTGCACTTGAGGCTAATTATGGAATCTTAATCCAATCCATTCAGTCAGTTGTCAAAAACCGATTGACTTATACCCTTAGTGAATCGATTTTCTATATTATCCATAGTATCTACCTTCCATATTCACTACCTATTTCTTTCTTAAATAATTCTCTAATGAGGTGGAACTTTTGAAAAATATATCATGACTTCTTGTATGCTCTAGGCTCCTTTGCGATTTGTATCACCGCGCAATTGTCACAGAACAATGCCTTTTAATTCTTAGTATCAAAAATCAACATAATTGCCCCTAGGGCATACTGCTAACTCTATCAATCTCCCACTTGCACTGGGGACTAATTATTGAATCTTAATCTCATCCATTCGATCAACTACTCAAGAACCGATCGACTTATAACCTTGGAGAATGCATCTGCTATGTTGTGCTTAGTATCCACCCTCTGTATCACGACCTCTTTCTTCTCAATGAATTCTTTGATGAGGTGGAACTTCCGAAGAATATACCATGACTTCTTGTATGCTCTAGGCTCCTTTGCAATCTATATCACCGTGTTGTTGTCATAGAACAATGCTTTTTGATTCCCTATATTAGAAATTACTTTGAGCTTACTCAGAAATTTGCACATCTCGACTGCCTCTTTAGCTACTTCATTGAGGGTGATGTACTTGGCCTTTATCATCAAATCAATTACTATTTCTCATTTGGAACTTTTCTAACTGATGGCTCCGCCATTAAGTGTAAAGGCATAAACAGAAACTAATTTACTATCATGAACATCACTTTAAAAGCTAGAGTCAGTATTCCCCTTCATGAGTAGGTCTTTGTTCCAATATAGAAAGAATAAGTCCTGAGTATTTCTGAAATACTTTAGTATACATTTTAGAGCCATCCAATACTTTTCTCCATGATCAAATTGGCATCAGTTTATGCATCCTAATGCGTTTGCCACTCCCGGTCTAGTACATAGCACATAGTACAATATGGACTATGGCTGAAACATAGGGGATCCTCTTCATAAGCTCTTTCTCCTCATCATTATGAGGAGCACCTTCTTAGAAAGGATGACCCAAAAATGTGTGGGAAATTTTTACTCTTGGAATTCTCCATACTAAACCTTTTCGGTGTAATATATATGTATAGGGATTGGGATAATCCCAACAGCCTCTTAGATCTATCTCTATAAATCTTTATGCTTAGTATATAGGTTACTCCTCCCAAATCCATCATGGAGATGTTCTCGAAAAGCCAAGCTTTACTGATTGTAATAAAGAAGTGTTGCTGCTAATTAATAGAATATCGTCAACACATAGCACTAAGAATATGATAGCATTGCCTAGTTCTTTTCTACATACGATTCTTCCTCTGTGTTCTGATAAAAACCAAACTATTTGATTATCTTATCAAAACACTTATTCCAACTCCTTGAAGCTTGTTTGAGTCCATAAATGGAATTTAACAACTTGCAAGCCTTGACCTCACTCCTACTAACTACAAAACCCTCGAGCTATAGCATACAGACGGTCTCTTATAAATCACCATTCAAAAATGTTGTCTTTACATCCATTGTCTATATTTCGCAGTCATAGAATGCAACAATGCTTAGCATTATACAAAAGGAATTAAGCATGGCACGGGCAAATAGGTTTCGTTATAAAAAACATCTTGATTTAAGGAAATCCTTTTACAGCAAGCTTAGCCTTATAAGTCTCTACTTCCCCATCTGCATTTAGCTTTTTTCTTAAAAATCCATTTGCAGCCAATGGGCTTTATCCCTTTGGGTCCGTATGACAAATTCCATTTTTTTGTACATGAAATCAATCTTGGATTTCATTTCTCCAAGCTATAATGTAGAGTGTTTACTCTGCTGTGCTTATTGGAAAGATAAAGGAGTGTTGTCATCTAATACACAATCTTCCTTATCGCCATCCACTAGAAAACCGTAGATTCCCTATAGTGCATGAGGTTTCCTACTATACCTTCTAATATGTTGCATGTTTTCTTGTATAAGTGAATTCGGTTCTCTTATTGGTTCAACCCTCGTGTTAACTTCTTGGTTCTCATCCTAGTCTACAACCTTGCAATTCATTTCCTTTGATTTAAATTCCTTTTCCAAATGACAGTGCGCAGGGAAACAACTAATAGAGTTAGGGGTATGCCATAGGGGTAATTATGTAATTTATTTTATATATCAAACTCGTTAACCAACCTTGTTCAAAATAAAATGTATTTTCTTTCTATAATATACTTGATATAATGTGTTATATTGACTAAATAATTTAATTAAAAGTATATTTAATAGAAAATCCATTAGTGGTATATTTTTTGATAGTAGTTATAAAGTATTTAAACCCTGAGTAATTTATCACAACAAATATAAGTATTCCATTCTATATGTTCCTAGTCAAGATGCATTAGTTGAGGTTAGAGTACGTAATGCTTTCTAAATTTTGGGTAATATGTTACTCATGACTGTTGGGGGCACCTAAAGATTACATACTGATAGTTATTGGATAAATATAGAATAACCCACTTTGTAGTTTTCTATTAGTTAATATAACTAAGCTCAACCAGAAAATATCTATGTGACTAATTTACACTATTCTCTCGACTTAAGAATAATGTAGCTCTTCAATATGAAAGTGTTGCTTTGATTATAGCCAAACCATGACATGGTATCCATTGAGTGGCTATAGTTGAATTGAGTGCAAGTATTGGAAGTGAAGCACTATTCAAGAGAGGATTCATCTCCTCAGTTATATGGGGCTAGTATCACGGTCAACTCAAGCCAACTCAAAGTCAATGTCTCTGGCCGAAGCATTTTGGTTAATAATAATTATTATTATTGAATCAAGGACTTCTTTTTGGAATAGAGTTGATTATGGATGATATTAAAATTTTGACCATGCTAAATTCCATAAGTCCAATGTGATATAGTTTTGATGAAGAGAATTGGTGTATATAAATGTCATTAACAGGTAATGCTTATTAGATTTTACCAAAAATAAGTAAGCGATAAATTTGACCATAATATTATGCCATTTGTTAAGCAACTTGTGAACATTATCATTCGAATTGTTCGATGTTAGTTGCTAACCAAATTTACAACAAAGAGTTATAAACCGAAATGATGAATTCTCTTAAGACCAAATGATTTAATTAGCTTATAATTGTTATAATTAATTAATATTTATTAAATATTAGCTATAAAATTTGAATATGATTTGAGAAATAAATAATTTTGCATATATTTATAATAGTTATAAATATATCGGTCGATATGAGATATCGATAACAAATTAAATTAATCATATGTATCTAACTTGGGCCCAATGGGATCACGACCAATGATGTTATAAGGGAGAAATTGGCAGATCTGGATAGATATAGGAGGCAGCTCAAACATAGGGATAAGCTTGTAGATAGATGGTTAAGATTAAGAAAGAACAAGTAATAAGATTAACCTATTTTCTCTCTTATGCAATATATATATATATATATATATATATATATATATATATATATGTGTGTGTGTGTGTGTGTGTGTGTGTGTGTGTGTGTGTGTGGATCTCTAAACCCTAATCTCTAGACCTTTTCTGGCTGCCATTATCATCTTGTTTGCTAGCCAAAACACATTCCAAAATCAAATCCCAAAATCTCAAATCAAATTGAAATTTAATCCAAAGCTATTCGATAGTGAAAGGTTGACGATTCTAGGTTAGCAATTTGACGGATTTGTGAGATATTTAGAGAAGGGAATTCAATATTTCAACATGGACTCGAAGGCATCTGTAATAGGTAATATTCATTCATATTATAGATAATATCTTGATTTATAATCTATTAATTATGGGCACCTGAATACATATGCGTTTGAACCAAAATCGGTACAAACACGAAGAAGAGTAGATAGTAGAGATTAGTAAGTAAAGTAGATGAATAATGGAGGAAATCAGATAGATAACAAGGACGTATAAGTTTATAGTGGTTTGGAAATCTTGGCTTACTTCCACTTGAATGATTTTATTGCTTTTGCACTAGTTTTTGTGATTACAGGTGAGTGGGATCAGAATAGATCCTTAGATACAAGAGAGTAAGAGTGTACTGGTAGCATAAAGATTCTTAGAATGAACCGTGCCTTTTGTATTTATAAGGATAGACGACCAAATATCTCGCTGATATTTCTCCTGTAAAACATCATCAAAAAAACCAAATCGTCTAGAGAATCTTGACTCCATATCACATAAGTATGGGGATCGGCACCAATCCATATAAGGAGGATCGGTACCGATCCCTCTATATGTAGGCAAGGGTCTTGAAACTTTTTGCTCCGGTTCATCTTGACTTTGGCTTCGTGCTTCCAAGGTTGTTTAGCATAGTTGTTAGCATGTTTCTTAATCCAAGCGATGGATCTGTAGAAGGCTGAATTGTTGGTTTAGATTGCATATGGTGATAGCTAGCATAATGCATGGGAACTTTAGAATAACATTTGAATAGGGATTTATGTTAAAAGAGAAGAGTGTCATAGAAGTGGGGGTGTGTTTGCATACACCCCTTGGGATCGGCACCAATCCCTTTTATAGGGTAGGCACCAGTCCAATACTCAGTAAATTCTAGGATGCTACTCTTTTGAGTTCGCTCGACCGTCGTCTGGAGGTCTTGTCTGTACTTGGTATCTAGACCCTAGGATCATCTCTCTAGGCTGCTTGCCTCGTTAACCGTCAAGTCTAACCTGTCCAGTCAACTTGAATAAAGCTGGGCCAAAAGGCTGGATAACACTTGCTCCCCAAAGTATATCTCGTTTCGAACATGATGTGCTTTGAATCTGGACAAGATAGAATCGCTGCAAAGGATTCCACTCTGTGTTTCGAATGGTTATTATCCCTTCTAAGAATCATTCCTGTGAAAAATCATGTTCATAGTAATGCAACATGAGGCTCTATCGGCGTTCGATGCTACAAATACTAGAGTATTGTCTTTTGGTAATTATTCGTGCTTGGTTCCATTGAACTAAATGATTGAGTTCGTTAATTTCGATCATCCGAACTAATTTCCTTTTTGAAAATCCCAATTAAAAATCAAATTCCATTGACTTAGGAAATCAAACGTTAAAGGTGCACGTATGCTTGCACGTACATGAATACGATGTTGCCACTGGCTTCCAAGCATATTTATATGCCTATAAGTCATTGCCAACTTTCCTTAAGAGAAAGTCAAAAGTCCATCATTTTTTTAATTTTTTGAAGTATATGGTGGGGTTCGGTACCGACCCCTATAGGAGGGGATCTGCGTTCGTGCCATCCAGCTCGCCTCCTGAGCTCCGGAATGTCCTTACCTAAAATCTGTAAAATAGTTAAATAATTGTAAAATAGTTAGAAAAATAGTCAAATAGTTATAGAAATTTTAAATAATTGCAAAATAGTTGAAATATAGAAATTAATTTGTAAAATAGTTGAAAACAATAATTGGTTTATAAAACAGTTGAAAAATAGTTAAATAGTTCCAAAATAATTGTAAAATAAGTGTAAAATTGTTTGGGCTTTTAAAAGAAAGATTGTATATGTCCAATGTTTGTATATATGTTATAACTCTGATGTATTAAAGTGAAATTTGAGAAGTACAGTTTTCATTGTAAACTGATATTATTGATATTATATTTTATCCGCTGCGAATGTGAGATGTTGGTGTTTCTGTTCTTCGTTTTCTTCTATCTCTCTCTTCTTTTTCTTAACTATCTGGAATTTTTGGCATAGAAAATTTCGGGTCGTTACATTTGGTATCAGAGCCAGGTTCGCCATCGAAATCAAGTGAAAATTCCCAACTCGGATCGATATACTATCTCGAAATTCTATGCTCGAATCTAGACCAAATCACTATTCGAATAGAACAATATACGTACATCCTATGTATTTATCCTTATTGGTTATTAGCCAAATCAATCCTTTCTATTCACATTCACTGTGATTTTCATTCACTTACTAACAACTGCTTAAATCCTCATTTGGATTATCACTTCAATTCTAATTGGGTATTTAATCATAAACAGTTTGAACTCTGTCCACCTTAGATTTAGAAAATAGCTTAAAATTTTTAAAATAGATAAGTAGTTTGAACTCTGTCCTAAACTCTGGGTGCCCACTATTTTCCACACGGGCAGTCTAGAGTTGGGTTTTTCAGATAGTGGATATAGATATCGATTCAGTAGCTTTCAGCTTTCTCTTTGGTATTCCTTGGAGACTTTGGATATTAAAGTATTTGGTTAGGACGGCATACCAGACTTGCTTAGCTTGGTACAACTTGATGTTGGTTCTCACTTATTGGATTGGAGATCTTTGGAGTTTTGAGCCTGTGCATTTGGAGATGGGATACTGTTGCAGTTTGATATTGGAGTTATCTCTTTTGCTATCTGTTTTCCGCTGTTGTTTATTGACTCAGTTATTCTTGTATCATTTTGATATCATTGTTGTATATCATTGGATATTGTATTCATCGGAGTTGTATATGATATTCATTTCTTTTTCTTCCACTGTGTTGTTGTACTTGATGTGTTATAAGCTCTGGCACGACTTGAATTTCAACGTTTAAATCTGCGGCATTTAAGTACAGTGGAGTACGGATGTCGATTTTCGAACCCTGGAATTTGGATCGTGACATTTTGGGTTTGATCATACACTTGCATATATTTCTATTTTGGACTAAAGAATATTAGGCCGCCCATGGGCATGTAACCCATTCACTTAGCCTTTCCTCTTCACTTTTTTCATTCTATTGCACCGAACCCTATTGCCCAGGCCAACGTTAAAATCTTGAAATTGAGAAAATCCACCAATCATTTAAACCCATAATTAACCCGATTAAACATTGCCTCCTAGATTATCGTCACTTTCTACACGATCCAAATCCATCAATCTCCATGGCAATCATGTAGAGTTTAGGGTTAGATTCCTCTGAATTTCGAAACATGACCCATTTTAACACTTGAATTTTGATCAGATCTTTACCGATCATGCTTGCATATAAGGTAAGTGAATGATTGGAGTTATGGAGGAGATAACGAGGTTGACATGTGAATTCACATTGGTCAATTTTGGTTTGGGGATCGGTAGTTGACTTGGGTTTGAAAAAGAAAAAAATATAAGGAGGCCTGGTATGGGATCGGCTCTTTTCATGGAGGAGTTAAATTTGGATAAACGGAAAAATCCTTTTGGTATGGGATCAAGGCCGATCCCATACTTAGGCAGATTTTATGCTTCCTGCCTTGTGCTCTTGGACATGTATGAACACGTGGACATGCACAACTATCTATAACTTGAACTTGAACTTGAATGCACATGCATGCTCATATGGACTTGAACTTGAATATATGTATATGCCTTGAATGTTGATGAAATGCTTTTATGCACTAGTAAGTGATCCTTTGGCTTGGATAAAATTCTTATGTTCAACCATCGACATTAAAGCCAGTTGGGATAGTCACTGATAGCGGTCACTCCGGTCGAACATAATCATTGTTGTATAGTTCTGACCTGTATAACACTACATCACACAACACCACACTAGATTACACTTATCTTAGGGAAACTTGTTAATCCATCTAATTATGACTATCTGCCTAGTTTAATAACTATGGTTTCCAAACACTCTGAGCATCTAGCTGCAATGACTAGTGATCAAGCTTCCATACATGTTGAATAAGATGTAGAGTCGAGTTCAACGACCTTTTCTGCCGATACACTCTAGGTGAATAATAAGAATAACCCAAAAGCTCACACCATGCCCCAGTTAACTCCCGTAAGATGATGATATTATCGAGCCATCTAGTATATTCGACCGCTTCGAAAATTAATGAGGCATCTCTTCATCAAAATTTCATTAAGCATGAAATCACGTATGATGATGTATTGGTCCCATCCCACAACCAAAGGGCTCAACTTCCTCTAGAAGGGTACACTGCCTGTAATAGATATATGTGCCTAGCTATGGGTGTACCACCATTTAAACCATTCATCCATCGAATGCTCCATTTTATAAGGCTTGCTCTAACTCAACTACATCCAAACAGCTATGCATTTCTCCAAAGCACATACATGGTTTTCCTTAAATTCTAAAATCATGAACCAACTAAAGAAGATATTTGATTCATCTATAGTTTCAAGCGATAAGAAGGAAGTTTATCATTCACTTATCTTGAGCCAGTTAGTGGTTGTCAAGTTATGATCGGTGTATGGAATATACTTAGCTATTTTAAAAGAAAATGGTTTTATGTGTGTTGTCCACCTAGGTTCGCATGTCGGTAGTTAATAGGATGTAAGTTCTTTTCCAAACTATAGTGTTAAAGCTTTAGTTAAGTCATGTTCTAACTAACACAATTTCTTATTTTGAAAATGTCATTTTGAGACCCGGTAGCGATGTTAATCAAACTGCCATCACAACTCTCAAGAACATTCCAAAGGAAGATTGCGAGATCAGGTCCCTTATTAATGATGAGTGTCTCTTGGTCTTCAACTTGTTAGAAGAGGGTCATAGCACCAGCCAGGCTGGAGACAATAACGAAGTAGTAGTAGCTGGACGTATTCAGCTAGAAGCAAGTCATTTTGGCCTTGATGTTCCCTCAGTCCCTAGCTAGGAAGTCCTTAGCTTGGAAGTCAAGGAGGCTTAAGGCAACCTCAAGGAAGGTGAAATAGTAGGCTTTGGTAATGAGACTAGCGATGATGACATACATTCAAGTCACAAACCAATGGCCGACCAGTCTTCGGATAAGCAACTACTTGCTTCCAGGTGAAAGCTCATTGTTAAGCTTCGTAAAGAGACTTTTTAAACAGCCTTCTCTAGTTACAACATTGGAGCATACTCTATCTCTTCCTTCTATGGATAGATTTTCAAAGATAGGGCCGGTTACTACTAAATTTGTTTCCTTTGATGTAGGAAACATAGGTAGAGGGTTCTCCCCATTATTTTCATAATGACACCACTCCTGCTAGTACGGGAGAGATTACTTTTGTGAGCAAGGCTCCAGTACACGGTCCATTGGGGAAACACTAGGACACTCACTTGCATGTGTACTTCATGACACTCGCAATTGACTCGTGCCCATTTTAGTCGAATCTAATTCATTCCATTTTCCTTTGCAGGTTTTAGGAAGAGGAAATATACATATTGATCCCTGGAGGAAAAAGCGTATCTAGCTCAAAGGCCCCGGTTGGGTTCGTACCACCAAGGGAGTGGTTGAGAATACTATTCAGGCCATGACACTAGCTGCAACAGGGTTTACCGGGACATGAGTAGTTACAACAGAGATCATCCTTCACAAGTTCTAAGCACCAACCTAGATCTAGATACCTCCTCTTGGAGGTTCGGATAGGTAACCAAATCGTCGTGATGAGATTCCACGGGCTAACACTTCTCGAGCTCCATCTCCTACCTCTATTCCTATACAGCCCACAACACTATCCCACTTTAGTTGGTCCTCCGAGCATAGGCATTATAAAGGTGGCTCCAAGACTCCTCATTAAAGGCTTAGTAAAGAATCCGTTGTCGCTTCGGTCAACCCAGCTGAACAGCATGTGGCCAATGCTCATATGACCGTACTAAAGGATCAATTTCCAAACATTTGTTTTGATTGGCTTATGTTCGTACCCAACCTAAAGAGACTTCCAATGAAAGTCCAAGAAAGGACTATGGCATGCGTGATCGACATTCACAACCAGTACAGCGAGTAGGAATGGGTTACTGAAAAGGTTTCTAACATCTCAAGAGATAGCATGTAGGAGAATGAGCATCAAAAGTTTATCAAGGCCGATAACAAAAGAATCATAGATGCAATTGATACTAAGGTTGAGAACCTAAGAAATACCCAAACCGAAGTAGAGAAGAAAGTATAGTAGGCTATCAACGTGTTCGAAGCTAAAAGGTACAAGCATTTTAACAAAATCGAGCAGGCGCATCATCGAAATCATGAGCTAGATCTAGAAAGAGATGCTACCAGAAGGAATGCGACTGTGATAAAAACTGAACTTGAGTGTGAAACTGCAGAAAAAGATTATCATCCTGCCTTTTGGCAAGGCCGTGACACCAAGAAATTAATTAGAAACCAAAGACAGTTCGTCCCGGAGATCGGTTATACACAGGTTCACTATGGATACTGATAAATTTTCTATGGTCTAAATCGAGCTGCAATTGATATGACACGACAAGCAAAGTTGTGGAAGCCAATGTTTTAAATTTCAAGATGATCGGAGTTCATATGCTCAAGATATAAATCGATCCAGAATCATAGAGAAAGTGCTGGTACGTATCGATCGATAACTACCCTTCTTCATATCTATCCTGCTTGTCCTACTTCGTATCCATCACATCGATTCCACTTTGTATCCATCGTGTATTTTTCGCTTCGCATCCATCAGTTAAATGTATTTCATATCAGTTCCACTCCCACGCATTGCGTATCGATCATCCATCAACACATTTTCTATCGATCGGCCAACAATCGATACGAGATATGGCACCTAACAATCGATATGCAGTAGCACCTTAAAATATCGATACAAAACTACCTATTCAGTGACTGGTATGAATGGGTCCTCTAAGTCATCGATATGAAGCGAAGCACAGAGCATCGATACAGAATGACCTTCCAGCCATCGATACGATGTGGCTTCTGGAATTGATACGAAGCAACTTTAAGGAAACGGTACAAATGGAATTACATTGGGTCGATACGAACAAGGCATGGGAAAATGGAAGACTCGGTCACTCGGCACGAAAAGTGGATCAATCTTGAAATATAGCGCCACGTCACCACCGATCGATAAGTACGGTATCGATACGAAGCGATCGATACGAGTGGCATCGTTAAGAACTCGGTAGCCTTTTGCAAATACAAACTTGGATTGATCATAACTCAAAATCTACAGTCCCAAATGCCACAAAATTTTTACAGGAGCTTGCATAGCACCTTAAAATGTCCTTGATCGATCTCAGGCCAAATGGAGGTTTTTTTGATCGATACGAAATGTGTATATATGTCAATCAGGGACCGATCCCAATCTACCTTGGATCGATCACATGGGCCCGCCCGCGTGTGAGAAGGAGTATTCCAAGATCTAAGTCAGATTTTTCCAACCTACGCCTACAAATAGAAACCCAATGCCTCCAGAAAATGGAACTTTTGGCTTCTCTACTCTAATACTCTACCGAAATCACTATTATACTTCAGTTGTACTGTTGTATTCTCCTATAATCAGCAAGTTAAATTCAATAAACATCGATAATTTCATAGTGGACGTAAGCAATACACCGAATCACTCTAAATTTGCGTGTTTCTGCATTTTTTTCTTATCCGTTGATTGGTTATTTTGTTAGATCTGCCTCATTTTATATTTACTTTCTTCGTTTTATCTCTTCAAAAACATTTGAAGGGTGTTGTCCCAATTTTGGTACAAAAACTTTGGTGCTTTCAACGAGAAAACCTAACTTTTCTCCTGTAGAATGGATATACTACCGATATTGGATTACAAGAATCTAAGGAGAAGATCCAGATCTCAAGCCTAGAAGTTCTTCCATCCTATTCAGATTTGTGCCAAGTCTAGGAAAGAACTTCGTTATTCACCATCCTCGCTATTAGGAATACCTCAGCCGCTATAGATCTAGAAGGACGGGATAGGTAGAACACCTCACAACTTCCCTCTGCAGACCAGAATGCTGCTGGGCCTTTGGATCCACAGGCCCCATCAACAGGGAGGAGTTCCAGCTACTGATGCAAGAGCCGACTCAAAGCCTCTAGCAGCTTACCCAATAGCTCCATGCCAACGCGGAGTTAACCAATCAGCTGAACCGTGAAAGACGAAAGAGATCCAGAAGGGATCAGATTTCCTACTCATCTACTGAAATTTCAGCTGCTTCTGATTACAATCACAGATGCACGCGCCCATGGCTGGATGGAAGCTATACACAGGCTACCTGACATCAGCACACTTTGAATCTTGGTCAAGCGAGAGTTGGTCCGTTAACCAGCCACCAGACCGGACCCTCTTCCCGAGGAGGAATAGTTCCTTATCACACTACTGACAACCATGTTGTTGCTGCCACTATCGAGTTGGAAGCTGACACTCGAAACAGAATGGATCTGAACCATCGCCAGCATGATTATACTCCCAAGCCTTATGTTCTTGAAGACCAAGATCCAAGGAGGCGAGGTATGGACCGTCGACCATGCCCGACCCATCCTTGCATTGTGGAACCCAACTATACCTTGGTCCAGCATGCCTAGAATGTCTAGATGCCAGACATCATGACAATGATCCGTCAGATGATCCACGAAAGCCTAGGCCTCACCAAAGATGATTGGGGAATCTCCCGAAGTCATACCCCTTTCACTGATGACATCCTCTAGCTGAACCGCCTCGGCGATTCAGAATGCCAACGCTACCTTTTTATGAAAGGAGCTCTGACCCTAACCAGCACATTTTAAAGTATGAATGGTTGATGAATGCCGCATGGGCTGATGAAGCGGTGAAATGCCGAAGTTTTCCAATCTCCCTAGGGGCATCATGACTATGTGTTTACTCGCCTACCACCTTGATCTATTTCACGTTTCGACCAGTTGGCAACAAAGTTTGTCGAGCAGTTTCACATGCACGTCACAAGCCCAAAGATGTTAATACCTTGTCCAGTGTCACTCAAGCTGCCGGAGAGACACTCAGACGTTACCTAGAGAAGTTCCCTGCTGCATGCCTTGAGATTAGTAACCATAATGATAATTGCACTCTGATGGCACTGACTAAGGGAATTGATCTCGATTTCGAATTTGGCAACTGGTTGGCTAAAAAAAATCCCTGCATCAATGGAGCATTTCTATTCCAAGGCAGCTCAGTTCTTGAGAAAAGAGGACGCGAAACAGTCTAAGAAAAAGGATGACGCAGGGGCCAGTGTGGAAGGAATCCAAAGCATTGTGAAACAAAATGGGGAGAGTTTCAAAAAGGTGCAGTTAAATATATAGAATAAACAAAATCAGCAGAAAGGCGATGGAAATCAAGGTAGGAAGAGAGATCAGAATCGCGGACCGCGGCATAGAGCTTCCATGTTTAACACCTATATTCATTTAAATACATCTTTGGAAAATGTGTACTTGCAAACTTGTAATGCTGTCCAATATAAGAAACCTGCTCCAAAGCAATCATCAGAGAAACAGATTCAAACTGGGAAGTTTCGTAGATTTCACGATAGTGATGGTCACAACACGAACGAGTGTCATCATCTACAGGATATTATCGAGAAGTTGATCCGAGAAAGAAAGTTAGAGCAGTTCGTTCAGGCACCACAGGAAGGAGGTGCGGGCCCATCAAATCAAAATCAAATACCAAATTAGGTTAGACCATAGGAACCCACACGTATCGGCGAGAGGTTAGTGATTAACATTGTTAGTGATGGTCCTCATCCAGCGGGTCAGAGTTGGAGGAAAATGGAGTCGTATGCCAGCTCTATTAGGCATGCGTGCTTCGAAGGTTGCAGTTATTTGGAAGATGGGGCTTCGACCAAACAACAGAAAACGATGACAACCGACATCGTATTTCAAAACAGGGATGCCATCAGAGTCGAAGCCTCTACCATTGATCCACTAGTCATTTCAGCTCAGATAGGTCCTGCTTGGATGAAGAGGATCTTAGTGGACAATGGAAGTTCAGTGAACCTACTCTTTAAGCAAGCCTATGATCAAATGAAGATGGAGGTGAAAGATTTGAAGCCTTGTCAGTCTTATTCATGGCATCAATGGGAGTGCAACTATACCCACTGGGATGGTGGAGCTACCAGTGGAGTGGGAGTTTAAAAGCGCCGGAGAGTCCGGATATTGCAGTTTGTTGTAATGGATATTGATTCGCCGTACAACGCTTTCTTCGGCCGATCGGCCATAGCTGAGTTCAGGGCTGCTATCACCCCTTTGTGTCTAACTTTGAAATTTCCTACCGATAATGGAGTCAGAGTTGTTCAGGGAGACCAGGCTTCTTGACGGGCTTATTATGCTGCTGAGATGTGGGAGGTGCAGCGAAAAGAGAGGGGAAAGGGCGTAGAGGAATTCTCTGCGTCCACTTTGCGGATAAATGATAGTTAATGTCTGGGCTAAGGCCCGGGCACCACAACCAAATCCCAAGAGATCTTGACCCAAGAGATACTAAAAGCAATGACGAAGTCAAAGACAGTCAGGCTTCTTCAGCAAAGCTAACGATCGATGTTCCGATCGATAATAACGAAGATTCTAGAATGGTAAAGATTGGATCTCAACTAAGCCAATAGATGAAGGAGGAATTGGTTGAATTTCTCCAAGATAATCTCAATGTGTTTGCCTGGATGCACTCCGACATGTGTTGGATCTCAGCAGACATCGCAAGCCACACATTGAATATTAACCCATGGCATGTCCCGGTCAAGCAAAAAAGGCATGATATGGATCCAGAGAGATCTGTCGCCCTAAAGGAAGAGGTAGATAAACTCAGGTCAAACGGGTGTATCCGAGATGCATTATATCCAGAATAGGTGTCCAACCCTATACTTGTCAGGAAGCCTAACCGAAAGTAGAGGACTTGCGTTGACTACTCAGACTTGAATAAAGCTTTCCCTAAGGACAGTTTTCCACTTCCCTAAATTGATCAGCTCGTAGACTCAACGGCCGAACATGAGCTCTTTTCCTTTATGGATGCATAATTTGGCTACAATAAGATACCGATGCACCTACCTGATCAGGAGCATACCAGCATTGTCACCGTTCTAGGATTCTATTTTTATAAAGTGATGCCATTTGGACTTAAGAATGCTGGGGCAACCTATCAAAGACTCGTCAACCAAATGTTCGGTAACCAGATCAAGGAAACCATGGAGGTATAAGTGGACAACATGTTTGTGAAGTCACGATTCTCCACTAATCATATCAAATACCTGGAAACGATGTTCAACATCCTCCGAGAGTATAGAATGAAACTCAATCCGTTGAAATGTCATTTTGGGGTCGCGTTTGGAAAGTTCCTTGGATTCATCGTTAATGCTTGGGGAATCGAAGCCAATCCCGAGAAAATCTAGGCAATTAGAAATTTTGAGACTCCAAGGACTATAAAGTAAGTTCAAAGCCTCAATGGGAAGGTAGTAGTACCGAGCAGTTTCAAAATCCACCGACAAATGCATTCCCTTCTTCGATCTATTCAGAATAGGAAAACGAAACTTCGAATGGACAACAGAGTGTGAGGGCGCATTCTGAGAAGTGACTCAACACCTATCCACACCACCCATTCTATCAAAACCTATTAATTAGAGAGATTGTACATCTAGTTGGTGGTGTCGGAAAACACAATCAGTGCTACTTTAATTCAGGAGGAGGACCGGATACAATGGCTAGTCTATTGCATCAGCGAACAACTAACTGGAGAAGAGAAACATTATCCGAAGTTGGAGAAGTTAGTTTATTGTCTTGTCATTGTCTCGAGGAAGCTTCACCCGTATTTCCAGGCTCATCCTATCACCGTCTACACTAACCAGCCATTACAATAGGTCCTTACGTGGCCTGAGATGTCTGGTAGGCTACTCAAGTGGAATATCGAGCTAAGTCAGTTCGACATCACTTACACACTAAGGCGAGCTATTCAAGGACATGTCCTAGCAGAATTTATAGCCGAATTCACTATCCCAGAGGACTTGCCTGAAACCAGTGAATCTCCCAAATATGTCTGGAAGCTACATACTGATGGTGCATCAAATGACCGCTGCTCAAGCGCAAGGGTTGTTCTCGAAACTCCTAAAGGCCGATCTATATGTTATGATTTGGACTTCGATTTTCGTGCGACCAACAATGAGGTCGAATATGAAGCCCTGCTCGCCAGACTAAGGCTTTCCAGAGATTTAAGATTTATTGTTGTGGAGATTTACTATGATTCGCAATTGGTCGTTTGCCTAGTTTAGGGGGATATTAGGCCAAAGACGGAGACTGGCTGCTTATCTTGCTCGAGTCCAGGAAATATTAAATCAGTTCGATTATTATATCATCTATTTCAACCTCAAGAACACAAGCAGAAGACCGATTCCTTGGCAAAGTTTGCCAACACCGTGAGGCACAACAAATGTGACTCGTTCTCGTTGAGACAATATCTTCCTCGTGTATTGATCAAATGGAAACCGACTGGGTACTTGCAGCCGTACCCAATAAGGAATCATGGATAACTCTGTTCAGGAACTATCTCAAGCATGGGACCTCGTGAGAGCGCAGAAATGATAAAAGTCAAGTTCTTCGAAAGGCTTCATGGTTCACTATTCAGAATGGAGTCATGTGTAGAAGAGGGTACTTTGTTCCTTTACTCTGATGTATTGCCTACGATAAAATCAAATGGGTATTACACGATGTGCATGAAGGAGAATGTGACGATCACATCGAAGGGCAAGCTCTTGCTAAGAAAGTACTCCAACATGGTTATTATTGGTCGACTGTAAATCGTGACGCATCAGATTATGCCAGGAAATGTGACAGATGTCAGAAACATGCTCGAATTCCAAGAGCCCCGCCTACCGAAATAACTCAGATGGTCAGTCCATGGCCGTTCGCAATATGGGGCATCGATATTATTGGGTCTCTACCTCTAGCTAAAGGTGGCATGAAGTACGCCATCGTTGTAGTTGATTATTTTACCAAATGGGCGGAAGACGAGCCTCTTGCTACTATCACAACGAAGAAAGTGATCAACTTTTTGGTACGTAACATTTTCTATCGATTTGGTCTCCTTCTTACCATCATCACTGATAATGGGACCCAATTTGATATGTTGAATTTAAAAATTTCTGTCAGCAATTCCGTATCCAAAAGAAGTTCTATGTATTGCACACCCTCAAGCGAATGAAAAAGTCGAAGCTGTCAATAAAGTTATAAAGTCCATTCTATAAAAAAGATTGGAAAAATCCAAGGGCAAATGGGTTGATGAACTTCCTATGGCCCTATGGGCATATCGAACAACCCATAAGTCCACGATCGGTCACACACCATTTTCACTTTCCTATGGCTTAGAAGCCGTCATTCCGGTCGAATTGGAAGTACCTTCTCATCGTGTCACTTATTATGATCCAAAGACAAATACTATATTTGTAACAACCCGCATGTTTGCCGATTTTTATATTTAAATATTTTATTTAAATATTTTATCGATACTCGGAATTTAGTCCGAAAAGCTACTTTTTGCATACGCTCGAATTAGGACTCGGGACCACTCCCATTGAGTTTAAAATGCCGTTTGCGACCTCTGAGTATAAGCTTCGATATGTTTGGAGAAAGTTGATTTTTGCTCCTTTTTCACTTAGGGCTTTGGTTTAGGCTGAGCCCAACCACTTATGTATTCAGTCCCAACCCCTTCTCCTCTTCATTACTTCATTCCTCATTTCCTCATACTCAAGCTTTTATATTAATGGAGAGTGGAAGAGTAAATTAAAACTCCAAGCCCTAGTTTTCTTTTAAAAATCAAACTCTAGCTCCAAACTAATAGAAGAACCCATTGGTAAGCTTCTCTTCTTCTTCTCCAACTCATTCTCTTATCAACTTCAGAAATTCCTAAACCAAACTTTGGGAATGTCCTTCTTTTAAATCTTAGAATCAAGCTTCTTGAGTTGGATTTGAAGAGTGGTTGATTCTCCTTTGCTTTCAAGCATCTTCTTCAATCGTTTGGGTTCAAAGGTGAGATTTTTATCTCACATCTATGACTATAATTATCTTTGGTTGTTGGGTATGAATTCCTAACACTTCTGTAATGACCCTAAAATATATATATATATATATATATATATATATATATATGTATATATATAAGATGCATCAAGACAGAAAAGCTTGTTAGTAAATAAAAATGTGCATAGGAGTTTCTGTTTGATGAAGATGCAAGGAGTTAAGGTGATCAAAATTGGGACTTAAAACAAATATAGTTCCATGTCTAAACAATTATATAAGCACACGTATTTAATATATAGGGAAATTATATAAGCACATGGAATTTTATGAAGTTTCAAATGACTTATATAATCATGCTGCCAGAAAAGAAAAATAAATAATCTTGTGTGTGTATAATTTTTATCACATAGATATGTAAAAAGGAGTTGCTGCTTTAAAGGAGGAATAAAAAAAACAATATAGTATGAATAATTTTTACATCACCTTAATGTATATGACAATGTACATGATTGTATAAGAAAAGAAGGCTAAGTAGAAAATGCAAAAAGATTAAAGTTTCTTTAAAAACCGAGCAGAAAATAAAATAGGCAAAGGTCACATGCATATGGCATGAATAGAATGAGATCATTGAAATAGCATGCAGTAATTAAAGTGCTGGAATCTCGAAATAACTACTAAAGCAAATCAAGTGAGTGTAATTCCAATTGAGGACCATACATAAGTATAATCTGTGCATGAAAAATAAAGGGGTATCAAAGGAATTACCCATTTCCTTAAACCCTAAAATAGCTTTATAAAACCTGTACACCATCATGACCATCATCATCTCAGAAAAAAAAAAAAAAAAATAGGAGAAATATGGGTAAGCAACTCTGAAGGGATTTGCTGAGTAGAGGAGAAAGATAGTAAAAGAAAATACTAGGTGAGCATTAATCTATTTTATGCAATGGCATTAAGACCTCTGGTAGGCAGCCTAAAGTATTATAAAAATTATTTAAATCTCTGAAGTGGTTTATTATGAATGAAATGGATGAGATGGATGTTTGTTTGTGCATTTCTGTTTGGAGTCTTGTATGTCAGTTTTCCAAGCTAAAATGTTTTTAGCATTTTTAATTCTATTCTTATTATTGTCAAGTATGGATTTAAATTATTTAGGACATAGGTAGCAAGATAGAAATCTGGCTCATGCTTATTTTCTAAATAATAAGGCAGGAGGATTTCTGAGTTTTTTTGGTAAATTTTCCTTAACAAATACCTCTGTCAATATTCTTTTTCTTTTTTTTTCAATAATATAGAAGGATCATGATGTTTAAAATGTTTTGGAAAACCTGCTGCAAATTTCTGCAGTAAGGAAAATAAATGGAAAACAAGGGATTGAACTAGAAAGTAATTATGTTTTTCTGAAACATGGAGGAATTGAGGGTTTTATGATTAAACCCATAAACAGGTGCTTAATGAATTAAGCAAAAACTGGAGGGGGAAACTCATTAGGTTAATAGATCCTATGAATAAATGAAAGAAAATTAAATTGGTCATTTGGGGTTAGTCAATGATCTGCTTGCTTCAGGTGGGAGGAAGTATATGCATGGTGCAAGTGCACCCTGAGGCCTTTTTGTGTTGGAATAAATAAAACAATCTGGGTGATTCCTCCACAATGCATACTTGTGTTCATTTGACAGGGGGATTTAGACCATAAATAAAATGGGGTATGAGATTTAAATCTCTGGGTTATAATATCTGGACAGGGATATAAATTAAACAAGGTTTAATATGATGACCTGAATGAAATACTGGGAGAAACTGGGAGAACAAAACCTGGGTTTATTTATGTAAAAAAAATGATGTTATGAATAATGCATGGCTTGTTGCATATATGTTGAATGAATGGTTGTATTCTTGAAGTTATCTGGCAATTTTTACTGGTGTGCATAGTTTACAAACTGCTAGATTATGCAAGTGTTATAAGTTCATAAGATTTGTAAACATGTGTATAAAATTCATTAATGTTCATACCAGTATAAACTGACCCTTTTGGTTGCCTTTGCAATCATTTGGGTGTCTCAATTAAATGGGGCAGCTCAGTGAATTGAATGCGGTTAATTAAGGTTGACTTGATGGATGAAGGAGGCATTAGCTGCTAGTATAAATAAGAGAAAATTTGCTTTGTATTTGCAGATTCTTGTTATGAATGATCTAGTTATTATCAGTAGTTAAAGAAAACTGTAAGGAGATTTTTCTGAGTGCTTGGATTATGACATGTATTTAGCTAAACCTTTGTTTCTGATGGCCAGTAATTAGTTGATGTTCTTATAAATGTCTGGTCACCTTTTTGGAACTGAGAAGACTGATACAACAAATCAGTATGATATGTGTTCATGTTAGCCCCTGTTTTCCTTGGCTTGAAATTATTTGGTGATTTGATGATGGCAATTAAAAACAGTCAAATATAACTGATTTTCAGAAAACAAAACAAGCTTGCAAGTTTTGAATAAGATGGTTTATGCATGGCCTGCAGTAGATATTGGTTGATGCATAATCTCTGAGAAAAAGAATGGCCCATATTTATGCATTTGATTTCAAAATAAAAAGGGGTTTTAAAAGAAATGGACTTGGAAACATTTTTGTTTTGTGTTGAAAGCCTGGGGAAAGTAAATTCTCAGAAAAACTTTTATATGGTAGAAGCAATCTTGTGATAGGAAAAGTGTTTGTAGAAATTGTTTACATAAGAAATATGGTTCTGAAAGTTGTAAGTACGAAAACATGACCAGCCTAGATGGTTAAGGGTCAAACCCTTATAGCCTGGAATCACTTCACCACAGTTCATGTTGTGCAAGTGTCTCCAGCTCGAAGAAAATGATATAAAAACTCCAAGTTTTGAAATACAAACTCCAAGCATACCAGTTTGCATTTCCAACCTATCTGAAAAATGCAGTGCAAATATAATTGTTCAACCTGAAATGAAAATGTGATTGTGAAAACAGATTTGTATGTTCATATTAGCAATTGTACTTCTCTCAGTTACACTTTTTAACACTTAAATACTGCATTAGGTGATAATAGACATATATAGGCAGAAAGAGTAGAAAATTAAGAAAAGAAAATGCAAAGATGCACTGTACTTTGCACTACCAATCCCATATGCATTGTGCCTGTTGTAAACTTCATCTCATACAAAACAAAAGAAGCAAACATATCATCAAATATGTAGGGCTATTTTAAGGTGAATCATGAACTGATATAATTATATTGGTCATCCAAGATCTTGGGAAAAGAATCTATGAATCTTCTAAATGTTCAAACTTAACATTATGGAATTTAAATATATATTCATTTTTAAAAAAAAACTATGTGTAAAAAAAAAATTAAAGGGGTCAACACAGTTGGTATCAGAGCTATGTTTTGAATAACATAGTAAACATTATTGTATGTATATGGATGATTGAATGCATTGATTGAATTCTTAGGGTTGGATTTTTTTGTATGACTGAATGAAATGTATGCTTGAGATACGTGTATAAGGTACACCTAAATAAAATAAATAAACAAGGTAAAGACATTAAAAATAATAGGGGTAAATAAACTAACTTAAAAATTATATCTATAGCATTATGGTAGGACCAAGACATCACACAGGTGCAGGACCATCACGTGAGCCACCTGTGATAAGCATGGAGGATTTTGTGAGGGCTTTGAGGGATGGAATGGCACCAAGGCAAGACAATCCTCATGAGGAGCTCTCCAAACTGCTTAAGACTTGTACCAATTTGGGAGGAAAGGATTTTGAAGGCACTGAAGGAGCTATGGGTGTTCAAATGTGGATAAGGACTATGGAGAGGGTCTTTACAGATATGCAAATCAATAACCAAAGGAAAAGACAGATAGCTTCAAGGAAATTGAAGGGGGTTGCACTGGATTGGTGGGAGGTTGTGATAGTAGGAAGGCCATAGAATAACATTACTTGGAATGATTTCAAGGACATGCTTGAGGCCAGATTTATCCCAGCATTTGCCAAAGCCACACTGCTTGAAGACTTTATTAGGTTAAGGCAAGGAGGCATGAGTGTAAATGAGTACACTCAGAAGTTTGAAGCATTGTCCAAATATGGAATGGTGTTGATAGGGAATGCAGAAGCAAAGAATGCAAGATACATTCAAGGCTTGAATCCCAATCTATCCAGGGCAATGTTGCCATACAAAGACAAAACCTTTGATCAAGTGATTGATCTAACTCTCTCCTTTGAGCAACATGATACCACAAGGGAGAAATTCAGGAACATGAAGCTCAATAAGAAGAAGGGAGGTCAGAACAAAGTGCAACCTTATGACAAGAGAAATGCAAGTAAAGGAGTTAAGAAAGGGGAAGGAGCAATAGCACCTGAAAGTAAGAAATTCACTCATTGTTTTAATTGTGGAAAAGCTGGACATTACAGTAACCAATGCCCTGACCCTAAAATACCTAAAGGAAGCTGCTATAACTGTGGGAAAATGGGACATTTAAAGAAGGACTGCCCAGAGACTCATAAGAAAACAGCAAGGGTAGGAGCTTTGGCAACAAACACCACTGGAAATGTTGGGCAACTTGAAGGTATAATTCTAATCAATACCCAACCAATATCAGTAGTATATGACACCGGTGCCTCACATTCACTAATATCTTTGGAAATTGTAAAGAAGTTAGCACTTGCTTGTGTTTCTATTGAACAACCCTTAACTGTACACAGCCCCATAGGGAGTCATTGTATATTAGGGATGAAGTGTATGGGTCTGAAATTAATCATAGGGGGTTATGGCTTTGATTCAGATCTATATACTTTAAATTATCCTGGTATTGGGATTATTTTGGGGGTAGATTGGTAAATGAAAAATAAAGCAATTTTAAATTTAGAAAACCTTACCATTTCTTTGGAGACAAATGAAGGCAAAAGAATTACGGTTCTAAGTGAAATAGCAAAGAACACATGTTTTAATAAAATTTGGAGTATAAACGAAATTCAAAAGGAATTAAAAATAGAGGAAATTCCAGTAGTTAATGAATACATGGATGTGTTTGGAGAGGTGAGAGGAATTCCTCAGAATAGACCAGTTGAATTCAAAATAAAGTTAATTCCAGGAACAAATCCAATCATTAAGAAACCCTATAGGATGGGTCCAAAAGAGTTAGTAGAATTAAAACATCAACTAGAAGAATTAGAAGAGAAAGGATTCATAAGATCAAGTAGTTCCAGTTGGGGTTCCCCAGTGCTCTTTGTCAAGAAACATGATGGAACAATGAGGTTGTGTGTAGACTATAAGGATTTAAACAAGGTAACCATTAAAAATAAGCACCCACTGCCTAGAATAGATGATCTATTTGATCAATTGCATGGAGCTAAAATATTTTCAAGGTTAGATTTAGCCTCTGGATTTCACCAAATGAAAGTTGCAGAGGAAAGCATTGAGTACACAGCCTTTAACACAAGGTATGGCCTATATGAATTTTTAGTAATGCCATTTGGCTTGACCAATGCTCCCTCCTATTTTGTAGATTTGATGAATAGAATTTTTAGAGACTTTTTGGATAAATTTGTTCTAGTATTTATAGATGACATATTAATTACTCAAAGACAGAAAATGATCGTGCTATGCATCTACACCTAGTATTATCCAGACTTAGAGAACATGAATTAAAAGCCAAGTATTCAAAATGTACATTTTGGCAACATGAAGTAAAATTCTTAGGACACATAGTGTCACAGCAAGGAGTAAGTGTGGATCCAAGCAAAGTGATTGCAGTTCAATCATGGAGTAGACCCAGAACAGTGACTGAGGTGAGATCATTCTTGGGATTGGCAGGGTACTATAGAAGGTTCATCAAGGATTTTTCAAGAATAGCCACACCAATGGCCAAGTTGACAAAGAAGAACCAACCATATGTGTGGACTGAGCAGTGTGAACAAGCTTTTGAGAAATTGAAACAAGCACTGGTGGAAGCTCCTGTCTTGCAAATCCCAGAAGCAAATGAAGGAATGGTTGTATATACTGATGCTAGTGGGTCTGGGTTAGGTGCAGTGCTTATGCAACATGGCAAGGTAGTGGCATATGCATCAAGACAGCTTAAACCCAATGAAACCAAATATGCAACTCATGATCTAGAATTAGCTGCAATAGTGTTTGCATTAAAACTTTGGAGGCATTATTTGCTTGGAGCAAAGTTTGAATTATTTACAGACCATCAAGCATTGAAGTATTTATTTTCTCAAAAAGATTTGAATATGAGACAAGCAAGGTGGATGGAATTTCTAGCTGTATATGATTTAGATATTTTATACACCCCTGGAAAAGCCAATAGGGTGGCAGATGCCTTGAGTAGGCATCATGTTTGATTAGCAAGACTAATGATTAATGAATTTAAAAACCTTGTAATGCTTGGGGAGGTAGATATATATAGCAAGAATGAAAATAATTTTAGAGAGCATGATGACATGGTAGAGTATGGTACACTAGGATTGATTACAATAAAATCCAATCTAGTGGAGAAAATTGGTGGCATGCAAGACCAAGATAAAAATTTGAAGGAGAAGAAGGAAATGTTACTTAGAAACATTGAGTTGGGAAATTTTAAAATAGATCACAAGGGGTATTTAAGGAAGAATGAGAAGTTGCGTGTACCAGACATCGCAGAGTTGAAGGAAGAAATCATGAATGAGCACCACAAAACCAGGTACACCATACACCCTGGTGGTACTAAAATGTATCATGACTTAAAAAGAAGCTACTGGTGGCCAGGAATGAAACAAGCAGTGGCAAGATATGTGGCAAAGTGTTTCACCTGTCAGCAAATTAAAGCAGGCCACCAAAAGCCTTCTGGCATGTTGCAACCTTTGGAGGTACCTCAGTGGAAATGGGAAAGTATTTCCATGGATTTTGTGGATGGTTTGCCTAGAACTAAGAAAGGCAATGATAGTATATGGGTAATTGTCGATATACTAACCAAATCAGCTCACTTTGTCCCTGTCAGGTCAGATAGAAATGCAACTAGGCTTGCACAATTATTTATTAAGGAAGTGGTGAGGCTACATGGTATACCCAAGACCATTGTGAGTGATAGAGACACTTTGTTCACCTCAAGATTTTGGGAGAGCTTCCAAGAAGCAATGGGAACTTAACTATGCTTAAGCACTGCCTACCATCCTCAAAGTGATGGGCAGACAGAGATAGTAAACAAAATATTGGAGGATCTGTTGAGAGCATGTTGACTTTGGGGGTAATTGGGAGGATCACATTCATTTGGCAGAGTTCACATATAACAATAGCTACCAGTCAACAATAGGAATGGCTCCCTTTGAAGCCTTGTATGGGAGACCCTGCATATCTCCTGCCTGTTGGTTGGATATGGGAGAGGGTATACTACTAGGACCAGATCATGTTAAAGAAACTTCCAACATGATTGAGTTAATTAGACATAGGATGAAGACAGCACAATCAAGACAAAAGTCTTATGCAGATAAAAGGAGAAAGCCAATGGAGTTTAAGGTAGGAGAGTACGTTTTTCTGAAGGTATCACCAATGAGAAAGGTGTTCAGATTTGGGAAATCTGGTAAGCTATCACCAAGATTTGTAGGACCATATGAAATTATGCAGAGAATTGGTGCTATGGCCTACAAACTTAAGTTACCTGAGGAGTTGAGTGGTGTGCATCCAGTGTTTCATGTTTCTCAATTGAGAAAATGGGTGCATGATGAAGGAGCAATTCTGGAGTCACCTACTCAAATTCAAGTCCAAAAGAATTTGGTCTACGCAAATGAACCAGTAGGGATAGTTGCCAAGGAGGAGAAAAAGTTGAGCAACAAGGTGATCAAACTAGTAAAAATTCAATGGAGCTTGGACACCAATGATTGTACATGGGAGGTGGAGGACAAAATGAGGGCAAAATACCCCAGTTTGTTTACTGATGGAGAGGTATGTTTAAGTAGTTTATGATGATTTTCTGAATATTCTTATGCATTGCTTGCTTTCATAAAATGTGAGTATGGGATTATGGAATTAAAACAGACTATGGATTAGTATTTTTATTTGGAGAAATTAAAAGAAATTATAGGGACATAATTCCTTTAAGGGGGAGGGTATGTAATGACCCAATATATATATATATATATATATATATATATATATAAGATGCATCAAGACAGAAAAGCTTGTTAGTAAATAAAAATGTGCATAGGAATTTCTGTTTGATAAAGATGCAAGGAGTTAAGGTGATCAAAATTGGGACTTAAAACAAATATAGTTCCATGTCTAAAAAATTATATAAGCACATGTATTTAATATATAGGGAAATTATATAAGCACATGGAATTTTATGAAGTTTCAAATGACTTATATAATCATGCTGCCAGAAAAGAAAAATAAATAATCTTGTGTGTGTATAATTTTTATCACATAGATATGTAAAAAGGAGTTGCTGCTTTAAAGGAGGAATAAAAAAAAACAATATAGTATGAATAATTTTTACATCACCTTAATGTATATGACAGTGTACATGATTGTATAAGAAAAGAAGGCTAAGTAGAAAATGCAAAAAGATTAAAGTTTCTTTAAAAACCGAGCAGAAAATAAAATAGGCAAAGGTCACATGCATATGGCATGAATAGAATGAGATCATTGAAATAGCATGCAGTAATTAAAGTGCTGGAATCCTGAAATAACTACTAAAGGAAATCAAGTGAGTGTAATTCCAATTGAGGACCATACATAAGTATAATCTGTGCATGAAAAATAAAGGGGTATCAAAGGAATTACCCATTTCCTTAAACCCTAAAATAGCTTTATAAAACCTGTACACCATCATGACCATCATCATCTCAGAAAAAAAATTAGGAGAAATATGGGTAAGCAGCTCTGAAGGGATTTGCTGAGTAGAGGAGCAAGATAGTAAAAGAAAATACTAGGTGAGCATTAATCTATTTTATGCAATGGCATTAAGACCTCTGGTAGGCAGCCTAAAGTATTATAAACATTATTTAAATCTCTGAAGTGGTTTATTATGAATGAAATGGATGAGATGGATGTTTGTTTGTGCATTTCTGTTTGGAGTCTTGTATGTTAGTTTTCCAAGCTAAAATGTTTTTAGCATTTTTAATTCTATTCTTATTATTGTCAAGTATGGATTTAAATTATTTAGGACATAGGCAGCAAGATAGAAATCTGGCTCATGCTTATTTTCTAAATAATAAGGCAGGAGGATTTTCTGAGTTTTTTTGGTAAATTTTCCTTAACAAATACCTCTGTCAATATTCTTTTTTTCTTTTCAATAATATAGAAGGATCATGATGTTTAAAATGTTTTGGAAAACCTGCTGCAAATTTCTGCAGTAAGGAAAATAAACGGAAAACAAGGGATTGAACTAGAAAGTAATTATGTTTTTCTGAAACATGGAGGAATTGAGGGTTTTATGATTAAACCCATAAACAGGTGCTTAATGAATTAAGCAGAAACTAGAGGGGGAAACTCATTAGGTTAATAGATCCTATGAATAAATGAAAGAAAATTAAATTGGTCATTTGGGGTTAGTCAATGATCTGCTTGCTTAAGGTGGGAGGAAGTATATGCATGGTGCAAGTGCACCCTGAGGCCTTTGTGTGTTGGAATAAATAAAACAATCTGGGTGATTCCTCCACAATGCATACTTGTGTTCATTTGACAGGGGGATTTAGACCATAAATAAAATGGGGTATGAGATTTAAATCTCTGGGTTATAATATCTGGCCAGGGATATAAATTAAACAAGGTTTAATATGATGACCTGAATGAAATACTGGGAGAAACTGGGAGAACAAAACCTGGGTTTATTTATGTAAAAAAAATGATGTTATGAATAATGCATGGCTTGTTGCATATATGTTGAATGAATGGTTGTATTCTTGAAGTTATCTGGCAATTTTTACTGGTGTGCATAGTTTACAAACTGCTAGATTATGCAAGTGTTATAAGTTCATAAGATTTGTAAACATGTGTATAAAATTCATTAATGTTCATACCAGTATAAACTGACCCTTATGGTTGCCTTTGCAATCATTTGGGTGTCTCAATTAAATGGGGCAGCTCAGTGAATTGCATGCAGGTAATTAAGGTTGACTTGATGGATGAAGGAGGCATTAGCTGCTAGTATAAATAAGAGAAAATTTGCTTTGTATTTGCAGATGCTTGTAATGAATGATCTATTTTTTATCAGTAGTTAAAGAAAATTGTAAGGAGATTTTTCTGAGTGCTTGGATTATGACATGTATTTAGCTAAACCTTTGTTTCTGATGGCAAGTAATTAGTTGATGTTCTTATAAATGTCTGGTCATCTTTTTGGAACTGAGAAGACTGATATAACAAATCAGTATGATATGTGTTCATGTTAGCCCCTGTTTTCTTTGGCTTGAAATTATTTGGTGATTTGATGATGGCAATTAAAAACAGTCAAATATAACTGATTTTCAGAAAACAAAACAAGCTTGCAAGTTTTGAATAAGATGGTTCATGCATGGCCTGCAGTAGATATTGGTTGATGCATAATCTTTGAGAAAATGTATGGCCCATATTTATGCATATGATTTCAAAATAAAAAGGGGTTTTAAAAGAAATGGACTTGGAAACATTTTTGTTTTATGTTGAAAGCCTGGGGAAAGTAAATTCTCAGAAAAACTTTTATATGGTAGAAGCAAACTTGTGATAGGAAAAGTGTTTGTAGAAATTGTTTACATAAGAAATATGGTTCTGAAAGTTGTAAGTATGGGAACATGACCAGCCTAGATGGTTAAGGGTCAAACCCTTATAGCCTGGAATCACTTCACCACAGTTCATGTTGTGCAAGTGTCTCCAACTCGAAGAAAATGATATAAAAACTCCAAGTTTTGAAATACAAACTCCAAGCATACCAGTTTGCATTTCCAACCTATCTGAAAAATGCAGTGCAAATATAATTGTTCAACCTGAAATGAAAATGTGATTGTGAAAACAGATTTGTATGTTCATATTAGCAATTGTACTTCTCTCAGTTACACTTTTTAACACTTAAATACTGCATTAGGTGATAATAGACATATATAGGCAGAAAGAGTAGAAAATTAAGAAAAGAAAATGCAAAGGTGCACTGTACTTTGCACTACCAATCCCATATGCATTGTGCCTGTTGTAAACTTCATCTCATACAAAACAAAAGAAGCAAACATATCATCAAATATATAGGGCTATTTTAAGGTGAATCATGAACCGATGTAATTATATTGGTCATCCAGGATCTTAGGAAAAGAATCTATGAATCTTCTAAATGTTCAAACTTAACATTATGGAATTTAAATATATATTCATTTTTTTTAAAAAAAATCTATGTGTAAAAAAAAAATTAAAGGGGTCACCACAACTTCTTCATGTGCATTTGCTCTTGATTTGGATTGGTTTTGTGAATATTCCAATTTTTGGGTTTTTAAGTCAAATTTGTGTGAAAATCCTTATATGGATGTTTGATCGTGCCTTTGGTGATGCATCGAGAAGCATATAGGGCCGGGTTGCCGATTGGCATAAACCCTTAGAGCCAATGTTCGTCCGGTTGCATTTTGGAAGAGATAGCTCTTCATTTGGATAGGCTGAAAAACAGCCCAGGAAAGATTCAGTCGACTGAAAAGTCTGTTCAATCGACTGAACCTGGAACCCGAAAATTTCCAGGCATGATTCAGTCGACTGAATCCTCTGTTCAGTCGACTGAACCTGAAAACAGAAAGTTTCCTGAACCTGGAAATTTTCCAGGTACAGGGTCAGTCGACTGAAAACTCTGTTCAGTCGACTGAACCTGCTGTTTGAGTCCATTTTGGCTCTTTGGATTGAATTTCCAATGTTAATCGATTCTTGTTGATTCCCTTTTGTTATTATCACTTATTATCGACTTTGATGACATTTTCTTCGTGATTTTTGGGAATGTCCATTTTGATGGATTCGGTATCGATTTCTTTGGATTTTATTCACGTCTTCGAATGTGAATTTAAGTGATTGATTGTTCCTACAATCTTCTTTGTGATTTGTCACTTTAAAAATATAAAGGTTTCAATACTAGTAGTAAATATCAAAATTCTTTCATCAAAATGATTTCAACATTATTTTATTACATAGCTCGTTTTCTCAAACCGATTTCCAATCTATTAGTATATACAAACCTTTACCTCACTCGTATGAGAAATCTAATTAAACGACTTAGTAAAACAAGTGGTATGAAACGCTTGCGTTTACTTCGTCGGTTAATTCTTGGACTTGTTCGATTGAATCTCTTGTGACAATTTTATAGTGGAGATCTACAGTTTGTTCGTAAATATTTAAGTTAAGCAAGTGGTTATGGGACATGAAGCTAAACTCGTATATTTACTAGCTTAGTGTAATTGACATTTCTCGTTGATCGTGACGATCATCTTTGTGATTTAGACTAGCAATGTGCGATGTTGCTTTGTCTGCGAGGGAGACTAAACCCCGTTTTGTGGAGTTTCGACTCAAATTGGTGGGGTAGCAACCCATGGTCTTCGGGCCGTTTGTGGAGCTTCGGCTCAATTTGTGATGGTTAGCAACCATGGAATTAGCATTCTGTTTGTGATACACGTGTTGGTGAGCTTTATGCTCCCATTTGTGATAGGCCTCCCCCCTATTTTGTGTGATTTCTGGATTTCGTGTGTCAGATTCTGGAATTTTCTTCTTCTCCTATTTTTGTGATTTCTATTGATAAGTTTTATCAATATATGTGCATTGGTGAATTTGTGTGTCATTGACTTTTGTGATTGACATTGATATAATCATCAATATTTATGGTTTGGTGAACGAAATAAGGAGTATGACATTTCCTTTGATTCTTGTGTAGATTTGGTGATATTGATTAATCTCTTGTTGATTCTCAATTACTTATATATATATATATATCACAGCTTGGCATTGTAATTATTATGTGTTTAGTCATATCTCTTACTTAGTATCATTTCATCTGATATTTATAGTTAGACTGATCCGTTTATTATTTTCTTATTAAATAATACCCGGGTCAGACCAGATGTTATAGGTGCTTCTGCTTGACTTTACATCCGGGATTACCTCCTTGACTTTTGGTTAACTACTTAGATTAGTAGTTTTTGTTGTATACATTTGAGAAATAGACTCCACAATGTGTACTTATTCTTTTGTGCAGTTCGTATAACTATTCTTTTGTGATATTGTGGATCTTTTTAGACCACTACTCTGATGTACACTTCCTAGTGTAATATTCATATCTATTTCCGCCTTTGTGATATGAATTGTCTGTGACTGATTTACGTTATCTTTATTTCTATATTTGTTTCTGAAGATATTATAGCCACTGTGTAGTAGCTTCGAGTTTGTGTCGGCATGTCGGATTTCAGAAATGCATGTTATACTATCTGACATATCGACGCTCGCGCAAAGCAATTACACGGATGGTCGCTCCTCAACAGCCTTATTCCCCGTGCTAGTTGACAGCATTCACCGTAATGTTCTTGGCTAGCGTGGGTATAGAGGTGGGGCGTCATAGCTTGGTATCAAAGCCAAACTTCGAAACAATATGGAATATTATAACAAGGATCATCGTCCTAAGTCTTTCTTAGGAGTCGTGCTTTAGGATTTTATTCGAGTCTTCGTACCGATTCATCCTATTTTCTTTTATGATTCCTTGTTTTATCTATCAAGATTGCTTGATATTCATTAGTGAATAATCTTCTTCTTGTTCTTCTTTCTTTCTAAAAGAAGAGAAATGTCTAGACCAGGCCGTCCTAGAGCTGGACCATCTAGTGTTTCACCCCAAGATGGAGTTTTTATGACTGCTCAACAGCTTCTTGATTTAGTGACGAATGCTCAAGCAGTTGAAGCTAACCCGGAACCTACTCACCTAAAGTCGGGGTTTGCATGCTTGTGCAGCAATTACACTAATTTGGGTGGGAAGCCATTCAAAGGTTCTGAAACTATTATTGAAGTACAAGCTTGGCTAAGGTCATGCGATCGAATCTTTTCTCGCATGAATCTTATTGACCTTCACCGAGTTCAGGTGGCCTCTAGTATGCTCCGAGAAAGAGTATTGGACTGGTACGAGCTTCTTATTTCTGAGATTAATGAAGCGGATCTCACCTGGGAGCAATTCCGAGAACGCTTCGAGTTGAAATTTGTACCAGAAGCAGAGAAAGTGACATTGGCTCGACGATTTATAGACCTTGTTCAAGGTGAGTCCTCCGTGACTGATTATGTCGCCTCCTTCGAGTCGCTTTCCAAATATGGGGTTGAATACATCAACACCCCTTTAAAGAAGAACCAGAGGTTCGTCTATGGCTTAAACAAAAATCTCAAGAAGCCATTACTTCTAAAGTTAGAAGTTTCTTTCGACCAACTCATTGATATCGCTCTTCGTCTTGAAGAGGCGGACAGGGAAAATGATGTTGAAGTGGTGGGTTCCAAGCCAAGCTTCAACAACAATAAGAAAAGGCCAAACAAATTCAAAGGCCCTTATCCCAATAAGAAAGGAAAGCAAGCAACCCCTATGGCAAAGACTTCTTCCTTTGGTCGTGGGGAATGCTATAATTGTGGTCCGAAGGACCATTATGTGAACAAGTGCCCAAGGTCTCTCTCTTGTTATTACTGCAAAGTTCCCGGTCATGTTATATCTTCATACCCCAAGCTTCAGGGCAAGAAGGAGGGAAAGTTAAATGTTTCCCAAGCCTCTGGCAACACATCTCGTGGTCAAGGTATGCTTCATTCTATCCTTGATGGCATTATTGTGTTTCGTGATCATCCTGTTCGAGTTCTTTTTGATACGGGTGCGTCCCATTCTTTTATTTCAAAAGAGCTTGTTGATACTTTTTCTTTGGATGTTTTGTGTTTAATGACTTCTTTGAGAATCGCGAATCCGGTTGGTGGATACGCAACAATCAGTTTATTGTGTAATGATGTCGAGATTATTTTGGGTGATCTTTCTTTCTGAGCCGATTTGCATGTCATGCATTATTTAGGCTTTGGAATGATTTTGGGAATGGATTGGCTTAACCGTTATGAATCTCATATCATATGTCCTGAGTGGACTATTCATCTTCGACATCCTTAATCCGTTAATCAGGTTTCTGTTATTCTTAAAGATTCGGATTCTGCTTTGGTTGCATCTTTATATTCTTTAAACCCTCGTGATGACGATAATGATGATGAGGGTGATATTATTTCTCTTATTCACGTCGTTCGTGAATTTTCCGACATATTAGAGCCCATTTTAGGATTACCACCTAAGCGAGTAATTGAGTTCAGAATTAATCTTATCCCTGGAGCTCAACCTATCACCCGTCCTCCTTATCATACGTCCAATAAAGAAAACGAGGAGATGCGTAAATAATTATCCGAATTGGAGACGAAGCAATTTATTCGCTCTAGTTCCTCGCCTTGGGGAGCTTCAGCTATTTTTGTGACGAAATCCGATGGAACACTTAGGCTTTGCGTTGACTAACGCAAGCTTAATGATCTTACTATCAAAAATAAATATCCTTTACCACGGATTGATGATCTATTCAATCAACTTAGTGGTGCTAGAGTCTTTTCACAATTAGACTTAGCTACTAGTTTTCATTAGCTTCGTATTGCAGAGGATAGCATTCCTTTGACATCGTTCCGTACTCGTTATGGTTCTTATGAATGGCTTGTTATGCCATTTGGTCTAACGAATGCTCCGGCTTATTTCGTTGACCTTATGAATAGAGTTTTCAAAGACTTACTCGACCGGTTTGTCCTCATCTTTATTGATGATATTCTTGTGTGTTCAAAAACCGAGGAGGAGCATGAGAAGCATCTTCGGATTGTGTTGGAAACTCTTAGGAGTAATCGTTTGAAAGCAAAAATTTCTAAATGCCATTTTTGGCAATCTCGTTTGAAGTTTCTCGATCATATTATTTTCGAATCCGGAATTTCCGTGGATCCTTCAAAGATTGAAGTGATTCAAGATTGGAAGAGACCGGAGAGTGCGACGGAGATTCGTAGTTTTCTTGGATTGGCGGGTTATTACCGCCGTTTTGTCAAAGACTTTTCTAAGATTGTCGTGCCTCTCACTAGCTTAATGAAGAAAGGTGTTAAATACATTTGGTCGGACAAATGTGAAACGTCTTTTCAGAAATTAAAAGAGCTTCTTTCTGATGCTCCTATTCTTGTTATTCCCGAGGGGAATCAGGATTTCGTTGTTTATACCGATGCTAGTCGCGTTGCTTTGGGTGCCGTTCTTATGCAAAGAGAACGTGTTATTGCTTATGCTTCTAGGCAATTGAAGCTTGCTGAGACTAGATATGCCACTCATGATTTAGAGCTCGCGGCTATTGTTTTTGCTCTTCGGATTTGGCATCATTATCTTTTGGGAGAGAAATTTGTTCTTTATACCGATCATAAATCCTTGAAGTATTTATTCTCTCAAAAGGAATTAATTTGCGTCAACAGCATTGGCTCGAATTTCTTGCACCATATGATCTTGATATTCTTTATACTCCCGGTAAGGGTAATCGTGTCGCTGATGCTCTTAGCCGTAAACAACAAGTTGTTGTTTCTATGATGATATCCGAATGGAACGATCTCGAGATTTTATCCACTTGCGAAATTCGAGACCGTGTTCCCGATTTATGTTCATCTCTTGTTTTATGTAACCTTGAGGCTCATCCTTCTCTTTTAGACCGCATTCTTGAAGCTCAAAGGCTAGATCCCGAATTTGCTCTTCTTGGCCAAAATATTAAGGATAAAATTGATATTGAAGGTTTGAAAGACTTTGATATCGATTCTCGTGGCGACATTCAGAAATTTGGTAGACTTATCATACCAAATATTAGTGATCTTCGTAAAGATATTTTAGAAGATTCCCATCGCTCTAAATTTACCATTCATCCCGGTAGTAGTAAAATGTACGAGGATATGAAGCGACTTTATGATTGGGAGGGAATGAAACTTGACATCGCTAACTTCGTTAAGCGTTGCATGACTTGCCAACTCGTTAAGGCCGAGCATCAAAGGCCCGGTGGATTATTGCAACCTTTAGAAATTCCAATTTAGAAGTAGGACCAAATTTCCATGGATTTTATAGATGGCCTTCCCCATTCTCGTTCGGGTCATGATAGCTTATGGGTGATTGTTGATAGGCTTACTAAATCTTCCCATTTTATTCCCGTTCGGTCTAACCGAACCGTTCCTCTTTTAACAAACTCTTCGTTAAAGAGATTGTTAAATTACATGGAGTTCCTACTTCTATTGTTAGTGATCGTGATCCATTGTTTACTAGTGGATTTTGGAAGAGTCTTCAAAAAGCTTTAGGAACGAAGCTTAAATTTTGCACCGCTTATCATCTCCAGTCCGATGGACAAACTGAGCGTGTGAATCAAACTCTTGAAGATCTTCTTCGTTCTTGTGTGCTTGATTTCGGTGGAAGTTGGGAAGATCATATTTCCCTTGTTGAATTTTCCTATAATAATAGCTTCCAATCTAGTATTGGTATGGCACCTTTCGAGGCACTCTATGGAAGGCCATGCCGATCTCCTTCTTGTTGGCTTGAGGCCAGTGAGAAGCTGGTTTTAGGTCCAGATTTTATTCAGGATTCCACAGAAAAGATTGATCTTATTCGTCATAGGATGAAAGAAGCCCAGAGTAGACAAAAATCCTATGCCGATAACCGAAGAAGGAAGTTAGAATTTTCTGTGGGAGATCTTGTGATCATTCATGTGTCACCTATGAAGGGTGTTGTACGTTTCAGTCGATCGGGAAAATTAGCGCCTCGATATATTGGGCCATTTCCTATCACTGAACGTATTGGTTCCTTGGCTTATCGCCTTTTATTACCGGCTCAATTTTCTGCTATCCATGACGTGTTTCACGTTTCTCAACTTCGGAAATGTCTTCGAGATTCCGATTCTATTCTTGAGCCCTGTGTTATGGAAGAAATTGAAGTTTCGCCTAATTTAACTTATGAGCAGCATCCTATTCGAATTATTGCTTCGGATGTCAAACATCTTCGAAATAAAGAGGTTCCACTTGTGAAAGTTCAATGGTCTTCAAATCCTAAGGATTGTTCTTGGGAGGCTAGAGAGTTCATCGAGCGATCACATCCGGACTTACTTTCCCGTGCTCTTTAAGGTGAACCTTTTGTTTCAAATTTCTTTTGTGTTGAATATGCTTTTATGGTTGTTACTATATATCTTCTTCTTAAATATTACGAGGACGCAATTTCTTTAAGGAGGGGAGTCTGTAACAACCCGCATGTTTGTCGACTTTTATATTTAAATATTTTATTTAGATATTTTATCGATACTCGGAATTTAGTCCGAAAAGCTACTTTTTGCATATGGTCGAATTAGGACTCGGGACCACTCCCATTGAGTTTATAATGCCATTTGCGACCTTTTTGAGTATAAGCTTCGATATGTTTGGAGAAAGTTGATTTTTCCTACTTTTTCACTTAGGGCTTTGGTTTGGGCTGAGCCCAACCACTTATGTATTCAGTCCCAACCCCTTCTCCTCTTCATTACTTCATTCCTCATTTCCTTATACTCAAGCTTTTATATTAATGGAGAGTGGAAGAGGAAACTAAAACTCCAACCCCTAGTTTTCTTTTACAAATCAAACTCTAGCTCCAAACTAATAGAAGAACCCATTGGTAAACTTCTCTTCTTCTTCTCCAACTCATTCTCTTATCAATTTCAGAAATTCCTAAACCAAACTTTGGGAATGTCCTTCTTTTAAAGCTTAGAATCAAGTTCTTGAGTTGGATTTGAAGAGTGGTTGATTCTCTTTTGCTTTCAAGCATCTTCTTCAATCGTTTGGGTTCAAAGGTGAGATTTTTATCTCACATCTATGACTATAATTATCTTTGGTTGTTGGGTATGAATTCCTAACACTTCTTCATGTGCATTTGCTCTTGATTTGTATTGGTTTTGTGAATATTCCAATTTTTGGGTTTTTAAGTCAAATTTGTGTGAAAATCCTTATATGGATGTTTGATCGTGCCTTTGGTGATGTATCGAGAAGCATATAGGGCCGGGTTGCCGATTGGCATAAACCCTTAGAGCCAATGTTCGTCCGGTTGCATTTTGGAAGAGATAGCTCTTCATTTGGATAGGCTGAAAAACAGCCCAAGAAGATTCAGTCGACTGAAAAGTCTGTTCAGTCGACTGAACCTGGAACCCGAAAGTTTCCAGGCATGATTCAGTCGACTGAATCCTATGTTCAGTCGACTGAACCTGGAAACAGAAAGTTTCTTGAACCTGGAAAATTTCCAGGTACAGAGTCAGTCGACTGAAAACTCTGTTCAGTCGACTGAACCTGCTGTTTGAGTCCATTTTGCCTTTTTGGATTGAATTTCCAATGTTAATCGATTCGTGTTGATTCCCTTTTTTTATTATCACTTATTATCGACTTTGATGGCATTTTCTTCGTGATTTTTGGGAATGTCCATTTTGATGGATTCGGTATCGATTTCTTTGGATTTTATTCATGTCTTCGAATGTGAATTTTAGTGATTGATTGTTCCTACAATCTTCTTTGTGATTTGTCACTTTAAAAATATAAAGGTTTCGATACTAGTAGTAAATATCAAAATTCTTTCATCAAAACGATTTCAACACTATTTTATTACAAAGCTCGTTTTCTCAAACCGATTTCCAATCTTTTAGTATATACAAACCTTTACCTCACTCGTATGAGAAATCTAATTAAACGACTTAGTAAAACAAGTGGTATGAAACGCTTGCGTTTACTTCGTCGGTTAATTCTTGGACTTGTTCGATTGAATCTCTTGTGACAATTTTATAGTGGAGATCTACAGTTTGTTCGTAAATATTTAAGTTAAGCAAATGGTTATGGGACATGATGCTAAACTTATATATTTACTAGCTTAGTGTAATTGACACTTCTAGTTGATCGTGACGATCATCTTTGTGATTTAGACTAGCAATGTGCGATGTCTCTTTATCTGCGAGGGAGACTAAACCCCGTTTTGTGGAGTTTCGACTCAAATTGGTGGGGTAGCAACCCATGGTCTTCGGGCCGTTTGTGGAGCTTCGGCTCAATTTGTGATGGTTAGCAACCATGGAATTAGCGTTCCGTTTGTGATACACGGTTGGTGAGCTTTATGCTCCCGTTTGTGATAGGTCTCCCCCCTATTTTGTGTGATTTCTGGATTTCGTGTGTCGGATTCTCGGAATTTTCTCCTTCACCTATTTTTGTGATTTCTATTGATAAGTTTTATCAATATGTGTGCATTGGTGAATTTGTGTGTCATTGACTTTTGTGATTGACATTGATATAATCGTCAATATTTATGGTTTGGTGAACGAAATAAGGAGTATGACATTTCCTTTGATTCTTGTGTAGATTTGGTGATATTGATTAATCTCTTGTTGATTCTAATTACTTATATATATCACAGCTTGGCATTGTAATTATTATGTGTTTAGTCATATCTCTTACTCTATATCATTTCATCTGATATTTATAGTTAGACTGATCCATTTATTATTTTCTTATTAAATAATACTCGGGTCAGACCGAGATGTTACAGGTGCTTCTGCTTGACTTTACATCCGGGATTACCTCCTTGACTTTTGGTTAACTACTTAGATTAGTAGTTTTTGTTGTATACATTTGAGATATAGACTCCACAATGTATACTTATTCTTTTGTGCAGTTCGTGTAACTATTCTTTTGTGATATTGTGGATCTTTTTAGACCACTACTCTGATGTACACTTCCTAGTGTAATATTCATATCTATTTCCGCCTTTGTGATATGAATTGTCTGTGACTGATTTACGTTATGTTTATTTCTATATTAGTTTCTGAAGATATTATAGCCACTGTGTAGTAGCTTTGAGTTTGTGTCGGCATGTCGGATTTCAGAAATGCATGTTATACTATCTGACATATCGACGCTCGCGCAAAGCAATTATACGGATGGTCGCTCCTCAACAGCCTTATTCTCCGTGCTAGTTGACAGCATTCACCGTAATGTTCTTGGCTAGCGTGGGTATAGAGGTGGGGCGTCATAATATTGCTTGTAGAATCTCTGGATTTACTAGTTGAGAAACATGAAGAGGCTGATCTAAGGACAGCCGCGGTCCGAAGTCGAGTCTCTCGATTGTACAACGCTATGGTCCGACCCCGAACCTTTGAACATGGCGATCTTGTCCTAAAAAGAATTTACCCGATCCCTTCGCATGTGAAACCAACGTGCGAGAGACCGTATGTTATTGAACGAAGACTCGGAGACGGCACATTTAAATTATTGAACACTGATGGTCTCACTTTGTCGAGAGCCTGGAACAGCGAGAGTCTTCGTCGCTACTACACATAATAGGCTTTATTTATTCATTCAGTCGGCTTTTCATTTGCAATTTGTTTATGCATTTCGAAATTTAAATTTGTGATAAGGCAGTTAACTTTTCCATACTTTCTTATTTCTGCAATAAAATGCTATCTCATCAAGCCAGAGCATTGATTCTTAAAATACGTCCTATGACCATCATAATGCACAGAGAGCTAGGTTCCATCCCACGATGGGACTTATTCAAATAGGGAGTGGCTGTGATACGACTGGTCCCTCACTAAGTGAAACCCGAGCTCGGGAGCAAGCCATCACACTGAAGTCAAAAATGGTTGATACACGACAATCCTCTAACTAACTCCGGCTCCCAGAGTGCAAGTTGGAGTATAAACTTACAAATAAGGGCTTGAAGAGAGTCGATCCGTCCACCTAACGGCTTTTCCCGTGTTTAATCCAAGTCAGAGGAGGATGGATCCGTCCGTCTAATGACCTCGCTTGTTAACTCATGGTGGATGTGACCTGACCGTCCATGATCTTGATAAATCTATCATTCCTAGAGTGCGAACGAAATCCTAAAACTCAAAATAGATGTGATCGACCATCTATTGACGAACTCCAGATTCCTAGAATGCGAACGGGAATATAAACATCAAAATCAGTGTAACCGACCACCCATCGACTAACTCTAAGTCCCCAGAGCATGGGCTATAGTATAAACACAAACTGGGTGTGAACTGACCACCCATGAGACAACTCCAAGTCCTCGGCGTGTGGACCGGAGTATAAATACAAATTAGGTGTGATTGATCATCCACAATTCAATTTAAGTCCCTAGAGTGCGAACGAAATTCTAAACAACAAATTGGTGTGAATGACCGCTCGTAAAATAACTTAAGTCCCCAGAGTGTGAATATATCTTTAAACATCAAATGAGTGTGGCCGACCGCCAACACACAAGTGCAATCCCCAGAGTGTGGATGCGATTACCAATGGATGAGCGAGGGCGATCCGACCACTCGAACTCATCTCGTTTCAACTTTGTTCTGACTAAGTTACGCTTGATTTATCGATGGTGGAAAGCGACTGCCGACCGCACTTCAATTTATCCCGGGGACTGGGGGAAAGCTCAAGTACCAGCTACTGATCGAGACAGTGCAATATTGGGACTCGACTTAACGTTTGGTTAAGACCGAACTCATAACTTCGGGTCTTAACAACCGAACTTAGGTCTGATTCAAAGACTAAAGCTCACAAGTACATTGAATGGAAATTCAAGCGCTAAAACACTTAAGAAAATAAACAAAAAATTATGCTGAAAACAAAATGAAATTTCATTTCAAATATTCTTTGAAAGAGAAGGATAAGTACAAAAATTATTCCAAGAATTCTTAGAAGCAGGGGTCAAACCCGCATCTATACATGGCCTTTAGGAAGCAAAAAGAAATTCCTATCTATCCACCAAATAAGGGAGAAAGAAGACATATCTACTCCCCATGTTTCTTCTTCTTCTTCCTCGACGTTGACCCATTGGAGCTACCGCTCGAATACCTCTTCGAGCCTTTTCCTTTTGGTGGTTCCAACTAGAGGAGTTATGGTAATCTCTTCCTCCAAACTCATGGGAGTTGGAATATTTTCTGAATACGGAGTCGAAGGAATTGGAACACTCTCGATGTTTGAAGATGAGGGAGGCACGTAAGTGTCGACAAATGTACCACTGGGAGAAACCATTTTGTAGGGGAGCTGAGCCAGGACCCTCCATACCACCTCCAACACCACTGGCCTGTGTGGCTACTTCCATCTCAGTGTTAATCTCCGCCATTATCTCTTCCTCATGAATTGCGTCAGCGTCCATGGGAATGCTACTAGTTGGGCTCGAAGAGTTGGTTGTAATGCATCTTCGCCCATGATGAACGGCATGTCAGTAAGTGGGTTACTTTGAAGACTAAGGAGTTCTTCCATCATCTATTCATCAAAATAAAAGTGCTTCCCTGCACTTTCTCAGTTGGTGCAGCGGCCGTTGTTATGGTTGCCTCCGTCATAAAAGCCTTCTGCTCATGATCCAGCATTTGGGTTGCAGAGGGGCACAGTTGGTGCAGCTTTTATCGCTGAATTAAGATAAGTGAAAAAGTGTTAGTGACTACTTCAGACAATGCTCCCGACTTTGAATAAATACAAGAAGTGTTCAGAATATCTTCCTCAGATTGGCTCGTGAGTGCAGTCGAAGCAGCTTCAGGGACTTGCTCGCGAGCTGGAGGCAATTGCAGTTGATCAGGATTGTAAGCAGGCACAGATAGAGGATCAACAGTAGGAGTAGATTTGGGCTGGGTTAGCATAGGAATTTCAGAGCTCTTCTCATGATGCTCATAGAACCCTCTCCAGCCTCCGGATGCTGAGTGGCGAGTCTCTCCTTTTCAAATATGACAGTGGCATCGTGGAGAACCCTGCTCTCGTCCTTAGTCAGCACCTGGTTCTCCAATTAGAACTCATCAATGGATTCAGTATGATGCTTTGCTTTTTTGTCTTCAACTAAGTGACACCAAGCATTATACAGATGTGATGGGTTATCTTTAAGCCAGCTCAGATTTCGATGCTTCAGAACATTGACATTATATGTAATGAGGAGATCTTCGATGTCACCCTCCAGCCTGGCCTCTATCGCTCTGGCCTCAATCTCAACCCTGGCCTCGGCTTCCTGCACCTTTAGTAAAGTCGCATCCTGCTCGTTCCTAAGTTCCATAGCCTGATCACATGCCTCTTGGGCAGCCTTATTAGCGTCGTCCTTTTCTTTGACGACCTCATAATACTTCGCCTTAAAATCATTGAGCTCCTTGAGTGCATTATCTCTCTCGGCTGTGACGGTGGCATTTCTATGGCCCATATCATTAACTAAGTTAGGTGCTCTTTCCTCATCGGCTCCATCTTCTTGTTCCCCTCATCAACTTTCTTCAAGGCCTTTGTTTCTTAGTTCCTCGAAATGTCGTTCTCAGCGGTGAGGACTTGCACTATGCAGTCCCTCTGAGCGAGATTGGTTCCTAATTTCTCGATTGTCTTTGACCACTCATACGCCACCGCTAATGCTTTCTCTACGGTCTTTTTCCATTCTCTATATTGGCCATAAACATCGTATATGTAGTCATGCATCGTCTGTTCTGCCCTATTGGGAATTCGCTTTAAGTGTGGAGGAAATATAAAGCCTTCGAAGCAGACATTCGAAAAATCCTTTTTCAACTTAGGGATTCTAATGGCGCCTTCCCCGGTAGGTTCTGTAATGTCTTGTTCCGTGGTGATGGGGGCCTCAGTGTCGATCCTCCAATGTTGTTCGTCAGGTATTGAAGTTTGAGAAGGTGGTACTAGATGCAAAGATTCTGAGGGTTGTTTGCCAGAACCAGTAGGTTGTGTTGAACCTCTAAGTAGCGGAGAGCGTGGCTGGGAATGACGCCTATACTGCCACTCCCTTTCCCTTTCCCTCTTATAGCACCCCTTCTCTTGACTGGAGTAGACGCGATCGCGTTCTCTATCGGCCTCATGTCTGCGAGACTCAAAATATGAGCTAGATAAATGGTGTGCAAAACAGAGACTGCCAAGCATAGATCCCCCCTTGACATCGTATCTGAAAAATGAAAAGAGAAACATAGTTGGTAATCTTCAGAAATGAATAGCTTGTGACCAGAAATTTTGTGGTGTCGTGGAGTGTGTGTGTGCAAACCCCCCAACCAACCGGTCGTAATAGCCATACTCAAAGGAGTTGGCTCTCATATGTCAAAGGCGCTTTGAAGCCCTCTAATCTGGTATCTTGGTGCAAGGGCAAGTTATCCGGAATGGGGATGCCACCAGTCCCGCAAGGGAGTTCTCCATCTGCGAAGGAGGAATCTCTTAACTACTAGCCGGAAAAGAGACTACGATGGTTTTATGCCTTACAGATTTTAGAGTAGTAGACTTTCCTCTTCTCTTTCGCTCTAAAGATCGAGAACTTTGCGAAGGCCCGGCTGCGTGCTCATATCTATCAGTCATATTCTCATCATCGCCTTGTTAAGTAATTACTATCCCGAGAGCTCTGCTTCAAGCTTGCCTCGCCGAAGCCATCCTAAGAACTCCTACAAGTCCAATGCTTTGATTTCTGTCAATTAGCCCAACGGCAACCAGATTCTCATCCGCAAGGACTTCACCGATCTTTCTATATTCTACGGGCACCTCTTGAAGAACTCTTACTATCTTCTTAAACTGAGCACCTTCAAGTCGTGAAATTGAAGCTATAAAAGAAAGAAAATGTTAGATTCGACATCAACGGCTCTTATCCAGTTAATCAGCAAGGAGGCTAGGTCACTGATGTCTTGCTAACCACCGTCTGGCGAACCACGGTGGACACTGAATGTTGAACCATTTGGTCTTGAAATAGCTCAGCTTGCTCCAAACCCCGACCACGATTTGATAGTTCCTAACTACCTCTAAGAAAGTGAAGGAAGGATTACCTCCTCGACTCTTTATGTTAAAAAAATATCTGACTTCCTTTAGAGTTGGGAGTCGGAAAAGGTGTTCTATGAAGATAACAAAAAGACTGTTGAGCAAGGCATACCCATGCAGGTGCAATTGGGATGGAGCGATCCTCAATAAAAGTAAAACATCTCAGATAAATTGATTAAATGGAGGAAGTGTCCAGGCTACGCACAAAAATCTATTGCAGGCTGCATACCCTTCCGGGTGAGTGTGAGCTCTATCCTCTGGCCTTGATAATAAAACATCATTTATCGGCAGCCCATGCCTTAGGAAAATACCTCACAATATATATTCAGAAATATTGGAAGGAACGGAATCTTGTGGGTGTGCAACAAAGGCCACTCCTGGCAATTCATCCGAAGTAGGGCTAATAGCATCGGCTGCAATAACCTACATTTCAATTGTAGGAAGGATGGACTCCGGACATCCTGTGATTGCGAACTTTCGGGTTCCATAGCAATTGAACTTAGTAAAAACCATCGTTAGACGACAATAAACCCATGTTCCCCCAGTGTGAAGTGCATGAATGTGTTATGTTGTGCAGCGCTACATAATACTTAGAATTCTATAGCATTTGAAAGATGTTCGAACGACAAGACTTCGATATTCAACCGGAGTGACCGTCGTCGCTGTCCGTCACATCCGTGCCATTCAAACCCCGAAGATCGATCCAAGTTAAATTTCATCAAAATTTTCAAGTTATAGTTCCATCAACGAGCTTTAAAGGGCAGTAAAATATGTAGTGAAACAATCAAGTCCAATTATGTAAGGTAGAAGCTCGTCGGAGTCAAATCTTCGAGTGAGCAAAATTTTTGTATCCAACTAGATGAAAATTTAGATCAATCACTAGGAGTCTCGTTCGTATCGATCACAGAGGAAAAGGCTTCATATCGATCACCTTAAAGCCAGTTCATATTGATCTGAATCTGGCGTCTTCGTATCGATCGGTAGAGTCGATGCTTCGTATCGATCGTGCAATTCGATTTTCGTATCGATCACTCTGGATCGATATGAAAGCGAATCCATCCCTCTATATGAAACTCTATCAATATCCATCGATACGAACTTTATTTGTTTTCAGAACGATACGAAGCACACTTCCTCAATTGATAGAATGATCCCTGCTTATCCATCTACCCTTCTTCTTCTCCAAACGACGTTGAAGCCATTCCAACCATCCTTAACCTTGCTCCGGCTCATCTCCGGCCGCCTCATCTCCAAAATCAACAGTATATATGAATGGAGTAGCAATTAAACTCAAGTCTCGTCATTTCTAGTGTGAAGTTATTAATCAATTACGTAATTTAAAGGTTTGGTTGAGGGATTAAAGAGCTATGTTAATTTGGCGATGAAGGCAGTTTTCTTTCCTCGATTTTCAGTCGATACGAAAGCATAAGAAAAATGAAAACAAGTGAAAAAAAATTTCTAAGTACAAAAGCATATATATGGCTGGAGGACCGGGCATATGACGATTTGTCTCCCAGTGTGAAATGACCGGTTGAAGCGGTCTATAATATAACCGATGCGAAGAGCCCTCTTCGTATCCTTCCGCCAAAACGATATGAAACAACCAATTCTTATCTCATGGCTAATTGAAAAAGCTTTAACATCAATGGTATGAAGCTTTCTTTGTATCCATCCATAACCTATCTAGACGAAGCAATTCATATCTATCAAACAATCGCTACGAAATACGAAGTAAAGACTTATTTGAACCATTCAGACCCATCAGAGATTCATCGACACGAAAATGACATCTTCGTATCCGTTACTTTAAAGCCTACAAAAATTAGTATCCATCGATATGGTATATTTTTAAAGGCCAACTAATTCGTATCGATCACCATCGATGAAGATAATTTTCCAACTTTTCAAATCGATCTAGGAGAGGACTGATACGAAGAGATGCTCAAATGACCATCGGGCGTCGTTAGAACTCGAATTTCACATTGATCCAGGAGAGGATCGATACGAAACTCGATTTTAAAAAAAGAAACTTGACAACGACCCATGAACGTGCAAACGTAGACAGGATTCAAGTTAACATACATTCGTGTATGACGAGCTAATATTCCGTTTTCAAAATTCATAGGAGTTGAATAATCACCTGGTGACAGTTACGATAGTAAACGACAGATTGTTAGCACTTGACACTTAGTTACAACAATGCACTGTACGATCGTTGGCAGTCAGTAATCCAATTTTAATATTACCGGGAATCAATCAAAGGTTACATCTTTTGATAAAAAGACAACGACTGCTCAACGAATCGGATAGAACTTTTCAAACTAAAGATTGCAGCTTTTCAAAGCAGGTCATGTTCACCCAAGATGTACTTTGGGGAGAGGGGAAAAATGTTATCCCACTTTTTGGCAAGTGTTCGGACGGCTAAATGTCTATGGAGTTAGAAAATAGCTGCACGAATTTAGAAATAAAATTTACCGCAAGCGCACGGTGTACGAATGTAGCACGTGGCGAATACGGGTCGATCCGCAGGGAATCGATGATTATAAAATTCTATTCGATCAAATTATACCTAAGTCGAGAGTGAATAGCTAGAAATGTAAGAAACTAACAAAAAATAGCAAAAGAAAATGATAAAAATATGAGAGTTAAATGACAATTTAGAGATAATTCCACTCTCTAAATCATATAGTTCAACAAATTATGAAATTATGATCCCTCTATTTTTGGTCATAGGTGAATTTAAATGATGTGTTTATTATAAGTATGACACATTTGTGCTATTAATTAGCTCAACATAAGCCATCAAGCTATAGCACAACCTTTAAATCACTTACTAACTCTCATGAAAATGACAACAAAGTTGAAAATGAAATCTATTTTAAGTATGGCCTATTAACTATTAATTAAAAATATAGACTATCAAATTTTAATTTCAAATCACTTTCTTATGCCATAATCATATTTTGATGAAGAGGCATTTGTGTTAGTGATTGTTTAAGCATAGCCTATGTGGTGTCAACAATATAGGCTATCAAATTCAAAGCAAAAACAACAAATAAAACCACTTCAAGTATTGTCATTAAGCACAAAAAGAGAGCTATAATTATCAAAATGTTGAAGCTACATGATTAGAGCCATCATTACCCCTAAATTGAAGGGATTAGCCTCTTATATTTGTTATCAAAACAACAAATATAGCTTGCAACATGAAAGAAAAAGAAAAGAAAAAAGAGAGCAAAGTAAAGAAAAGAAAAAACTATTCTACTAGCATGAAAATAAATCTACACTACTAACATGAAAGTAAATAAACAAAAGAAGCATGTAAAAGAAAGAGAGCGCTAATTAATATTGCATAAAGAAAACGAAAGTTACATAAAGTAAAAATGGTTAAGTAGCCATGAAAAGAAAAGAGGAGCTTTCTTTTATTTTTGATCCTAAAACTAATCTAAATAGGAAGAGGAGGCTAAGTAAGAGAGAGCTTACATGAAACATAAGGGGTTATTTGTACATGCATGAAACCCTAACCCATAATTTGGGGAATGACCAAACTACCCTTGAGAAAGTGTGGAGGCCAAGTAATCATTAGCTTCTACTAATCATTATTTAAGTGTACATGAAGCCATTAATTCCATAAGTATGTGCATTAGCCTTTAATTTGTACATTAATGTGGTGGGTAGGTGGGTCCTCCATGATCTTCACTTTTAATTATTTCCATCTTAATTCCTTTATATTCATGTTGTGCATGCATGTGTCTTCATAAAACCACTTTTATTTGAGACCAAATTCCTACAGAAATATATATAAATTTCCAAGTAATTTTTCTCAAATGAATATATGCACACAAATGACTGTTTTGCCCCTATATGAAGATGGATATGTGACAATTTGGAATTAATATGGATTTAGGTTAAAACAAGTTAAAATACCCAATATGATCATTTATTTAATTTAAAAAGAACAAATATGGTGGTAAAAATATGCACATTCACGTGCACATCAAATACTCCCACACTTATCTTTTTATTCGTCCTCAAATAAAGGGAAACTAAGATAAATCCGTTTTCGTAGACAGCACAATTGCATTGAGTATATGCAACAAGCCGTTAAACCTCTGGGTGTCTCCAGTAGGATGAGTGTTGTCTCGTGAGGGTTTTCAGCGGATACTACCCACAAAATCCAAATGCATGATGAAAATATTTACAAAATTCAAGATTTATTTACAAAGAGATGAATGCAAGTTTTTGAAAATATTTACGAATGAAGGATTTATTTTTTAAGTCGACACGAATAAGTTAAATATAGGTTTTGGCTATTATCTTGAAAATTTATGTCATTTGTTAATCAAAATTTCCAACAAAAATCAAGTTGTCATAACAAATAGACTGTAGTTTAACTCGTCGTTTTGGTTAATAACAAAGTGTAACTATGAAATGGATCCTTAGTTGATTATCAAAGTTTATCAAAGTGGTATTTTCATTTCTTTTCAATAAATAATCAAATCAACTAAGTAAAAATAGTGCTAGGATTTAAATTGCTTGCTCTCTCATTATTTGCAAGAAAAATTACACACATAGCTCAGGTAAACTGAGGCCAGATATACCACTCATGCACTGCCTTTCGTGCTTATGTCAGGGGAGTACAGAGCATGGCGAGTGCATACACTTTCGTGCATACACCTATCGACCGTAGGTGGTTTTTATCAAGTCTGTCTTTTTTACATGTGTTCCATACATGCATAACCGTGAGGACTTTTAAATGCGTATGAATGCACATAATCAAAGATTCCTAGTAATTCACCCATGCATAACCGTGAGGACTTTTAAATGAGAGCGGATACTTGGATATTGTTATTTTTTCATTTTTCATTTTTTTTAAAAAGAGAGAGAGAGAGTTTTGCAAAATCATCTTAGCACCATTTAACTTAGAAGGCAAAAAAAAAATGTTATATCCTTTACTTTAAATCAACCACTTTTTAAAATAAAGATTTTCAATTAGGATGTACTTCATAATTAACATGTATGAATATTCCTATATACTAGTTAAACCATTATTATTTGTAATCAAACTTCATTTTTATTTTTGTTAAGACAAATAAATTTTCAAAAATTTTAATTTCATAAACCAAAACCATATATTTATCTTAGTTTTTCTTTTAGAAATAAATCAAAAGAAAATTTGTTTTTGTGATTTTTTTGAAATTTTAAAGCAAAAATAAACCATGAAAAAAAAAATTGAAGATGAGTCTCCCCCACACTTGATTTTGACCGTGTCCCCACAATCAACCCAAGTGGAAGGAGAAAAATAAAATAAAAATCCAATATTTATATGAAAGATTATTATTTACAAGAGATGAGAAAGTATACAGTCAAAAAGTAAATGAAACGGTCTTCTAAAGACCGATTCATTTGTCTTGTCAAATGTGTGAGACACAGCTTAAGCACGAAAAACCAAGCCGTAAAAGATTTCGAAGTTGAATGTTGATTTGGAAAAACGAATGTCATTTTATTGAAAATTGAATGATGTTTTGTTTTCAATGATTTTTGGGGTTGATAAAACAATTGATTGAAATTCACATTTAATTTCACTAAATTGAAATTCAAGTTTATCATTGAAAACTTCTTCCAAATTACTGCTTTCAAAGTCAAAATGGTGATCGAAATCTTCCCATCAAAATTTAATGACTCATTTTCATAAATTCCGTAAAACTCATGTTCGTTAAATTCATCTTCCTTTGTTGAATTATCAACAACTTCATCGCATATATCCATTTCAAAATCCAAATTTGTTGTATTCAAATTTTCAGAAAAAGGAAGATCGAAATTTAAATCGAGTTTTTCACCCTCAAAAGAATTGAAATCCAACTCAATTACCTTGTTTTCAACAACTTCATTAAGATTGTTCTTTTCAGTTTCAAAAGTTGTTGCTTGAAAATCATCAATTGTGGTAAAAGATGGATTATCACTTGACTCATCACACGTTGGAATTTGATTTTGTTTATCAAATTATTTCATATATGTTTCAAACAACAAATTCGTGTGATCGTCGTAAATTTCGTTCATTTGCTCAACAAAATCCAATTTACAGTTATTAACATGGGAGTTTTCGATTTGGATTTGTTGAGAACAAAAAATTTCACTCGTATCGTAGTCAAGTTTATTTCCATTGCCAAATTCGTTTGAAAAGTTGTTCCTATTTTCATGTTGAGTTTAAAATTCATTCTGGAGTTCGAAATTGAATTCCCATGGGTTATAATCATACTCGTTTAAATTTTGAATTGAATTCAAATTTTGAAATCCTTGACTCGAGTTATTACACAAATATGAATTACACAATTCATTTATACTTTGATTTTGTTGTGTAGAGAGTTCAAGTAAAGATGAAATGCATTTTTCGAGATTTGAGGGTTGTTCATTGTTTTGAAAACTTTGTTGTTCGAAATTCAAATTATTTGCACAATAGTTGTTGTTAAAATATCCATACGAATTTGGAGTGAAATCATATGGATTATATTGATTTTCACAAATATTGTAAAATTCAAGTGAGTAAGGAAAAGGAAACTCAGACATTTTCAAGAGTTTTCTTTTGGTTTTTTTATAAAGGAGAAATATTTACAAACAAAGTTTATTTTTCAAAAGGGAAATTGATTTTTGTTTAGTTTTTTGGTTTTTCAAAAAAAAATCTTTGTTTTTGAAAAGGTTTTATAATTTTTTTTTGAATTTTGGTTTTTCTAATTTTTTTTTGGATTTTTGAAATTTCAAAGAAGAAGGATTTAAATATTTCAAAAGAAAAGGAATATTTACAATTTTTTTTAGTTTTGGATTTTGAATTTTTTTTGTTTTTTTAAATATGCATGAACTAATGCAACTAAATGAATGCATGAGTTAATTACAAATGATTTATCCTAAGTTAACCCAAAATTGTATATTCACACATTGTCTTAGATAAATAAGATAGTTCTCAGCCAGGTAACGGACATGATTTATCGGTGCACCACGAATCATCGTAGCAATGCAGCCGAAGGTTTAAGTACCTTCAGAGGAACAACCACTATAATACTTACGAATCACCGTAATATTTATAATGGTTACTACTCTGCCGTAGCCTAGACACCAAGAAATTAAATTATTTAAGGAAGACAACCTATCAATACACAATTAAGAGTTATCAATGTCTTCCCGTTATTATTAATTAAATTCTAGGATGAAATGCAAAGCAGAAATTAAACGTGAATTAACAATGCAACTAAGAATGGATATTTTCTTAAATGCAAGTAAACAATAATGCAAGACAAACAAAAATAATAGATATATGCAATGCAAGGCAAAAAGAAAATTATAAATAAGCAAGTAGTTATTTTTTTTGAGCAAGCTCAACAAAGCAAGCAATTTATTTTAACAATCACTTCTGCTCCTTCCTTATCTACTTCTGCAACCTGAAAATAAAGCAAGAGATATATACAATTTTTTTTTGAAAAAAGAAATAGAAAACAAAACTAAAACAAATGAAACTCAAAACAAATGAAACTAAAACAATTGAGAAACTTTTTTTTTAAGTATATACTCGGATGGACTTTAAAGCAATTTAAAACAAAACAAAAACAACTTCTTCTTTTTTAATTTAAGGATGAAACAATACTAAAAACAAAATAAACAGCACAATTCAAGCAACTTTTTTTAAGTAAAAAAACAAAAATTAAAACAAAGAAGAAGTTTACTTTTTAAAAAAATAAAAAATAAAAAAAGAGCACAGCACAACAAAATTACAAACCCGACCCACACTAATTATAAACCCGACCTGCTAAAATGAACAAAAGAAAATTTTGTTGCTAGCTTCTCAATTGAACAACACAGCACAACAAATCGAACAGTTATAGTTTCCAAATTTCCAATTTCAAAAATTTCAAATCGAGTTTACATTCTTAGAATGAAATAGCTTTCCCCTTTTTTTTTCTGGAGTGAGTTCGCGGCAGATTCGAGCTTCGGGATTGTCGATGCTGTTCGATTTGGTCTGCGGGAATTTGGGATGTCGCTTCGACTTGACTGGGATTAGGATTAAGGCGGATTGGGGAAAGCACTTTGGGTTTTGGATGGCGTTCGACTTTAGTGGTTATTGGGCAGACCGCTGGTTAGTGGAAGTTGAAGATGACTGTCAATGTGGTCGAGTTGCTGGGTTTCAGTGATGGTTCTGGCGTATGGGGTTTCAGTCGAGCTCGAGTTTGTTCGAAGTGACTGGGTTGGTTTGAATCGTTCAATTTGCTGTGAGATGGTGATGTTCGAAGCGTTCAAATTGTAGGTTTTGGTTGCTGCAACTGGTGATGGGTGTGTTCAAGTAGGGGATTGAAGCAGCAGAGAAATGGTGGTGTTTGAAGGTGTATGATGTTTGGAGAGTGGTTCAGCTATGTGGTTGAAGCACAGTGTCAGGGATGATAGACAATGAGTAGGTGGTTTGTGATGTGGCAGTGGAGGGATGAAGAGGAAATGCAGAGATGATTTACACTGTAGAATGGCAATTTGGTGATGAAGTTTCGAGGCGGTGAATGCAGGCGGATGAATGTATGGTGGTAGTTTGCCATTTGTAGTGTGGTGTGCAGTGTTCAACAGTAATGAAAGCAGTTGTAGGCAAAAAGAAGGGGAGATGGAAGTAGAAGGGAATGTAATTGAATGAAAAGTGAAAGGCAGGTCTGTGGAAGTGGAAGTATGGTGAACTGGGTATGTTGAAGAGGTCGAGTAGCAGTGTTGTGGAGATGTGAACTACTGCTGGATGGTGGACTGGTTATGGTGAAGGGGAAGTTGAAGGCCAATGAGTTGAAGGTCAGTGGAGTCTAGAGTATTGGTGAATGTTATGGTAGGAGGATGTTAGTGGTCGTAGAGACGTGTCTCACTGCAGTTTTGCGGTATGGCTAACAGAGGGGTTTCATATTTATGGTGTATGAAAACAGGGGGAATGAGGAAGTTGTAAATGATTGTGTTGTGTAAAACAGTGAAATGTGTATAGTAAAACAATGAAAAATGCAACAGAGGGTGATAGGTAGAACAATGAAATGCAAAACAATGCAACTATACAGTGAACAGTGAATGCAATTTTTTTTCCATAGAAAATGCAAATGCTTATGAAAAAGAAACTAGCAAACTATAAACAACAAAATCAAAAGGCACACAAACACACAATTTTTTTTAAATGTACAAACACAAGCAAAACAAACACACGAAAAGTAAGCAAAAATAATTGGAAGAATAGAAAATCAAAATCAAACCAAATCCCCGGCAACGGCGCGAAAAACTTGTTCGGACGGCTAAATGTCTATGGAGTTAGAAAATAGCCAAACGAATTTAGAAATAAAATTTACTGTAAGCGCACGGTGTATGAAAGTAGCACGTGGCGAATACGGGTCGATCCGTAGGGAATTGATGATTTTAAAATTATATTCAATCAAATTATCCCGAAGTCGAGAGTGAATAGCTAGAAATGTAAGAAACTAACAAAAACTAGCAAAAGAAAATGATAAAAATATGAGAGCTAAATGACAATTTAGAGATAATTCGACTCTCTAGATCATATAGTTCAACAAATTATGAAATTATGATCCCTCTTTTTTTGGTCATAAGTGAATTTAAATGATGTGTTTATCATAAGTATGACTCATTTGTGCTATTAATTAGCTCAACATAAGCCATCAAGCTATAGCACAACCTTTAAATCACTTACTAACTCTCATGAAAATGACAACAAAGTTGAAAATGAAATCTATTTTAAGTATGGCCTATTAACTATTAATTAAAAATATAGACCATCAAATTTTAATTTCAAATCACTTTCTTATGCCATAATCATATTTTGATGAAGAGGCATTTGTGTTAGTGATTGTTTAAGCATATCCCATGTGGTGTCAACAATATAGGCTATCAAATTCAAAGCAAAAACAACAAATAAAACCACTTCAAGTATTGTCATTAAGCACAAAAAGAGAGCTATAATTATCAAAATGTTGAAGCTACATGATTAGAGACATCATTACCCCTAAATTGAAGGGATTAGCCTCTTATATTTGTTATCAAAACAACAAATATAGCTTGCAATATGAAAGAAAAAGAAAAGAAAAAAGAGAGCAAAGTAAAGAAAAGAAAAAACTATTCTGCTAGCATGAAAATAAATCTACACTACTAACATGAAAGTAAATAAACAAAAGAAGCATGTAAAAGAAAGAGAGCACTAATTAACATTGCATAAAGAAAATGAAAGTTACATAAAGTAAAAATGGCAAAGTAAAAATGGCTAAGTAGCCAAGAAAAGAAAAGAGGAGCTTTCTTTTATTTTTGAGCCTAAAACTAATCTAAAGAGGAAGAGGAGGCTAAGTAAGAGAGAGCTTACATGAAACATAAGGGGTTATTTATACATGCATGAAACACTAATCCATAACTTGGGGAATGACCAAACTACCCTTGAGAAAGTGTGGAGGCCAATTAATCATTAGCTTCTACTAATCATTATTTAAGTGTACATGAAGCCATTAATTCCATAAGTATGTGCATTAGCCTTTAATTTGTACATTAAGGTGGTGGGTAGGTGGGGTCCTCCATGATCTTCACTTTGAATTATTTCCATCTTCATTCCTTTATATTCATGTTGTGCATGCATGTGTCTTTATGAAACCGCTCCTATTTGAGACCAAATTCCTACAGAAATATATATAAATTTCCAATTAATTTTTCTCAAATAAATATATGCACACAAATGACCGTTTTTCCCCTATATGAAGATGGATATGTGACAATTTGGAATTAATATGGATTTTGGTTAAAACAAGTTAAAATACCCAATATGATCATTTATTTAATTTAAAAAGAATAAATATGGTGGTAAAAATATGCACATTCACGTGCACATCAGCAAGGCTGTGACACCAAAAAATTAACTGGAAACCAAAGACAGTTCGTCCCGGAGATCGAATATACACAGTTTCACTATTGATATTGATAAATTTTTCCTAGGTCCGGATCGAGCTACAATTGATATGACATGATAAGCAAAGCTGTGGAAGTCAACGTTTCAAATTTCAAGTCAATTGGAGTTTGTATGCTTAAGAAATGGATCGATCAAGAATCATGGAGAATGTGCTGGTTCATATCCGTCAATAACAACTCTTCTTTGTATCCATCCTACTTGTCCTAATTCGTATCCATCATGTCGATTCCACTTCATGTCCATCATTTATTTTCCGCTTTGTATCCATTAGTTGAATGTATTTCTTATCGGTTCCACTCCTACGCATTGCGTATCGATCATCCATCAACACATTTTGTATTGATCGGCCAACGATCGATACAAGATATGCCATCTAACAATCGATATGAAGTAGCACCTAAAAACATCGATGCGAGACTACCAATTTAGTTATCGGTATGAATGGGTCCTCTAAGTCATCGATACGAAGCGAAGCACGGAGCATCGATACAAACTGACCTTCCAACCGTCGACACGAAGTGGCTTCAGGAATCAATACAAAGCAAATTCAAGGAAATGGTATGAATGGAATTACGTTGGGTCGATACGAACAAGGCACGGGAAAATGGAAGACTCGGTCACTCGGCATGAAAAGTGGATCGATCCAGAAATATAGCACCACGCCACCACTGATCGATACGCATGGTATCGATACAAAGCAATCGATACAAGTAGGATCGATACGAACTCGGAAGCCTTTTGCAAATACAAACTTGGATTGATCAGAACTCAAAATCTACAAGACCAAATGCCAACAAATTTTCATAGAAGCTTGCGTACCACCTCAAGAACGTCCTTGATCGATCTCAGGCCAAATGGAGGTGTTTTTGATCGATACTAAATGTATACGTATCGATCATTGATCGATCCCAATCTACCTAGGATTGATCACGTGGGCCCGCCCGCATGTGAGACGGAGTATTCCGAAATCTAAGTCAGATTTTTCTGACCTACGTCTATAAATAGTAGCCCAATGCCCCCAGAAAAGGGACCTTTTGGCTTCTCTGTGCTGATACTCTGTCGAAATCACTATTATACTTCAGTTGTACTGCTGTAATCTCCTGTAATCAGCAAGTTAAATTCAATAAACATCAATCATTTCATAGTGGACGTAGGCAATACGCCGAACCACTCTAAATTTGTATATTTTTGCATTTTTTTCTTGTCTATTGATTGGTGTATTTTTTAGACCTACCTCTTTTTACATTTACTTTCTTCATTTTATCTCTTTAAACACATCCAAAGAGTGTTGTGCTCAATTTTGGTACAAATAAAAATGAAGCTTAACAAATTTCCCATGAATCATGTGACCAGCTGGTCACTATTAGGGAAGAGAGGGATGGAGCACTTGAACGAGCCAGGGATGTTGACGCTATTGTGAAGAGAGAAGTTGAAGCTACGGAGCGACGAGAAAAGTAGCGAGTCATAGAGAGGTTAGAGTCATTGCTTCCTCAATACAATGCCAATGTGCTCAAGTTTAGAAATCTGAAGTGGCTTAAAGATGATTATCTTAGACTCCTTGCACGTTTCTAGGAGCAGATCCTTGAGGAAGATAAAGAATTTCTCTAGGGCACTCATGTGGATCTAGAATAATTGGAGAAGGAGATCCTGGTGAAAGATAAGCCCCATATTTTACATGATGGCCTGCTTCTTATCTATCCGGAACTTGCCACAACCATGCAAAAGGAAATAGGCAAAGGCTTTGGACCAGCGCAGCACGATGCTTCAACTAGTCAAACTCTTGGGACTCAAGTTGGTTCGGACTCAACCGTTAATTCTAGGTATGATTAGGAGAGGCCTAAGATTCAGAAATCTAATGCTCTCTCTCCTATTCCAAAGGGGGCCTTCGATGGCACTTTGGCTTATGCAAAGCTCTAAACTGAAGAAGCTAAGGGTTAACGTATCGCCGATCAACGTCATTAATCTCTCTTTTATGTCTTTCTAGCTTCAGGTCAGCCTGCAATAGTCCCGCTTCCTCCTAAAGATTCTCGACCGGGGCAACAATTGCCTGTAATGGAGTCAGTAATCCTTATAGCTTTGACAGTGATCCCCAGCACTCTAGTTGAAGAGACTCTGGCCTTCTCGAATAGGTGATTGATGCTCTACTGGATCAAGGAACTGGTAGGACCTAGGGTGCTCAAACTAATGAGGATGTTGTAATCACTAGAGTTTCTAAACCCCTGCCGGGTAACACCCTGAGTGATATTGAGTGCCAACATCTTTTGGACCTAGAGATCAAGTTGGAGAGAGAGGAGATTTTTCCCATTCCTTTATATGTGGCCTTTTCTGTCCACACCATTTATACTCCTATATATATTGTCCAGCTTGAAAGTGCTCTGAGCATGCCTGTTGAATCCTCACAAAGTACTCCAATTTCCATTCCCTTGCTTGAAAGTGCCTAGAGTGTGCCTACTAGATCATTGTAGAGTACTCTAGTCAAAGGAAAAGAGGAAGAGGAGGAAAAAGGCATGTAGAGAGTTTGAGTGATGTTTCCTCTAGCTTGGGAAGAAGAAGCAAAGAAAAGAAATGCCAAAGAAGTAGTTATTGGCTTGTCTTGTATGCCAGACTCTCTTTTGTTTTGAAATAATAGCAGCCTATTTTAGTTTGCTGACTAGATTTGTTCGGGTTCAGCCCCTTGCTTTTGTTTTTTATTTCTAGTGTTGATAACACATGTATTTAGCTTTTGAATTTCATGCGAATAACAAAAGTTTTTGGCTTCATCAATTCTTTGTTTAGATTTTCCTAAGTACTTAAGAAATATGCTTTCCATTCAATGTACTTGTGGTCTATTTCTTTCAACATTGTTCTCGAACTAAGTCCTTGACACATTTCATGGTTTACCAGCCTTTCATTGTCCTAACGAACGCAAGGTAACCACTGAAATGCTAAACACAGAGTGTTAGTTAGGTTTGTTCGCTTAGGATTAGTGACTTAAGTATGGTCACACCAAATTCTGGGTGCTGGTTTAAGTCAACCACTTAGGGTTGTAGTCCACATATCCTCAGCCAGGATGTTTACACCCAATCATACCTAACTTCGGGCATTGATCGAAGGCTTGTAAGTTAAGTCCCACCTTACTCCAGGCATGAACCTTCCATTTTGCCTACTCCATGCAAGAGTTTGAGGGTTGGATGGTCTTGTCACGCCCATTTTGGTTTATACTCCCGTCTCCAATCCAAAGGTAAGAGTTAGTGTACGAACGGTCATATCATCTTTGGTTTAGTTTATACTCCTGCCCTCAATTCGAAGGCATGAGTTGGTTTGTGGATGGATATATCACATCTAGTTTGGTTTTATACTCTTGCCCCCAATCTGAGGATAAAAGTTGGCTAACGGACGGTCAGGTCACATTTGTTTGGTTTAGACTCTCACCTCCAATCTGAAAACAATAGTTGGCATATAGACAATCATGTCATGTCCGACTTAAGTTTATACTCATGTCTCCAATCTGAAGGCAAGAGTTGATTGGCATCAATCTCCGAACACCAAAAGGGACTTCGTAAGCTTAATTATGGGCCTCAGAAGTTTGATCGGCACCTATCTCTAGGTACCTACACACCTGCATTAATCATATGTAGATAAATTCGAGTTTTTAAAGTCATAACTCTTAAGTAATGGAGAGATAGATTTTCAGGCTAGAAAAGCTATTTTATTTTCGAAAAGATGGAAAATGACAGGATTTGTTTTCTTACACGGCTCAAGCCAATTATTTACAAGTTTATTATGAAATAGCGTCATAAGTGCTCGCTATTCCATACGCTTAGGAATTAAATCCCATCAGTTGTTGTAAGCTTGAAATTTTCATCTCTAAGTTTCTGCCCTACCCCGTACGGAACTTCGCATGTCGGGCCTAGTTTTCTATAGCCCGGGAAAATTTGTTTGAGAACTAGGTCGCCAATTTTGAAGATTCGAGTCCTACTCTTAGTGTTATAATATCGAGAGACTTGGTGTCAGGTGTGGCTTCCCTCAACTCAGCTTCAGTCTGCTTCTCATCGATCATATTAAAGGACTCCAGAAAGAGTTGCTCATTTGCCCATGGATCGTAGTGATTAACTCGGTGAGAAGGTACTTCCAGTTCAACTGGAACCAAAGCCTCTGATCCATAGGCTAAAGTGAATAGAGAGTTGCCAGTCGCCGACTTATGGGTCATTCGATAAGCCCACAACACTAGCCGTAGTTGATCAACCCAATTGTCCTTAGCCTTTTCCAACCACTTCTAAATAATGGACTTAATAATCTTATTTATAGCTTCGACCTGTCCATTCACCTGAGATGTGCTACCAATGCAAATTTCTTCTCCATGCGATGTCGATGGCAGAAATCCTTGAAATCCGCACTATGGAATTGGGTCCCAGTATCGGTAATGGTTGCCTGTAGAGCTCTAAAGCGATAGATAATATGATGAACTACAGAGTTGATTACTTTCTTTATGGTAATCATGGCTAATGGCTCCGCCTCAGCCCACTTCGTAAAGTAATCAACCGCCACAATGGAGCACTTCGTGCCACATTTAGATATCAACAGAACATCGATGATATCAATGCACCCAAACCGCAAACGATCACAGAACAACCATTTGAGTAATTTCTATCAACCGAACTTTCCAATTTTAGCAATTCTCGGGCACTTGTTACGCCTTAGGGTATAATCAGCCACGTCTCGATTGACAATTGGTCAGAAATATTTGTATCGAAGAATTTTCTTAGCTTGCCCCTCAGTGTGGCTGCAATAAGCCCCTTCATGAACTTCTCTTAGGACTTTTTTGGCCTCATTATGAGCTATAATCTGAAGCATGGGGATAGAGAAACCATTCATGTATAGTAATCCTTCTTCCATGACGTATCTCGAGGCATGGCAAAGGATTTTTCGCCATTCGTTCCTTTTTTCTAGAAGGATCCCTCTTTATAAATAATTTCAAAACAGAATCATCCATGACTCCCATTTAGGTCAGTCTTCAATATCTTATCAACATCCATCTGGTCGATGCTCGAAGCTGAAAATACTTCCACCCGAGTCATGCCCATGAGCTACACATCTTCAGCACTAGCCAACTTAGCCAATGAATCAGCCTTTTCATTTTGGTCTCTAGGAATATATGCTATCGTATATTGTTCAAAGTTGTCAAGCGGCCCAAGAATCGGTTTAGATAAGGAGCTAACCTTGTTCCTTTTGCCTAATGCTCTTTTGGAACTTGTCATACCACTAGCTGGAAGTCGCAAAAAATGTGCAAAGTCTTTATTTCTATTTTTTGGCGACTTTGAGTCCTACGATTAGGGCTTTGTATTCAGCTTCGTTATTGTTGCTGGAAAGTTGGGTTTCAAGGCGTAATTGATTAGGTGTTCTTTGAGAGTGACAAGTACGACCCTAGCATTGGAACACCGATCATCAGATGCAACATCCGTGTACCTCTTCCATCAAACTTCTTTTTCTCCACTGCTCTCCAGGGGATTATCTTATGTGGTGAATTCAACTTGGAAATCTGCCATGGCTTAACCCTGGATTATCCTCTGAGGGTTCTAGGTTATCTTATATTGACTCAATACAGTGTTCCATTTCAATAGCCTTCCAGAAGTCTCAGGTCATTGTAATCCTCGTGGCAAAGGCTTGTCGATAAGGACATTGTTCGAATGAGCCAGAAAATAGAGGTGGAATTTTCTAGAAGCAATCAATAAGTAGTAAGTGAGCCTTTCCATTTTGGCATAGTTTCTTTCTACTTCTGTCAACCGCTTGCTGATATAGTAGACCGATTGCTAGATGTAGGATTTCTCACATACAAGTGTGACACTCAAGGCATGCATCGACACCGTAGGTATAAGAACAAATCCTCATCATCACTAGTTTCAAGGGAATGAGAAGTCTCTCTAAGTGATTTATAAGAGCATGGAAGCATCTTTGCTGTCTTGGCTCCATTTAAAGTTTCTCTGATCTTTCTTGATCACTTTGAAGCAAGGGATGCATTTTCCAATGGCTCTAGAGATGAATCGGCTCAAGTGGCGACCTTCCCATTTAAGCTTTGAACATCTTTGATTGTCTTCATGGCTTCAATCTCCCTCGAAGCCTTGATCTTTTTAGGATTGGCTTCAATTCCACGGTAATTGACAATAAAGCCCATGAACTTCCCCGACGCAGCGTTGAAAGAGAATTTCAAGGGATTAAGCTTCATTCGTATTGTCGGAGGACACCAATCATCTCTGCTAAATCATTAACGTGGACTCTCAAACACCATTACTTCACAAGCATGTCATCGACGTAAACTTCCATCAACCGTCCAATCTAGTCTTTAAACATCCGGTTCACGAACCAGTGGTAAGCTGCTCCTGTGTTCTTTAGTCCAAAGGGCATGACCAGATAGCAATAGAGTCCGAAGTCGGTTATGAAGCTGATATGTTGTTGATCCAAGATATGCATTAGGATTTGACTGTATCTGGAATACACGTCCAAAAGCGAAAGCAGCTCGTGTCCAGTGGTCGAGTCCACAAGTTGACCTTTCCTTAAAAGCAAGAAGTTGTCCTTCAAGCGTGCCTTATTCACGTTCGAATAGTCGATGCATGTCCTTCAATTCCCATTTTCTTTTTCCACCAAGAAAGGGTTCAATACCCAATCCGGGTATAGAGCATCGCAAATGAAGACATTGTCCTTCAGCTTACCCACTTTATCTTTGAGTGCAGCAGATCTCTTCTAAACCAGGCTACGACATTTCTATTTCAGTGGAACACATTTGGGGTTGATGTTTAATGCCTGGCTCGCTATCTCTAGTGAGATCCATACATATTTGAGTGTGTCCAAGAAAATGCATCTTGTTTCACCCAGTTCCAACCAACTCCTTCATTACACTAACACCGAGATGAGATCCGACCTTTAGAACTTTACATGAATCATCCATGCAGACTAAAACAGCGATCATCTACTCTATGACGCTACTCATCCACCTTCGGGCTCTTTTCATCAGTCCATATCATTATAGAGCCGACTAGTCTACCTGAGCTAGGGCTCAGGCTATAGTTGTTATGCATTCAAAGCCTTGATGCAGAGGCCCCCTCTACATTCTTTCCTTTCTTCTTTTGCCTTTCCTCTTTTAGCTCTGTGATATAGCATTCATGGCCTGCCACCTGACCTCCGTGCATAATTCCTATTCCACTGTCTATAGGGAACTTCATAGTTAAACACTAGGGAGAGATGACTGCTTTAAATTCAGCTCGGGTTGGTCGGCCCAAAAATGCGTTATAACCAGAATATATATCCAACATCAAAAAAGGCATGACCCATACTCGCTGGCAGTCGAGCTCACCAAGTACTACTGATAATTCAACAAATCCTATGGCTTTAGTAACCATCCCATTAAACCCTTATATTCAAACTTACGAGGCTTCAAATCCTTCTCCTCCAACATCATATGATCGTAAGCTTTCTTGAATAAGATATTGACTAAACTTCCATAGTCTACAACAATAGGACCAACGTGGATAATATAACGAGTGGGTCGATCGTTGGAGCTTCCATTCCATCGGCATCTCTCGAAAAACAATATCTGCCGCCATGGTTCGAGATTGTTTTTCCATAGATCCATCCTCAATAGAACAACAACTTCAATTCTTAGCATGCTTTAAAGATCCAATGTTTCTATTCATTTTTGAAAATATTTTATTGATAAGATGCGGCCCATCAATGATTATGTTAATCACCAAACGTCTTTCACTGCCTGGGTGGATTAGCACTAAGCTGAGCTTGCCCCTGTTAGGAAGATGACCTAGGAGGGTCAGAAGTTCCTTGCCCGCCACTATACAAGGCTTTCACATATTGCTGCAATTTCTTTTTTAAAGTCAAATTTCAATCATGTCGCGTAAGTGCCTACACTCACTGGCATTGTGGCCGTGAGTCTTATGGAATCTATAGAACTTGCCCGACTTCCTCTCCTTCTTGGTTGACTCCCAAGGAGCCAGCTTCTTATATGGTTCGGTATTCTGAGTAGCTAGATAGATTTTCTCTATTGAGTTATTCGGTTTAGTGTAATTGTCATACATAGGAGTTCGAATACGCTTCTTAGCCCCATCATTATTCTATTTTCGAACTTCATTCTGATTTCCAACCTTCACGTTTACGTCTCTAGAATTTCCTCCGGCTTCCTTTATAGCAACGTTATTTTGTATTATTTCATCCGAATTTCAAGCAATGGTCCTACGTGGACGCTTGCACGCATCCTCCTGACGCAAATGTTCGTTGGCTTTTCTATTAAAAGCTACCATTTTCAACGGTTGCTTCCTTGCCAACTAGTCTTTGAAATTTGAACATAGTAAACTCCCATACAAAGCACGATCGACACCTTGTCTTCGATAGGATATGTTACTTCTGTTACAAATGTATGGAACTGATTCAAAAAGTCCTTTAAAATTCTCCTTAAGCTTGATAAATGTTGAATAGTGATACCACATGCTTCCGACGTGAAGCGTGTAAGCGGAAAAACTACATGACTTTCACGATAACTTAGCAAAAGATGATATAAACTTTGAAAAAAGTCGAGTGAACCACATCGTTGCTACCCCTCTAGGAAAATTGGGAAACAATGGCACTTCACAGCATCTGAAGTTCTAGCTGAATCCAAGTGCCATTCGTATCATAATAAATTTTTCCTAGGATCCGTTGTTCCTCCATACAACAGCATTGTTGGCATGGTAAATCTACGAGGATATCTCGTTCGAAGGTCCTTTTTTAACGGGTTTTGACTTGCATGGGTTCCTTATTCATTATTGGTTTCGAATTTGTTTTCCTTCACCAATCTCCTAGCCATATCTTCCAAATAGTCTGAGTCAATAGGTTCGACACAACAGTGGTAATTGGGTCCTGCCTCGAGTGTTCAACTCGGTGAATGTTCTCGGGAAGGCGCCCGGTACCTAGACTTCCCAAACTCCAAGGGATCCATTCTTCTAGCCATCCCCTTTGTTCGATTACCGTGAGTTATATTATCAATGGTAGTTTGAAACTCCGATTCTAAACATCAGCAGCACGTCCAAATACCACATCCACGCCACCTTCCAATTGTTGAGTGTTTGGACCACCATAATGGGGCTCGGTACCGATCCCTCCTCGAGTGTCGGTACCGATCCCTAAATTTACACCTTGGGTTGGGGCACTCCCCTGATATGATGCCTCAGTCGTGTTTAGGGTCCTCGTCTGCCTTCTATTCCTATGCCTTTTCTTGGATGACGAAGAACTCTCTAAATTTGAGCTGGAATCTCGTCTACTCCATCTACAACTATTTTGAGTTTGTTCATTCGGCACTCTTAAGCTCTACTGCATTGTTTGATTTATCTCCTACAGACTAGCTAAGAATATGTCTTCCATCTGCCTCATAATCCTATCCATCTCCACGCTGGTCACAACGTCATTTGGAGTCTAGATCTATGTTCTCTCCTATTGGTTAGCTTCGTTCCCATGTTATGTAATTCTCAGCATTACAGGGAGTAGCTCTCGTTGTTATGGTATGTGTTTCTTTCGTAGGTAGGGCCATAGTAGAAAGCTTCTAGTAGATCTTTGGAAATATGAGTTATAGAAACAAAGGATAGGGAAATCAGATTTGTAACAACCTCAATGGTATATCCATATTAGTAAAGAACATTAAATGATATAGTATTTTATTTATCTTTGAGTGTTTGATAAATATGAAATAAAAATTTTGGTTATTTTTGTGAATTTATGGAATAATTAATTATAAAGGAATCAGGTTAGAGTAATTTCTTTAATTATTGAAGTTTCAAATTAAATGGACTTAAGTTAAATATGAGATCTTTTAAATGGAAGTTTTAAGAGTATGAATGATCATCTTTCATAATTTGGGAAAATTTGGTTTTGAGTTGATAATTTTAAAATTTATCTAATGATAAACCTTTTGGTTATTGTAAATAGTAGTGAAGGTTAAAGTAAGAGATAATTTTAAAATTTCTTAAGATTGTTTGTAATAAAAAATTTGCTAAAGAAAATATGAAATATGATATTATGGATTTCTTTAATTAAGGAAATTGCGGGAATGCAATTTCTTTAAGGGGGAAGTCTGTAACAATTTGTTGATTAAATAAAATAGCTAATTTTTTAAATCAGAGAAATTAATTGTTAATGTGGTGTTTGTATTCTTTTTATAAAAGGTAATTTGTTTTAGAATGATATATTTTAGATCCTTGTGAAATTTGAGAAGCATTGGCATTTTATTTCAAGTATGATAATTATAGGAGTTATTTGGTATTCAAATTAGTTAAAATAAGATGTATATTTGGCGATAGTGACTTGTACTAGATGTATATTATGTGGGTCCAGTATTATATTTTGTGGACTCATAGTATGTATTGTATATCTTCTACATTAGTCCACTATGATATGTGACTATTGTTTTATATGATATACTGTTCTGATTTTGATAAACAAATATGTTTATTACTTTACATTGAGACTATACACTTCAAAATTTTGTTCCAGAGATTTAGTAAAATGGTAAGTATGACGTGTCAATGTTAGTTTAAAGTTATATTCATATTTGATTGCTTTAACAAGACGCACTCTTTATGTTATTAAACGACATTATTTATAATGTTCTTTAACAATATGGGTATAGCAATGGGGTCATTACAAGATCTATCTCTTAGGTATAGGAAATGTAGATAAAGGATCCAAATGACTTGAGATTTTCATTCTCAGTGAAAGCACCAACATGTTTGAACCAAGATTGGTACAATCGCCAAAAAAGGAAGTAGTAGAGATTAAATGAAAAAAGTAAATGTAAAATAGAGGAAATCAGACAGAAAACAAGTATACACAAATTTATAGTGGTTCGCAATCTTGACCAACGTCCACATGAATGATTTTATTGCATTTGCACTAATTTTTATGATTACAAGAGAGTGGGATCGGAATAGATCCTTGGATACAAGAGAGTAGGAGTGTAATGGCTGCATAAAGATCCTTAGCATAAACCATGTCTTCTGTATTTCAAGGGTAGACGACCAAATATCTCGCTGATATTTCTCCTTCAAAACCTTAACGCTAAGACCAAATTGTCCAAAGAAGCTCGACTCCATATCACCTAAGTACGGGGATAAGGGGATCGGTACTAATCCCTATATATGTAGGAAAGGGTCTTGAAATTTTTTACTCTAGTTCATCTTGACGTTGGCTTCATGCTTCCAAGGTTTTTTGCATGGTTATTAGCATGTTTCTTAGTCCAAGTAATGGATCTGTAGAAGACTGAATTGCTGGTATAGACTGCATATGGCGATAGCCAGCATAATGTACATGAACACTGGAATAACACTTGAATCGGCTCTAGCTAAAAAAGAAGAGTGTCATAAAAGTGAGGGCATGTTTTCATATGCCCACAAGGATCAATACCAATCCTCTGTGTAAGGTAGGCACTAGTCCAGTTTTAGTGAATTTCAAGATGCTACTCTCTTGAGTTCGCTCGACCGTTGTCTCGTGGTCTTGCCTGAACTTATTATCTGGACTCTAAGGGCATCTTTTTGGGCTACTTACCTTGATACTTGTTGAGTTTAACTAGTCCAGTCAACCTAATTAAAGCCGAGCCAAAAGACTGGATAACAAAATGTATATATTAATGTTATATAATTAGTTAGGTGAGAATTTTTTTATACAATGTAGTTGTCACAATCAGATTGGTTATGTGCATGTTTATTTTATGCTTACGTTCATAATTCAAATATAATCAGACATTATTTTATATAAAAAATATTTTTAATATTATGTTAATTAATATATATGTATATATATTAATTTATATATAAATACATATACACCATTCATATAAAAGCATATACGGCTATATACTATATAACATTGATTCAAATTTTTTTTATACTTTTTTATATTTATTATGAATTATAATGAACAAAAATTAAATTTATCTTATATTATAAATTTTATTATCAAAATTTTAAGGATGATATTAATTGTTTATTTTATGTAAAATAATTAATGATTCTAAAATTCGATTTCATATTATTTTAAATTACTATATCAAATCAAAAGCTCTTGGAAAGTTTTTTAGAATTTTTTAAAATTATTTTATATTTTTAACAATTAATATGAATTTCGGACGAAAATGATTATTTTGAAACCCCTATAATGTGATCCTATATTTTCTATAAATTCATATTTTGAATTTTTATCAAACAATTATTTTATATCAATTAATAATGGCCAAAACAACTAATTAATTCATAGAAAATATACGTTAAAATATTATAATTACAATATCTGCAAATCTAAGCTGGTTTAGAATTGGAAGAAATTTTGTAATTATATATATATGTGTGTGTATGAATGTGTGTGCGTACTAAATCATGAAATTATGAAATTATTTACCTTTAATTATATATTTATTATATATATATTATAATCAAATAGTTATTTTGTATTTTGTATATATTAACATAATTATATATATATGCATTTATTTATCTACATATATATCACAAATTATTAAAATTTATCATATTACATAATTATAGATATGTATATATATAAATATATTTCATAATATTTTAATAATGAAACATATTTATAATAAACATCAATATCTATATATATATATATAATTATTTGGAAATTGTAATCTATATATACGTGCACATATTTGAACAACATACAATATATACAAAATAAGGTAATGTGTCTGTTGCAATGTAAATCTCAGCATCTATATACAGGCATGTTATACCATCCACGGATTATCCTGTTACACACGCGTAAGTGCGTGCACGTGGGTGCATGCGCGCGCATGTGCGTGCGCGTACACACACATACATATATATATTAACTTTATATTATAAAATATATAAATTTAGATAAAATACATGATTTTATTTAAACCAAATTTAGAAATGTTTTAAGTAAATTAGACTTCATATGTCCAATAATGACCCAATATGGTAAAAAATGGAAACTCACCCATAACTTCCACTGTGGGTTGGCCCAGTTCCAACAATGGTATGACAGCCCAATAGCCTATGCGGTTTATATTAGCTATACTAGGGTTAATTATTAAGCTCGCAACCCAAAAGGTTATTCCTAATTGAAAAGAGCCAATTTGAATTGGCTCTTAGGCTAATTTTATAATTGTTTTACCATTTGAATTGGCTCTTAGGCTAATTTTATAATTGTTTTACAATTTGAATTGGCTCTTAGGCTAATTTTATAATTGTTTTACAATTTTAATTAGCTCTTAGGCTAATTTTAAAAGTGTTATAATATAAATTTTTAAAAATTTTTGAAACTTAAGATATAAAATTCTAAACTTAAAAGTTAAATTTAAAATAGGATATAAATATATTATAATAGTTATAATCTGATAAAAAATTCAAAATGTTTGAAAATATATGTGTATTAATTTCTAAATTTTTAAAATTTATTCATTGGATTAATAAAGTAAATTAATTACATTAGTTTATTAATAAAAATATATATATATATATATATGCATGTATTATATATTATGTTATATGTTACGATATTTTAAAATGTTTAAATATCATAAGTATACATGTATGTATATAAATTGAATTTTTAAATTAATATAATTAAATTAAATAAATTAATTAATGGTTAATTAAATAAATCAAATTAATTAAAGGTTAATTAATTAAATAAATATACACATGTATAATATATACGTGTAATACTATAAAGGTTAAAGTATGCAGTAAATATTTAATATAAATGTTACATTAAAATAAGTAGTATGAAATATAAAAGTTATATAGTAATAAAACTTAATATGAATGTTTAAACTAAATATGGAACATCGAAGAAACCCTAATTAGATTTAAGGAATAAGTACATACGTGTAATGACCTGAATTTTGACTAATATTGTTTAGAACATTTAATTAGATAAACTGAATGAAATAATGTAGAAGGTTAAGGGTTTGAGATTTGTTAGTTAATAAGAGGGTCATGCCTTAATGAATATTTAAGCAAAAGGGAATTTAAAGAAATAAATAGGAGGAATATGGCAAGGGCAAAATAGGAATAGCCTTTGTTCTTGAAGTCTACAGTATGGTGGATCGATTATACAAATGACAAGTATATGTCTAATTTAAACTATAGTGTAAAAATAATAAAGTATGTAAATAAGAATAATCACACCAGGGATTTTATACTGGTTCAGACCTCCCGTCCTATGTCCAGTCCCGAAGCTCCTATTCGGAATTTCCTTTCACCAAATGACCCTCAATTCACCCGGAGGAACAGGTTTACAATAGCAGAGTATCTTTATCAAGAGTGTGTTCTCTATTACATAGATTTTGACTATATAGTACAATTGAACTTCCTATATCTCTTGAATGATTGAATACAACATTGTTCGAGAGAATATGGAAGTGTGTGATCTCAGATTTGCAGATTTGATAGCAAGTGGATGATTAGAACAAGAGATGATGAAGATGGAGAGTAGAGTGAATTAGATAAGTAAGAATAAGTGCTTTGATTCATCTTGATTCTTGTTTATATAGTTATAGAAGGTTTCTTCTAGTAGTCACATCTCTTCCCTTTCAGTCTAGAGTCGTCACTGTTCACTGGTGAAGAGGTGCGGAGGAGAGATAGAGTTGTGTCTCTTCGGAGATGACAGCTGTAATTTGAATTTTCTGGCCCGAGCCCAGTTTCAGACGTCTGAATGGTGTTCTCAGATGTATGAGATCCTATTATTTTTGTTCATCTTCTACGTTTAGATGTCTGAAGTTCTACATTCAGACGTCTGAACCTGTTAATTGACGTTCTCCTGGGTTTATTCTTGAGTGCATCGCTCTTCGATCTTCGTCCAACTTTGTAAATGAATCTCTTCAGTGTTTTATTCCTCATCTTGTCATAGTAGTGGTTTTTTTCTTTGAGTTTGTATCTGCATAGTTGTATGATATATATGATTTCCATTATATAGTTGTCATCGTCGAAATCATAAACTAAGGGTTCCAACATTCTCCTCCTTTTTGATGATGACAACTATATAATGTACTTAGATAATAAGTACAGAAAGGTTCTCCACCTAAATATAATCTTCCCCTATAAGTGTGCATATTTATTTTTCTCCCCCTGTATCATTATCAAAAATGATCGAAGAAGTATAAACATAATGCAAAACCAAGTATAACGTACATACATAATTATAACACTAACAAAAAAATTATGATTACATCCTTATGCACAACAAAATATTGATAGTGTCTTACTAGAATTATGAGAAGGTAGTTAAGTACAATAAAATATTTTAATTTATGAAGTCAACGTAGTTCATCATGGGAGGAATCTAATTTCCCTTTGTCCTTATCGTCGGTCTTTGGCGATGTGTGAGGAGACTGAGAAGGTGTAGACCAATCGAAAGAAGGTTGACGGACTTGTTGAAGTGCATGATCAAGTTTGGAAACCACTGAATCAAGAGAGCTTTCAACTTTGGAAAGCCTTGTGGACAACGTGTGATCAAGCTTGGCTATTTGTTTACCCAGGAGAATTTGATTTCTAGACAGGAGCACTTGGTTTTGTAAGGTTAGGTGTGCAATAGTCTCATTAGCACTAGGCTGGGTTCGTGCTTCCAAAATCTCCATATCAGAGTGATATTCAAACGAGGAAGGAGGAGGTGGAGATGGTTGCCTTGGTAGTTCAATGTTACCATCTTGTTGTTGTTATTGTTGTTGAGGAGGAGGAGGTTGATCGTGTGCTATTCTCCATTCTAGAAAAGTCATATAAGATGGTGGTTCCTCTAGCAAATGTATAAGATTGAAAAAATTGTTCCACTATATTTGATAGGTAACTCCTCAAGAACATAAATATATGGTGGGATGTTTAGTGCTTTGAAGATTTGCATAATATAAGTCGGGTAAATGATAGTCTGGCGAGATTTATTCCAAAAACCTTTTAGTTCATCCAAAATGAACTAAGCCCAGTTGATCTTAGTGCGATTGAATAGTGCATATAGTGCTTTGTGTTTAAGATTAGTAATTTGTTCATGGCTACCTAATCGAGGGATAACGGTATTCATAAGCATTCGAGTAAGGAGCCTAGCACGTGGCCTAAGGAATTTGGATGAAAATTGAGGCATTCGATTTTCCCATAATTGATGAGTGATAGTATCACGGGGTTTGAATCGCATGTCCTCCATTTCAAATAAATTATGTCCTGTATAAGAGCACTCTAAGAATCTTCCAATCATAGCCGGGGTTAACTTGATTGTTGTTCCATAGACACTCGTCCATAACCAATCTTCATCTTTCTCAGTAGTCCATATCGATGGACTATCTAGATTAGTATAAAAGAGATAGATAGCTAATTGATCGATAGAAACATCGTTGGCATTAAAAGAAATAAGCGATTGCGGTTCACCTTGCTCACATATTTCATCCATATCATAAGAAGGAAATTTGATTAGGATATGGAAAGGACCTAGATGCATCAGTTTAATCTTCAAGTCATCAAAGCGTCGTCTATTTATTGGATTCTGAAACAACCAATTGTTGATTTGAGTATCAGTTACCATCAATGATTGAGAGGAAGATTCTTCTCCATGCTTCCTTTACTTAACTCCCATCTTTTTAGTTCAAGGTGGCATTAATTTGGTAAGAAATTCGATTACAAGATTTTGAGAAAGATAATTTTTAATTTGAAAATGAATTGAAGTGGTGGAAAAGTAGTTGATCGATCAGGTATAGGGTTTTAAAAAACTGTCTTCCAGTTCCAAACGTCTGAAATAGTGGATTAAACGTCTGAAGATGCCATTATTATTTTTGTTCATCTTCTACATTCCGACGTTTGAAGTTCTGCATTCAGATGTCAGAACCTATTAATTGATGTTCTCTTGGGTTTATTCTTGAGTTCATCTCTCTTCGACCTTCGTCTAACTTTGTAATGAATCTTTTCAGTGCTTTAGTCTTCATCTTGTCATAGGAGTGGTTTGTTTTGCTTTGAGTTTGTATCTGCATAGTTGTATGATATATATGATTTCCATTGTATAGTTATCATCGTCGAAATCGTAAACTAAGGGTTCTAACAGTTCTTACACCATAAAGTATTCTAACTTTCATCGCTTATTCATTTTAACATTCCAAAACAAAAGAAAAATAATCTTACAAGCTCAGCCGACCACCATTAGGAAGAATCAAAAGAAGATAACCTAAGTTTCAAGTAGAAAACTTGAGGAAATTAATCAACGAGTAAGTCTCAACCTTCTTAACACAAGACTAAGGTGAATAATAGATTTACATCTCATTTTGACTATGATTTCTGTTTTATGATCATAATCGAATTATTTTTCAAATAATATGCCATGTTATATTTGTTTATATATATATATATATATATGCTTATTGATGATTTATGATGCTTTATATAGATTTTTTGATGAGTTTAGATTGAAAAACTATTAAATAACATTCAAATGACTTGTATTTGTGATATATAGTCAAGGACATTATTTTAGAAGCGAGTTCAAATTTCATAATTTTCAAAATTGTTGTGGAATTATTATGAATTTTCTATGAAAGAAAATAATTAATATTGGGTATAAATTATTTAAATCAAGTACATAATGGTTTTGGGTTTGGAATTTAAATATGTTAGAAATCATATTAAAAGTGAATTATGGTGATTTTTGGGAAATTTTCCTAAGTATTTCATTATGTTTATTAAATTATTTAAGTTGAGGGACTTAAATGTTTTAATTAAGGAGAATGGCTTATTAGTTAAAATGTTTTAATTGATATTTCTAAAATTTGGCGGCACTTTTAGAAAAAGATTTTGATAAATAATTGTCAACCAATTACATTTTGACAAATAAGGCAAATTAATTGAAAAGAAGCTACTTTATAAGGCATAAAATCAATTTTGATACAATTTACCAATTCACCACTTCCATCTGTTAGCTTTCGACACAATACCACCGCTTACAAACCCGAAACCAATATACATGGTATTAAGCCATTGATACTAGTGTGTCGGAGAAAGGTAGAAGGGATAGTGTCTGTAACGACCCGCAAATCCGTACCCCTTGAGTCACACTATTCTACCTAAATTAACTCAAGTTGTACAGATATACGAACCATTTGGGTTAAAGAAGAAGAGGTAGAAGAAGAACATAGAAATCAACAACAGAATCTAACCATCGTAGAGGAATAAAATATAATAGATAATAAATGATCTTTACACAAAAACAAATATATTTGTTCATATATTTCAGAGTACAACAATCACAACTCAACATCAATAACATACAACTGGATACACAACTACTCAACACAGCGGAATATATGTGTAAACAAGTACGAAAGTACGTATCGTCATCCAGCTTGTCTCCTGAGCTCCACAGCATCAATTCCTGTATCCTATAATACTCGATCTGACCCGAGCATTACAGTTAAATAACACCCGAGTCAGTCTGGAATACCAGCGTGAGAAAATCACACCCAATTGATTATTAAAGTTTCAAAAATCCTTTGAAAACAAAAGCATCTCGTAAGACCCCGCCACAAATAAACATGTCGGGTTTTAACCTTACGATAGCTAAAACAATTTTTATAGAAATCCTCTAATATTATAATTGGGTCCATATACAAATACATATAAAATAGCCAAAAATTTTACATTATTAAATTCCAGCTACTAGCCACAGAGTGGGTAATACAAACAAAACTCGTACAAGTCTCGTAGGGAGAATGGATTTCCAGCTAATGACTAGGGACTGGGGTACCACCTGTCACAGTACGTGGCCTAGATCACAGTACTGAGGAGTACGCCCGCTCCGCTACAACACAAGACCGGGACTACCCCTTACTGGATAATCCCGAGTGAGATCACCCCGCGGTTGGGATCAATAACCGCCCAATAAGCCGAAATAAAAAGGGACATCTAGACAGGGATGACCTCACCCTGCTTGGGTGCTACCCACCTAGCCTTGCTGCATAAACCCTGATTTTCAGTCATTCCCATTTGATGAGGCTTGAGGCTAAGAGTCACCTTTATAGATCCTTAGAATGCCCATCGTCCACCTGACGATGTTTCGCAAGCATTCATCCATACAAGTCCGTCCCGGGTTCGAACGGAACCGAAGGCACTATTCCTACTACATCCATTTTGGAAATATCCTCAGCATTAGTAGCGACTAGCCCTTGCACTTCACTGCTCCATCTTCGAATCCAAACTCGTTTTCATGAAACGTACAAACCGGATCAAAGTGGTTTTCGAGAAATAAATCTCGATCCCGGTCTCTTCGAAACGATGAACGTATTTGACCAATATTGATAGTCGGTGATTTAACTGTCAATTAATATTCATAAAACAACCATCAAACAATAAATAATTTACCAAATTATTTATTAATCCTCAAAAATATCTTCACAAGATATATTTCTACTCTCAAAACCCTTTGAAAACAGTTTCAAAACATCTTTCTTCCCCAAAATAAGCTTTCCCAAAATATATTCTATCTCCACTGAAATCACCAAGCACAAAACTAGATTTTTCTAAAATAATTTAAAACACTTTACTTTTAAAATATACTTTAAAACATTTATGTTAAAATTACTTCAATAATTTGTTAAAAATACATACTATATGAATATTTGAAAATAAGGTTACTTAATAAAATATAAAACAAGATTTTCACTTTTAAAAACAAAATACTAAGTCACTTTTTAAGTAATTACTACTATAGTAGATTAAAAGAAATTCTTATTTTAGAATTTAAATATTTTAGAAATAATGAATTTTCCAAAAACATGCCTTTTTAAAACAATGTTAAAACTTTTAGTTTATATTTAAAAATTCACTTTGAAAACGTAATTGGTTATCCAGGGAGAATTTCCAACTTCAATCACTTAAATCAATTTTTCAAATTGATTCCCAATTTATCCCACTAAAATAAATTTCTTTACTTATCATTTCATTTCCAAATTCATTAGTTATGGAATTTATTATTATTATTTTTCCCAATTTCTTCTTTACTCTTTTCAATAATTTAAATCTTAAATTTTAAATAAATGTTTTATTCCTTTTAAAATTATAATACCGAAGTTTAAAATTCATTAATCTTCTGATTTTTCAAAATTTCCCTTTCTATACTTAAGATTTATTTATTAGAATTTCAAAGTCACTTTATTTCCTTTCCAATCCATTCTTAAATTTATTCAAATTTCTATAATTATTTTACTTACAAATTGACTTCTTTATTTTCTTTTCAAAATCCAATTCATATGTTTTTGGTTACTCATCATACCCAATTATGTCCAATCGAACCATAGCATTCAATATTCCAATAAAGTTCATCATAGAATATCAAATAATCACAACAGAGGGTATTAAATAATTTTAAATAAATGTTGAGGGGTCCACTTGGATCCTTCCAACCTGTTTTCCCTGCATCCACAGACGTTAGCACAACATATAATACCAATTTCAAAATATACTATACTATATAGCATATCAATCAATTCAATCATTCAAACATTTATTTAAATTTTATCATTTAAATTTAAATTTAACTGAGTGAGATTAACTCACCTTTGAGTTTAATTGCATTCCAATCCAAACCGGCTTGTTTTCTTCATGATTATTGACCTTGAATAAACATTGGATTCATTTTGTTAATATTCGAATAAATCGAACAATTAATTTCTCATTTAATTTAAACTAATGATTAAACTTTAAATGATTAATTAAATTCCGAACTAATTTCCTTTTTATAATCTTTTAGTAACCAAAATAAATTTTAAATAAGTTTATCAAATAAAGTTATCTCCATACAATATTATTCCAAAAATAAATCAATAAATTTAAAATGTGTATATCTATTCCTTTGAACTATATACTTACAAAAATAATCTATATAGGTTTAAAAATCTAATTTTATGTAAACTGCTCAATATTTTAAATCCCTATATTTTCCAAACCTTGTGTGTATATATATATATATATTTATTTATATTTTAAACCCTTATATTTTCAACAGAACTGTTCCATACCTTCTATAATTAAAATTTTATTTCACTCTTTTCTTTCTTTTCTAATTATAAATTTATTAACTAACTGTTATACCCAATATTTGCCAAACAAATCTACTATCATTTTAAATCTAACATGGCCTATAAAATCTGTGAAAATAAATTTCAAAATTCTATAATCTACCGAAATCGGAATGTTCATTAAATATCAGAAATTACATCTCTCAAATACCTACAGATCGATCGAAGGCCACCTTAAACCATCAGCCCAAATTTTCGAGCTACCCGATCACATGCGTGAGGCCGACCTCCCCCTCCCAGATCGAACCGTCGAAATCGTCAGTGCCTCCTTCCTCTGCCCTGGCCGCGAACGCCACTTTCCCAAACAATCCCACCGAAGAACTCACGACCTCCAAAATCCCATCGACCTCACCGGAATTTACACGAGCTCGCGTTCCCCAGAGGTTGCGACCATCTCTTCCCTGGATCGACGCCACATGCCCAAATTCGCACGCGTCCCCTAAATCGAGCAGCTTCGAAGAATAAGCTCGATTCCAACTCCCCCTATGCCCCGTAGACGAAGACTTCAGCTGCCCCAAACGCGAGTTTCGAATCGCGCGAGGAGAGGAAAAATAGGGTGAACGATAGTTGATTGATTTTTGATTTTTTTTCAAAGGTTTACAGCGGCCATAGATTTACAATTTATTTCATTGGTTTGAAAAATTGGAAAGGAAGAGGAATGAATATAGTGTCGGCCATAATTTTCTTGACTGCTTGCGTTGAAGATTTCTGAGGAAGATTGCGTGATATCAGTTGGAAAGGGAATAAGGAAAAGATGTTTGCATGCTTCAGCCAGTAGGCTACAGCGACTGAAATGAAAGCTTTAATAATTCTGATGTGAAATTATTTCGAATGTGATTTGAATGGTGTATTATCTAAATTCAAATCGTCTCAATAAAATTTTCAATGCGTTTACTTATCGTACAACCAAACGGTCAATCCAAACACTACGAAAATTGAAATCCGATAATAATTCTATATTACGGATCCAACGGAACTGGTTTCGTCGAATTCCGAGAATGCGCCTCGGAAGGCTATTTTTATATTCAATTAAAACAATAAAATTTTAAAACTGAACAAACCACTATTAATTTCAATTTTACAACAGTTTGCGTCAAAATTGACCACAAACACCCAATATCGTGAAAGCACCCGTTTATGAACACAAATATGCAACAATCAATATAGAACTCAGATGTAAACAATAACAATCACAATAATTCACAAATAACAATCACAAACACAGGATTTATAGTGGTTCGGCGCTCTTGCCTACGTCCACTCTGAAGCTTATGTCTTTATTCATTCACTTGATGATTTCAATCGATTACAACAGATTACAACTGATGATAGCTCTCAAATCTGATTACAACAGCGGTAATGAAGTATAGAATTTGATTCGGCAGAGTCTGGATGTCCAATGGCCGAAGATCCCCCCTTTCTGAAGGCTTCAGGGTGCTATTTATAGGCGTTGGAGGCCCAGATCTCGCTCAAACTTTGGGAGACGTTTTCTGGCACGTGAGTGGGCCCACGCGACCGACCCCGCCAAGTTTCGACTCGATCTGAGATCGATTCGAAGTGATTTCGAATCCATCAAAAAATGATCCAATCGAGCTGAAACTTGGCAGGAACAATCTTTGCCTTATATGGAAGCTACTGTGAAAATTTCGTTGCATTTGGATCAGTGGTTTAGGAGATATGATCGATTCAAGTTATGGTTTTTCGTGAGGGCTTTTGCATTCAAATTGATCACTTCGAAACCTTATATTCGAATGGATGGACGCACGTGGTACTGAAGTGACGTGGCGCGCACTCCTCGCATCGATCCTGTTTTATCTCTGAGATAACCGCTTCGCACCTATGGATTTCGCCTCGTTCGTATCGTGTGCCACGACCCAATTCACATCAATGGATTCGAAATGGATCGATACGAAGGGGATCAAGACGAGCCGAGTGGATTCGAACAGGGCAGAATTTATGGATACGAAGGAATGATCTGGAATTCTTGATGGATGCGAGGACGATCGATACGAAGTTGTGTTTGGGCACGAGACCGATTGATTCGAAGTAGGGTATATGGTGATGGATTCGAAGTGCTTCGGACTCGATGGATGCGAAACAGTGCTTCAGCATTGGATACGAATGTGCTCAGGGGATGCCCATCTGATGGATTCGAACCGATCGATTCGAAGTGATCAACATCACGTTATCGATCGATTTGAAGCATGTGTAAACCAATGGATTCGAACAAGACAATTAGTGAAGGATTCGAAGTGAGCATCTCCCCAACTTATTGATGGGTTGGAACGACACTCCTTGGCTAACTTGCATCGATCATATCTCGTTCATACGACCTCCGATTAACCTGAAATTTGGAATGCGGGCTCCCATGACTTTGCTTGTCGTGTCCTATCAATTGTAGCCTGATCCGGGCTTGGACAAAATTCATCGATATCCATAGCGAAGTGAAGTACAACCAATCTCTGAGACGAACTGTCTTTTGTTTTTGACCGATCTTTTGGTATCACGGCTTTGCCGAAAAGCGGGATAACATTTGCCCCCCAAAATATGTCTTGCGGTAGGAAGGCGTGTTTTGTAATGCCATGATCTGGATGTTCATATCCTACTGCAAAGGAATTTACAGTGTTATGCGACCTCAAATAACGACCAATCGGGATCGGAATATTTGAGATGAAGTGCGACCGTTTATGGTCAAGCGCCTGATTTCAAATGACGATCGTTTGGGATCGAGCCATTTGAGGTGAAGTGCGACCGTGCGTGGTCAAGTGGTGGACCTCAAATGACGACCGTTCGCGATCGAGCCATTTGAGGTAAGATGAGTTGTGCCATTCGGGGCGAATCGTGCCATTCGAGGCGAATTGTGACCGTTCGCGATCGTGTGCCGTTCGAGGCGATTTTGTGACCGTTCGAGATCGGGTGCCGTTCGAGGCGATTTTGTGACTGTTCGAAGTCGGGTGTCGTTCGTGGCGAGCTGTGACTGTTCGAAGTCGGGTGCCGTTCGTGGCGAGTAAGTGTGCCCGGGAGGGCTTGGTATTATCGATACCAGGCTCACGTTCGCGTGGTTCCCTGGATCGTTTGTCAGGGCGGCTTATCGCCATCTCAGAGCATGCCTAAGGACAGTTCGCGACCCCGTACATGTGTAAGTAGCTTAGCCATTTCAGAATTATCAGAATCAAATATCTATTCAACAAATGAATTTTAAAACAGAAATGTCCAAACAAACCAAGTTCAGATGTCCAAATCAACACGAAACAACAAGCAAAGCGAAGATGTCAAAGTGTAAGTTCCCACTACGAAACAGTCAATGATCATTCAGAGCATGCCTGGAGAATGTTCACGATCTCGTACATGTGTAAATGATTTGATTGTGTTAGTGGAAGCTTACGACTTGTTCATCATTATTTTAATTAATTAATAACCAAACGATGTCCTGGTTCAGGGTCGCCCCTAGCTAATGTAGACGGTAGCCGCTCTGGCTCTACCGCTGGGGCTCGTCTCCTCACATACTGAAGTAGCATACCATTCCTGATGTGTCCTTCTACCTCATCCTTTAGATGCCTATAGTCGTTTGTATTATGACCGTTCAGCTCGTGGAATAAGCAATATCTGTCTGATTTTCTCTCGTCAGTAGTGGGGTCCCTCCGTATTGGCCTACAGTTTGGAACATGCCCTTGCGTATCTCTGTAGATTCGCTCCAAACTCTCATTCAGCTCTGAATAGGTGGTGAATCGCGGCTCCCTCCGTTGCCGCTTTGACCTATCCCCGTCATTCTCAGTCTTTCTTTTACCTTTATCCTTGTATGAGTCCCTTTCGAGAGGCTTTTTGTCTTTAAGTGCATAAACTTCTATCTCCTCTCCTTCTTCTCTTTCTGCACTCACATCCTCTAATCGTAAAAACTTTTCTGCCTCATGTTAGAATTCTCCTAGATCCACGGGTGGAACCTTAGTTAATGAATTTTTGAACTCTGTTCCGTCAGCTATCCCGGACACAACCGCCATCATAACCATGGATGGATCTGGTCAATCCACCGAAGCTGCTGCCGCATTGAATCGCGTTAGGTAACTCCTCAAAGTCTCTCCGGCTTTCTGCTTTAAAGTTTCCAAAGTCATCACATTCTTGGGTCTTGTAATGTAAACCCTGAATTGCCTCATAAATCTCTCAATTAAATCATTTCATGTTCCGATGGATCAACTCTCTAATTAACTAAACCATAATGCTGCAATATCCCCCAAGTACAATGGAAAGCACCGGGCCATAACCTCCTCTGATGCCCCCAGCACTTCCATATGCCTCATATACTTCGTTAGATGAACCGTGGGGTCCGTCCTCCCGTCATACATGTCCAGCGATGGTAACTTGAAATCCGATGGGTTCCTAGCTCGCCTGATTGCTGGAGTAAAAGTACTCCTATTAACATCCTCCAAATCTTTATTTACCAAACCGCCTCTCATAGCTTTTCTAACCATCTCCGCCAATCTGTCATTGTCCCCGAGATGCAACCTTTGCTCATCACTTTCGACCTGCCCCCCGAGTCCACGAGGGAATTCTGGGATCTGCCTCCTTGACTAAGAGTTCACTCCTCTACTACTCCCGGGTTGTGCAGATGTTCCTCTTTCTCTCTCCGAAATTGGGTCAACGTTCTCCATGGGTGTGCCTCCTAATCCAGGTGCTACGCCGGATGGTCCTGCTTCGTTCTGAACTCCATCCGCTTCTCTATTCTGTGCTCCAAGTTGCCCTATCTGTTGAAATAAACTTTGGATCAGCTCCTCCTATTTCTTCATCGTTGTCTCCATCTCGTCCCTAGTGATGAAGATCGGTGCTTGATTCGCTCCTGAAGAAGCCTCTTGACTTCCTTGGTGTTCACGTCTCTCTGGCCTTGGCCTTCTGCTCGATTGTCTCGTCATAATTTCTCAAATTTGAACTTTCAAACTTTCTGAATCAACTTCTAATTGGTAGAACTCCTGAGTTAGCCTTCTCAGTGAAAGCATCAAAATGTTTGCGTCAAAATTGACCACAAACACCCAATATCGTGAAAGCACCCATTTATGAACACAAATCAGCAATAATCAATATAGAACTCAGATCTAAACAATAACAATCACAATAATTCACAAATAACAATCACAAACACAGGATTTATAGTGGTTCGGCGCTCTTGTCTACGTCCACTCTGAAGCTTATGTCTTTATTGATTCACTTGATGATTTCAATCGATTACAACAGATTACAACTGATGAAAGCTCTCAAATCTGATTACAACAGCGGTAATGAAGTATGGAATTCGATTCGGCAAAGACTGGATGTCCAATGGCCGAAGATCCCCCCTTTCTGAATGCTTCAGGGTGCTATTTATAGGCGTTGGAGGCCCAGATCTCGCTCAAACTTCGGGAGACTTTTTCTGGCACGTGAGTGGGCCGATGCGACCGACCCCGCCAAGTTTCGACTCGATCTGAGATCGATTCGAAGTGATTTCGAATCCATCAAAAAATGATCCAATCGAGCTGAAACTTGGCAGGAACAATCTTTGCCTTGTATGGAAGCTACTGTGAAAATTTCGTTGCATTTGGATCAGTGGTTTAGGAGATATGATCGATTCAAGTTGTGGTTTTTCGTGAGGGCTGTTGCGTTCGAATCGATCACTTCGAATCCGTATATTTGAATCGATGGACGCATGTGGTACTGAAGTGACGTGGCGCGCACTCCTCGCATCGATCATGTTTTATCTCCGAGATGATCGCTTCGCACCCATGGATTTCGCCTAGTTCGTATCGTGTGCCACGACCCAGTTCACATTAATGGATTCGAAATGGATTGATATGAAGGGGATCAAGACAAGCCGAGTGGATTCGAACAGGGAAGAATTTATGGATACGAAGGAATGATCTGGCATTCTTGATGGATGCGAGGACGATCGATACGAAGTAGTGTTTGGGCATGAGACCGACCGATTCGAAGTAGGGTATATGGTGATGGATTCGAAGTGCTCCGGACTCGATGGATACGAAACAGTGCTTCAGCATGGATACGAATGTGCTCAGGGGATGCCCATCTGATGGATTCGAACCGATCGATTCGAAGTGATCAACATCACGTTATCGATCGATTCGAACTCGATCGATTCGAAGCATGTGTACAACGGATTCGAACAGACAATTACTGATGGATTCGAACCCATGGATTCGAAATGAGCATCTCCCCAACTTTTCGATGGGTTCGAACGACACTCCTTGGCTAACTTGCATCGATCATATCTCGTTCATACGACCTCCGATTAACCTGAAATTTGGAATACTGGCTCAATTGACTTTGCTTGTCATGACCTATTAGTCGTAGCCTGATCCGGGATAGGATAAAATTCGTCGATATCCATAGCGAAGTGAAGTACAACCAATATCTAAGACGAACTGTCTTTTGTTTTCGACCGATCTTTTGGTATAACGGCTTTGCCAAAAAGGGGATAACAACAACTTCTATTATCTTCAGTGTTATCAAATTTTACAAGCCTTAAGATTATTTTCAACCGGCTTAAAACTGAAGATTCAATAATTTATCCAATTTCAAATTATTTAATTCAATAATTTAATTATCAAAAAGTTAGTTATATTTGAATTCAAGTTAAAAAAATTACTTCTTAATATTTCAAATCAATTAATATTCCAATTAAATTGCTTAAAAATTCCGGGTCGTCACGGTGTCGAAACCTTGCTTTCGAAGGGTTTGAAGCCAACCTATTAGCTTTTCAAACCAATTAACTTGCCATTGTTTTAGAAAAGCGCTTTCGAATGAATTGCCTCCTATTGTTTAAAAGAAGCTTGTGAAAGGATAGTGGCTTTGAATTTATTCAAAACCCATGCAGCTGCATTCAAACCTTTCGAATTAATGCTTTTGACAAGGTATTTTCGCCTTTGTTCTCTTATGACCGCCTTCTCGATGCTTTCGAAAGTGTAGTTAGTTGCTTTCAAATGGTTTTGGAGGCAATGGTTTTGAAAGGGCTGGTTTCGAAACCATCATCTTTCTTTTACATGGGATTAATGCTTTCGAAAGAAATGCTTCCGTCATAGTTCATTGCGACCCTAAATTATATTAAAGAATAATTACTAAAGGTTTCGAAGCAATGTTTTCATGACCATAACTTGAACCTAATGCTTTCGAAAGATATATATAAAATGTGTTCCGAAGGGGAGATCCCCAATGTTTTTGAAAGGTTAATATGAAGTGTTTGAATGGAGGGTTTCTAATGCCTTTGAAAGACAAGTTTAAATGGATTTGATAGAGGATGTCTAAGGTTTTAGTAAAACTTTTGAAATGGTTGTTTTTAATGATTTCTAATGGCATTCTTTAAAGTTTTTAAATAAGGGTTGCGAAGGTTTTACTTTGGCTTCGTGGCCTAAATTCTTTTAAGTTAAAAAGGGATTTTGCTTTACTTTAGAGGGAAATATAATCTCATTGATTATATTTCATCAACATTATTTTGTGTAAAGTGTATATATCATGGCATAAGTATTTTGAGTAAATAAAAGTATATAATTTCCTTGTTTTATAATAATATGATTTCAGGGGCAAATCATTTGCATAGGTTATTTATAAGGAAATAAAAGTTGAATGGGGTTGTTAATCCTAAGTATGTTACAAGAAATATGAATGGGGCAGTTAACCTTAAGTTAGTGACTTGGATATTAGAAGACCAAATGGGACTAGTGTAGGGTTGTGCCTTACACTTTAGCTAACAGCCTCTAGCAAATATAAGTCCAAAATTCCAGCGTATAGGACATTGTTACGGATGGGACTAAAATAATGTCACACGGAAGGTAATATATATAGTAAAGATAGGTTATTGGTGTGTCCGCAAAACCATTAGGATCAGTTGACCCTAGAAGAGGATAGTGAAGGGCAGATAGCCCAGTACTGCGCTTAATAGAAGTTAGATTATTGATTATGTCTAGTAAGCCCGAGTCAGCCAATGGTTAATAGTTAGCCAGGTAAACCTATAGTGTGGACAAATAGTCCATTGATTTCCTAATTTTTATGCATATATGTATTTGCTATTATTTTTATAATCAGTTTGATTGCTAGATTTGATTTGCAAAAGATATGCTTCTAAAAGGGCTATTAGTGAGGGGAAACCCATTCCGCCAAGCGTCGTGGTCTCACTTAATATCATAAAACTAAGATGTAATAGTGTTGTCCATACCAGTTTTTATGTCCGAGTCGAAATTTATGTTTTCTGGATTGAGGGTTAGGGACTTTTTAAGTTTAGTATGTTGGACGAATAAGCTTCTAAAGATATGCAAGAGGCAAAGCTAGGTATGTAGGAGCTATTTAGTGTTATTTCAACTGTGATGTGTTATGACTCATATGTTTATTTAGTACTCTGATCATCCAATGAGGCATCTTTATATGTTGCTCTTGGCGTAATATGTAGTAATTATATTTGATCAAAACCTTGAAATCATTTTGGGATTATGTAATTGAATATGAGTATATTTTTGCAATGTAGTCAGAAATGTTGTTTTGAAATTGGAGGTTTTATTTCATATTCTTATGCTTCTAATATTATGGATACCATTAACATTACCTTATTTTGTCACCGGAAGTTAGTACTGTGGATGATTGCAGCATCAGCAGCGCTTAGCTTTAGGCCTCAAGATTGAGGATCGACAACTTGGTGTCAGAGCATAGGTTTATGAAAAATTAAAAGAAATTTTAAATTTTAAATGGTTTTGAAAACATAACCCTAAGGAATTAGAGAAAAGACTAGGGTATGGGATAACGCTATAGTAACATACTTATATTTGCTATATATAAATATACGCTTTATCTCTATTCTCCCATCTCTCTTAGGCTATTATTCTATATCTTACAAAGACTCCGATTTAGTTTTAAGGACGTAAGATATGGATGCTAGGAGTGGAAGAGTTGACATTGGTGGTGGAAGCACCACAACTAATAGGAATGCCAGACTAAACAATAGAAGGAATCCAGGTCGGGAACAAGCTGCTAATGTGGGTGCTGAGCTGATATGGAAGCTATATGCCAGTTCTTTGTTAACATTATGCAAGTTGAAGTTGGTGCAGGTTTATTTGGAGGAAATCAAGAAGTTAAGGTGGTCAATAGCAATGCAGTATTGACTAGAGATTATGCCAGGCTTGGAGGAAAACCATTTGTCGGAATCGAGGATGCAATTTAAGTGGAGAATTGGATGCTTTATTGCGTTTCCAACTTGGGGCTCAATGATAAATAGAAGAGGAGACTTGCTTCTAGGAAGTTGCAAGGAGAAGTATTGTACTGGTGGAACAATTTTACTGTAGGAGTAAATGAAGAGACCGTGACTTGGGCGGAATTCAGAAGAAGGTTCGAGGAGAGATTCATGTTGGAAATTGCTAGGTCGACATTGCTTAGGAAGTTTGCTAGGTTGATGCAGAGAGACATGACCGTGTTGGAGTACGCTACCAGATTTAAGGAATTATCCAGATACGTATATGCTTCGGTTGAGCAATTATCAAAAGGAATGAGAAGTTCATCCGCGGACTGAAACCTTAAATTGCTAGTAACATTACCATATATTAGGGATCTCTACGATGTAGTTGTTGAGATGGCTTTTAGACAGGAAGAGATGCTTGCTTTTCTTGATGGTAACAAAGTAGGGTAAGCTCAAGGTAGGAGGAACCAGAATAGAAAGTTTTTCTAGAAAAAAGATGCTCAGAAGAGTGGAACTGCCAAGAAAAGGAAGGCCAATGTAGTTTGCTCTAAGTGTGATAGAAAGTGACGCTAGGCTCATGAGTGCCGAATAGGCAAAGGGAAAAAAGATGTTGATAAGAAAGGAGTAAAATGTTTCAACTGCAATCAGATTGGACATTATAAGAACCAGTGTGAGGAACCGACCAAGGATGGAAAAGGCAAGATGTTTGCATTAGAGCCAGCTACCTTGAGACCGACAGTTAAGAAGAAAGGAAAAGTTGTGTTGGGAGGTACGCTTCTGATTCATGGTGTATATTTAGAGTTCTATTTAATACTAGTGTATCACATTCTTTTATATCTCATTGTTTGGTAGATAAGTGAGATGACCCACTTTCTTACTCCAAATTTTTTTTCTTCCCTTTTCCAGTGGACATCTACTCAAGTGAACATCCTTTCTCTTTTCACTCCTATCCAGGATCTTTCAACCAATATAAAAATATTGTTATAAACAAATCATCTTGACTTACTTATATGAAAACACATATAGATGATTTTTTTGAGTTTTTCTTTTTCTCTTTTTCTTTCAATCAGAGTATAAGAGTTTTGGAAGTAGAAAATTCATTTTTGGAATTCACCATATGATTTCCTCATAGCAAAATAATTTCCATAGTAGCTTTTCTGTCTTATTTAATTTTTTGGCAAGTTCTATATGTTATTTTTTCTAGTTTCAAAGTTTGTTTGCACTTCTATGACCTCAGATTTACTGAAACTATAATTATCACATGTGCAAGTGTGTATACGTCTTCTGTGTACATGTGTGTATCTGGATGATTTCAGGTAACCACTCTTTTCCAATACAACTAACCTGATTTACTAGTTTTATTTATTTATTATCTTTCCTAACTAAAGAGCTCAGGTCATTTAGACTGGTTGAACCCAGGCTTGGCAAAATTGGTCAAGTTAGCCTGAATTCTTTTGCTATTTTACTCAAGCAACATACCAATTAATCTGCGTTTCTTTATGTGTCTCACAGTTCTTACAATAGATATCAGGTTATCTTCTTTTTTTTCCAATCTACAAATCATTTCAGATTTATTTTAGTACTGCACATTTTGTTAAGCATTCCAGAAGTTTAATGCCAAAAACTGTATTACTTAATGAAACATTCTCAAAAGCAACTCACAACTTTCAACAGAAATATCATAGTTAGTTCAATACTTACAAACAGAAGATAACACTACATCAGTTTCCTCCCAAACAACTTAACCAACATTTCATAGCCTAAATTCAAATTAACTTCTATCATAATATTAGTGAGTCTGTACTATTATATCCAATTCCTTAGCAGCTAATTCATCCAATTCTTGATCAAGGAAATGCCTAATTACCTGCACAATCACCATGAGCTGCCTCATAAAAATATGAGACACCCAATGGTGTTCAAACACACAAAGGGTCAGACTACATTGTCTGGTATGAGTAATCTTACTGAAAATCTAAATTTAGATAACTTTTCTTATTTTCAAGTAACTTTTAAAACAGGTAAGGTAAAGCAACATTTCTCTTGGATACTATCATGTGTCACCTGTGCATGTTCATTTATGCATAACAGAATAATAAATAATTCCATGAATTGTATCAGGGAGTACAAACATATAATTCTCCAATAGAATACTCTAACCAACAAATATAATCATCATTTAATTATTTTCCTTATCTATAACTTTCTTGCTATCAGGGATTTTCCCCAATCCTACCTGTGAACTTATTTTTCAGAATTCAATGTCAGGTGTTTTGTAATGGACTTTAGCTACTTTCCTTCTATTAAATCACACATTGTCTGGGGCATATTCACTGTTAACCCAGCACACTCAGGCCCCTGGGTATAATCATACCATGTGTGAGCTTGCAATATTCACCTTGCCAAGCCATACTTTGCAGCCCTAAGATCCAAAATCCTTAGTTAAATTACTAAGTGTTTATTTTCCCTTTCCCCCCATTGTGCTAATCCCTTCCGCATCTCATAATTAATCAGAGAAAAATAAACAACTCAACCATCATGCATGTATTCAAAGAATAACATATCATGTTTCCATAACATAAATTTATTCATACAAGCTAGTCTGGTTTCTCAGTATGCATGTTATTTACATCATGGGCTTTTCAGGAGTCATGCTTATAAATATATGGTCATATATATATAGTTTGCTCTGATGCATCCATTTACCTCTGATTTAATCAGGTACTCACGAATTCATAAGATCTGACTAAACCACAAGTCTTTATTCTCATCTGGATTTATTTGTAAACATAGAAGTTCAGCACATGTATGACATTGCACTTCTGTGTTACCATTTATTTAATCATGAGACATAAGCAGCAACCACTTTATACTGCAGTCCCATTTTTTTTCATTCATTTTTTTTTTCCTTTGACCATAGATCTATAACATATATCCTTGAAATTTCCATGAATTGATCTGTATGTAAAAGTCACATAAAAGAAAGCATCTCATCTCAAAGATAATTCATGACACAGTAAACATTTAAACATGAAAACCATAAACATATTTTCTGGGTATATTAACATAAGAAGAGTTAAACATTTAACAGATCATTAACACACCAAAATCATAAAACAAACACAGATTGAATAAAAATATAAAATCATTTAGGCTGCCTCAATATTCAGGACTTAATGCCAATTTTCAGTGAGGTTACTCACCTTAATCCTTTTCTTTTGATCTGCTATTTCCTACTTATCTCTAATGGCCAATGCTTCTCTTTCTTTTGCTTACTGTATATTTTTTTTTCTTTCTGTTTTTAAGAAAATGGTGACAGATCCTTCTACCCTTAAGCCTTCTTATAAAAGACCTTGGCTGCCTCTAGGGTTTTTAAAAATTTACCCAATGTCAATTTTACCCTGTCACTTATGATCATCCTCTCATTCTATTTCAAGAGAAAATGGGTAAGTGGTCCCTATTTCTATTAACAGAAATTACACCTTATTACCCCAGTCATCTTATTTGCATGATCTCTGTTTTTTTTTTTTTAAAGCTAAGGAAATTGCTAAAAGTAGATAAAGTATTTATTCAACAACTCATACCATTTCCATGCAATTTCTAATTTTTCCTTCAGCCAGCATTTGTTTAAAATGCCTGTATAATACCTATATTTCTATCCTTGCCTAAGCCTTTATTTTCCTTATTCTAGACTTGTTTCAATCACACATTCCTATCTGTAATAATCATATCATATCCATGTATTTGTAGTTTACTCTAGCTTACAAATTAATTTTTGCTTTTTTTTCCAGAGAAATATGTGCATGTGTGTGTTCCATCTTGCATACATATCAATACTTACACAATGCATTTGTGGTCAGTTTATTATATTTATTATATTTTTTTCTAGGCAACAAAATTTTCAGACAAGCATAACTAGATTAAATTATAAAACTTGTTCATAAAATCAGGGCTATCACATATACCCCTCCTTTTAGGAATTGTGTCCCACAATTCTTTCATACTTAATTCAGACATCCTCAATTCAATAAACCAATCATTCTCAGACCAATCATTTAATCAAACCCTATGCATATCAAAGTATTTAATCAAGTCATCCATTAGTATACTTATATACATATAAATATATTTTTTTACCTTTTATTCAATCAATTAGTTGTGGATAATCATTTCTGATTTTGTCTTCCACCTCCCATGTGCAATCATTTGGGTCAAGACTCCATTGCACTTTTACTAGTTTTATTTCCTTGTTTCTCAATTTCTTGATTTCCTTTGCAAATATGCCTACAGGCTTCTTCTCATACACCATTCTGGGGTCAATCTGTACTTTCTCAGAGGATTTTAAAATTGTTTCCTTATCATGAACCCATCTCCTTAACCGAGATACATGAAAAACATCATGTATTGCTTTCATTTCCTCGGGCAATTCTAACTTATATGCTACACTTCCAATTCTTTCTAGAATTTTATATGGTCCTATATACCTTGGAATCAACTTCCCTTGTTTTCCAAATCTCAAAATCTTTTTCATGGGTGATACTTTAATAAATACATAGTCTCCAACATCATATTGCACTGCCTTTCTCCTATGATCAGCATACTTCTTTTGCCTGTCTTGGGCAGAAGCAATTCTTTTTCTAATCAAAGCTATCTTTTCAGAAGTTTCTTTTACATTTTCTGGTCCTAAGACCACCTTCTCCCCAGATTCAACCCAACTTGAAGGTGATAAACATGGTCTACCATAGAGTGCTTCAAAGGGTGCCATGCCTATGCTACTGTGATGGCTGTTATTGTATGCAAATTCTGCCAGAAATATGTGATCTTCCCAGCTTCCTCCCCAATCCAATGTACATGCCCTCAACATGTCTTCAAGTAATTTATTCACAATTTCTGTTTGACCATCAGATTGAGGGTGATATGCTGTACTCAAGCATAGATCAGTCCCCCTTGCTTTTGTGAAAACTTTGCCAAAATTTTAATGTGAAGATGGTATCTCTATCACTTACTATAGTTTTTGGTATTCCATGCAATCTAACTATTTCTTTAATAAATAACTGAGCTAATGTGCATGCATTCCTATCTGATTTTACAGGTATAAAATGAGCTGATTTAGTTAGCATATCTACTACAACCCAAATACTATCATTTCCCCTCCTTGTTTTGGGCAAACCATCAATGAAATCCATTGATATATCTTCCCATTTCCACTGTGGTATTTGTAAAGGTTGAAGCATTCCTGAGGGTCTTTGGTATTCAGCTTTTACCTGTTGACAAACCATGCATTTAGACACATATAATGCCACTGCACTCTTCATACCACTCCACCAATAATCTCTCTTGAGGTTGTGATACATTCTTGTGCTTCCTGGGTGTATGGTATACTTGCTTTTGTGATAAGCATCTAAAATTTCTTGCTTCAATTCTTCAATGCTAGGAACACATATTCTTTTTCCTTTCTTCAAATAACCTTGCTTATTCAATTGAAATCCTTCCACTGCTTCACCATTTAATATCTGAGTCTTCTTCTCAAGTAAAAATGGATCTTGATCTTGTAGCTTTACAATTTTATTTTTCAATTCTGATCCCAAAGTAACAAAACTCAACTTTCCTATTTCTTCCTTCTCACTGCATATGTTCATATTTTCCACACCGGCCCTTTCCACCTCTGAATCAATCAGTAATGATAAAGTGTTAAATTCTTCTATCATCAATCTAGCTATCTTGGCATGTTGTCTACTTAAAGCATCTGCCACTTTATTAGCTTTGCCAGGTGTATACAATATTTCAAAATCATATGAGGCTAAGAGTTCAATCCATCTTTGCTGCCTCATGTTCAATTCTTTTTGTGAAAACAAATATTTGAGTGACTTATGATCTGTGTATACTTCAAATTTAGCCCCTAACAAATAATGTCTCCATAATTTAAGAGCATACACTATGGTAGCCAATTCAAGATCATGTGTAGCATACTTTACCTCACTGGGCTTCAACTGTCTAGAGGCATAGGCTATCACTTGATGTTGTTGCATCAATACTGCCCCAAGTCCTTGACCACTTGCATCAGTATATATCACCAAATTCTCATTTCCTTCAGGCACCTTTAATATTGGGGCTTGTACTAGTGCTTCTTTTAACCTCTCAAAGGCTTTTTCACACTCCTCAGTCCAAACAAAAGCCTGATTCTTTCTAGTTAATCTAGTCAATGGAATTGAAATTTTTGCAAAATCCTTTATAAATCTTCTATAATACCCAGCCATTCCCATAAATGACCTGACCTCTGTGACATTAGTAGGCCTTTTCCATGCTTGCACTGCCATCACCTTATTGGGGTCTACAGATATGCCTTTTTCTGATATCACATGACCTAAAAAGTTTACTTCATTTTGCCAAAAAGTACACTTTGAAAATTTTGCTTTCAAATTTTCTTGCCTTAATTTCTGTAGTACTATATGCAAATGATTCTCATGCTCTTCAACTGACTTAGAATAAATTAAGATATCATCAATAAATATCAATACAAATTTATCTAAGTATTTTCTAAAAATTCTATTCATCAAAGTAAGAGGGAGCATTTGTCAAGCCAAATGGCATTACTAAAAATTCATAAAGTCCATATCTAGTATTAAAGGCTGTATATTTAATGCTTTCCTCTTCTACTTTCATTTGATGAAATCCTGAGGCCAAATCAAGTCTAGAGAATATTTTTGCACCACTCAATTGATCAAAAAGATCATCAATTCTTGGTAAGGGGTATTTGTTTTTAACTGTAATTTTATTTAACTCTCTATAATCAATACATAATCTAAGAGATCCATCTTGCTTCTTAACAAAAACTACTGGTGCTCCCCATGATGAGCTACTAGGTCTGATAAAGCCTTTTTCTTCAAGTTCAACAAGTTGCTTTTTCAATTCTATTAATTCTTTAGGCCCCATTCTAGTGGGTCTTTTAACTATTGGGTTTGCTCCTGGAATAAGTTTAATAGAAAACTCCACTGGTCTATGGTTGACAACCCCCTTTACTTCAACAAACACATCAGCATATTGATTTACTATAGGGATTTCTTCTATTGCAGGCATGTGCTTTTCACTAGACAAAGTAATAAGGGTGGCTATGTTCCTATTCTTATTTACTTCACAAAGAACAACTGCTCTTTTCCCATCAGAAGTTCTCAAAGATATGGTAGAGATTTCCATGTTTATAACAACCCTATATTTTCTTAACCAATCAACCCCTAAAATTACTCCTATTCCTGGGTATTTCAACACATATAGGTCTGCATTAAACACATACCCCCCTATATTCAATCCTAGTTGCATACACATCATACCCAAAACACAGGAATTTCCTAAAGGACTTTTAATAAGTAATGGCTTATCAACAATCATACAATTCAATTTTAGTTGTTGTACAATATCATGAGAAATTAAGGAGTGTGTAGCCCCGGTATCATATACTGCTACAAAAGGTAAGGAGTGAATAAGCAAAGTACCTTCAACTTGGCCATGCTTCTCAACATTTGGTCCCTCAATTGCTTTGCTTTTCACTTCCAAAGTACTCATTTTTCCTTGCTTAAACTCTGGGCAGTTCCTCCTTATGTGACCTTCCTTTCCACGCTGGTGACATTTAAAGGATGCTGGTTTAGGATTTGTACACCTATTTTTCATGTGTCCCTCTTGTCCACAATTATAGCAAGTAATTTTCTTCTTAACTTCAGCAGTTTTGATTTCTTATGATTTCTTGGTGGAAGCTACCTCTGCTTTCTTTTTATCATAAGGGTGAAACTTTCCCTTTCCCTTCTTATTTTGGTTATTTTTAAATGCTCTGAAATTTTCTCTGGATTTATCATGTTGTTCAAAGCTCAAATCCAGATCCAAAACTTGATCAAAGGTCATGTCCTTATATGGTAGCATAGCTCTACTAATGTCGGCATTCAGTCCTTGGATATATCTGCCATTTTTAGCCTCTTTAGTTGTGATAAGCACTGCACCGTACTTGGCTAAGGATTCAAACTTTTGTGTATATTCAGTTACACTCATAGTTCCCTGTCTTAGTTTAATAAATTCTTCTAGCAAAGATTCTTTAGCTGATGCAGGTACAAATCTCCCTTCCAACATCTCTTTAAACTGGTTCCATGCCACCTCCCCTTCAGGTCTTCCAGCTATAATAACTTCCCACCAATCCAAAGCTGCTCCCCTCAGTTGTCTAGATGCTATTAACCTCTTCTTTTGGTCTTCAACTTGCATATCAGCAAATATTCTATCCAAAATCCTGAGCTAATTTTGAACTCCCATAATCCCTTCTGTTCCATCAATAGTCTTGCCTCCAAGATTGGTAAAGGTCTTGAGAAGTTTGGAAAGCTCCTCATGTGGGTTTTCTTGCATGTTACCTACTCCATCCCTTAGTGCTTTCATAAATTCTTGCATATTCATCATAGGTGGTTCACTTGGTCCTACATCTGGTTGTCTAGGTCTCACCATAGTTCTATGGATATAATACTTGAGTTAGTCCATTATCTATTCTTTTATAAGTTAACCTATTCTAACTTATTACCATTTAATCATAACAGATATTATACCAGTATAAAATAAAGTATCCAAGACAGTCAATACTTTCATACATTCAAAACAAACAAGTTCATCCAAGATTTTGCTATGTTATTTATCAACATAGCTCTGATACCAAATGAGATGACCCACTTTCTTACTCCAAATTTTTTTTTTCCCTTTTCCAGTGGACATCTACTCAAGAGAACATCCTTTCTCTTTTCACTCCTATCCAGGATCTTTCAACCAATATAAAAATATTGTTATAAACAAATCATCTTGACTTACTTATATGAAAACACATATAGATGATTTTTTGAGTTTTTCTTTTTCTCTTTTTCTTTCAATCAGAGTATAAGAGTTTTGGAAGCAAAAAATTCATTTTTGGAATTCACCATATGATTTCCTCATAGCAAAATAATTTCCATAGTAGCTTTTCTGTCTTATTTAATTTTTGGCAAGTTCTATATGTTATTTTTTCTAGTTTCAAAGTTTGTTTGCACTTCTATGACCTTAGATTTACTGAAACTATAATTATCACATGTGCAAGTGTGTATATGTATTCTGTGTACATGTGTGTATCTGGATGATTTCAGGTAACCACACTTTTCCAATACAACTAACCTGATTTACTAGTTTTATTTATTTATTATCTTTCCTAACGAAAGAGCTCAGGTCATTTAGACTGGTTGAACCCAGGCTTGGCAAAATTGGTCAAGTTAGCCTGAATTCTTTTGCTATTTTACTCAAGCAACATACCAATTAATCTGGGTTTCTTTATGTGTCTCACAGTTCTTACAATAGATATCAGGTTATCTTTTTTTTTTCCAATCTACAAATCATTTCAGATTTATTTTAGTACTGCACATTTTGTTAAGCATTCCAGAAGTTTAATGTCAAAAACTGTATTACTTAATGAAACATTCTCAAAAGCAACTCACAACTTTCAACAGAAATATCATAGTTAGTTCAATACTTACAAACAGAAGATAACACTACATCAGTTTCCTCCCAAACAACTTAACCAACATTTCATGGCCTAAATTCAAATTAACTTCTATCATAATATTAGTGAGTCTGTACTATTATATCCAATTCCTTAGCAGCTAATTCATCCAATTCTTGATCAAGGAAATGCCTAATTACCTGCACAATCACCATGAGCTGCCTCATAAAAATATGAGACACCCAATGGTGTTCAAACACACAAAGGGTCAGACTACATTGTCTGGTATGAGTAATCTTACTGAAAATCTAAATTTAGATAACTTTTCTTATTTTCAAGTAACTATTAAAACAGGTAAGGTAAAGCAACATTTCTCTTGGATACTCTCACGTATCACCTGTGCATGTTCATTTATGCATAACAGAATAATAAATAATTCCATGAATTGTATCAGGGAGTACAAACATATAATTCTCCAATAGAATACTCTAACCAACAAATATAATCATCATTTAATTATTTTCCTTATCTATAACTTTCTTGCTATCAGGGATTTTCCCCAATCCTACCTGTGAACTTATTTTTCAGAATTCAATGTCAGGTGTTTTGTAATGGACTTTAGCTACTTTCCTTCTATTAAATCACACATTGTCTGGGGCATATTCACTGTTAACCCAGCACACTCAGGCCCCTGGGTATAATCATACCATGTGTGAGCTTGCAATATTCACCTTGCCAAGCCATACTTTGCAGCCCTAAGATCCAAAATCCTTAGTTAAATTACTAAGTGTTTATTTTCCCTTTTCCCCCATTGTGCTAATCCCTTCTGCATCTCATAATTAATCAGAGAAAAATAAACAACTCAACCATCATGCATGTATTCAAAGAATAACATATCATGTTTCCATAACATAAATTTATTCATACAAGCTAGTCTGGTTTCTCAGTATGCATGTTATTTACATCATGGGCTTTTCAGGAGTCATGCTTATAAATATATGGTCATATATATATAGTTTGCTCTGATGCATCCATTTACCTCTGATTTAATCAGGTACTCACGAATTCATAAGATCTGACTAAACCACAAGTCTTTATTCTCATCTGGATTTATTTGTAAACATAGAAGTTCAGCACATGTATGACATTGCACTTCTGTGTTACCATTTATTAAATCATGAGACATAAGCAGCAACCACTTTATACTGCAGTCCCATTTTTTTTCATTCATTTTTTTTTCCTTTGACCATAGATCTATAACATATATCCTTGAAATTTCCATGAATTGATCTGTATGTAAAAGTCACATAAAAGAAAGCATCTCATCTCAAAGATAATTCATGACACAGTAAACATTTAAACATGAAAACCATAAACATATTTTCTGGGTATATTAACATAAGAAGAGTTAAACATTTAACAGATCATTAACACACCAAAATCATAAAACAAACACAGATTGAATAAAAATATAAAATCATTTAGGCTGCCTCAATATTCAGGACTTAATGCCAATTTTCAGTGAGGTTACTCACCTTAATCCTTTTCTTTTGATCTGCTATTTCCTACTTATCTCTAATGGCCAATGCTTCTCTTTCTTTTGCTTACTGTATATTTTTTTTTTCTTTCTGTTTTTAAGAAAATGGTGACAGATCCTTCTACCCTTAAGCCTTCTTATAAAAGACCTTGGCTTCCTCTAGGGTTTTTAAAAATTTACCCAATGTTAATTTTACCCTGTCACTTATGATCATCCTCTCATTCTATTTCAAGAGAAAATGGGTAAGTGGTCCCTATTTCTATTAACAGAAATTACACCTTGTTACCCCATTCATCTTATTTGCATGATCTCTGTTTCTTTTTTTTTAAAGCTAAGGAAATTGCTAAAAGTAGATAAAGTATTTATTCAACAACTCATACCATTTCCATGCAATTTCTAATTTTTCCTTCAGCCAGCATTTGTTTAAAATGCTTGTATAATACCTATATTTCTATCCTTGCCTAAGCCTTTATTTTCCTTATTCTAGACTTGTTTCAATGACACATTCCTATCTGTAATAATCATATCATATCCATGTATTTGTAGTTTACTCTAGCTTACAAATTAATTTTTGCTTTTTTTTTCCAGAGAAATATGTGCATGTGTGTGTTCCATCTTGCATACATATCAATACTTACACAATGCATTTGTGGTCAGTTTATTATATTTATTATTATTTTTTTCTAGGCAGCAAAATTTTTAGACAAGCATAACTAGATTAAATTATAAAACTTGTTCATAAAATCAGGGCTATCACAATAAGCTTAACCTAGAACCCTTGTAACTAGTTACTTCATTAAGGGTTGCAAATCCGATTGGAAGTTATGCGACTCATGGGATGATATGTTACCACTTAGAGTTTAAACTTTTAGGTTATGTTGTAGTTTGCATGTGTTTAATTTCGTAGGGTTCAGAATTATTTGGGTATGGATCGGTTAAGTAATACGATGCTAGAATATTTTGCCATGGTAGGAAGATATCACTTAGAAACACTGATTGTAGTGACCAGATTATATACTCCATGGAAAACCCTAGTTTTGAGGTCAATGCTTTGTTGGATCTTGTGGAGGCAGAAGATGAGTTGAATTGAATTTTCATTGTTAGAGAATTCATAGATGTCTTTAAGCCTATGATAGGACTACCACCAAAATGAGCCATTAAGTTTCAGATATATTTAGTACCAGGAGCAGAACCGATAAGTAGATTGCCATTTAGAACGACACACCTACCGGAATGAAGGAGTTAAAGGTGCAATTAGTGGATTTAGAACGTAATAATTTTATCATACCAAGTAGTCCGCCTTGGGTAGTAGTTGCAGCCTTTGCAAAGAAATCGAACGGATCGTTAAGATTGTGTATCAACTATCGTAAGCTGAATGAGAAGACGATAAAGAATCGATATCCATTACCTAGAATTGACAATTTGTTTGACCAATTGTGTGGATAGAAAGTATTTTCTAAGTTAGATTTGACAGTAGGGTTCCATCATCTTAGAGTAGCAGAGGTTCCTTCGACGGCGTTTAGGGCCAGATATGGATCGTACGAATAATTAGTGATGTCAATTGGACAAACTAATGCATCATCATTTTTCATGGACTTGATGAAAAGATTCTTCCAAGAACATCTGAACAGATTCATATTAGTATTCAGAGACGACATTTTGATATACTCTAAGGATAAGAATGAGCATGAGTTCACTTCAGAGTAGTGCTTAAGACAATGAGGCAGCATCAATTGGAAGCGAAATTTTCAAAATGTCAGTTTTGGAAGAAGGAGGTGAAGTTTCTTGGTCACATAGTCTCAGAGAAAGGGTTGTCAAGGCAGTGAATAGTTGGAAGAGACCCAAGACGGTGACTGGGATAAAGAGTTTTCTTAGATTAGTTGGTTACTATCGGAGATTCATAAAGGATTTTTCACGGATAGCAGGACCGATTGCTAAGCTAACTCAAAAAGATGAGTTTCCTGGACTGATAAGTGTGAGGAGGCATTCTAAAAACTGAAACACTTATTGACAAATGCATCCATGCTAGTTATTCCAAAAGAGAATCAGGACTTAGTGGTGTGCAGGGATGCATGTGGAATGGGATAAGGAGCTGTGTTGATGCAAAAATGTAAAGTGAATACCTATGCTTCGTGGTAGCTTAGACCGCATGAGGTGAGATATCCAACTCATGATTTGGTATTATTAGCAGTAATTTTCGCATTTAAGGTGTTGAGACATTACCTTTTGGGTGAAATATTCGAGTTGTATACAAATCATAAGTCACTGAGATGTTTATCCTCTTAGAAGGAATTGAATATGAGACAGCAGAGGTGGTTAGAGTTTTTAGCGGCTTACGACTTTGGTATTGAGTATACACCAGGAAAAGGCATTAAGGTTGCAAATGCACTTAGCAGGAAACATCAGAATGCAGTATTGTCAATGATAGCTAAGTGGAATGATTTAGAAGCATTGACTACATGCAGAATACAAGGATATCTGAAACTAGTTCTAGTGAAGAAATTACTATGTTGTCATGTTTAAAAGTTCGACCAGTGATGATTGAACGGATTGCTTCTAAGTAAGTAGAGGATCCATTATTAGTTGCATGAGTCAAAAAGTTAAGGAAAGGAATGGAGAGCGATGACTTAAAAGATTTCAGTCTTGACCAGAATGAGTGGTTTAGGAAGAAAGGATGACCATGTGTTTCGAATATGGAAAACATTAGGAAGAAAGTTCTTAGAGAATGTCATCATTCGAAGTTCACTATTCTTCCGGGAGGAGCTAAGATGTATCAAGATATGAAGAGGAGCTTCTTCTGGGAAGGTATGAAGAGAGATGTAGGCTTGTGGGTGAAGCAATGTTTAAATAGTCAATGGGTAAAAGCTGAACATCAGAAACCAAGTGGTTACTTCAACCTTTAGATGTTCCAATTTGGAAATAGGATTCTATCTCCATGGATTTCATAGATGGGTTGCCAAGGTCGAATAGAGGAAATGAGAGTATATGAGATATAGTGGATAGATTAACCAAGAGCGCCCATTTCATTCTTGTTAAGTCGACTAGGACAACACCGGATTTAGCTAAGTTATTCATGAGGAACATAGGTAGACTGCATGGAATTCCTAGTAGTATAGTAAGTGACATACCTTATTCACTAGCGAGTTTTGGAAGAGTCTACGGGAGACTTTAGGTGCTAAGCTCAAGATGAGTACCGCTTACCATCTGCAGAAAGATGGCCAAATGGAGAGAGATAAAAAAGTTTTGGAGAATTTTTTAAGAGCTTGCATGCTAGATTTTGGGGGATCATGAGAAGACCATCTACACTTAGTCGAGTTTTCATATAACAACGGTTATCAAGCAACTATAGGGATGGTACCATTTGAATTTTTTTATGGAAGACCATACAAATCACCCGTTTGTTGGCTAGAGACGGAGGATAGGTTAGTTCTTGGTCCAGATTTGGTTAGAGAAGCTGCAGAGAAGATTGAGCTGATTTGAGTTAGGATGAAGGAAGCTCAATCAAGGCAAAAGAGTTATGCAAAAAAAAGATGGAAAGAATTCGAGTTCTCGGTCGGAGATCATGTTTTCATCAAGGTATCACCGATGAAAGGTGTAATCAGATTTGGAAAATCAAGAAAACTAGCACCAAGATTTATTGGACCATTTCCTATTGTAGAAAGGATCGGGAAACTCACATATAGGGTAGTGTTACTGAATAGTTTGGCAGAAGTCCACAATGTTTTTTAAATTTCTCATCTAAGGAAGTATATTCGAGATCCAAAGACTACTATTACACCAGCTTTATTAGATGATCGAGTAGTGGAACCGACTATGACTATAGTTAGAGAACCAGATTATATAGTCATAAGAGATGAGAAGTGACTAAGGACCGAGACAGTCAGACTTGTCAAAGTCCAGTGGAGTAACGACGACATAGACTGTACTTAGGAAACTGAGAGCAGGATTAGAGATACTTATCCTTACTTGTTTCATGGTATATTTTACCTTTATGACTGATTGTTATGAGTATCTTAATGTAATTTCGAGGAAAAAATTTTATAAGGAGGGGAGTCTGTAATGACCCTAGTTTTGACTAACATTATTTACAACATTTAATTAGATAAATTAAATAAATAATGTAGAAGGTTAAGGGATTGAGATATGTTAATTAATAAGTGGTTCATGCCTTAATGATGATTTAAGAAAAAGAGAATTTAAAAGAGGTAAATATGAGGAAAATAGTATGGGCAATACAGGAATAACATTTGTTCTTACACCCTAAACCCTTCTAACTTTCATCTCTTATTTATTTTAACATTCCAAAACAAAAAAACAAAAACCTTACATGCTCGGCCGACCACCATTAAGAGGAATCAAAAGAAGATTAGCTAGCTAGGAATCAAGTATAAAGCTTGAGAAAATTAATCAACAAGAAAATCTTAACCTTCTGAACACCTATCTAAGGTGAATAATAGATTTACATCTCATTATGACTATGATTTCGGTTTTATGATCATAGCCGAATTATTTTGCAAATAATATGCCATGTTATATTTGTTTGAATAGATATATATTATTGTTGAAGATTTATGATGTTTCATACAGATTTTACGATAAGTTTAGATTGGAAAACCTTTTAAATGACATCCAAATGACTTGCATTTTTGATATATGGTCAAAGACATTATTTTAGAATTGGGTTTCAAGTATCATAGTTTTCTAAGTTGATAGGAATTATTATGAATTTCTATGAAAGAAAATAGTTAAAATCGGTGTTGATATAATTTACCACTTCGCATTTCCGTCTGTTAGCTTTTGACACCATATCACCGCTTACAAACCCATTCGAAACAAATACACATGGTAGTGAGCCATTGATATGTAGTAGATTGGAGAAAGGCGGAAGGGACAGGGTCGAAACCTTTCTTTCGAAGGGTTTGAAGCCAACTCTATTAGCTTTCAAACCAATGAACTTGCCATTGTTTTAGAAAAGAGCTTTCGAATGAGTTGCTGCCTTTTGCTTTAAAAGAAGCTCATGAAAACATAGCCGCTTTGAACTTATTCGAAATCTATATTGCCACATTCAAACCTTTCGATTCAATGCTTTCAAAAGGGTTCATTCACCTTTGTTCTTTTATGACCGCCTTCTCGATGCTTTCGAAAGGGTAGTTAGCAGCTTTCATATGGTTTTGGAGGCAATGGTTTTGAAAGGGTTGGTTTCTTTTACTTAGGATTAATGGTTTCAAAAGTAATGCTTCCACCCTAGTTCTTTACAAACACCCATTGGTTTCAAAAGGAATAATTATTAAATATTTCGAAGCAATGTTTCCATGATCCTTTACTTGAACCCAATGCTTTCGACAGGTATATAATATGTGTTTCGAAGGGGAGATTTCCAATGTTTTCGAAAGGTTAATTTGAAATGTTTGAATGGAGGGTTACTAACGCCTTCGAAACACAAATTTGAACGGTTTTAATAGTGGATGTCTAAGGTCTTAGTAAAACTTTCAAAAGGGTTGTTTTCAATGATTTCTAAAGGCACTGTTTAAAGTTTTTAAACAAGGGTTTGAAGGTTTTACCTTGTCTTCATGGCCTAAAGTCTTTTAAGTTAAAAAAAGCATTTCAACTTACTTTAAAGGGATAGATAATCCCATTGATTAGATTTCATCAACATTGTTTTGTGTATATTGTATATATCATGGCATAAGTGTTTTGAGTAAAGAAAAGTATATAATTTCCTTGTTTTATAAAAATATGATTTCAAGGATAAATCATTTGCAAAGGTTATTTATAAGGAAATGAAAGTTAAATGGGGTAGTTAACCATAAGTACATGACAGGAAATATGACTAGGGCAATGAACCCTAAGTTTATCACTCGGATATTAGAAAACTAGAGGAGACTGGTGTAGGGTTGCGCCATATACTTTAGCTAATAGCTCCAGCTAATATAAGTCCAAAATTTCAATGTATATTGCATTGTCACAGATGGGACTAAAATAATGTTACACAAAGAAGGGAATATACATAGTAAAGATAGGTTATTGGTGTGCCCTCAAAACCATTAGGATCAGTTGACCCTAGAAGAAGATAATGAAGGGCAGATAGCCCAGTACTGTGTCTAACCAAAGTTAGATTATTGATTATGTATAGTAGGCTCGAGTCTGTCAATGGTTAATAGTTAGCCAGATAAAACTATAGTGTAGACAAATAGTCCAATAGTCCATTTATTTCCTGATTTTTATGCATATATGTATTTGCTATTATTGTTATAATCAATTTGATTGTAGGATTTGATTTGCAAAAGATATGATTTTAAAAGGATACTAGTGAGGGAAATTTGTTCGGCTAAGTGTCATGGTCTCACTTAATATTATAAAACCCAGATGTAATAGTATTATTCACACCAGACTTTATGTCTGACTCAAAATTTATGTTTTCCCATGAACTCTCGGGTGCTCAAAATTTAATTTGAGTAGATTGAGGGTTAGGGACTTTCAGGTTTAGTAGGTTGGACGAATAAGCTTCCAAACACGTGCAGGAGGAAAATCTAGCTATGTAGGAGTTATTTAGTATTATTTCTGCTGTGATGTATTATGACTCATATGTCTATGTAGTACTCTGATCATCTAATGAGCTGTCTTCGTATATCGCTCTTGGCGTAATTTCTAATGATTATATTTGATTAAAACCTTGGAATCATTTTGGGATTATGCAATTGAATATGAAATATTGTTTTGCAATGTAATCAAAGATGTTATTTTCTGAAATCAGTGGTTTTATTTCATATTCATGTGCTTCAGATATTATGGATACTATTAACCTTACCATATTTTGTCACTAGAAGTTAATACTATGGATGATTGCAGCATCTGTAGCGCTTAGCTTTGGACCTCAAGATAGGGGATGTGACAATACATAGTTGTATGTATACCGTGATTTCTTATGTGTTCGGCCCTTGAAACATGAGAGTAATTCATAACAATTATGTTATTCCATAAGTCGATATTACTCGGCATTAAATATTAAAGATTACGATATTTAATATAAAGTTATCATCTACATCTACCATACATACATACATACATACATACATACATACATACATACATACATACATACATACATACATACATACATACATACATATATATATATATATATGAATTACTTGCATACTCCTTTATTGTTGAGCAAACTCAAGCTAGGGATGTTATGTTTAGCATTATTAATATATTGAATAGACAAGGTAAGATAATAGTAGATATTTGCTAAGCAGACTCAAGGTACATACACCATACTTAAGTCATTACGATATGGTAGATATGAGTGAATAATCTCTTTTGATTCGTTAAGCAAACTTAAGGTCGAAATGAGATTAGGACAAGAAACCATAGGTTAGAAGTTTTATGTGATACAACCGATAAGGAGTTACCTATAGTCTGTGGATCCATAATTTATTGAGCAAACTCAAGGTCAGAATTCCAAGACGGATGAGTCTTAACACCCATTAGTGAAGTCGAAAAACTTATATGTTTCGCTTAGGGTTTGGATAAACATAAAAGAGTAGTGGAAGGCTTATTAGATAAATGAAATGATAACATTTAACCTTTTTAATAGTGTAAGCTCATATGATATTATATTACAATAATCAACTATGATAAATTTGTGTATTTAATACGACTGATAATTTTTTATCAATTACGATATACAACTGATTTGAATCAAAGATTGACAAATAGAAATATAACATATGCTTTCTAATAAATGCTTCTTACATGTTAATGTTTCAATACCATTCAAGCACCTGATTTTACAACTACTTGTAATTTGGTTGCTTACTTGTTTATTTGCTTAAGACCATATATTGCATTCAATGAGAGTTTCGAACTCAAAAAGCAATACGAGACTATGGATATTTGATCCATATCACATATAAATTTTATGTAGAAAACTCACTGATTTTACAAGTACTCATAATTTGGGTGCTTATATGTTATGCAGAAAATATGAAATATACTTTCTAATAAATGCTTCTTGCATGTTAATGTTTTAATACCATTCAAGCACCTGATTTTACAACCACTTATAATTTGATTGCTTACGTATTTACTTGGTTAAGACCATATATTGCATTCAGTGAGTTTCGAACTCAAAAAGAAATCTATGGATATTTGATCTATATTGCATGTAAATGTTATACCAAAAACGGTCATAGTTCATAATGTAAGGTTTCGATGAAGTTAGCTTATTCAAAATAAGCCAGAAAACAATACTGTGAGATCGAGTATTCAATTTAATTGATTACAAAAGAATTGTATTATGTTAGGTTTAAAATATACTAAAACTATAAGAAAAATCTAAGAATTCGATAACTGAAATGTTAGTATGATCAGCTTACATAAGGTGCATCATATTTGACATCCTTAACTGTTAAGGAAGAACAATTACATCTTTATAAAGAGTTCATTGTGATATTTTAGTAAGGTCTTCTTTTGAACGGTTGATCATTTGGAAAGAATAACGAATATATAAGAATATATGAAATTTAAGGAGCTGTTGGGATGAAGAGAATGAACAATCACTTATACTTCATAAAGAAACATCAGAAACGAGAATTGTAATAATTTAATACTTAATATTGGAATAAGTAATATGATTTATATTCTGAATTGTATTTTCATATAGAAATTGTTTTCTACGAGATTTATATCTTTAAGTTTAAGACATTTAAATAAAGAACTGACCGCTGTAAACTAGTTACAGTATCTGAAATAAATAATTTATATCAAATAAATGATGGAGTTCTAAATTTAGTACCATATTATAGCAACGGCGAAAATTGTGGGAGTATGTCATGTAACACTTATTGATTGCATCAAGTTACGAAAAGTGTTTTCTTAATACATACTGAACATTATTAATGAAATAAAGACTATTTTTTGATGTCGATTGAAAAATAGATATATTTGCATTTCAATGTGAATATTGTGAATATTCAATATGAAAAAATTTATAATGTGGTTCTTTTTTCACAATAAAAAAGATGCAACTAAAAATACAGAAGCATCCAAAATTATTTACAATTAGTTTGGAACTAAAGACTAAACTGTAGTTTTGAGAAATAATTTTATTATATGATTATGAATCATATAATATTGGTTAATTATATCTCAAATAATAAAGGGATATGCACCTATTTCCTGGAAGCATCATAAGGTTAATGAACTCTTTGGATTGATACATATGGATGTATGCAACTATCGGTCTATTGATACCAAAACAGTTTCATGTACTTCATGATATCCATTGATAAGTTATCATCAACATGGACATATTTATGTGATATGTAGTATATATATGTAAGCTCATAGAATTTACAACGGAAGTAAATAATGTGACATGCAATAGGGATGATTCGATTTGATCGAATATGTGAGTATTTTGGAAAAGGTTCCAAATATTCCTAAAAATGAATAAAGTTTCAATCTTAAAAGTCACTCATCCTTATGGTACATAATGATGTATCTATAAGGAGTAATCAAACTTTATTGGATAAAGTATGATTAATTGTAAGGGAAGTTGAGTTAATTTATTTCTATAAGGTCATGTACTTAAAAGTAGTACACAAGTTTAATTTTATTTCATCTAAATAATAATTTACAAAATCATACATGATAAGGGTTTACAAGAAACGCCAAATATCCTAGTCCAAGGAGTTGGCAGGTTGTGCGAGTCAAAATTCTGAAAGTAATAATTGTTCACTTGGGATCTTGTATGACCCTTCACAAAGGAGTTTGGGAGAGTATGATATTTATGTTTTGAACATACTTTTTTAAACTAAAAAAATCAAATTAGTTTACATAAAAGCCAATTCACAAAGTGTTTATGAATACTTATTTCGTTGCACTGAGAAACAATTGTTGTTTCAAGAAATACAAATTTCATTGTGAAGGAATTTCTTTGAGAAATTATTGGTAGTAAAAAAAATTGGATACAATCCAAAGGTAAACTGATTACATGAAATGAAATTAAATAACCTAAATGAACACCTCATATTAGAGTTTCTAATAAGTGTTCTCACACATTGAAGAGAAACTATGAGTTTTTTATCAATGTCGAAAATATACAACCCTCGGTTGTTTATTTAAATCATTAAGAGTGTTGCTCTATAATATGGTATGGTGCGGAGATTCGAAAATTAATTCCAAGTACATTATTAGAATATGATTTTGTTAGTCGTAACCGAAGGGATATGATCCATCGGCCATGATTGTGTCTTTATGTGCAAGACATTGTAGTTGAAATTGAATGAGCAATGTTGATAAGAATAATCTCATAAATTTCAAACTTTGAAATTAGCATAATAAATTCATCAGTCAATGTGATCAAGTTATTTCATATTTACTCACAAAATTATTGCTTTGTAAACTTTTTGATTTGGTACATATGTGCTGAAATGGAAAAATTCTGAATAATGACATAGAATAGACTGTTTGCACGCAACAGCTAAAGTGTCCAAGGTTAGTGGAAGAGATGTTTAGGTTTGTGAGTGTTTGCATATGATCGAAGAACAGATACAAAAGTATCATTCGACAAGCATCGAAATTGAACAAGTGCTTTAATAGAAATACCAAATAGTTTGATTGTCAATCAAAATGCAGAAGAAGCGTGTGCTTATAAGAAAGAACGTTAAATGGTACATTGATATTTCTAAACTATAAGTAAACAACACATTGCTGATTTTAATGATGTATTTGTATTAAAATCACCGTTTGTTATTTTAATACTCAATGTTGGGTTTGTAAATAATATCTTTTATAGTAAGTATGAAAGGTATTAGGAATGTCCCAAAACAATATGCAAGGACACCTTATTAAAAAAATTAATAGGGAACATGTAAGATGGAATCCATATGCATTGTAATAGGAATTATCATACATTTTATGTTGTATACGATATCGTGTTTTGTTTATGTATCTGATACAGAAGAAAATATCAATTCCAAATAGATTTCACTAAATGATTGTTTGATATGTTCTCGTGTATTTATAAAATACTGGAGAAACATTTACAGAAACAACGAACTCCTTTTGAAGGAGTGTTCGGACTCAAATTTCATAACTGATATTGAGTATAACATGTCAATAATATATTAAGAATCATTAAGTTGGAAATGTTCCAAATAGAAGTGATTGTGAGTGATTCATTGACTTGAATAACGTCATAATAAAAGCAATGAATATAAATATAAATGCATAAATTTATAATTGATCCGAGGGTGATTCCAAATGTGGAGAATCCCACAACATTGTTATATGATAACAATGTCACTATATAGTTTGTAACAGAAATAAATGCTCATTTGAACTCGAGAGACATGCTCCGAATAGTTCCACATGATAAAGAAGTTTATTAACATTGGAGAGAGTTGATTGATAGAGTAGATAATTAAAACATAATAGAATACTCGTTTACTGAGGGACTGACCCTGTTGGTTTAGAGGAAAATAATTGGACAAGTTGGAATATAATTCCCAAATTGACCCCAAGTGTAAGTGGGAGATTGATAGAGTTAGGGGTATGCCCTGGGGGTAATTGTATTTGTTACATACATTTAACTCATTGGATTCAAAATAAAAGATATTTTCTTTCTATAACATACTTGATATAATTTATTGTATTAATTAGTTAATTTAATTAATAGTATATCTAATAAGAAATCTATAAATGGTAAATTATGTGATATTAGTTACAACGTGCTGTAACCAAGAGTAATTTATATAATAAATATAAATATACCATTTTAAAGGTTCCTAGTCAAGATGGATCAAGACTATATGTCTTTGTATCTATTGAGATTAGAGTATGTAATGCTTTTCAAATATTGGGCAGTGTATTACTCATGACTGTAACACCCATAATTTTTAATAACATCATTCAGGATATTTAATTAGAATTAATTAAATAGAACAATGTAGAGTGATAAGGAGATTGATTTATTAATCAACTAAGTGGCCATGCATATTTAAAATGAACAACCTTATAAATGGTTAAGTATTAACTAAATAAACCTAGGGGCATTAGGGTAAATTGCCGACCACATTCTCCACCCTTGTACTATTGTCCCTAAGGCCATACATGTTCATTTAACATAAGTAAAAAAATTTAAAATGTAAGAAGAAAATGAATCGGCCATTAGGAGGAAGGTAAGAAGATAAAATTCAAGCAAAACTTAGGATTCAAGCAAGAAAGAACCAATTTCAATCAGTCTCCAATTTCCTTATCCAACTAAGGTAAATAATAATCACTACATCTCTATTTTTGATTTTATAATCATATGTTTTGGATTTCAGGGTAAATTCATTTTTATGATATATTGGACGATGATATGCTTGATTTATAATTTATTAGTTTAAAGAAGACTGTTTAAAAGAGAAATATGCAAGGTTTTAGGGTAAACCCGAGGTTAAATTATTTTTAAATGTCATGGGAAACTTATATGTTATAGAAAACATGATTTTGGAGTTGGGTTTCAATTTTTATAATTTTAAAGCTGTGGAGAATTAATTATGAATTTTCAAAGAAAAATATGGTTATTTGGGTTTATAAATTTATTTTGGAAAATATATTAAGATTATGGGTCTAGAATTTTGATATGTTAGATAACATGATTAAAGTAAATTTCAGGAATTTTTTAGGATTTTTCCAAAATTGATTTGCTGGGAAAATTAAATTATTTTAGAAGAGGTGCTTCTTTGCAATTTTGTTTATGCTTATTGGAAGGTCATAATTGATTAAGTTAACGTGGTTTAGATATGAAATCAGCGGCAATTATTTTGGTAAAGAATTTGCAAAAGTTAAAGCAACCAATCTGGTGAATCTGGTGTTGACATGTGGTAGGTTAGTTAGAAAAAGATTTGCCTTTAAGTAGTTTTAAACCAGGTTTACTCAAAAAAGAGGGTTCCGCCTACTTTGGGAAGTACCATTCGATACAGAAGCTTTCGCCTTCAACCCACTTGAAACCCACAAAGTCGAAACTAATACACAAGGTATCACAAAGATGGTACGTAGTGGATTGGAGGAGGCGAAAGGTAAGGTGTCGAAAGAATGGCTTCTAAAGGATTCGCTACCTTGGTTTGTTTTTAAAAGAGAAGCACCCACCTTTGTTTTGTTTTAGCCTTTGAAGGAGTCGAACCATATGGTATTGAAAGAGGTTTTAAAAAGTTTCAAAAGGGTTGCCATTAACTTAAGTTTGCTTTCGAATGAGTTCCTTTACTTATGAAATGCTTTTGAAAGAAGGGGTTCCGACCCAGTCGAAACCCTGCTGCCATTCTTTAGCCTTTCGATGGTATTGAATATATCAATGCTGCCGAAAGGTACTTTTTTATAAGTCTAAGCCACTTCCTATAGTAGTCAAAAGGGGTTAGGGGTTTCGAATGCAATATTTTGAAAGGGGTTTCGAAACAAATGTTCTGCTATTTTTCCTAGATATTTTATGCTTTCAAAAGGATGGTGCCGACTCCATCATCCCTAATATTTTTATGTATGAAAAAGGATGGTTTCAAAAGAGATGCTTTTGGCTATATTCACTTTGACCCAAATAATATTTTAAGTATAAACCCAATGTTTTCGAAAGGTGGACTTTCAATGATTTCGGAAGGGTTACTTCCAATGGTGTCAAAGGGATACTTTCAACTAGTTTTGAAGTCATGCTTCTAAAGTTAAGCGTTAACACTTTAATACAATCAAAAGGGTTCGAAGAAGGTTTTAAAGTAATAAAAAGGCAGGAGCCTAATGTTTTGAAGATAGATTTCGGTGCTTTCGAAGGAGGTCATCCTATGAAGTCGAAAGCCAGGTTTCGAAGGAATCGGAAGGTTTTATAACCCAAACTCATTTTTAAAGGAAAAACCCTTGGCTAAATTAAAGGTGTTTTTGTAATGGTTTTGAAAAGAAGCTTTCCTTGCTAAAATTATAGGTTAAAGGGATTAACCATGTTCTATATTAAAACCACTGGATTGGTATTGTTACGTTACTATGATTGCTTCTTCAAATATAAATATATTCACATTGTTTTGAATCCCATAATTGTATTTTGGGGAAAGGCAGAATAACCAGCTAGGTTGACCCAATGGTGAATATAAATCAAGTGAACTCTTGGATGAATAGAGTTGCATCCAAGAGGTCGGAGAGACCAAAACATAGGATGCCTAAATTTGGAAGTTGTTAAGGAGACAGGTTCGTAGTGATCCCATGAAAACTATGTTTTAAAGAGTGGTTGATAAGGGGCCAATTGGTTTATAGTGCACCCATGAAAACTATATCCGGATTGAGTATTGACAATGGTCACTAGGTTCGAAGTCAGCCCATGAAAACTAGGATAAAATAGAAGTTATTAAAATTACCAGTAGGTTCAGGCGACCCCATGAATTAATTAAGTTAATTAACAGGGACCAATAGGTTCATATTTCACCGATGAAAACTATTAAATAGGACAAGGAGTCCATACATTATATAAAGGTTATTAGTAAGCCCATGAAAATTAATAGGTTAATAGTGACCCTAGAAACTATAAAATATGATAGTTTGTCAACTTATACAGAGGATGGGGAATCCAGTATATATCAAAACGTTTTCATATCATCACATTATTCCGCTTTGAATTGTTTTAACCATTGTGGATGTAGGAGCATAGTATATGGTTTTATAAAAGTTATAGGATACTAGTGAAGGGAAAACACGTTCCACTAAATGGCGTGGTCTCACTAGATATCTAAATGATTTGAGATGGTAGATTATTATTCATACCAGGCTTTATGTCTGAACTGAATTTTTTATTTTCCTCTTAAACTCTTGGGTACTCATTTGATTTTGAGCAATTTGAGATTTAAGGTTTTTAGGTTCTCTTCTTAGACGAATAAAGCTTCTAGATGCATGTAGAAGGCAGTTAGTTATTTAGAGTAACCTTTTTCACTATGTATTTTTGTTGTAAAGGCAGACTTAGCGTTATTATATACTCTGATCTACCAAGGAGGCTTCATATGTCACTCTTGGCATATGTGTAATAATTATATTTTTCTGAACATGGCTATCATTTGTGGTATGATGTAACGAACAAGTAATGTTTTGAATGGAATGTGAAAATATGTTTTTGATTTGTTAAATTTTCTCCATATTCTTGTAATCTGTATATCAATGTATCTAGCTCGCCCTATTTGGTCACCGAGGATTAATAATTATGGATGACAGCAGCATCCGTAGCCGTTAGTTTTGGGCCTCCAAGAAGGATGATTTACAAGTTGGTATCGTAGCATAGGTTTATGAAACTTTAAAAGAAAGTAAAATTTAAAAGATTGTCAAACTTAATCCAATGAAACTGAAATATGATCGAGGTTTGGGTTAACGCTATAGTAACGTACTTCTATTTGACATATATATATAAGAGAACATATTCCCTTCTCTCTTATATAGTTCTTATGTATCTTACTAAGGCTCGTATGTTGATTTATGAGAAAGAAGATATGGAACTAGGAAATGGAAGAGGAAATCTAGGTGGAGGAAGCACCATAACCAATTAGAATGCTCGACCTAATACTAAGATGAACCAAGGTCGATCAGCTAATGCTAATCTAAATGCTGAAGCTAATGTTGGTGATTCAGTTGTTGGCTATTCTTTTACAAGCTAGAGTTGCTGGTAATGTTGGAGGAGCTAACCTTATGGCTCCAGGTTAGAATAACTATGCTAGGTTGAGCTGGGATTACACTAATATGGATGGAAAGCTGTTTTTTTGAAGGAAAGATGTTGTTGAAGTTGAGAATTGGCTATTGCACTGTGAGATGATCTTTACTGATCCAGGATTGAATGATGGGCCAAAGAGGAGGCTGGCCACTAGGCAGTTGCAAGAGGCAATGCTTCACTGGTTGAATAGTGTGACCGTCGAAATTCCATAGGAAGAATTGACATGGGCTGATTTCATAATGAGGTTCGTGCAAAAAAAAATTATCTGAGGCTGCTAAATCGGTGTTGATAAGAAAGTTTATGGATCTAGTCTAGGGAACATGTCAGTAATCAAGTGCGCTGCCAAGTTTGACGAGCTGTCCCGATATGGATATGCCACTACAGACACTGACATAAGAAGAAATGAGAGATTCTTTTGAGGACTGAGACCAGAGCTTGCTAGAATGACCATGACCTGTATCCATGATCCTTGTAACGTACTAGTGGAGATGTCCATTCGCCATGAAGAGATCATGATTGGTTGTGCTAGTGAGAAGTCAGTCAAATCCCATGGTCCTTAGGGAAAGAAGAGGAAGTTCTTTAAAAAGAAAGGAGTCCAAAAAGGGAATGCTGCCAAGAAGGCGAAGGCTGATTTGTTGTGCGTTAAATGTGACAAGAAGGGTCATTATGCTCATGAGTGCCTGAAAGGCAAGGGGAAGAAGGCTGCAGACAAGAAGAATGTGAAGTGCTTCAGTTGTGATCAAATGTGGCATTATAAGAACCAGTGTCCAAAGCTAGTCAGGATGGACAAAGGGAAGGTCTTTACTATTGGATCATCAGCTACGCCCACTGCAGCTGATAAGGGAAAGACTGTGATGGAATGTACGTTTTTTACTCAGAGTGTACCGGTTAGAATACTATTTGATACCCGTGCATCACATTCATTTATATTATAGTATTTAGTTGATAAGTTATGCTTAGAATCCACATACCTTGTAACTTCCTTAAGGGTTGTGAATTCAATAGGTCATAGTTTGCATGTAGCATGTATATTTACGATTTCGTAGATTTAGGAATCATTTTGGGTATGGATTGGTTGAGAAAGTATGAAACTAGAATATTCTGCCAGGATGGGAAGATATCTTTGAGACACCCTAGTAGTCAAAACCGAATTATATTTAAGTAAAGAATTCTGACCAGAGTAGTTGTGCTTTTTAAAGTGCAATGGAAGTGGGAGAAGAAATATGTCAGGTTCGAATAGCAAGAGAGTTTTGCAGATGTCTTTGAGCCAGTCATAGGACTACCATTGAAATGAGCTGTTGAGTTTCGAATAAATCTTGTGTCAGGAGTTGAACCTATAAGTAGACCATCTAGCAGGATGACACCGGCTGAGATGAAGAAATTGAAGGTGCAGCCAGTGGATCTTGTAGGAAGGAGTTCTATAAGACCAAGTAGTTCGCCTTGGTGAGCGGCCGCGGTATTCATAAAGAAAATAGATGGGTCGTTAAAGATGTTATCAACTGTCGTAAGTTTAATGAAAGAACGATAAAGAATAAGTACCCTCTGACGAGAATAGATGATCTGTTTGATCGGTTGAGTGGAGCCAGAGTGTTTTTGCAGTTGGATTTGGCGATGGGGTTCCATCAGCTAAGAATGGCGGAGGAGGCATTCCTTTGATAGCACTTCGAACTAGATATGGTTCCTATGAGTAGTTAGTAATGTCATTAGGGTTGACGAATGCCCTTGCTTTCTTTATGGATTTGATGAACCAAGTCTTCCAAGAGTATTGAGTGGTTAATAATTTACAAAGAAGCTCTTCCCTTTGAATAAAAAATTAAGACACTTAAGTCCTTTAACATAAATAATTTAATTTACATAGTAAATTACTTAGGAAAAATCCTCAAAAATCATGATAATTCACTTTTAATATGTTATCAAACATATATAAATTTCAGATCCAAAATCCTTCATATAATAACCGAAATAAATTTTAAACCCAATTATTTATTTCTTCCTTCAAAAATACCTAATAAATTATCCATAACTTGGAAAATTATGAAAAATGAACGTATCTCCAAAATAATGTTTTGCATAACATATTACATCCTCATGGCATTCGAAACCATATATATATACACACAATTTTAGCCTTAAAATTGAATAAAACATTTGGAAAACATACTTGTTTAAATCAAACATATCATGTAATCCAAGCATATCATCATTAAAATTATCATAAAGGTTTTTAATTTAAAACTTGAAATCAAATGCTCTTTAAAAACGAAAATGAGATGGTTTTGATTGTTATTCACCTTGCTTTGGATAAGGAACTTGAGATTTGATCTTACATACTTCTCCTTGCTTGATTCCGTAGATTTTATTTGATTTTTCTCCTCTTTTTCCTCTAGGTCATAGCCGGCTTTGAGCTTCCCTTTTTCTTATGTTTTTGAATTGTGAACGTATGGAATGAAAATGGGAATAAAGGTTTAGGGGTTAAGGGTTATGATGGATGGCTATTTCCCATAATGCCCTTACCTTATTCTCTTATCAGTTAACTTATGAAACCATTTCCATAAACTCATTCTTTTAATTTTATTTAGTTTATCTTGGCCTGTATTTAGTTTTTAAATCTCAATCCCCTTATCACTTCAATCTTTACATTATTCTATTTAATTTTTCTAATTAAATCTTCTAAATAATGTTAGTTAAAATTTGGGGTATTACATTTAGGGTCAATGTTCCTAACAAGTCTCATCATAGTAGTACAAGTAACAGACGACCAAAGACGCTCATATGTCAATGCTATAATGATACTCTTAGCTAATCAACATGGTTGTTTTATCCAGTTACTTTGTCATTTTCACTAAATGGTCTTGGAGTTGACATTTTTTGCAAGTTTTAATTAGTCAATTATTAGGACAACATCATAATAGATGTTCTTATAATATTAGTAAGGTTAAAATTTTATATTTAATTTTACTAATAAGCTCCCACGAGTTTTTATGTTTCTCCAAACCATAAGTCGAAACATAGAAGTCTTTCGACTTCACTAGTAGGTGCTAGGACTCTTCTGTCGTCTATCTTGGAATTTTAATCTTGAGTTTGCTCAATAAGTCATTTTTCCACAAATGATAGATAACTTCTTATCAGTTGTATTATATATAACTCCTAACCCATGGTACCTTGTCCCAATTTCACTTCGACCTTCAGTTTGCTCAATAAATCAAATGAAATTATTCGCTTATACTTATCGTACCACGAAGGCCTAAGTATAGTATACATACCTTGAGTTTTCTCAACAAACACATACAGTTATCTTACCTCGTCTATTCAATATATTAATAATACTACACATAACATCCCTCACTTGAGTTTGCTTAACAACTAAGGAGTATGCAAGTTTCATTAATACATATACATATACATATACATATACATATACATATACATATACATATACATATACATATACATATACATATATATAATAGAGGACAACATTATAGTAAAGATTCATAATCTTTAGAATATTGTATTAAGTGATATTAACTTATGAAATACTGTTATGCTTCAAGTATCAGACACATTGGAAATCACGGTATACATACATTTATGTATTAATTTATTCCTTAAGTCTATTTAGGGTTACTTTAATGTCCTACCTTTAGTTTATACATTCATATTACATAAGTTTTATTATTGTGTAAATTCTTTATGTTAATTAGCTTATATAATAATCTTATGTATAACTTTATATTAATTAAATCATATTTAATTAATTTTAATTTATTAATTCTTTAATTAATTGTTTATTATTCAATTTGACATATTATATTGAATACTTACACACACACACAAATACTATAGCCTTTATAGTAATACACATATTACATATATATTTATTATTTAATATATTTAATTGAAAAATTAATTAAATTTTTTTAATTTCGAAAATTATATTATATACGTACATGTATATTTATTTTGTCTTAAACATTTCAAGACAACATAACATATATCACTATATATTACATGCATATATGTTTTATTTAATTAACTTATTTAATTAATTTATCTCTTATATTAATTTTGAAATTAACATATGTTTATTTTCAAACACTTTTAAAAAATTCATTATAATATAATTTATACAATATATATTTCTTATATTTTGAATTTAACTTATAAATTAAAATTTATGTTTTTAATTTTCAAAAACTTTTGAAAATTAGCCTAAGGCCCAATTCAAAGTTGGCTTATTGTATCAAGGGCAACTTTTGGGCTATATATCAATTCACACTAAGCTGATTGCCAAGTAGGGCAAAGTACTCGATTACCCAAACCTAATCTTTCGACACTACCTTTATAGACACTCGACTATCTTGGAAGTAAGCTTAATTAGTTTACGCTAACACGACTAATATAGACTGTATAGGCTGTTGGGCTCTGATACCATTGTTGGAACTAGGCCAATCAAAAACAGAGGAATTGGATAAATATAAAAATATTTCCATTATTGGATCTTTAACGGGCTTACATAGTCTAATTAATTTAGAAATTTTCTAAATTTTTGGTTAAATAAAATCAATATTTTATTTAAATCTATAAATAAATTTTTATCTTATACAATTTATATTATATTTTATATATGTGTATCATATACTTGTATGTATATGCCTGTGTGTGCAAAAAGATAATGTGCACATGGTTCGACATGCTCGATTGTAGATGTTGAGATTGACATCTTAATAGACATGTTAGCCCTTTGTGTATACAAATGGATTGTCCAAATGTGTGTGTGTCTAGTTATAAAATTGTTTATCTTTTTGTTTCATGGTTAAAATCCAAAAGTTATAAAAATGGCATCCTCCCTCCTACGGTTTCTCCTTCCACCCTTTTTTGTTTCGTGGATCCCTTAACTCCTCTCTCCATTCTTCACTTTATCCCTGATTTCCTCTACTGCTTCCAACTTCTCTAATTTTGCCTCTTCTCCTCGCCTTTTCTAATTCCATGCCTTAATTTATTGCAGATGGGATGCCGAAAATATCGCCTAAGCCCTATGATTTTGAACCAGATTTCTATTACTAGGTCGCGATCGAAGTTCCATGCTCTTACTCCTGCTCATGCTCCTCCTTCCGATGACCACGATTTTAAATGCAACCCTGATTCCTTCTTACTTCTATCTTAAATCTGATTTTTCCTGCTTCTATTAGTCCGGGGAATCCTGCCACTGTAAGTATTATGCTTCCCTCTTTGGCTAACTTGGTGAGAATATTGGAGTTCAAGTCAGTTAACTTGTACAATCGGTATCTGCTACTCCTCCGATGCCTATTGTTGTATTGCCTTCTCAACCTACAGTAGCCGATGATGTCATGTTGCCCGATAATGCTATTAAGAAGCTATTGTCATCTCTATAATCTAATAGGCCACACAATGCTGGAACCTACTCGCCTAAGAAATTCACAGTTAATTGCATTAAAGGGGTCTCTATTCCACCATCTGAAGTTCTCGAGGATAGCTCCCTTTTTTGGAAGGAACATCACATCGGATTCTTCTTGGATAAGGATTTGGTTAGATCAATATTTATGTATAGATGGAAACTTAAAGGGAAGATCTCTATGAGGTATGATAACTCTTTATTCTTTTTTTAATCCACTTGCTCTTATGACCGTCAAAGGGTCCTTCAGGTTAAACCAATCATTATCGATAATAAGTTGTTTATTATTACGAAATGACCCCTCTTTATTGGCTCTACTAGCGAATAAGTCCTCTCTATTCTTGTTTGGATCCAATTCTCAAAAATTACATTGATGCTTTAATTGGTTGGTATTAATTGGTTAGCGAATATGATTGGAGATCTGGTTTGTTTTAATGTTGCCACAGTCAAAAGGGAGAGACTAGATTATGCTAAGGCGTTGATTAAGTTTACTCCATATCGACTGTTGCCTTCTATTTTTTCTGTTGAACATGCTCCTGGGCAGGTTGCTGGTGTTGATATTAACTACTTATGGAAGCCTCTACTCTATACTAGATGTAAGTATTTTGGTCATTCGGTCGATGCTTGCTTGCCCTCTCTCAGTCTCCTCCTATGAAAGTTCCTCTTCTTAGACCCACTGAGAAATCTTGGATTCCGAAACCATCAATCACTCCTGTTAATGACGACAATTCCTATTGTCCAACAAACATCTGTTATTGAATTGGTTAATGCCAATGACATTTTTATTGCTACTCCCTCCTTCACTAGTCTTCAGGTTGATGTTGAATGGCTTTATGGTGATGCTGTTTGGATCCACCGCTCTTTTATGTGTTATGAACCGACGATGAAGCTATTCCTTAAATTCATCTTTGACGACATTTAGGATCTTCAATGTTTATACTATGTTCCTATTGATGATGTTCTGATTCTTGCGGTGGATGGTCGGTTTAGTGAATATAACAATGAGCATTTATTTGATAATGGTTAGGACAAGGAAGGGATATACACCATACGCTCCGATGTCTCTTCATGAGGTATCATCAAACCGTTATTTGAAGCCGCTAGAGAGGTCATTTTGGATTAGTCATCCTGCCTCGTTTCTGATGTAGATTGGGACAGCTAGTGCATGGATGTTTGTTTATACTATATTTTTCTTCTTATCGTTATTTAGCATTTGGTATATTCTACTCCTCTTCCGTTCTTCCTTCTCTGCAGTTGTTATGGTAAATTCAACCATATATCTATTTTTTAGGTCTTATAAGAGTGGTACGGCCACGATAAAACTGACTTACCTAGGAAAAAAATTTATCATAAAATATTAGTTGTAAATTATTTAAATTAAACATTAATTAAAATACACACACATACATACATATATATGAATAATGAAATTAAATTATTAAAATTATTTTAATATTAGTTTGTAAAAATATTTAGAATATTTACAATATAAAATTCGAATTAAAATTACACACATACATACAGATATATATACACATACACACATATATTAACTAAGTCAAAAACATATTATATATATAACTAGTTATAGTTATATAAATATATATATATATGCATAATTTATAATAAAATTATATTTTATTACTGCATTTTGCCTAAAAATAAAAATAATTTGTTGTTAATCTAAATTTGGGTTTTTCTGTAGTTTATTAGTAAAAAAACTTATAATTAATTAACAAACAAATGGAATTAATAAAAATTTATTTTTTTCAAAAAAAAAAACATAATTTATATTTTATATTATGTAAAAAATTTAGAATTTCATATTATACACACACGCGTGCATTTTATTTATGTAATCAATTTTGATTTAAATAACAGTATTTATACAAATAAAATATATCAATAAAGTTTAAAAAATTATTATTACCGAAAGCCATACTAACAAAATTGAATATTGTAAAGGTTTAAAATATATGATTTAAAGTATTAAACTTTTAAATTAGAATTAATATTTAAATTCATATATTGTATTATTATTTTAAATTTCAAAAATAAAAAAGTTTTTTTATTTTCAGGCCAAGGGCATGTATAAACAAATATGCGTAAAAAATTATTTTATACACACACACACACACACACACACACACACACACACATACAACCATCAGCATTTGAAAATCCATCGATATACCAATTCATGATATTTCTCACACAGTAAGATATATAAAACAATGATCATATAAACATTAATATATAATTATAAGCTAGAAGAGTACCTTTCACCAAAGCCTAAAGCTGGCATGTGGAAATGAAGAAGAAAACTCCTTAAATCGAGTTTCAGTCCTGAAGTTGCTAGCTCCCGCGAGTTGCCTTAACACCATTGATTATTTGATTTTAGTTTGTACGTGAATTGCTTGAATGTTTGAGGAGAGAGGGGGGGGGGGTATATTGGGCCAACAAAGGAGAGGATGGATGCAGCAGAAGATCAAAAGTAAAGTGAGGGCTAAGTTATTAATTTATAGGAGAAGTTAGAGAGCAAAATTAGGACCAAGATCATTAATCTCCTCTTACCCATTAGCTTCTTTTAAACATTCAAAATCCCTCCTTCCTAACCATCTTATGGCTAGCCTCAAAGTCCATATGATTGTCGAAAATAACATGCCCGGTATGGGCCTCAAATCCATTTTCAAGCTCGAACAATATTTATTGCATCAAATCCAATTTAAATGCACATCAGTATTGAATATCGTTAGTGTTTATATAACTATTATATGCACACTATTTAAATATTTTTCAATACAAGCAAAATAAAATTTTGTGATTAATATTTCATGAATATTAGTTATTTAGTTAATTTATGAAAATTAAAATTAATTAAATTGAATCGAAAAATGAGTATTTAATGTTTCTGTTGTGTGAGTCTTAAGTGTAAATTTTGGTCGGTGATTAATCGAACAATTTAAATATTGACATTCACATTTCACTTAGTATGTGGCATGACATTATCGCCAAATTTATTGCTTATTTGGTTTTGGTTAAATCAAATTTTACTTTATCAAGAGTTACTCGGTGGTGACAATTATTTATAACAATTCTCTTTGTCAAAACTATATTAACTTGGACAAATGGAATTTGGTAATGGCTAAATCCAGTATAGTCCATATTCAACTATATAGTCCAAAAACATTGTCCTTGATTTAATAATAATAATAATATTTATTATTAGCTACTCTGCATAGAGATTTTGACTTTGAGTTGACTTTAGTTGATCGAAGTACTAACCCCATATAATCGAGGAGACGGATCCTCCCTTGGATAGTGTTTCACTTCCAATATATCCAGTCAGCCCAACTATAGTCATTTGATAAATGTCATGTCATAATTTGACTATAATCAAAATGGACCTTTCATATTGAAGATCAACAGTATTCTTAAGTAAAGGGAACTGTGTAAATTAGTAATATCGATATTTTCTGTTTGATCTTAGTTGCATTAACCTGCAGAAAACTATCGAGTGAGTCATTCCATAGTTACCCAATAACTATCGGTGTGTAACCTCGTCGCACTTCCATTGGTTATGAGTAATACACTGCCCAATATTTAGAGAGTGTTACATTATTCAGTCTCAATAATGCATCAATATCCAGCCTCAATACATCCTGAATAGAAAAAATTTAAATGGTGTGTTTATTATATATTGTGGTACAATACTCATGATTACAACAATATGTAATTACTATCACAAACAAACCATTTATGGAATTTCTATTAAATATATTTTAATTAAATATTTAATTATTTATAACACATTACAACAAATTTATAAAAGAAACAAAACACCTTTATTACAAATGAGAATTAAGTACATAGTTAATAATTTACAATAAATTGCAGAATTTCACTATGACAATCCACTCACTCTTCCAGGGCTAACTGATTAAAGCCTACCTATTTAGTAGAGTATCTAAGAAGGCATCGTCAAAAGTTAGGATAATAAGTACTCTACCATACCCGGCTGCTAGCATAAACCAAAGGATAAATTAAGCCTAAAGGTTACCCATAATATAAAGGCCTGAATGGATTTTGGGCCTTAGGCTAATTTTCAAATTTTATTTACAAACATGAAATTATATTTCAAGTTTAAAAGTTAAATTTGAATATAAAGTGATATTTTATAAAAGTTATAAAATATAATCAATTTTTTTAAATTGTTTTGATAAATTAAACAATTAATTTTGAAAAATTGAAATTTAAAATTTAATTAAAATGATCAATTAAATAAAATAAAATAAAAGTTAAATTATAACATATATGTTATGTATGTGTATAACTACAGTTATTATAGTTATTTATTTATCTTAAAATTATTTATGATATATTAAATTAAAATTTAAAATAATTAGTGTATTTAATAAAATTGATTAATTATATAAATTAATTAAAAGTTAGTGAATATTAGGCTCAGGTCCTTAAAATCAAACTTAATACACGAAAACTCCTCCCTAAAAAAAGATTGTAAATTGGGTCTCTAGAATTAAGTTACCGAATAATCGTATACATTTATGCAATTATATTGTGAATAGTTGTAGACATTTATGCAATTATATTGTAAAAATTGCATAAATGTCTGCAATTATTTAATGAATAGTTGTGCAAATTTCCGCAATTTTTTGAAAAAATTGCAAAAATGTCCGCAACTTTTTCATGAATAACTGCGGAAATTTTCTTAATTTTTCAATTGCGGAAATATCTGCAATTTTTGGATATAATTACATAAATATCTACAATTATTCATTGAATGATTGCATAAATGTATGCAATTATTCAGTAATTTAATTGTAGGGACCTAATTTACATACTTTTTAGTAAGGATGTTTGGTGTATTTTGAAACTTAATAGGGACTTTAGCCAAACCGTCCCTAAAAGTTAATCAATTAAAACATCTACATATATTGATATATACACATGAACAAATTATAAATGTTATGTTGATTAACTATCCGAAAAAGTTTAAGATGAGTAATATTAAATTTTATATAAAATAAAGTAAATATGATTTAATTAATAAAAATTTAAAATTAATTTAATAAGATTTACTTAATTAAATACATGTATATATTATGTAAGTGAATTAAATTACAAAGTTACAAAAAAGTTAATAATTATATAATTATATATGTGTAATATTAAGTGGTACTGGAAAAACCTAACTCATATTTAAGAAAAATGTGCATGCATATTATACATATACTGTGATTTTGATGTGTCCAACAGTTGAATCACGAGAGTATTTCATAAGACATACATTGTTTCCTAAATTGATATTATTCAACATATATATATATTAAAAATTATGAAACCTTATTATATAAGTTGTCCTCTCCCATTTATGCATTAATAGACAACTTTCGTGCTCTTAGGTTTTTATATTTCTCAAGTTAGAGATATTATGTGTAGTCCTATTACTGTATTGACTAGACAAGGTAGGAGATATACACATATTGGTTGATATTCCTCAAAATATGTGTGTTGTGCTTAGACCATTGCAAAATAGTGGGTATGAGTGAATAACTTCTTTCAATTTGTTGATATTCATTAAGGTCGAGATGAGATTATGACAAAGACTACGAGTTATGAGTTGTATATGGTACAACTGATAAAATATTGTCCATTGCCTATGGTTTATTGATATATCTCAAGGTCAGAATCCGAAGCATGCGAGCCCTAACGTGTGCTAGAGAAATTAAAAGATTTATATGTTTTTGTTAAAGTTTTGAGAAATATAAAAATCTGGTGGGATCCTTATCCAAAAAGGAAAAGGTAACATTTAACCATTCTAATATTGCAACATTTATTATATAAAGTTAAAATAACCTACATGTTAAACTAATTATTGAAATAAGCGAGTTCAATCAACAACTTTAGGGCTATTACGATTGAACCATCAACCGCATCAACCGTTCATGTGGTTACCATCTATAACGGTAAGGGTTACTGTAACGATTGAAGAATTCGATAACTGTGGTTAACTATACCAGTCATACATAACTGTTTTTGTACAATATTTAATGTTAAAGCATAAAAATAAGTAATTTAAGTTAAAGAAATAATTTGTTCATTAATAATATATGCATGAACCAATAACATGTGCATGCATATTGGTTATCTTATAAACAAACAAATAAATTTGCAAAAACCAGTTAGAGCTATATGAATTTATCATCAATAATACGTATGATTGAAAATATATGTAAAAAACACTTCAAAATTGAAATTATGATGATTAATCATCAAAGACGGTTGTGGTAACGATTATAAGAATTTATAACCATCAACAACGGTTACGGTTACGGTTGATGATAATGAAAATGGTTACCACATCCATAACACCCAAAACAACTTCAGCAATGTAAAAACGAGGACTAGGTCATAGCCGCCACTTCGATTTACATCTTCATTTCCCTCTCCACCCTCTTTGCACTTCCCATTTCTACTCCCTTCACCCCAAACCTATCTTATTCTTCTCTAGCTTTTGTTTTCTATTTCTGTGACTTTCTTTTTATTTCAAGGCTTGGCCTCCTCGAAGCTTCGTTCTCCTAGTAGACTATGCATCCTCTCTCGCCTCCCTTTAACTTCTCACATCTATGTTTAATTGTCACTTCAAGTCCCAATTTGACCTTTTGCTTGTTTTCCTCAAAGCCTGATGTCCAGCAAGTGCTGGAAGGATTTGTGGAGCCAACACCTATTCTACCTCCTTCCCCCATGCCAGCATCCTGCTACTAGACTTCGTGAGGCTGCACATGTTGATATTTAGATGGGTAATTAAGTTATTGTTTCCTTTGGGTCTTTTGGCTACAGTACCATATTTCTTGGCTTGGGTAGTTTGCATATGGAGTGACAGACCTTGTCGTAGTTTACTTTTATGAGTACGGGTATGTAAGCACGTCTAGGTTGACATGCATTTGATCACTGAGCCATATTGTTAATTGCTAATTATAAAATATTATAACTATTTAATAATTGAATTATTATGTTTGGAGTATTGTTCTGAATTTTAGTTCCAACAGTAGAATGAAGAAACATGCATTAAGTTTGGGCATTGTTAAAGGGACTCCAATTTTGAACAAGTAGGGGTCACTTTTTCGTTTTTCGAAAAAATACTAAAAAGTGTACCAAAAAAATTTTCCCTTTAGAAGAAATAAGTAAATCATAACTGTCATTTATATTTCGGTGACTCTCTGCCGAATTTTGGTTTATTTTTTGATCAAATCCCGTCGAAAGTGATCTTCGATGAATCATTATCGGTTTTTGCTTTAATTTTTGGTAGGATGCTATCGAATTTTGCTTTATTTTTCGATGGGGTCCTACCGAATTTTGTTTTCGATGGAGTCCCCATAACAAAAAAAATTGGGTGAAGTCCCCTCAAAATTTGTCCTCTCTTATCCAAATTTGAAGTTCCTTTAACAATGCCTTAAGTTTTACCTCTATTAACCATAATCAGTGTATGCAATAATTGAAGACTTACGACAAAACACAACAATAATATCCTATAATGTTCAATGATATAGTAATTTACTTCAGTCAATAATGAGAACTTATTGGTCATAACTTCTTTTAGCAATATACATCATCATTCAACTAATACACTCAAGACTGGAGGAATTAAAACATGTAACAGTTCCAATCAAACACATAATAGAGTCAGCAAAGATATCAACGGGCATATATTTATTTACATAGCATACAAGCTAAGTTGAGTAAAATATGTGACAATAAACTGGCGTGAAATGCAGCAACAGAAGTTGCAGAAAAATAACAGTACATCAGATTCATTTCACCTTTTAAAATAAAAATTCATAGCTGGAATAGTAGTGTATGTGTGTGTGTGTTTTTTAATGTTTACATAGCCTTGACTCTTGATTATATTTTACTACGGATCTGTTATAAATCTTCTTCCATTGTTTTTGAAACCAAATGGAAGAAATGTATGTAACCTACGATGAACAATAACCTAAAATATTATAGTGTAAAGATTATCATAGTAAACGATATGTGACTTCTTGCAAGTCAATGGTACAGTGAATACATAAACCTAACAATACGCATGAACATACTGAATCTACATATCTGCATCTAATCACAATGTGCACACATCAATTCAGCAACGTACCTTTAATCACAATATTTTCCTAATTTTATAATCCATTTACAATTTAAATACCAAAAATGAGACTGCATTTAATAATCAGTTTCTATATGCACAATGCGCCCGCATTAGTTCAAAAATGTGCTTTGTAGCGTAACCACATATCATATAGAGAAGTGGACAATAGAACATCAGTTGGTTGATGGTCTGGACTGCGTGATCGAAGGTCACGAGTTCGAGCCCCGAAACTGACAACCCTGTAACAAGTACCCGAAGTATGTGTTTGGCAGGCGCATACTTTCCTAGAGTTTACAAGCGAAGCTTGGTTCTCTAGGTAATTCAAAAAAAAAAAAAAAATAACAAAACAATTAGCGCAAACACAATTTATGATTAATCTAGTGTGGAGAACATAAATGATAATATAATATGTTACATAAATATCATTCAAACCTTAAAGTTAACAAAATGAAAAAAGGTCTATTGAATTTCTCGGTAGCACATTTAGAGAAAAACTCAACCACCCATTGTACAAAATTCAAACGATAAAGAAGAACTAAAAATCTGGTAAAAGTAGATTAAATTTCAAACTGGTGTAGAGAAGCTGAAAGAGCCTATATATCAATAAACATATAATATTTACAGTACAAATCAAATTAATGATGTGCTACACATTGAATACAATAAACAAAATGTTTTATTAAATAATTCTATTGACTCTTCCAACTGCATTAACAACACTACGTTGGAGTCCAATGCCAATAGCAAGAAACAATTCAACTTAATTGTCCATCTACACTAACACCACCATGCTTGAGTCCAGCACCCACATCAAGGAATATTTTGCCTGTGAAAAGGTAGAATACTAAGATATCACAAAAACAATAAAGTTGCTAACTCTATCACACATGTATATATCATCAACTTTCTGTCCAATTTAAGATTATTTTAACCTCAGAATACTATATTATAGATAGAGCTTGCAAATATTTCCCTGCAATCTTACTAAAGGGAATATATGCTATAAATATCTGATATGATATATGCTTTATAATATTGTATGTTGTGCGTCTTAGTTTATATTATATATTATATATATATTTTAGTTACAATACAGTCGTAAACATTTTCCATCCAATGTAATATTTGAAAATGTATTTTACCTATCTTAATTTCTGCATAACAGTTTGCATTTCACATCCAATACCATATTTAGGAAGCCTAGACCATATAATCCAAGTCAACAATGAATGACAAAAGGACAAAATTACCCTCGTTAAATAAGAACAGATAAACCACACATATAAATATTAACACGGCCTCACTAACTCCTCTATGTGTGTGTATCCATAGGTCTAGATTTACATACTTTTATAACTGACATATAATAGGTTCTGTTTTCACTCTTTCTTATGAATCATAAATATGTTGTGTATATACGATAATACAAACTACATGGCCACATCAACTGACATCATGGCAAAGGGGATTGCTGATAATGATTGTTTCTAATATATAAAACTATAATAAACATATTTTATTTTAAATTATAATATATAAAAAACTATATTACTAACTTAAATGTTCTAATACTTACTTGCATTAAGAATTGCACATGCGTAATGCAAGAAATGAAAAACAGAGTAACCACAGCCATATATAATGCAATCGCAACTATATTTAAACAATCATATAGTGGAAAATCATATTTAAATAACTATGCAATTATATAGTAAAAAATTAGGAAGAATCAAATGACCACCTTGATCATATCTTTAAGCATTCATTTTAGTTTATCTAGGCATTCAAAATTTATAGAATTGTTAATTGTACATGAAAAACTTTGGCAATGTACTTCAAAAACCATTTACCCCTGACTATTTGCATTATCAATAGAACTGGATAGTTTGCTTATAGCACAGCTAACAATTCTGCATCTTAATGCATAGTCTACAACTTGCTCAGTTGTGATGATTGAAACCACTAATTCCGATAAACAATTTCAAAGTTCATCATCTCAATGAAAGCAATAGATATGGGATACTTGATCCCTTTAAATTCCCCAATTCAATAACCAATGTTTTTTTTTGTTTTATAACTATTGGGGGATTGATGGTAGTAGTGTACCGGAGAACACAGTCTCATATTTCTGAATCATCGCAGTTGGAGTGGGTATAGCAGGAGAAAAAGATGGGTTACAAAAAGTCAATGCCTTGTATTAAACTGTTGTTGTAAAGCAATGTACGAATGTGTAAACATGTTAGGACGGCAGAAAACATTAGAAGTGTACTGAAATAAAATACAAAATCAAATTGAATAAACTGAAATAAAACCCAAAAATGCATTCATGAAGTCTTTGCCATTTTTACTATCATTACAGTACATGTATGTATCATGTTTATATTTGTGGATAACAACAACCGATGCCTTAAGTACTACAATAGACCCGTATTACAGATCTTTTTTTGGAACTTTGTACCGAGTGTTCTATCTTTATTGTTTTTTGCCTTCTTCCTCTTATTTTTTGTTTACAAACCAATACTAAAACTTTCAAAACCACTATCACATATTGCTAGGCCAGTTGATTCTCAGTTCATCGACCAAACTCAACTGAAGTATAATTTTGTTAACAGTAAATACATGTAGATGAGGAGCTGAAAGATAAGATGGTTACGAATTATTGCGCAGGTACAACCTTTTCTATAACAAATTTATACTTGCATAAGAGAGTTTTATGAGACATACATGCATATAGGAATTTGTTTAGATATGTAAAATAATGTATTTGCAAAGATGACAGGAGTATTATTTATTACATGATGAAATGAATATGTATGCAGTAAGCGAAAATAAGTAACGTCATAATAATAATTAGAGTGTGAAGTGATACTAAAGAAACAGAGCCTGAATAATATACATTTAAACTATGGTAATAAAATGTGTAGACAACAGTCGATATATTTAGATAGAGATATATGTTTTGTGTTTATGTTTTTTTTATAGTTTATTAGAAAATTCAACACAGAGCTACAGTTTATATCATAACTCATATTTCAAGTCATCTTGACCAATTCATACTTCAATGCATATTCGTTAATCATTCATATCGTGGCCAAAATATTTAAACAGGTTACAGAATTTCTTGGTATCCATCCTATGGTAACTAGTAACGTGCAAAAGCATTAAACAAATTAAAGTAGTTGTACATGGAAACTAATTAATTTTAATTAGTCCCACATCACCTAAAACATCTTAATTATTAGTGTATATAAGCTAAGAGAGAAAATGGTAGGTTGTCTTATTATGTAGAAGTTATAAAATTGTGATGAGGTGGGAAGAATATGTGAAATAAAGTTGATTGCATGGTAGTTGAAAAATGATATTTATGTTTTTCAATCTTTATTGATATAAAGGGAATTTTCGGAATATCAAAAAGACATGGTTGAAACTAATGGATTGAATTCTCATTATTAATAGTAGAGATGTTGGTTTCGGTTGCCTATATAATTTGGCAGTGCTTTGATTGCCTGTGCATTAGTGCTCCCTTATCCATAACATTGAATTTTTCACTCTCTCAATTTTTCACTTTTGGGATTGTCTTATTTGCAGCATGTTTTATGGTTTGTTGTTGAGTATCATGCTTCAAGAACAGGGTTGAGGATGGTGGCCAAATTGGGTTTGCTAGTGCACTTTGATTTTATGGTTTTGGCTTGTAATTTTGTAGCATTTGGTCTACTAAAATATTTTGTGTTGCATTTGGATATGCTTGCCTTTGGTGGCTAGTTGATTCTTAATGCTTGAAAATTGTTCTCCTGGTGAATGCATCCTCGGTTTTTTTTTCAGTTTGTAATGATATTTCGTAGGACTGTTGCGGTTGAATCATCAACCGCTAAACCATACCAACTGTTCATGCGGTTACCATCTATAACGGTTACGGTAATGATTGATTAATTCGATAACTGTGGTTAACCATACCAATCTTACATAATTTTTTTTATATAATATTTAATGCTAAAGTATAAAAATTAGTAATTTAAGTTAAAGGAATAGTTTGTATGTTAATAATATGTGCCTTCATGAACCAATAACATGTGCATGCATATTGGTTATTTTATAACAAATAAATAAATTTGCAAAAACCAGTTAGAGCTATATGAATTTATCATCAATAATGCACATGATTGAAAATATATGTAGAAAATGCTTCAAAATTGAAAATAAAACAGTTAACCATCAAAGACGGTTACGGTAACGGTTACAAGAATTTATAACCATCAACAATGGTTATGGTTACGGTTGGTGGTAATGAAGATGGTAACCACAACCATAACACCCATATATTTCGTGTTAGAACTGGGTTATGTCCTAAGTTGTTATTGTTTTTTGTTTCCTGTCAAAGTGCTTGTATTAGTGTGTGGCTAATCTATAAGCAGTGTTAGTGTGTGTTGTAATGCAAAGTTGTTGAGGTATTATCCACCTCACACCTGTTTTAATTTTAATAAAAAACGGACAGTCCACTATAAAACCGTCTTGCCTTGCCAAAATAGCATACATCGATAAATTTTCACAAATAATTGTAGGATCTAGATTAACCCTAGAGGGGGGGTGAACAGGGTTATAGCAAATTTTCTCGACTTAAACACAAACAAACTGCAAAAATAAATATGCTGAAAAGTAAATCACACACAAAATTTACCCAGCTTCGGCAACCCCTGCCTACTGCCGCATTCCCAGATTTCTATTAGAATTAAACAGTTTCCCGCTTACAAACACTCTAACAGACTCGCACACCCTGCTACCGCCTATAGAGTTTTGCAAACTCACACACCCTGCTCACTGAACTAATTCTAACTAGACAATCTGACACTACCTACGACCTAGGTGATGATTTACCAAGGTTTGACAACCTTAAAAAAAGGAATTTAAATTTAAATTAAAAACAAATTAAAACCCTATAAACTAAAACCCTCTTAACAAAGCCTTTTTCATAAAACAAGGCCGGCCCATTATTGTTTCTTTAACCCGATCCTTCTTTGTGACTCATGAAAAAATGTCGGCTCTGTTGATTTGGGGCTTTTGTTCCCTTGCGAAAATTAGGGTTTCGCTTCTTCGTTCGATCTTGCGCCTTGCTCTGTCGATCGATGGCTCTTTTGAGTTGCACTCTGCTGCTTCTCTTGATCACTCTGTGAACTTAGGGTTTTTGATGTAAACGGCTTGATTGCTTTGAGATGCTTTAATTCGAATTCTCTCTGGTATGTGATTTTATACTTTTGTTATCTGTATAGATTGCTTGAATTCGGTTTTCTTCTCTATGCCGATGATGATGGTGGTGTTTGGTATTTATATGAATTCGAATACCCTAATTAATTCGATACTTTCCTGAAATTCGATTTCCTGATGCACACGGCTTTCCTGATATAATTTCTCGACTTGATACTCACGGCTTTGATTTTCACGCGTTCGATTTTTCTTGATTAAAAAGGCAGAAACTTTCTGGTTTTACTTCGTGACTTTTTCAAAGATACGTATTTGATTTTCTTTGACTTCGGCTTGATTTCTGCACTGTTGAATCTCGTTTATCCACTGTTGCTTTCGACTTTACACGGCATTGATTCTCTGGCCCATGTGAGCTTCGTCTTTGGCCATTTTCGTTGGTCGGTTTAACATGAACGTGACTTGAGCATTTTTTATGTTTCATTGCTGCACTGACTTGTGTCTGCATTGTATATTTATGATGCTTTTATTTTCTGTTGCTCGGCTTACTTGTTGATTTTCATAGTTCACTCTGATATATATATATATATATATATATATATATATGCACTTGCCACTATCTTGTGTTCCCTGCTGCACATTCACCTGTTTACTATATATGTGCATACATACATATGTATGTGTGTATGCATATATTCTTGGGTTTGTACTTGGATTTGAACTGCTTCATGTTCTGTTGATCTTGATTTTGTTTCTCAGTCATGTGTTCACTGTTGAGTCTTTGGTGGTGCTTCCACTTTGAATTTGCTTGCAAACTGTCTTGTAATCTGCATCCATTCTTTATAATTGTTGCCACTGCTTGCATTTGTATCACTGGTATTTGCATACATGTGAACTTGTATATCTTGTCTCCATGTATTCATGTACACTACTGTGTTGTATGCTTGATCACTGAGCCTTGAGTTGTTTGCACCTATGGTATGCTGCGGCTTGTACTTCTGGTTCTTGTTTAGTCTGCATACAGTTTTCATTCACTTGAGTCTGCCTTGTTGAAGTTGTTTGTTGCAGTATCTTGTGGTTGCTATGCCTTTGACACAGATGCATCACTTGATACATATATTTGGTCTTGCATTTGTGTACTGTGTCTTTGATTGTTTTGCACTTTGCATATGAACTTGGTCTCTGGACATTTGTTGGCACCAGCTGTTGTCTTTGTGGTCACTTATGTAGTTTGGTCTTACCGTTAGTCGAGCTTGCATACTTCATGCTTGTTGTTGTATACCTGTCCATTGTAGTTTCATTGTGGTTTCACTGATTAGTTGTCATGTTGCATGAGTTGCTTGCATTGGTACATTGCCTTGATTCACTGGTTGAGTTTCACTGCCATTCTTGTCATTGCGTACTGATTCTTAGTGGCTTGAGCATTTCTTTGTGGTCTTTGTGATTTGCACTTGCACACTTGCTCTTGTTGGCTGCGCACATGAGTTGGCGAGGCAGTGCACACGTGTATGAATGTACACGTGTGTATTGCAGCCACTTGTGATTACATGTCCCTGTAAATCAATCAAGTGTATATCGATGTGCACGGCCTAGTGGCATGTACAGTAATACACTGTGCATGTCACACTGTTCGTGTATGGTGAATTCAAATGTAAATGATGACGAACAACCCAAATAACTGAGGCAAATCATATTTTCAAAAGTCATGTTTCATTTTATATTGCAAAAATATTTCTTTTTCAATTTTACTGCGTTAGTGAATATTTTTGCAGATTGCTCAATTGCTGGATTCAAACTGGAATGCAGTTGAAGACAAAATACGAGTGTGAGTAAATATGTAGTGAGGTTATTAATGTAAAAACAATTGTGATGTAATTGTGATGTAATCAAAAATGTATATGTATAGTGAGAGCATGAATTTGTACTATTTAAGATTGTAATAAATATTTATTTGAATAAAATTTCTGTTTGAATTCAAATTCTATTCAAATTCTGTGTAATTTATTTTATTCAACAAATATTTATTTAATCTATGAAAAATAGAATAGTACATTACCAAATACATTTAAATGAATATATATGTTTATTATCATCAAACAAAAACATATAAGCGCATATTCATACAATCTCCCCCTTTTTATGATAACAAACATATATTTAAGATTTTGACCGAGGTAAATGTATTTGACCAATTATATACTCTAATTGCTCCCCCTATTTAAATGCTTCCTCTCTACATGATGCTCCCCCTACATATATGCATACAAATAGAAATATATAAACGAGCCTAGATACAAATGGAAAATTATTTGACCTTTGCTTGATTCTATTTGACAAAATCTTAACTTTTCTCTCCCCCTTTTGTTATCAGCAAAAGAATAATAGTGTTAGAGAAAATAGAGATAGAGTGATCGTTATTAATCCAACATTAAACTCAAATTGAATATAAATATTAAACTTCAATAAGAATCAAACAAAAAACATAACTACCCTTGTTAGGCGCATATTCCACTTTTAGAAAGAATGGAAATGATGTTATAATATAAAATCATACAGTTGAATCTTCTTGTGGTACACTTATATCAGGAATTTTGAATATCTACTAATCATGCATAACCGTTAGGACTTTTAAATGAGATTAGTAGTATTCCAATTTAATTTTAAAAATGAAATCAAGTATCTTCTAACCACGCATGACCGTGAGGACTTTTAAATGGGATTAGAATCAACTTGTCTATTTAATCAATTAATGTTGATATGCGTTCCATACATGCATAAACGTAAGGACTTTTAAATGAGCATGGAAGCACATAATCAAAAATCCAAGTAATTCACCCATGCATAACTGTGAGGACTTTTAAATGAGAGTGAATACTTTGGATATTTATTTATTTTTTACAAAAAAATGTGAAATGAAAAACAAACAATCCCTGAATATAGTACCACATATCGACAAACTATATTGAATATTTGATAAACCATGGTCGATAGAAATAATGATAGATATAGAAATGGTCATGGAATCTTTACCCAACAAAAAGTTTTATAATTCTTGTTTTAATTCCTAAAGAAATTTTCCAAATATACTCTCTTGAGTAATGTGTGTTAAATATCAACACGTATCACCTTTTCAGTCACTATTTATCTTTTTGATAATTAGTAGAGAGTCGGATTAGTCAAAATTTGTCATTTAAAATCAAATAAAATGACTAATCTGAAAATATGGTCAAACAATTATTTTCTCGAAGGGGTTATATGAGTGTGAAAATTCTGCTAAATGAAAAAATTATTTAAAATGAACAGTATGCAGATATTTTCTTATGAAAAACGATGCAGTTACAAAATGTCTCAAAAATCACGTTCAACTAGTAATTTTTCTATCAACTAGATTACCAGTGTAATCTGCATCTGAGTTTCTCTTTCAATCCGAAATATCACTAACTAAAATTGATAATCCAGACAATGAAGTGTGCATCAAAAATTTCAAACCCAATTTTAGCAACAATTTAAATGACATTCTTTGAATTTAAATTGAAGCCATGTAAATAGTCAGAAACTGAGAATATAGAGTTAGCCGAATTATGACCAAATGTATCCAACAAAACATAATGTTTAATTCAAACAAATATGTATGAAGTAATTCCCAGATTGAAATTAAAGTTGAAAGTATATATCCAAGAATATTTCAACTAAAAATTGAAAATTATCAGTCAATTTCTATAATCCCCAAATCCAAGCGTAATCTGGAAAATCTGTCTTCGGGGAGGGGTTTTGTGAAAATATCAGCAAGCTGAGCCTCAGTTGAAATATATTCAATGCAAATGTCTTCCTTAGCAATGTGATCTCTAAGAAAGTGGTGTCTCACATCAACATGTTTTGTGCGTGAATGATGAACAAGATTATTTGACAAGTCTATTGCACTTTTACTATCACATTTTAATGGAACTTGTTTATAAACTAAGCCAAAATCAGAAAGAGTTTGCATCATCCATAAAATTTGAGCACAACAGCTTCCTAAAGCAATATATTCATCTTCAGTGGTGGATAATGCAACACAATTCTGTTTTCGACTTGACCATGAAACTAATGAATGTCCTAGCATGAAACATGTCCCACTAATGCTTTTCCTGTCAGCCAATGAACCAGCATAATCAGCATCAGAATAACCAACTAAATCAAAATTTTCACAAGAAGGGTACCATAATCCAAATTTGTGTGTGTGTGAAAGATATCTCAAAATTCGTTTAGTGGCTTTCAAATGAGATTCTTTAGGATTAGATTGAAAACGTGAACACAAACACACAGAAAAATATCATCCACATAAATCTGAACAATCAAAAATTCACTTCCATTATGTAATAGAAACAGTGTTGTGTCAGCACTCCCCTTTTTAAAACCATTTTCCAAAAGATATGTACAAAGCCAGTCATACCAAGCTCTAGGAGCTTGCTTAAGACCATATAATGCTTTTTCTAGTTTATACACAAGATTTGGAAAATCATGATTTTCAAAACCGGGGGGTTGTTCCACAAAAACTTCTTCTTTCAAATCACCATTTAGGAAGGCACTTTTTACATCCATTTGTTTAAGTTTGAAACCCTTATAACATGCAAAACTTAGCAAAATCCTAATGGCTTCTAACCTAGCTACTGGAGCGAATGTTTCATCAAAATCTATGCCTTCTATTTGGTTATATCCTTTAGCGAACAACCTAGCTTTGTTTCTAATTACATTTCCTGATTCATCAAGTTTGTTTTTGAACACCCATTTAGTTCCAATAATTGGATAGTCATTAGGCCTAGGAACTAATTTCCAAACTGTATTTCTTTCAAATTGATTAAGCTCATCCTGCATTGCTAAAATCCAACTTTCATCACTAAGAGCCACTTCAACAGAATCGGGTTCAATTTCAGAAATAAAACCACTGTGACAACAAAATGCACACAAATTTTTATCAAACGAAGAGCGAGTGCGTATACCTTCCGTAGGATCACCTATAACCAATTCAGGAGGGTGATTGGATTTGAACTTCAATCTATCAGCATCAACAGCCCTATTTTCAGCTTTCTTACTAGATGTCCCTTCTTCAATGACTTCATGATCTACCCCATCATCGATCGTCTTTTCCAGGTCAGATTCATCAAATTTCACATTGATTGATTCAACAATTGTCTTTGTTCGTTTGTTGTATATTCTGTAAGCCTTGCTTCTTGTTGAATAGCCCATGAGAATTCCCTCATCGGCTTTTGATTCAAAATTTCCAAGTTGATCACCTATGTTAAGAATGAAACAAGGACATCCAAATACACGAAAGTAAGAAATGTTAGGTTTCCTTTCATGCCACAATTCATAAGACGTTTTGCCAAGTATTGGCCTGATCATTACTCTATTTATTACATAGCACGAAGTATTCACTGCCTCTGCCCAAAAAGTTAGTGGCGGTTTATACTCACTCAACATGGATCTAGCCAACTCCTGTAATGTACGATTTTTCCTTTCAACCACCCCATTTTGTTGAGGTGTTCGTGGAGCAAAAAATTCATGTTTTAAGCCATTTTCTTCACAAAAGCTTTTAAATTCCAAGTTTTCAAATTCGCCTCCATGATCACTTCTCAAGATTTTAATAGAAATTCCTTTTTCATTTTGAATAAGTTTTGCAAATTTTGAAAAATACTCAAAAGATTCAGACTTTTTGGCTAAGAAATAAATCCATGTAAATCTAGAGTAATCATCAACCAATACATAACAATAACGTTTTCCATTCAAGCTTGCAATTTTATTTGGTCCAAATAAGTCCATGTGAATTAATTCAAGGACCCTTGATGTACTAACAATGTTTTTAGGGCGAAATGGTGATCGACTAAGCTTGCCCAAGGAACATGCTTTACACACTTTATTATTATTTTTAAATTTCTGATGTGGTAACCCTCTGACTAATTCTTTCGTTTCAAGTTTTTCTAAGAGGCTCATGCTAGCATGTCCAAGTCTTCTATGCCCTCTTCGTCAGTGGCTACCAAACATCTAGAAAGATTTAGATTATCAAACGAAAGTGAGTAAACATTTCCTTTTCTTTTGCCCATAAAAACAATGTTATTGGAGATTTTATCAATGATTTTGCAAGTATCGCTATCAAAAACCACATTCATACCTTTGTCACATAGCTGGCTAATAGAAATGAGATTGTGTCGCAAATTATCAACGTATAAAACATTAGTCAAGGAAAAAATACCATTACCTACTTCACCTTTACCAATAATCTTACACTTGCTATTGTCCCCCATGATCACATTTCCTCCTTTAAAATTCTCTAGGCTAAGGAACTTCGATTTGTCACCTGTCATATGTCTAGAACAACCTGAATCTAGAAACCATTCTTGTTGTTCCTTAGCTCGCCAACAGACCTACATAGAGAGAGAGAGGCGAATGACCTAGAGAAACTCTTAGGTCCAATGATATTAGTGATGAAGCATTGTGAATAAATAGTCCCTTTGGAACCCAAACTTGTTTTGTCCTTTTATTCTTGTTCCAATAGACATGAAATTTGTTTGTAGAGTTCTTAGGAACCCAAACTTGTATAAATTTTGTGTTCTTGTTCCTATGACTACAATTTTCAATACGATGTCCAATTATTTCAGATCTATCAAAGGCACTCTTACCTTTTGCATTATCCTCAACTTGTGTTTTCCCAAAACCTAGTCCCTTTCTGTTGTTAGCAAAAATTTGATTTCCCAACAGCATGTTGAAAGATTTTTCGCCTCTTGAAAAGTTATTCAAAGATTTCTCAAGATTTTGGACTTTGGTTTTTAGTGTTGTGTTTTCAGTGACGAGTGAGGTGCATCTATTTATAAAATCCTTTTTCCTAGTGTCAATGATTTCCTTAAGACTTAAGTTTTCTTTTTCAAGATTCTCAAAGCTATTCTTAAGTCTTGATAATTCTGAATCTAAAATTTTACATTTTTTACATTCTAGATTTTGAATATTTTCAAGTTCAGTTTCTAACCTAAAATTTCCACGAGCAAGTTCTCTCCTATCAGATTTCAGTTTTTCAATTTTAGATTCAAGAGTATCAACTACTTTAGTAAGATCAAGACACATATAAACAAGATCTTTATGAGAATAGTCACCTACCTCACTAGATTCCTCTGAGCTTGCTTCTGAATCTGATTTTGCCATAAGACACAAGTTAGCCTCCTCTGAGCTATTATTTGAAACTTCCTCTCCTTCTTCATCATCCCAAGTCGCTGCAAATGCCTTCTTCTTCTTTTTCTTTTCTTTGTTGTTTTTGAGAAGTGGGCATTGTTGTTTGAAGTGGTCAGGCTTGTTGCAGTTATAGCACGTCAATTCATTATCGGAATTGTTAGACTCTCTTGGCCTATTACTAGATGTTTTCTTCTTGCGTGGTTTGAATCTTGACCATTTTCTAAGATTGTTGACAGCCATTGCAAGCTCTTCAATCGGATCTTCTTCATCTTCATCGCTCTCTTCTTTGTTCTTTAAGGCAATCGTTTTCTTCTTTGATTCGGAGTTGTTGCGTTCTTCCTTTGCTTTTAGCTCAAGCTCATATGTCATCAAGTTGCCAATCAACTCCTCCATGCTTAGTTTACTCAGATCTTTCGATTCTTGTATTGCCGTGACTTTTGCCTCAAAGTTCATCGGTAAGACTCGTAGTATCTTCCGCACAAGCTCTACCTCAGTGAAGACCTTCCCAAGCGCTCTAGCATTGTACACCAAAGTTGAAAAACATCCAAACATACCTTTTATGCTCTCGCCTTTGTCCATCACAAAGTTTTCGTATTCATTGCTGAATAGGGCCAGACGAGACTCCTTGACTTGAGAAGTTCCTTCGTGTGTCACCTCCAAAGTGTGCCAAATTTCCTGTGCTGTTGTACAATGAGAAATTCTATTAAATTCATTTTTATCAAGAGCACAGAACAAAGCGTTCATTGCTTTGGCATTTGTAGTTTTTAATTTCTTATCGTTAGCATCCCACCTATCCTTAGGTTTAGGAATCTCAGCACCACCAACAGTTATAGTGGGAGATTTATAGCCAGTTTCAATAATATCCCAAACATCATAATCAACGGAACTAAGATAAATACTCATCCTAACTTTCCAATAAGCATAATCATTCCCGTTAAACATGGGTGGCCTAGCAATAGATTGCCCCTCAGAAAAAGCATTATTTGGAGGATTCATGACTCTAGAGTTAAAAAAAATACCAGGCTCTGATACCACTTGTAGGATCTAGATTAACCCTAGAAGGGGGGTGAATAGGGTTATAGCAAATTTTCTCGACTTAAACACAGAAACAAACTGTAAAAATAAATATGCTGAAAAATAAATCACACACAAAATTTACCCAGCTTCGGCAACCCCTGCCTACTGCTGCATTCCCAGATTTCTATTAGAATTAAACAGTTTCCTACTTACAAACACTCTAACAGACTCGCACACCCTGCTACCGCCTATAGAGTTTTGCAAACTCGCACACCCTGCTCACTGAACTAATTCTAACTAGACAATCTGACACTACCTACGACCTAGGTGGTGATTTACCAAGGTTTGACAACCTTAAAAAAAGGAATTTAAATTTAAAAACAAATTTAAAAACAAAAGAAATTAAAAACAAATTAAAACCCTATAAACTAAAACCCTCTTAACAAAGCCTTTTTCATAAAACAAGGCCGACCCACTATTGTTTCTTTAACCCGATCCTTCTTTGTGACTCGTGAAAAAATGTCGGCTCTGTTGATTTGGGGCTTTTGTTCCCTTGCGAAAATTAGGGTTTCGCTTCTTCGTTCGATCTTGCACCTTGCTCTATCGATCGATGGCTCTTTTGAGTTGCACTCAGCTGCTTCTCTTGATCACTCTGTGAACTTAGGGTTTTTGATGTAAACGGCTTGATTGCTTTGAGATGCTTTAATTCGAATTCTCTCTGGTATGTGATTTTATCCTTTTGTTATCTGTATAGATTGCTTGAATTCGGTTTTCTTCTCTATGCCGATGATGATGGTGGTGTTTGGTATTTATATGAATTCGAATACCCTAATTAATTCGATACTTTCCAGAAATTCGATTTCCTGATGCACACGGCTTTCCTGATATAATTTCTCGACTTGATACTCACGGCTTTGATTTTCACGCGTTCGATTTTTCTTGATTAAAAAGGCAGAAACTTTCTGGTTTTACTTCGTGACTTTTTCAAAGATATGTATTTGATTTTCTTTGACTTCGGCTTGATTTCTGCACTGTTGAATCTCGTTTATCCACTGTTGCTTTTGACTTTACACGGCATTGATTCTCTGGCCCCTGTGAGCTTCGTCTCTGGCCATTTTCTTTGGTCGGTTTAACATGAACATGACTTGAGCATTTTGTATGTTTCATTGCTGCACTGACTTGTGTCTGCATTGTATATTTATGATGCTTTTATTTTCTGTTGCTCGGCTTACTTGTTGATTTTCATAGTTCACTCTGATATATATATATATATATATATATATATATATGCACTTGCCACTGTCTTGTGTTCCCTGCTGCACGTTCACCTGTTTACTATATATGTGCATACATACATATGTATGTGTGTATGCATATATTCTTCGGTTTGTACTTGGATTTGAACTGCTTCATGTTCTGTTGATCTTGATTTTGTTTCTCAGTCATGTGTTCACTGTTGAGTCTTTGGTGGTGCTTCCACTTTGAATTTGCTTGCAAACTGTCTTGTAATCTGCATCCATTCTTTGTAATTGTTTCCACTGCTTGCATTTGTATCACTGGTATTTGCATACATGTGAACTTGTATATCTTGTCTCCATGTATTCATGTACACTACTGTGTTGTATGCTTGATCACTGAGCACTTGAGTTGTTTGCACCTCTGGTATACTGCAGCTTGTACTTCTGGTTCTTGTTTAGTCTGCATACAGTTTTCATTCACTTGAGTCTGCCTTGTTGAAGTTGTTTGTTGCAGTATCTTGTGGTTGCTATGCCTTTGACACAGATGCATCACTTGATACATATATTTGGTCTTGCATTTGTGTATTGTGTCTTTGATTGTTCTGCACTTTGCATATGAACTTGGTCTCTGGACATTTGTTGGCACCAGCTGTTGTCTTTGTGGTCACTTATGCAGTTTGGTCTTGCCGTTAGTCGAGCTTGAATACTTCATGCTTGTTGTTGTATACCTGTCCAATGTTGTTTCATTGTGGCTTCACTGATTACTTGTCATGTTGCATGAGTCGCTTGCATTGGTGCATTGCCTTGATTCACTGGTTGAGTTTCACTGCCATTCTTGTGATTGTGTACTGATTCTTAATGGCTTGAGCATTTCTTTGTGGTCTTTGTGATTTGCACTTGCACACTTGCTCTTGTTGGCTGCACACACGAGTTGGCGAGGTAGTGCACATGTGTATGAATGTACACGTGTGTATTTCAGCCACTTGTGATTACATGTCCCTGTAAATCGATCAACTGTATATCGATGTGCACGGCCTAGTGGCATGTACAGTAATACACTGTGCATGTCACACTGTTCGTGTATGGTGAATTCAAATGTAAATGATGACGAACAACCTAAATAACTGAGGCAAATCATATTTTCAAAAGTCATGTTTCATTTTATATTGCAAAAATATTTCTTTTTCAATTTTACTGCGTTAGTGAATATTTTTGCAGATTGCTCAGATGCTGGATTCAAATTGGAATGCAGTTGAAGACAAACACACGAGTGTGAGTGGATATGTAGTGAGGTTATTAACGTAAAAATAATTGTGATGTAATCAAAAATTTATATGTATAGTGAGAGCATGAATTTGTACTATTCAAGATTGTAATAAATATTTGTTTGAATAAAATTTCTGTTTGAATTCAAATTCTATTCAAATTCTGTATAATTTATTTTATTCAACAAATATTTATTTAATCTATGAAAAATAGAATAGTACATTACCAAATACATTTAAATGAATATATATGTTTATTATCATCAAACAAAAACATATAAGTGCATATTCATACAATAATTAATTTGATAAAATGTTTATAAGTTAAGATATATAAATGAACTAAATTAATATCCATAAAGAAATATAAAATATACTCATCTTAAATCCTTTAGCATTTTGTCGCTTCAAGACCTATGCAAGAGCCTAAATATACACTACTAGACACATTCATAACTTGGTCAATTATGTGTTTATTTGTTAAACAATGATACATGTCTTCATGAATTTTGAACTCTGAATAAATACAAAACATGAATATTTGATCCATATTATATAAAATACAAAATTTGTATAGTATATAGTCATATTCGTAGTATATGAAACATTAATGAAATTAGTTCATTGGAAATAAGTGAACAAATCAAAATGTTGAATCATGTATTCAATATGATTGATAACAATAAGGATCTCCTTGAGTGGTACGATCATTTTTAAGGAAATATAACGTTTGAGACTAAAGATAGGCACAATTGGGATGAAAAAAGTGAACTGTCCCTCTGCTTCATGAAGAGACATTGAAAACAAGAATTGTATAAAATACAAACATATGCTTAATATGGAATTAGAAATGTGAATTTTGTTCCAATTAGGTTATAATATAGAATTTATTTTCAATAAAAGTTATGTCTATGAGTTTATGATATTTGATCGAAAACTCAAGATAGTTGACTAATTACAGTAAATGAAATTAATAGCTCATAATAAATAGTAATATGAAGCTTTATATTTCATACGCCATTATGGTAATGGCAAAATAATAGGATCATATCATACAATACTTACTAGTGGATGCATCAGGATACGATTTTTTTAATTATGTTATTTTGTTATATTTTTATTTTATTATGAATATTTTGAATATTCATTATGAAATAAATCTATTTGAATAACAATATTTGTTGCATAAGCTATATTATCAAAAAGTATCTAAAATTTAAACAATTAATTTTGGAACTACATACTAAGCCATAATTTTGAGGAATAATTGTTTAAATTATATGATAGTGAATCATATACGATGAATTATACCTTGGTAGATTAAGGACGAAGCGCACATTCAGTGAGAGCAACAAAAGAATTGTTGAACTCTTCAAATAGATATATATAAATGTATGAAATTCAAAGTCTAAATAATACCAAAATGGTTGCACATACATCGTTAAATTCGTCGATGAATTGTCATAGAGATGAACAAGTGTATTTGAAGCACAAATAGTATGTCTATGATAAAGTTTACAGAATTTAATACGAAATTTGAAAAGATAACATGCAAGGTAATTCAATTTGATCAAATAGGTAATTCTATGGAAAGGGTTCGAAAAAGTACCTAATAAGATTCGATCTCAAAAGCCACTCCTCCCCATGACACATAGTGATGTATTGTTAAGAGTAATTGAACTTTGTTGGATAAAGCATAATTAATGATTGGTGAAGTAGAGTTAACATCTTTTAATTAGGTCATGTTCCTACGAATAAATACATAAGGTTAAAATTAATTTCATCTAAGAGAAATTTTACAAAATCAAACAAGATAAAAGTTTATAAGAAATCACTACATATCCAAGATCAAGGAGTTGATAGCTTGTATGAGTCAAGAGACTACACGGAATATTTGTTCGTGATGTATCATATGTGGGCCATGCCAAAGTAGCTAGAGACCAATAAATATTGATTGACCAATTTATGATATGAACATAATTTTTATAAATTAAAAACAATTTTCTATATACACACACATGACAATTCATAAAATCTTTGTGAATATTTATTTCGTTGCACTGAAAAACAATTATTGTTTCAAGCGATGCTAATATCATAACGAAGGAATTTCTTATAGAAATTATTGGTATTAAACTAGATTTGGACATGATCTAAAGATAAAGCTGATAATGAAGGTTGGTATGAAATCAATCGAACCAAGTAGACACAATGTATTTTGAATGTCTAATAATAAATCTCGTTATTAAGAGAAATTATGAATTTATATATTGTTAAAAATGAACTTCGATGGTTTAAATAAGCCATTGAGAGTATTGACTATACCATGTGACATGGTACACAAATCTTGAATGGATCTCAAATATATTATCAAACACGATTTTGATAGTGGTATTCGAAAGGGAAAGGATATGATCCGTCGACTGCTTAAGTGTCCTCAAGACGGTCAATGAAGTTGGAATATAAGTAATGTCGATAAGAATAATGTCATAAATTTCAATCACTAAAACTGACGTTACAGATTCATTATTCAATGTGCATTAGTTAATTTAGATTTTACTCACAAAATTTATCGCTTTGTATAAGCTTGAGTTTTGGTACATATACGTTTAAATGGAAATTCTAAATAATGATTTAGAATGGACAATTTGCACAGAACAATGAAAATTTCTCGAAGTCGGTGGGAGAAATGACTAAATTTATGAGTATTGGATATGATTCGAGAGATGATATGAAAGTATTATTTGACAAGCATCGGAGTTAAGCAAGTATTTTGATAGGAAAATCAAGTAGTTTGAATTTCTATAAAATGCAAATGAAGCATGTGTTTATAAGAAAGAATGTTGAAACTACCAAAGTATTACTTAAGGTAAACGACAAACTTATGATTGCTAACGATATACTTATGTTAAAATCATTTTCATATGTTGTTTAGTTCCCAATATAGGATTCAAAAAGACATCTACTATAGTCGGAATAAAAGGATGTTGGAATGTTGACACTATATTAAATTGTGTAATATAGAGCCTGTAAGATGGGCTCCTTATAAGCTGACAATAGGAATCAACGTACATGCTATATTGTTTGTAATATCGCACTTCACTTATGTACTTGGTACATAGAACAAGTAACAAATCCGAATTAAGTTTACTCTATGAAATTGAGAGTGTTCTCAAGTATTAGGGAAATACTATAGGAGTACGTAGACTCTTGCTTCAAAAGTGATATCGAGTATCGTATGCCAGTCCTAAATCCAACATCAATCTTAAGTTAAGAACATAAATTTGGAAATATTCAGTAGTGGCTAGTTCAACCAAGGCATAATACATCGTCTTGAAAAGCACTACAGTGAAAAAAGTATAAATAAATGCGTAAAATTATGTTTGGCTAAGGGTGATTAAAAAAGTTGAGAATCCTATGACATTATTATGTGATGAAAATGTTGCGATAAAGTTCGTAAACTAACCTATTGCTCACCAAAATTCGAAAAGTATACTCCTAAACGTTCCGCGTGATAAAGGCAATTCATTAGCATCGGAGAGAGTTGATCAACGGAGTGGACAATTAAAACAAAAAAATAGCATACCCGTCCGCTAAATGACCGACCCGGTTATTTTTTTAGAAACCAATCAAATAATTTGGAATAAGATTTTATAATTGACCCCAAGTGTAAATAAGAGATTGATAGAGTTAGGGGTGTGCCCGAGGGCAATAATGTTATTTGTTACATATATCTAACTCGCTAACCAATCTTGTTCAACAATAAAAGGTATTTTATTTCTATTATATACTTGTTATATTATGATATAATTAATTAAGTAATTAATTTAAATCATGTTAAGTAAAAATACATAAATGATATATTACGTGACGGTAATTACAATGTGTTGTAGTCATGAAAAAAATTTCGCATTAAAAATAACATATTATTTTAATATTCCTAGCCAAATTTTTTCAAGATGCAGTACCGATACGTCCGTTGAGACTAGAGTCCGTAATGCCTACCAAATATTAGGCAATACATTAGTCATGACTGTTTGGAAGCACCAAGGGGTTGCGTACTGATAGTTTTTGCATAATCATGGAATGATTCACTTGAGAGTTTTCTGTTGATTAATATTACTAAGGACGTACAAAGAACCTTAAAGTGACGATGTTATATAGTTGTCTCAACTTATGAATATTATTGAACTTTAATGTGGACATTCTACTTTGATTATAGTTAATCAGGCTGTGCTTAAGTTGAAGTATTGGAAGTGAAACACTATTCAATAGAGAAATCGTCTCCTCATTTATATGACATTAGAAACACGATCAACTGCAGCCAACTTAAATTCAAAGTCTCCAGCCAGAGTATTAAGGTTAAAAATAATTATTACTATTGAACCAATGATTCTTTGTTTGGACTTATAATGTTGAATGTGGAAGATATTGGAATTTTGTCCAAAACCAAATTCCATAAGTCCTAATGTGATATAAAATTAACAAAGAGAATTAGCATAAATATTTGTTTGTTGCTTCCGGGTATTGCTAATAATAAGTAAATACGAATTCTACCGAAAAGAGGTATAAGCAATAAATGCAGCCAAAATGTCACACCACTAGCTAGGTGACATGTGAACGTGAGTATTTGAATTGTTCGATATTGATCATTAACTGAATTTACATTTTGAGTCGCACAACTGAAATGATGAATGCTTTGACTAAACTTTATGGTTTAATTAATTTATAATAGTAGTAAATTAATTAATTCAATTAATATATATATATATATATATATATATGAAATATTGATTATTGAATTTTATTTCATATATTTTGAATACTATTAGTGTTTAATAAAGAGCATCCATAAAAGTTATAAATGCATGTATTGATATACAATATTGATAAAATATTTAAAATAGATTTAAATGGAACAATTGCTAAATGGATTTGGAAACTTTTGAGGCCCACTCTACTTATTTCTATAGTCAACCATGCATGTGGAGGGTGTTTTAATGAGATTTGATTGTGAATTACATTGCAAACTACATATGCCCAACTTTTCCCTTTTTTTGTTGTTTGGGAATTTTTTTTAATAAAAAATGTAATTTTGATTAAGATCTAATTTATAATTTTATAATGTTTACATACACAAATGAAAATAAAATGTACATGTAAACTTTAACTTTCGCTTCGAAAATTAATTTTTATTTTATATAATTGATGTTTTGAATATGAATGTTTTAGGTATTGTCTGCAAAAAAAGTTTTGATCTAAAGTTCATGCATGGACTTTTTTGTAAATTTCAAACCTTTTGTCTCCTTTCCAAATTTAAGTTTTGTGTAAAATCCTAAACTTTAGTTTCCTTTCTAAACTAAAAGTTTGACTTGAATGTTAAATTTAAATTCTAACATATAAATACTACAGACGCTAATGTTTACACACACATGTGTATAGTTTTAGATCAAAACGTTAATCGGAATATTTAAATATGGTAACAGAAATGCATTGCTTTAATTAAAAATCACAAGATGGATCTTGCATAAAAATATATATTTGATATCAAACTATTCGTTAATTGAAACCAAATTTTCTATTATTAATTTTAGATTTCAAAACATAAAGAATTTCTAATATAATACACACGTATACATACACACACCCTTCTATACATCTGTTATATATATAATTTTAAATCAAAATCTTGGACAACAAAGACATATATAAAGAGTAAATGAGCTTGTTGCAGCGTAAATGTCAACACCTATATACGGTCATATTACCTATATGCACTTTTTATTTATTACGCTTACACAACGTGCACTAAGTATATTTGGATATACTCATAGTTTATGATGTGCATAAATTGCTAATTAATGACATTTAATAAATCAATAAATTTAATCAAAGAGAGAGAAACTAAAAAAAATTCTCTATCCAACGAAAGAAAAATCTTCCCTCAATAAACTGCATAAATTTTAAAGAGGGAAATAAAATGTTCCTTCTCTAAATTAACGTTACCAACAACTGTTATACACTGGGAGGTATTTGATACACTCATACATTTGAATTTAAATAAAATTCAACTCTTTTAATCAAATAAAATAAAATATTATTTGAATTTTTTTTTGAAATTTACCCAATTAACCCACTCCCAACTAGCTTAGCCGCTTGAAGTTGAAATCGACCCGTGGTCGTGCTAATTCTAGGAACCATCTTTATCATTCATCACTACAACCAACTAAGGAACTAACTATCACTACCTTGGTTTGAACCTTATATCACTGAGCAACGATGGGGATATCATAGGTTGACGACGATCGACGGCGCGAGGAAAAGAGGTGGCGGCTCTCTGAAGTGACATTCAAAGAACAATAAGGCTCCTATCTATGTACGCAGCAAAAAGGAGGTATTAAAACTAGAGATGGATCAGCTTGATTTCCTTTATGGATTGGCTTCTAAGGAAGGCTCAAATTTGAGTTGGACTGATGAAATCGAGCTCGAGTTGAAGTCAATATTGATGAAGACGGTGATTTTTGAAGACAAGGGCTTGAAAAAAAGAGTGTGCTAAAATGTGAAAGAGTAATAACTCGATTGATGTTGGAACGAAGCATTGATATACTTAATGAATATGCAATGTTTCACATAAATGATTCGAGTAATGAAAGTTTATATGCATGTCTAGAACTGGTTGTTTATCTCGATTCAAAACATGGTTTATGTTCATAGAAGCATAATTTGGGGAGGGGGCAAGGGTTGCCCAGTATTTGAACCAAGTGAAATTTCGATGGAATTAGACTACGAAACGATAAAAGGATGGATCTTAGACTTGAAGAAAATCTACTATAAAGAATGTAAAGGAAATATTTTGGGAATAAAATGGATCGATACTAATTCATCAAAACATCAAAGATGTTATGGAGTAAATTGTACTATGGATCTACGTGCTATTTTGAGGGGAAAAAAGTTTGGAGATGGATTATGGACTAGTGTCGATTCGTTCTTCTTCCTAAATCTTAAAATATGATAGTTTGAGCAATTCAATATTAGTTATGGCAATTTTAGCATATGGGTTCCTCTATAAAAAGCTAAATCCAACATAAGAAAAGAGACTTTCAATCAATTTGCATGGAAACCCTTCCAAATTTGAAACCATGAAATTATACTCTTGAAATTTACTTGTAATAGTAAATCTATCAATAATAAAGTATAAAGAGAATGTAGGCTAGGGATTAGCGAACCAATTTATTGGCTAACAGTAGTAGAGAAGCACTTACAAAGTCCTACATTTTGGTCCGATTAAGCCGCACCCGCATTCTTTTGGTATATGATCGATGCTTACCATACAACTAGATATCATAAGAAAGGTATATATAAGAAAATAACAATGATGCCTAACAAAGTTTTAGTGACCCATTTGGTAATCTATGAGCAATTTTGCTAGAGGTAATTTTTATATCGTATTTTGATATTTTACTGATGAGTTTTAGTAGTAATTATTGTTTCTATTTTATTTCTTTTTTTAGGAGTTCGGCTTCACTATTATATAGCATATAAGAGAATCGATAAATAATGTAGCACCCGTACAAATTATACTTGATGTTACTTATACAAATGGAGCAGGTGCATTCATGCTTGGTCCTATAGATGAGTAAATGAACTAGGTCGGCCAAAAGCAGGTTAAATGGGTGAATTTCAAAAAAAATTCCATTTTGATCTTACTTGACTCTGTACCAAAATGGATTTTAAATCCATTCTAAAATATTTTAGTAAAATATTTATTTTATTTATTTGGTTAAAATAAAAATATGCATGTGTGTATAATTTGTTTTAAATTTTAGTTTACAAGTGTATGATACATTTGTTCGTGTAAAATGCACACACTGAAGATAAGTATACATAGTTAATGTGACCATATATCGGTGCTGAGATTTACCCAGCAACAAACCCATTTTCACTTTTCATATACCTTTGTTGTCCATGATTTTGATTATATATATATATATATATATATATATCTTTATGTGTATGTGTGTAGAGATATATGAATATATATATATATATATATCGAAATCATATCATAAAGTTTTATATATTTTCAAACAAAAACTTAATAATAGTGAATTTGGTTTAAATTAAAGAAAGATTGATATTAATTATTACATTGTCGCAAAAAATCCATTTTGTGATTTTGAATTAAAGCAACACATGTATGTTTCTATATATATAAATATTACAATTAATGTTTTTGATTTAAAACAACTTATATATGTGAATATTATAATATATATATATATATATATATATACATATATCGTTTTTTCTGTGTGTGTGTTAGAATTTAAATTAAATAATTTAGATCAAACTTTTAGTTTAGAAAAGAAACAGAAGTTAAGGATTTTACGGAAAAAATTAAAGGAAGAAGGATACAAAAGACTGAGAATTTGTGCAAAACTCCATTCATGAGTTCGGAATTAATTTTTTTTATTCTTATGTAAACAATATCTAAAATGTTGTGTTCAAAATATCAATCATATGACGTAAGAAATAAAATTTCAAGGCAAAACTAAATACTTTACAAGATATTAAGGTTTGTTTATGTAAATATTGTAGAAATATCAAATAGATCTTAATCAAAATTACTCCCTTCTTATTCAACAAAATTTTCAGACTAAAGAAAGGGAATAAGAAAAATTAAGCACATGTAAATTCATGATAAGAATATTCAAATCCAAATAATACATAGAATAACAATAAATCATCAAAGGAGACGTAGAATCTAAGATATATCAATTATGATGAACATGTATTGTAATGAGATGAGAAAAAAAGTAGATCTGCATAAAATCAACATTATAGACATGGCTTTAGTTGAGATAAACAAAAAAGGGGTTTGAATTACATTTGCAATATGAACATTTAAAACATAAGATGAATCATATGGGGTTCAAGCATAAAAATAATAGGAACAAATATAAAAAAATTTAAATCAGAGAATTACCTTAGGGAAGTTACCAAAAAACACACCTTGAATGATGAATCGTTGCTCTTAGCTACATGAGTTAACCTACAGATGTTGCAAAGATCCAAAGTTAAAAACCACATTTAATAAATTGATTTAATTTGTATTTGATTTTGTAATTTTTAGCCAAGACTACTATAGAAATTTCATCCATGACTTGATAGGAGGAAGAGAAAAAAGAATAAATGAATTAAATCTCATAAAGAGGGCAATAAAGAATATTGGAGATCGGGGTGATTCACCTTCCTATAATTATGTCTTAGCCTTTTCATTTCAAATTCTAAACTCCTCCTCTCCTCCACTTTAGCCAACAGTAAAATGAAGGGATTGAGCCTTAAAAAAAATTCTAAAAACCATTTAGTGTTTATTACATTTAAATCCAATTTAAATATTCTACGGGTATCTTATATCGATACGTATATGCTCAACATTTTACATATACATAATTTATTAAAGATTGATGGTATTTAAAAAAACAAATAGAATTTAATAAGTAATATGTCACAAGTATCAATTAATTTACAAAGATTATAAATTAGTTAAACCGTGAGACTTATTTGGGGTATTCATTATTTTGGTGTATGGCTCATTGAAGTAAATCAGTTAGACGTTAGCATTGAAGAATATATTAATGTTCACACCCTAGCTAGTGCTATGACATTTTAGCTAAATTTATTGCTTACATATCTTTTTTGGTAAAATTTAATTTCACCTAGTATGAGTGGTACCTGACAGCAATGATTATTTACACCAATTCTCTTTAACAACACTATAGCATAAGTTTTGGTTAGAATCCCAAAATCGTCCACATTTAATTTTGTTAGCTCATAAACAATGTCCTTATTTTAATATTCGTTATTACTAGTACTACTCTATCAAAATATTTTGACTTTAAGTTGAATCCAATTAACCATGAAAGTAATCTCATATAACCGAGGAGACAAATTCTTTATGGAATAATGTTCATTTTCAGAGCTACTACTCAGACCTAACTATAGTCGTTTAATAGATGTCATGCCAGAGTTTAATTTAATCAAAGTGGAGTTTCCACATTGAAATTTCATAGTATTCTGAAGTCGAATGAATTGTGTAATTCATCACTTCATGATTCCCTATTTTACCTTAGTTATATTAACCAACAAAAACTCCTAAGACGGTTATTCAATAATTATTAGTACATAACTCCTTGGTTCCATTAGCATCCATGAGTAATAACTTGCCTAATATTTTGAGAGCATTACGCACTTTAGTCTCAACAGATGTATCGATATCCCGTCTCGAAAAATCTTGACTGGGAATATTTAAAGCAATGTGCTATTTTTAATGTGATAAATTTCTCATGGTTATAACACATTGTAATTACTATCACATAATAACATTTAAGGATTTTCTATTTAGTATACATTAAATTAATTGCTTAATTAATTATATCATGATATAATGAATATAAATTAGAAAGAAAACGCCTTTTATTTTTCAATAAGATTGGTTATTAAGTTAGATATGTGGAACAAATTACAAAATTTCCTATAGGGCAGACTCCTAACTCTATCATGAACAACTAGAGACACATCAATCTTCTTCCCCATACCAAACTGTCAATACTATGTTTGATCAAGCATTATGTATGGTGCATTTAATACTCCATATGAAGACGTCTATATGTAAACATTACAACTGAAACAATTTTAGGGTACTTCCAACCTGACACTGCAAATGGAATGTGATTCGGTTTCTACTTTTAAAGGTTGTAGTGGGGCTAGTAGAAGACTTTGAATCGAGACAAATGAGAAGATAAACGAGATTATTGATAATACATCAAAGGAATTTAAAGAATCCTCGTTCTAAAATAAATTACCCCACCACTACTTTAAGACCAAATTCAATGGTAAACAGTTTAAAATCTATTAGCTCATTTGTAAATTTTAAGGTTGAAGCTGTTGGATTGAAGTAATTTGAAAAAACTCAACTTGTTTAAGCATTATCACTTCTTAAGTTACAAGAGAACAAAAACATTGTCACCTCTTTGGATGACGATGAAGCCTAAAAATGATTATAGTTGGAGACTGAATGGTAACAATACACAACCAAATACCAGAAGTTTATGATGACCCTTGGCCCTACCTTCACACCTACATACTCACCTGCCTTCCCTCTTGCCTACCCACCACCTTTACATTTATTATTTTAATCTAGTTATACAATTATATATCGAATGTATTCTAATGTATTTTATTCCAAAGTACTAGTATCTATTCAAATTTTCCTTTTTTTTGTAATGTTCTAATATTCCGTAATCTAAAAATAATTTTAATTCATTAAACTACATTATTTAAATGTACTTAAAACAAAATTATCTTAGTTGGTCAGGGTTGCTTAATGATCATGGAATAAAGTTCTTTGAGGTCATGGGTTTGATTCGTAGTAAGCGTAAGCAAAATTGTGTAACCCTTAAGACATGAGCGGTTATCCCATGAAAATTGAGAATGCTTACGAGATTGATGCTCTACATTCGGCTAGCTAAAAGTGGTCAGTTGTGGTGGGCCATCTGTATCCCCAAGCTCTACTCCTCGAAGTAGGGGTTTTTAATAAAAAATTAAATAATGACAAAAATAATTATTCATAAAAAACAATCATGTACCCCCGTCGTAACATAAGAACGCAATTCCCATTTTCTCAACATTCCCCTTTCAAATCCCTGTTTTTCGTTCTCCTTTCGTTTTTTACAAGAATACATTTTATATAATATAAAACATTCTAAGTATGCTAACCTAAGATGATAATTGCCCTACATTGATCAATTAACAATAAATCTCATACACATACAAAAAGATCATTCTTCACGTTACCAGTTAGTTTTGTGATAATAAGTAGTTCTCTAATATGATATCAGAGCAAGAATAATTTTTGTGTGCTTATTTTTCTGATGCATTACGTTATCCGATATAGATGTCTTCGTGTTTGAGATATAATTAATTTTCTGATAACTAATGGTTCTCTAGTAACTCATATGTCCAACCATTTACCTATAGTTCATTTTAGTGTATGCAATTTTTGTATATAAATTTCAAGAGACATAGACTAGCCCTTAAAACAGACAAGACACATATTTGTATGTCAAAATCACAATTCAATTAGCTAATCAATTTGATGATAAACCACTTGATCTTCAACTTTTCAATTAATTTGTAAGACTTGAGATTAATGTAAATATAAAAATAAAAAGAGAAATGTATAACCTCAAACATACCATTTAGCCAGGTTTGTCAAAAATTAGCCCAAACCAGACAACAACATGTGAATGAGTTAGTTCTAGCGCATTTAACTAACTGATTAATTAGTTTAAATCATTAATCCATTTACGAAATGAGATAGATGGGTTTGACCCATTTAATAGTTTTAACACAATTAACTAGATCATTTCCCTATTTAGAGTATCATCGCTAGTAATTTGATCTTTCGGCTAAAAATCAAGATACAAAATCTAAAAAGTATAAGACTTCAAAAAATCAAAAGAAATTCAAAATCTTAGCAAATTTGAAAGGAACCAAAAAAGTAAGAAAACCCTGCTCCAAAATGTTAGAATTTTCGAAAGAACTCAAAAAACTAAAATTTTAAAAAAAATCCTAAAATTTTAGAAAATAGTTTAAAAATCAAGAAATATTAACATCCACATTTTAAGAAAAAATCATAAAATTAAAATAATAAATAACTCAAAATAATAACATACCAAAAGTATTAAATTGCGTGTGAATCAGAAAAACTGAACTTCAAAACTTGAAAGGTCCAAAAATTTATATAAAAGCCAGAAAACATAATCTAGAAATTTAACTTTTAAGGAAGACATAAATATTCAAAAAATTCACATAATTCCTACATATTCATAGAATTTGAAAATTTTGAAATGTCTTCAATAACATGTAAATTAAAATTTTAAATGGCTGAGAAAATTAAAAAATAATAATTCAAGAAAGGATAAAAATTCTTTTTTTTAAATAATACCACAAACTCGAAATTGATAGGATGAACTCGAGAAGCTGAACAGTAAAAAAATTCATAAAAAATCAAAACTATAATAATTTTAAAATATATAAATAATTAAAAAAATATCAAGAACATAAAATTAAATGAAATGAAGAAAAACTACATAGGGAAAACTTGTAAACTAAAAGTAATTAAAAAAATACAAGTAGATAATTCGATAAACTAAATAATTTATAAAATTTTATAGGAATTTCAAAAAAATTAAATGTTTGAAAAATATATAAAAAATTTAGTATTTTTAAAACATGTATAAAATCTGTTACAAAATTTCAGAAATAAGAAAATTTTGGAACGTAGGACTGTTTTTATAATTTTAGTTATTTAAAAAACTGAAAATAGTCTAAAATTTATGAAAAGTTATATACTTAAGAGAATTACGAGAAACTAAAAGAAAAAATGAATTATTTATAGAAAGTCTACTTTGAATTACTATATTTTAAAGTTGTTTAAATAATTTTAAATGTTGTTTGAATGTTTTTCTAAACTACCCACAAATAACATTTAGGCTAAATTAATTAAGTCGTTTTATTTGCCCAATAAATGGATTGGGTTGGTCCAACCCATTTAATACTTAGTTTGGATTTGTTTCCATATGAGTGTGAAGTATCTCTCTATACATCAAAATGTACTATCACTGCATAAACTAAATAAGGAGAGTTGCTAATTATGCCAATCCTTTTACTAGATTTCACTAAGTGTTAACAAGAAAATTTGTCAACACCCCAAAGTTGAATTTAAAGTGTAAGTTGTTCTCTTAAGACCTTCTTTTAAAAAGATGAATGTATTAGTTACTTCTCAAATAGGTTATGTTGGTTATAATCCATTCCATTCTCTTCTATTTTCCTTTTATGTAGACTATGGTGGTAAAATCTCCTTCTTATTAGACCTTTCGACTTTAATGAAACATTGAAAATCCTCTTATTTTGTCTTTCAAAACAGTTGATCTGCCTTAGTTCTCTGTCGAAACCTTCCTTACAAATCAGTTGATGAAACCTTCCTTTCGTAAACCTAAGAGTAAAGGTTAAGGCTCTAAGGTTATTGGATAAACCAAGGGTTCTGACTCACTCATAAAGGCGACCTTTCGACCCAGTCGATACATGTAGATTGCAAACTGAATTCAACAAAATTATCAAATCCATAAAATATCCAAAAAAATCCATAATCATGCTTCCATTAAACTCAAGTAATACAAATGGACAAAAATTTCCAATCTTATTTCCAAATTAGGGTTTACAATTTTTAGAAAATACAAGAATGGAATAAAAGAATTCGGTCCCCCAAACCAGAAGCTTAGGTTCTTATTTATAGGTGTGGGTCGGTACCTTTCGTCTCAGTGCTTTCGACCTAGTCGAAAGATGACCTTGTAGACCTCTCATCGCCTTTGACATGTGCACACCCCTCTACATTGCATTTGAATGGATTTGAATGCTTCCGTCCTCATCGAAAGAGGTATATGCGCTCTTTCTCCTTGTGTTGTTTTGTTTTCGCGAGTAAAAAGAGGTATGAGCTTTCAACTCTGTCGACAGGTAGTTCTCTAGGGTTTTGAAGGTGTTGCAATGCTAAGGGTTTCAACGCGGAAGGTAACTTCCAAATACATGCTTACTAATTGATATGGCACCCTTCCTGGTTGTTAAAGGGTTCGACCAGTTTGAAAGGCTTAGTTATGCTTTCAAAGGGGTTGTTCTAATCAAGGCATCTTTCTGAGCAATTTGAAAGAAGGAAAAACCTTTGGTTTCAAAAGGTTTGTTGCACATGTGAGTGGTTGATATTTGCTGTCCTCAAAAAGTATTCCTCCACTTATTCAAAATGTCTTCATATAGGCAAAAGTATCTGTTTCGAAAGGATTCCATTAAAGCAAAAGGGAGCTTTCGACCCCTTTGACCCCTTCGAAATCTTATAACATATCTGACTTTTGGCTGTAGCATCCCATCCACTCCTTCGAAAAGCTTTGTTGGAGCTATCATCTTTCGTTCTTCTTTCCCTTCTATTCCTTTTGGTTTCGACACGATTGAGGTGAGAATTGGTAGTAACACTTGCCCCCTAACGAAGGGATGCTCTTCACTTTTCAAGTCAACCATTTCAAAACCTACAACATTTCCCGCCTTTTCGTATTCTTGCATAAATCCTGGTCGAACATTTAAATTTGATCGTACGGTTTGCCCCCATGCTGACCTTCCTTATTCTTCCCTTCCTTCATTTATCTGCAATTAGAAGAAATTTCCAGCAAGAATCATAGCTTTTAATTTCTTAAATAATTCCTATTTCCAACAAACAGAAACTCGAATACAAAGTAAGTTTTTATTATTTCTGCTTTTCAAACTAACTTTCCATACTAAATTCTGACTTCAACATTCGCTCGATTTGAATTTGAAATACTGTTCGAATTTCATAAAGACAAGTTAAGTTTTTTGTTTATGAAAATATCCTTCAATTCGTTTCTATGGCTTATCTTATTCCATCTCTCACATCAATTTATTTTTTGGATTCATCTAACTTAGTTTTTTACAAATATATTTGGGTTTAAATTGAATTTGGGGAAAGAACTAGTTTTCCAGTTACTTTATAGAGAAGTTTTAAGCTATACGTATTGCAATTTGGAATTGTGATTTTACCTCTATATCCCTTTGAAAGAGGTTGAGGCGGCTAACTTTGTTTTAGTTCTTTAACCTCTTTCGATGGGGTTGAAAGGAAATTCCAATGCCTATCTCTCAATTGATCTCGTCAAACGGTCAATGTAATCAGTATGAAGTGGACTTCTTCGAAAGCACAACCATGCTTTAGTATATTTTTATACCTTTTGAAGAGGTAGCCTGATGTGCTTTACTAAATGACTATTTAGTCTATACTTTTCAAAAGCATTATTTTTGTTTCATAGGTTATGAAACCTCTAATACATGCCTACTTCTAATATATTTTTAGGAAATGTGCGAGGTTAGAGATGATACATTTTTTATAAATTGGATTTAGGAAAGAATACTCTGTATAAGTTGTAAATCAATCAAATATTTTGATTTGATCGAAAACCTCTGTATCGAATTAAATTTGATTGTTGGTATGCTTTCGAAACCATGTACCCCTTTCGACTCTCTCGACACCCCTTGTAACTAATTGGGATTCGACCATCATTTTATACAAATATTATTGAAACATTTGAAAACTTATAAATTTATATTAATATTATTCAGATCCAAACCTTCTGACTTAGTTGACATATAGGGTTTCGACGGTATTCATATTCCCCTAGTAAAACAAAGTTCATGGGTTTCGACAGTGTCAAAAGGTTTACTTGTCTTGTTTATTGAATGTTGTCGGTGAACATTTATATCTGAGTTAGTTGTGAAACTTTAACTACTCCTTCATCAATGTGGTTTTCCTTGAGCTTTGGACACTGTATGTTTATTGCAGGTCCACTTCCATCTTTCCTTTCAACACTGTTGAAAGCTCAACAAATTTAATTTTCCAAAACCAACTCTAACATTTTTCCAAGGATATGAAATTTCATGTTTTGGTTGATATTCGAATTATTGTAGTAGGTTTTCGAAATCCTTGAAAAAATGTTGATTACGTAACAAATTATAACTTCTAACTGAAATGATTTCACCTGGAAGGATCATGGGCGTGAAAAAGACTTCTCAAAAACCAGAAAAAGACACAGTTCGGATGATGGAATATTCATCCTAGAAGATTGAAGCAACTTCCAAACATTCCTTAATATTTACTCAGGATGAGGTGGATGCAATTCTTAATGAATTTGGCATCACTAGGGTGGAAGCTGTTTCCCCATGTGATAGCGACACCATCCAAAGCCCGCCTGAAGGATTTTTGCCTACACTATTATCCACATTTGGCATAGCAGTTTCCTGCCTTTTTCGGAATTCTTATCCAAATTCTTGACCAATCTAGGCATTGATCCCATTCAGCTATCTCCAAATGTATATATGTATCTTCTATCTTTGGGACTTATGGCTCTAGATCAACGATTCCATCATTAAATATTGAAGTTTTGAACTACCTTGTTCGATTAGTTAAACTAATCATTCTCAACAATCAAATTTTTAGAGCCAATCTCACCAAGAAGCTATTTTGAGGGAGTGAGAAAATTCAAAGATTGAAAAACATAATTCTTTCTTGTTAAATTCTTCCCCAATATCAGTGGAGCCTTCTCTTCCTCTCGTAAGTTGATTACAGTCTTTATTTTCATCAGTTACTTACTTTTGCTAGCTTCCTTATCAGGTCCTTTGCTAAAGATCTAAATGGCGAGGATAAGAGAACGTTACGCTATTAATTGTTGCTTCGTATAGGACTGGGAATAGGCATACTTTGTTGAATCCTTCAAACCTTCAAAAGCATTCCCTCCTTCCAACAGGCCAAAGGAAACTTGGTCAACCTTATTTAGCTCAACACACTTCTCGGAGAAAACGCTTCCTATCTTTAGGTGATCTAAAGAGCTTCTCCCCATGTCTCTAATTTGTCCCGATCACTTCGATAGGCTTAAACATAGTACTTGTAGTTTGTTATTGTGTTACCTTTTAACTTACTTCACCGACTTGTAATTTTTTGAATCTTCAGCAACTACTCCTTTGGTTGAACTAATCATAAGTGATCCGGCTCTTCAAACTTCTACATCCCATGCTTCATCATTGACTCAGGCCATTGCTAAGTCAAAGATGGCTACTAAAAGAAAATCGAGTGAAGTGGTCGTGATGGAACCACCCCTCAATAAAGCCAAAATCATTGAAGTTCCACTTCTAGATTCTCCACCACTGGAAGAGGGCTAGGCCATTGACATGAGAAAAACTTCGGAGAGTCCAATGGCTGAAGCTTCTATCGATCGTCCTAAGACAACTCCTTCAAAGGACAATCCCTTATCTTGCATTGTTGTTTCCTGCTCCCTTCATGTCATTAACAGGATGCAAAAGGACCTGGGAACTTCAACTCCCTCTGGTCCCACATCTCCAACATCCCCAAGAGATTTTGAAAAGATAGTTCAATCTATCTTGAATTTTTCATCTTTTGCCTTTATCAATCCACCTTCCTCTGTTCTTGATTCAGTGGGACACTGTCGGTCTCTTATAGAACAAGTTTTGGTACGTTTCACTTTGCTTATCCTTATTATTGCTTCTCTTTGAATGCTGGTTTGCATCATGATTTTAATTTTTAGATTTCTAAAAGCTGGCTCTCACTGCAAGAAAACACATTAAAATCCTTGAAACATCCAAGCTTTAAGAAGAAATTTCAAACTTGAACAACCAAGTCATCACTTTGACTACTGGTAAAATTGAAGCTATAATAGAACTGGAGAAATTTAGAGCCTCTCTTGCTTAATCAGAGTCTGTTGTTTCTGAGGAAAGAAAAGCACATCAACTCTTATTTGAAAAAAATCTAGCTTTGAAAATGGCTCTGAAAGAGTCTGAGGATAAAAAGGCTCATATGGCGGCTAAATAATCTTCTCTAGTGAAAGAGTTGGAGAGAAAGAAGAATACTCTAAAGCTGGCCGTTATTATCATCTCTGATGCTAAGCAACGGGAGTCACAATTCTTGAATACTTCTCTAGATGACATCATCGTTAAGTCCTATGAGGATGGCTTGATGCTTGCTTATGCTAACAACATAAAAAAGTGCCCAGACTTAAGCTTTCCTTCTCTTGACCCTGCTCTTGTTAATAGAATTATGGATAAAGTCAAAGAAATGGAGCACGGGTCGGAAGTTCCCGAAAGAGAGGATATTGATGCCTCCAAGATCTTATCCTTCAAAATCCCTTCCTTTGAAGTAGATTCATATTTTGAGGATAAAGGTGGCGATAATGAAGGTGATGAGAATGATAATGATGATGGTGATGTTGATAATGATGATACTGGAGATGGAGGCCAAGGTTCAGGCGGCAATGGAGGTGGTCACTCTGTTGTTCATGTAAAAGATGACAATGACAATACTAGGGCTTTAGAAAAGGTTTACCTTGATCCAATTATCCATGAATCAAGCGAACCTAAACCCCCAGAGCCTTCTAATAATCCAAAAGAGACCGTGAACACTGACGTCGATGAACAAAGAGAAAAAAAGCAAGTCTCTCAAATTACAATTCCCGCTTCTTAGGTGTGAGATTCTTTGTTTAAACGGCTTCACTTTCCGGTTAATAATAGTTTTCAGGTTTTATTTTAGATAAGGAAGAAATCCATTCACTGTTATAAAACCAAGCTTGAAAGAAAATAAGCAGAAATAAATTGTTTGTGTAGAGAGTTGGATAAGCAGTTAAAAGAACACAATGCCCTCTCCGATAAATATCATAGGCTTAACAGAAGTGCGGCAATGTTAGCATCTTTCAAAAATCAAGAAGCTGCCCCACAATTGAGGAGGGCGTGCCTTCGATATGATAGCATTTTGAAAGAGATTCGGGAATTAATTACGCTTTTTGGATGTTGGCTGAAGAAAGAAACGTCCTTATATACTTTTTATATAAATCCTATTGCAGACAACCAACTGTAGATTTTTCATACTTAGGTGATTTTAGTGGGGGTTTACTTAGGTGTTTTCATAAGAGATATTTGGATGAATTTGGATTCGATCCACATCTTGGAGCATGCTGGAACTTACCACAAGTCAGATCGATTCCCCAAAAGTTGCCTCTTGAGAAACTTAAATACTATAAGGACAAATTTGTTTTAGAGTCATTTAAAAAGTCAATTTTTAATGAACCGGACGATCATTCATAATTATGTAATAATATTGGTTTGTGAATCTCTTGCTCTAATTTTCTTTTATACTTAGCTATATTTTATTACATTATCACGGAATGAATGTCCCCCAAGCAGTTTTGTTACTATAGATTATTTAAGCAAGTATGTTAAACTAAGAAGAGAATATCTAGAAAAGGCTTCACTTTTGAAATCTTCAAAATTAGCCAAATATTTTTTCCTTAGAGAATTGCAAAGACTTTACATCGACCATCCTCATCTTCGTTTCGATTTTCTTGGTGAAGAAAAAGAAAAGCTTCTTAAAGAAATTTGGACATATCATACGAAATTAATATACGATCATGATAGTCCTCATGCCAAGGAATAAGACTATAGCAAATATCCTCTAATTATTACCCAAGAAGGATTTAATGTTCCTTTTGATTCAACAGTTACCCTTTTGGCTAATTCTTTGAATAAAGCCAAAAAGGTCGTCCCTCAACATTAAATGTGAAACAAGTGTCGAATGAAATTGTACTTTTTATTTCATTTTTACTTAAGTTGTAACCCTCTATTGCTATAATAAAGAGTTTGATTATTCGAGTCTCGACTTCATTTTCTTTTTCTAAAAATAGGAATTACAGTTATCTATAAAGCCACTATTGTTAGATGCTCCATCTCGTTTCATCGGCATCAAAGATAGGCTGCTGATAGACATTGAAATGAGAAAACTTGCTAATGAACCTTCATTTACTCACTTTCAGAACAATACCGCAGCTCTTGAATGGTACATAAGATATTTTCTTCAAAAGACAATCATTAGAAACCTCAATGATCAGATTGCCAATCTAGAAGCGGACATTAAGAGCAAGAATCAAATGATTTCCATATTGAAGCGTCAAATTAATCAAATCCTTCAATCGATTTTGATCCTAAGATGTCTGAATTTCTCTAACAAATTAGTAATTTGGAGATTAAATTATAAGATAGTCAAGCTCAGTGTGAATCGCTTGAATTCATTATAGGAAATAAAATTTCAAACATCGATTCACCCACTTTTTCCATTGTTTCATCTGTTGCAAAATTAACAAAGTCCGCTTCCCTTGCCATTCAAAAATTTCTTGCTATGACTAATCCTCCTCCTGGCTTAGATGAGAAGGTACTAGGAGAATGGTGCAGGAAATTCAAATTCGAGATGATGAAATATTTCAATGAACGGCAGAAAGTGAGGTACTCGCAGCACATAAATGAGTATGCGGCTAATATTCAAAAACTTAAACATGAAAAGTATCTTCTTTAGAAGCATATTGCTGATTTAGAAAGGGAAAATAAAATCTCAAAGGCACAAAATAAGCCTTTAATCGTGTTCTAAAGACCAACATTGAATCTATTGATGATGCCAATAAGATAAAGAAAAAGGAGAAGAAGCTTAAGGAAATTCTTCATATTGTGATTCATCACATCGTTGATCCTTTAATTGCCAAGAATCTAGATATGGCTATTCAAGTTTTGTGAAAATAAATATATTTGTACCATATACTTGTAAATAATTTCACAAATTATGAAAATTATGAAAATTTCATAAATACCACCTGGTTTGTAGTCTTTTCTTATAATGTTGTTTTTGAATCAGCTCTTTATAACTTGTACCATGATTTCTATATTTTCTATATCCTAAAATCCTTTTTGCTGAGCTTCTTTCCTTGAAAAAACATGAAGTAAACAGTATCCCTTATCATTAACTTGAAATCTATACAGGGGTTTATCCACATTACTTGCGGAGGTTAACATATAATTATGTTAGCATATGATAGTAACTGAAAAGTAGTTCTACTACTAAATACGGTTGAGTGTCTTGAAACCCATATTTGGTAATGATGAGAGAAAACAAGGAATCCAATTTCAATTATATTGGTGGAACTCTAGAGGTTAATTCAATAATGTTTAGAAATTCATCTTTTGGTGATAAATAGTAGGAAGCCGATAATGATTGTGTTACAAAAGTGCAAAACTCATTGTTTGAAAATTCGCAGTAGAAGTCCAATGACCCAGATACAGGCATTAACAAGTGAAATTCCAAAAGATTCAAAATCCAAATTCGGGTATTAGTGGATGACTACCGAACATAATAATTTCGATAATAGTAATCTAGTTTTCAGATTCGAGCATTAATGTGTGAAGTCCAGGAATTCTTAGCAGTTGTACCAAAACCTAGATTCGGGTATTTGTGGATGACAACCAAAAGTCCATAATAATAATCTTCTTAGTAGAGATCTTTAGCCCATATTCGGGCATTAATGAGTGAATTTATCAACAATGAATGACCCAAAACCCAGATTTGGGTATTAATAAATAAAGTTTAGAAATCCTCTTCTTGGGAATAAATCGAAGGCTGTAGATTCTCATTTAAGCTTTCTGTCTTGACCGCCTCTTTGGGTATGTGTCACTTGATTTGCTGCTTCCCAGACTCGGACGTCTTAGTCCATTATTTGATATGTCGTTTCTTGGGCTTGGACATCTTAGTCCGTTATTTAATATGCTACTTCACGGGCTTGGACGTCTCAGTCCATTATTGTCAGATGCGCTTGGTTAGCTTATCCACAAACAGGACCCAAGGACTTACCCAACTTCCCTCCAGGAGGCGCCTTGACCTCGCCATAGCGTGGCACGTCCAAGGGATTGTCAATGCTTTAACCTGGCCATAGCGTGTCGCAGATAAAGGCATACTCTAACCTTCCTCCAGGAGGCGCCTTAACCTAGCCATAGCATGGCGCGATCAAGGGATTGTCAATGCTTTAACCTAGCCATAGTGTGGCGTGGATAAAGGCTTACTCTAACCTCCCTCTAGGAGGCGCATTGACCTGGCCATAGCATGGCACGGACAAGGGATTGCTAATGCTTTAACCGAACCATAGTGTAGCATGGGCCAAGGGCTTGTTGATGCTTTAACCGGGCCATAGCGTAGTGTGGATAAAGGCTTACTCTAACCTCCCTCCAGGAGGTGCTTTGACCTGGCCAACTCGACGTGGACAAAGACTTTGACTGCTTAATGCAATGTCCAAGTGCAAGGAGTACTTCACTCCCAACCATGTAAATTTTACTTAGTAAAGTAGTTCTTTATTGACTTCATCTAGGATCTCTTTACAAACCCATTAATTTTTACTTGTCTGAAAAGTTGATTGTTGATTATCATTCCTTCAAGTGCTCTGCGTTGATTCGTGTCATGACCGTTCATCACATGGTAGTGGCAATAGGATCCTATCGGATTCCTTTCATATTTTGGTTTTTTCTTTGTGGTGGGCAATAGTTGAGCTCTTCCTTGGTTAGCAGATAAACATTCCCGATTGATGTTGTCAAATTGCATTCCTTAGGAAGTCTCGACTTGAAGCTTGTTTCTGGGGAATGGCTTCTAGGTCTTTTATTACTTGGTTCCAGAGTTCCACCATTAACAACTAGTTTTCTTTTTAAAATCCTTTGAAGTTCCTATGTACGTAGTGTCCCACTCAGTGATTGATGCCATTTGTTTGAAAAGGCATTGTAATTAGCCATTATTCCTTCCTCAAAGATTATGCATTTGGTGTAGAGTTGAATTGTTTTCCTTATTTGATCAAACAAGTTATCACTTCTATTTTTCATTTCTCCCAAGGCAAAGATAGGGGTGGGTCAATATGAAAGGGATTTAAACTCCATTTAACTGGATCATTGGCTTCAACTTTCTTTTTCCCTATAATCCTTAAATCCTCCATTTTTAAAAATTGTTCTTCATGTAGATTTGTATCATTAACTGTTTCATGAGAGAGTCCAATTAGATGTGGTTCCGAGGAACCTTGCTCAGATCTTTTGACTTTTCCAATCATGATGATGTAAATTCTAAAGTGGATAAGCTCGGAATAGAATTGGGTCAGAGGAAAAGGGTGTTGGAAGTTTAACTAAGGTGGAGGTTCGTGATCTCGTTCTCGTACCAAAATGTTCACAAAAAATCTTGTCAACGCCCCTAAGTTGAATTTAAAGTGTAAGTAGTTTTTTTGAGACCTTCTTTCAAAAAGATGTATGTAGTCGATACTTCTCAATAGGTTGGTTGGATATAATCCATTCCATTCTCTTCAATTTTCCTCTTATGTAGATTATGGTAGTAAAATCTCCTTCTTATTTGACTTCGATTTGGACAAAACATTGAAAATCCTTCTTATTTTGCCTTTCGAAACAATTGATTTGCTTTAGTTCTCTGTCGAAACCTCCCTTCCGAATCAGCTTATGAGGCCTTAAGGATGGTTTTAAAGAGTTAAAGATGTGGATTGGATTGATTGGTTTCGACTTCTTTGGAAAAAAACCCTTCGACAACTTAAGAGTAGAGGTTAAGGCTCTAAAGGTATTGGATAACTAAGGGTTCCGACTCACTCTTAAAGGTGACCTTTTGACCCAGTCGATACAAGAAGATTACAAACTAGATTCAGCAAAATTATCAAATCCACAAGATATCCAGAAAAATCTATAATCAAGCTTCCATTAAACTCAAGTAATACAAATTGATAAAATTTCCAATCTAATTTTCAAGTTTGGGTTTACAATTTTTAGAAAATACAAGAATGGAATGAAAGAATTTGGTTCCTCAAACCAGAGACTTATTTAAAAGTGTGGGTTGGCACCTTTCGACTCAATGCTTTCGACCTAGTCGAAAGGTGGTATCGTAGACCTTTCGTCACCTTTGACATTTATGTATCCGTCTACATTGCATTTGAAAGGATTTGAATGCTTGCATCTTCATCGAAAGGGGTATATGAGCCATTTCTCCTTGTGTTGCTTTGTTGTTACAAGTAAGACGAGGTATGAGCCATCGACTCAGTCGACGGTTAGTTCTCTGGGGTTTTGTAGGTGTTGAAAGTTGAAAGTTTCGACGTGGAAGGGAACTTCCGAATACATGATTGCGAATTGATGCGGCACCCTTCCTGGTTGTTAAAGGCTTCGACCAATTTGAAAGGCTTGGTTATGCTTTCGAAGGGGTTGTTCTGATCAAGGCATCTTTTTGAGTAATTTGAATGAAGGCGAAACCTTTGTTTTCAAAAGGTTTGACGTTCATGTGAGTTGTTGTTATTTACTACCTTCGATAAGTATTCCTCCATTATTCAAAACGTCTTCATGTAGGTGAAAGTATCTATTTCAAAAGGAAGCCATTGAAACGAAAGGGAGCTTTTGACCCCTTCGAAAGCATATAACATATCTGACTTTTAGCTGTAGCATCCCATCGACTCATTTGAAAGGCTTTGTTGGTGTTGTTGTCTCTCGTTCTTCTTTCACTTCTATTCACTTTGGTTTCGACAAGATTGAAGTGAAATTGGAGGTAACACCAAGTATGCATTTTACCATTAAGATTCAAACCAATCCTTAAAATTGACCTATATTTTACCACAATATATTTTATTATTTTTCTTCATTTATCAAAAGTACCAACAGTCTCTGAGCTCCTCATTCGACATCTACAAGCTCCTAAATTAAGCTCAAAGATGTCGTAAAGGAAATCCAAAGGTCAAACTAAATCTTACTTTCTCATTTTTTATTCTTAGAGAACCGCTGTCTAAAGAAGAAGCCAAAACATCAAAATTCGTTTTTCCACCATTTTTTAAGGTTTAGTAGTCGCAAATTGTTGAGATAGTCGACTATGATGATAACATCAAGAATTTTATTTGTTGGATCGAATTTAGTAATAAATTTAGGTTTTAAATTTTTCATCCAGTTTGGCTAAATAAGTGGAGTACAAAGTTGACGCAATAGGTAGTTTTGAGTTGCATAGTAGAATTGGAAGTGAATTTTTCTGGTGTTGTTTGAATTATTTAAAAAAACACAAATTTTCTAAAAAGCGGCTGTGTATCGTCTTTCATATATTTTAAACAACGCATGTATAAAACTGATGAATAAATTAGTAGAAGTAAATCATTTTACTTTATTAATATCAGCAATTAATTTTTGTTGCTTGTGGTAATTTCTAGCGTGCAGAAAAAAGGGCAGGAAAATGGATGTGTGAAATTTAGTAACTTTTTGTGTAAATAGAGCATCTACAACAAAGGCATATTCATCCTTTATATTTAGCCCTCCTCCAATCTTCCAGTCCAATAGTCGGAATTAAGGTAAATATTGCATGCAATGTCGAGGGACCAATTTAGTATTCTAAATTGGTCTGTAATGCCTATTAATACATGCCCAATGTTGAGCTCATAATAGGCGACTAGTTTCCAACAGCCATTTTCCAACAGCTACTTCACCCCTAAGTAAATAAATAACTCACTTTTAATCTTCATAAATACATCAAATTCTTCCAAAAAAAATTTCTATCAAACCACGTTAATCTTATATACATTCAATATTAAAAATGTCTTTACCATTCGGAGAGTTCATGCATCTTTTGAATTCTCAAAATTACATGTTCGAAGACAATAATTAGCAGAAGATACTCCTCATAGCCAGTATTTAACCAACCCACGGTGAAGCGATGAAGACTACGACTTGTGCAACGTTTACATCATTGCTCCAAAGATTTGATTAGGAGTAATGACAAAAGTGGGGAATTTTTTTGGAAGAAAATAATCAATACCTACAAATAGTACTTCGGATTACACAAGCTCATTGTCAGCTATCAACAGTCGATTCAAAAAATCAATCGACAAACTCAATTTTATGAATCGTAGATTAATAAAGTAAGCGAATCATAGTGGAATTGCATACAATGTCTCTTGATTTTCAATTATTTGTTATTTCAAAATCTTAATATTTGCTCTTATTTCTTTGGTTATCGGATAAGAATGACGAATGTGGAATTCATAAAGCTTTTCCTAGGGAAAATTGTTTTAAAAAATCACACTATTACCAATTCTAAAGCTGTTATGATTTGTTGACAAGTCAATCGAAATGAAGTTTTGATGATGCAAAGAGCTTGCAAGATGTCCAAACAATGGAGAAGAGGAAGAGTAAAACATCAAAATCATCATACCGCTCTAGTCCGAAAGACTCATCAGGTAGAGAAACACTATTGGAGAGAATGAGAGGGCGATCAAAAGACCGAGGAGTTCTAATCCATATGAAATAGGCAAATAGACAGGTCTTCCACCTATCTGCTAAAGTTGGAGGAAGTGTATCATAAAACTTTTCAATACATTTGGATCAACTACCCCGACAACTGATATACTCGATCTATATACTAAACAATATTTCATAATTAATATAACGTTAACCGAACATTGATATACTTGAGCTATATAATAAAGAATAATGGAATTTGGACTATACAATTAACAATAATAAATACTACTAATTAACTAATATGCAATTAACATAACATTGAAATACTTGTTTTATTTTTATAATTATTCATCGACTATATCCAAAGCGATCCACATGCGATGTATGTATCCATCTGAAAGCTCATGCAAGATCAGTAAGTCGAAAAAATTGTCATATCAAAACTAAGGACAACGTGAAGCGGACCAGCTTGCTCCAGTATATGTCTTCGAACGGTATGTCTTGCAATTTTCATAGCATGGGTAGCATTTCAGCACTTTTTTTAGTTTAAAAAAAGAAGGAAAAATAAAGCGAGGGATGCGCGTCTCTATATGTGTGTGCGTGCACGCTTATGTATATATGTTTATGTGTGTATGTATACATACATACACGTGTATACATATACATATGCATACACACACACGCGCGCGCGCACATATGTATATATATATATATATATATATACATACATACATATGTGTGTGTGTGTCTACATATGTGTGTATACATATAGTCGTATCAGGACTAGGGACAACGTGAAGCGGACCAGTTTGCTCAACTGTATGTCTTCGAGCAGTACGTTTTGCAATTTTCATAGCTCATGGTAGCATTTCAATGCTTTATTCAGTTAAATAAAATTAAAGGAAGGAAAAATAAGAGATGAGGTCGCATGTCTCTACTTTACATACATACATACAAACATACATATATCTGTGTGTGTATTCAAGTAGATCACTCATTATGATGTCTCAAAAGGTCGAACTCATGATCTCTAGAACCGTTTTCTAGAACGTCATACCTCTAACCACTTAAGTTAAAATTCTTGACATGTTGAACGTCTATTTTATATGAATTCAATGTTGATCATTTAATAAATAGGCGTCTGGTACTCAGACGCTTATTAAATAAACGGTTAAACATCATTCTGTCTAATAATCTTCTATCTATTTAATAAACGTCGTTCATGCTCAACCGTCTATTAATTATTGATTATACACTCGACCGTTGGCGCCATCCCTTAGATTTCAAGGGCTGAACCCTTAATTAAGTGGAGATCTCTTAGCAACCTGTGAATAAGGGAATGGTAAAATGGTAAACGGTAGTCTCAAAGTGCGACTATACGTGGCTGTTTCATGTGTTTACCAGCTGGCTTAGGATAAGATATCATATGACTACTAAACGCACATGCGAATCAGACAAGAAAGGTGAGCGGAGCATGATAACCTCTCACATTTTTAAACATTTTTTTTTTGTTTTTGTGGGAGTAAAAACGAGTATTATTTTCCTCAAGTGCGTGCACAAACCTTTGAAGTTTCGACTATTTTGGACTCGTGAAACCAAGCTAGATATTGCACTTTGCTTTAACTATCGTCCAAAAATGGAAGTTGCTTGTGAAAAAATAGACAAGAAGAGTTTGCGTCATGTCAAAGTCTGTTGGCCATTTATGCCATGTTGATTCTTAGTCATCCCATGTCTCAAATCTTATTATAAAATTTAGACCTAAAGTTTTCATTTTATTTTATCATTTTACAAATATATACTCCCTTACCTGTGCGAGAAAAACAATTCCAAACACATGGAGCTCCACATGTGAAATCTTTTGGATTCGTAGGATCTCGTGTTATGTTCTCTTTCTTTGCTCAAATTCAATAAAACCAAAGTATATAAATGTCCAAAAAATTAAATCTCTCCCCATCTGTATTTTGAAAAGCAAATATATACTAGACAGTTAAGAAAATTGATGTATAGATAAATATGAACGCATCTGTACCTAAAAATTATCCATTCGGTTAATTAAGATAATACTCATATAATATGTATTCAGGATCGATTCTAAGACTTGGATTGTCCTGGGCGAAACTAATTACTTTGCCTTATTTCATTTTTCACATTAGATTTAGTTCCCATTAAATAAGATATTTATCAAAAGTAAAACTAAACATATACATAACACATGATAATTTAATCATTATAAAAATATCATGATAGAAATCATACTTTTCAAAATAAGGATAATATAATGTGGTGAATATTAGTTAAATACGATGCTATAATAATATGGTAAACAACTAAAAAATAATTTAATGTAAGAAAATGGGTTAAAAAACAGTTTGCATAGAAATTAATAAAACGATATAAAAGGAAGAAAGAGGTGGGATAAACCTAAATACAAATGGAAAATAGTATGAAAATATAAGAAACAAGAAATTACCAAGAGAAAAAGTGTTGCAAAAAACATATTATATTAACATCGATAAGAATTGAATCCATGACCGCACAATTTAACATAAATTAGTTAACCAACCAAACCAGGGGGACTTCAGTAGACATTATTGTTAACCAGCTTTTTGACCGGGCGAATTTCAACTAAAAGTAGAAGGTTTAAACGGGAACGAAACGTTTCAAGAATTGGATGCATGCTTAGAAGGACCAGAAGAAGGAATTTAAAAGGTTTCACGCAAAATTGGGCTAAGAGGACCACTCGGTATCGAGAAGTATTTCCTCCGCTTAGCGCCCCCAAACCCTTTATACTTGAAGCACAAACTATAGCAATCTTGGTGAAATACTTTTCCCCAAGAGTAGATGAGAAATTTTAAGGATTTATGAGAAGAAAGCAAGGAAAGCAGGATAAAAGAAACAATATCAAGAAAAACATCGGGAATGACTCAAACTTCATGGAAAAGAGTTTGGAATACATTGAATCAAAGATAGAAGAGCAAAGCAAGTGAGAAGGATTTTGCTCTAAAACAAACCTCTCGGCAACGAGAGGTCTTTCTTGGAGAATGGGTCGCGCACACTCTTGTACCCTTTTGGGCTTCTATCTGGATCTTGTATGATTCAACCCTGTAGACATGTAGAGCAGTTTTCCTTATAAATATCAGCCATATAACAACTGAAAGATTATCTTCTTTCTCCGCTTTAGGGCACTTCTCCTTCTTCATCTTCTTCTTCATCGACTACTCTGAACACTCTTAATCCAAGATCGACTAGATTGTGAAAGGATCTAATTGTATTCATTGTAATCTTAAGAGAAAACAACAAATAAAAACAATATAAAGTGGACGTAGGCAAGAGATTTTTGAAACACTATAAAAATTTCTATGTGTTTATTATTTTCTTGTTATTTTTCGATAAATCTCTATATTTCATCAGGTTTTTGAGTGTTGTACCATTTTTGGCATCAACATTTTGGTGCTTTCACAAAGTAAGAGCTAGATTTCATAATCTAAAGCTTGGATCTGAAGTTTGGAGAAGATAAGTGGCATAACACCAGATCTAGGATTGGAGGGAGTCAACCAGAGTATGGAGGTAGCCAGGAAGTGTCCTCAAATTCTAATCATTCTATCTATATGACTAGAGAAAAGATGAAAAGAAATATAAGAAGGGATAATGCTCGACAATAGGAGATGCTAGATCGGTTTTTCCAAAGGTTATGACAACGAGGAATAGCTGGAGCTGCTAGAATTTAGAACAAGGATCAAGAACTAATGCAGGAGCACCGGGAGTTGGAACAAAGATAACTGGAACAATGCCCCTATAGCCAGGACCACTCGGCACCGACCTCAATCCTATCGGGTAACGAGAGGAATTCACTCGAGGGCAATGTCATTTCAGGCTTAGGACTAGTTAGGATGCCGAGAACGAATGATGTGGAGGCAGAAAAAGAAAGTCAGAACGCAAATACACAATGATTAGAGGAGTATGTACCAGAGTTGCCCTATGGAAAAGAGGAATAAATGAAGCCAGAGGTGTGGATCAGAATGCAAGCGTGTAGCCAGAAGAGTATGTGTCGGAGTTCCCCCATAGAAGCGGGGGGTAGAATGCAACTATTAATCGAACACCTTCATTGGATGGCAATAACCAAATAGCTTAGTTGGTCAGAAGGATAGTAAGCAGTGGACTACCATATCAGAGTTTGGAGGATGTAAATTGGAATCCATTTACCCTTAACATCTGAATCCTTCCGATTTCAAGCTTTCGATATTGGAAATGTACGATGGACAGAGGGATCAAACAGTTCATCTAATGAGATACATCTGACATATGGAAGTGTTGGGTGCTTCTGAAGAGGTGATGGTCTGATGCTTCTTGTTATATCTAACAGATTTGCCATCGACGTGGTTTAGATAGTTGGAGAATGGGTCCATAAGCACATGGATCAAGTTAGCGAATAGGTTCTTCATACAATTTAAAATTCATACTCCTAACCAAAGAATGTGATGACGCTGTCAAGCATAAAGCAAAGACTTAGAAAGAACTTAAGGAGCTATCTGATGAGGTCAATAAGCCAGATCCATTGATAATCCTAATGGGAGTAGTGTATGAAGTCGCAAGCAAGACTGACTTCAAAATTGCATTGGATAAGGATCCAACGATGGAGCTCACAGAATTTTACCATGAAGCTGATAGATATTTATGTCAAGAGGATGTCAAAGCAGATAATATTAATATTAATAATGTGGATGACTAAGGATCCTCTAAAGGAGGATACAAAAAGGACAAAGAGAAGCAAAAGGTTGATAACAACTTCGAAGGACCGAAATGGGAGAGTAGGGAATCATAGTTCTCTTCTTACCTAACCTAATCGAAACGTCGGAGAGGATATACGTAGATACTCTGGGCAGATTCTCAATCATAGGCTAGCTGAGAGGAAATTCATAGATCAAGGGAGAAGATCTTGAAAGTTTTTCTTGTTCCACGACATAGATGGACATGAAATGAATGGGAGCACACACCTTCGTGATTTAATAGAAGAATTATTCAGAGCAACCAGCTACAACAATATATAAGGAACCGAACTGCAATGATGTAACCAGAGCAACCTCCATCTGGGGTGAATTTACTAAGAAACGACCACAGATCTTGGTCAATGATGGCAATCCCATGTTCGAGAGGGATAGGAGTTAGGTTCATTTCTTGTGCTTTGCTTTCCATTTCAAGAAAATAATAACCTCGGACTGCTTACACGTGTATGAGGCTTCAGTCGATCTCTAGGCACGCTCTGAGTTGGATGTCCGAAGTGGAAACTTAGGATGTTTGTTTTCTTGCTCTGATTTCAATGTTTGATTTTTGAAATCCACTCGAACGTGATGATTGATATTGACCATGGTAGTCTCGTCCAGAGAAACATGGTGGTGACTACCAAAAGTAAGTTCTCTTATCGAAAAGTAAGTAGATGGACTTGTTTTTCGTTGATTCCTTTGCCGAAGAGTGAGCAGATTGGGCTCATCAAGGATCCGGAGATCTCAAAAGTAAGTTCCCTCACCAGAGGGTGAACGGATAAACTTTCTTGTCGTTGAGTGCCCTCACCGGAGAGTGAGTAGATTGGTTACAGAAAGGATCTGGAGAGATTGAACCCTAGATTAGAAGATAAATGATCCAAAGAGATCGAACCTTAGAGTGGATGTTAAACTGTTTGGAGATATCGAATCATAAATTGGATGATAAATGATCCGGAGAGATTGAGCCTAAGATTGGATGACAAATGATCCGGAGAGATCGAATCCTAGTTTGGATGAGGCCTTAGATCGGATATTGAACAATCCGGAGAGATCAGACCCTAGAATGGACATTGATTTGACCATAGGATTTGAATGCCCTATGATTAGACCAGAATAGAGAAATTTTTGACGAACATGGGACGATTTTGACACATGATATGATAATTCCGGATGAAAATGGACTATTATGATTTATGATAAACATTTAAGCAAGACTAGAGTCCGTAAATATAATGGTATGGAATGACCATGGCTTCGTAGGAGAATCCAAAGGAACTGGATGTTTCACCACAACTTGAATCGATGGATGGTTGAAGGGCTTAACTATCAAGTATCGACTACTGCTGAAACTTGTTCTTGAGCAAAACAACCTCAAATTCATAAGGCATACTTTGGAGGGCAACCGTTAAATGACTTTTTGGCTAAGAAGATTTCAACTAGAAGTAGAAGGTCAAAATGAGGACGAAACGACTCATGAACCTAGACATGCTAAGAAGAGTCAGAAGAAGGAAATCAACAAGTTTCAAGAAAAATGGGGCTAAGGTGACCACTGGCTACTAAGAGATATTTCCTCCATGTAGCGCCCCTGAACTCCTTACACTTGAAGCACCACCTTTAACCATCATGGTGAAGTACTTTTCTCGAGGAATAGACGTGCAACTTCAAGGATTTGTGAAAAGAAACCAAGAAAAGTAGTATAAGACAAACAACATCAAGAAAATCAACGGGAAGGACTCAACCTTTATGCAAGAGTTTGAAATACATCGAATTGAAGATAGGAGAGCAAATCAAGTAAGAAGAAAGAGTTTTCACCTAGAAAAACCTCTCGGCATCGAGAGGAACCTCTTTGTACCGAAAAGTCTTTCTTGGAGAATGTCTCGCGTGCTCTCTTGTACCTTTTTGGGCTTTTATCTGAACCTTGTACTATTCGACCCTGTAGACTTATAAAGTAGTTTTCCTAACAAATATCAACCCTATAGTAACCTAAAGAGGATCTCCTTTCCCCACGTTTGGACAGTTCTCCTTTTTCCGTAACTGCTACAAACACCCTTAAATTTGTAATCCACTAGATTATGGATGGATCTAATTGTATTCATTGCAATTCGTAGAGAAAATAATCAATAACAAGAATATAAGTGGATATAAGTCAGAAATTGCCGAACCACTATAAAAATTCTTGAGTTTTCTTTACTTTCTTACTATTTTTCTCTTAATTTCCACATTTCATTAGCTTCTTTGGGTATTGTGCAATTTTATCATCAACAGTTATTATTTGACAAGAACAGGTCATTGTTTGTAATCATTTACTCCGAATAATGGTTTCCCTTCAAAAGGGGTTGTCCAAATTGGTTGCCACATTAGACTACCCTAGGGCCGGTCCTGTGTGTATTTTAGTATAATGAGTGATATGTATTTTTTTTATTAAGTTAATAGTTTGTATTATATTGATTTTTGTGCATATTACTTACTCAAAACTATTCATTATCATTATATCTATTTACTTATAATCAATGAGATTTAAAAAGGTGTATATTAGACCATTTTTTTATGTTTCTAGAGTTATCAGTCATCAGCGAATATGACAAATATATATTATCTATCTATAATCACAGATACAGATATCCAAGAATGGTTTCTAATGTGAGTGCAAATATAGCACTATCCACATCCGAAAGTATCCATTATCGGGCCTAAATAAAATTCGATTTAATAGCCAATTACATTAAATATAAAGTCCCATTATAATGCATTTTAATATTCTATTTTGATTACTGCTTTTTTCTTTTGTTATTAAAATCATATTGATGTTATTGAGTATGTGGATTTTTGTATTGATGAAAGCTCGACTTTGCAAGCTTAATTCCTTTAATTTTTGATGGAACAAGGTCTTGAAAATTTTATTAATCAATTAAAAAATGTATAGTTGTGGTTTGGGCTGAAACCTATGGGAATATTTACAAAACTCAACATAAAAAATATTTAGCCCATTAAGGCTAAACAATTTGGCCCAAAGTCCATAGCTTATGTACAAATCAACCGAATTATATCGGATACATACCAGTTTCATTACTATCTTGAGACTTCATTTGCTCCTTTTTCCAAATCTTAGCATTGAGAAAAAATAAAGATAGACTTTTTATGAAGCTATTTGGAAATATAATATGTATTCTCCAGCAAACCCAGTGCTTCTTTACTCTCCCTTGTCTTCCTTCTAGGTTGAAAAATAGAATGATTTAGCTTGCAAAGTTCCGACAATGAGTAGAAACTTCATAGATCGGCATATTTGTTGTAGATTTATTCTGATCTGATGACCAATACTAGAAAAAGCTTTTATTCTACTCAACATGCTACTGAAGTTGCATTAGGCAGTCAAATCAAAGTGATTCCATCGAGTCTAGATAGTTCTATCATAGATCTACTCAGATTATGCAAATTTCAACTACATTCAATGTGTTTCTATCCCATGGCAAGAATGAAGTTCATTACTCTATGAGATAAGTACTCTTAAAGCCCTTTTACAATACTTTGCTGCCACCCGAAATAGTTGGTAATTTGTGATTATTGGTAGTTGATAGAAAAAAGGGAAAAAATGGCTGCACAGGCTAATAATGGACTAGTAGCCTATTTATTAATGACTATGAAGAAACAACAACTTGGGATATACTGTTGATCATAGTTTTATGATGATTTAGCCTTTGATTTACGTAGTTAAAGAGTTTTGACAATGAATTTAAGGTCTAGACTTGAAGAAAACGGTAATTATGTACAAAAATAAGAAGAAAAGGTAAGAAAAAGCAGGATAACAAGATTTAAAGTAGTTCAACAATGCCGATGTACACTTTAAGATGTTATTATGAATGTTTTCACTAGATTTCAGATGTAGATACAATTGTAATCTCAAAATCAAAGCAAAATTAAATATTAAAATGATAACACCTCCTATAAAATGAAAAATATTTCAATCCTTCACTAGGTGCATGTTACACTTATATTTATAGGTGTAAAGAGTTGAATCCTGTTTTGAATAGAATGTTCACCACGCTTTAATTGTTAATCAACATTCCGCAAATGTAGGCAGCCCAATCACGACCATAATCACCATCGCGCCGAAAGTAGATATTTCCCTAATTCTGAAGACGGTGTCATTATCAAACCTCTTTTGTTGCTTAAAGGGAACCATCTCTTATATTGGGCAAAACATTTTTTGTGCCTATTTAGAAGAGCACCCGTAACACACCATCTCATTCCATCTTTTCTCTGGGGGATTGGACCTCTAAATATTGTATTAATCCCCATATTACACCTTGGTGATCTTGTACCCTATCCACTAGTCCTTTCCATAATACCATGAGGCAACTACCTCAGAAATTGATTATTTCCTTATTTGCTTCTTACAAGTCCTAATACATTGTTGAAGCCACTTCTCCATAATCATCTCCCCAGTCGTATATCTGCACTTGTTGGTATTGTGCCAATGATTCTTATGGAATCTACAAAAATCCCCGAAGCGCTTTTCCTCATTTATCTCCTCTCCTGGAGCAGGCTTCGTATATTTAACCGTGCCTTAAATGGAAGGTAGATATTCTTAACGCAGTCATTTAACTCTATGTACTTTCCATCCTCAATAAATCAAAACCACTTCTTTAGGTTATGCTTCTTACCCATATGCTTGCTATCATTTCATTGTTTCTCTTACCATCTGATTTAACAACTTCCATACTCTTCATCAGGCCACTCGTTCCAGCCTAACCATTAAACATTCAACACCTTCTCCATCTCTTCCTCTTCCAAGTGTAGAAATAATTAACCTTCCTATAATTGTCCATAAATGTAGTTGGCTTTTTCATCATCAACCACTTTCAAAAGTCGGTCTCCTTATCTAGTCAACCTACCATTGCCATTAATACCACATCATCTATAGATTTTTCCTCTACATCACCACAACACTAAATTGTTTCAAGTAACTGTTTATTGACTCTCTATTTCTCCAATGAATGTCTTCTACGACATAGCATCCTACGGATGAATGGAGTGAACTATGAATTGATTTAGAAACCTATTGGCCAATTGATTGTTTGACATTATGAATCCTGGCTCCAATCTACAAAACCACAACTTTACATCTCCTTCCAAAAAAAACTAAAACCATCTACACTTTAGATCATCATTTGCTTAGCCATTGTCCATAAGTCAACCATACTTTAATAAATGTTGCATCAAACCCATTAATCCAATGTAGCTGGCCATTGTTAGCATAACAAATTTTCTTAATTATTGGGCCGCCCCAATCTCCATCATGAACGGATTTCGACTAGATGTGATCTACCATCTATCATCTTGCTTATATTGCTAAAGAAATTTTTGGGTTGTTTCAATGATCAACACATCATTTTCTTCCTTTTTCCATAAACGGCGGCAATCTTGTGCATCGTCATGTGTTCGATTTAGTGAGCGACCATTATTGACACAAATTAAACGATAATGGCTATCATCACAGCACTTAGGTTACTATGTCTTTAGGGTGTTCATTCATTCTTACCTCTTGCGGTTTTGGTTCGAGCTATGTCCTTAATGAGTATCTCTCTTCGAAAATCTTCTAGTTCTTCCATCCATAGGAATCACAGCTCGACCTATATCAACACCAATACCTCCAGATGCACCCTATAGTTTTTCTTTCTCCTTGATGGATCGGGCCTGATGCAAGGTGTAACGGTATCTATCTTGTTGATAGAATTAGGATTATTCCCTAGGGAAATTATGTAATATGTTTCATATATCTAAAAAGATAACAATATTATTCAATATATAAGATGTTTTCTTTCTAATTTATACTTGTTAAGTAATGATATAATTAATTAAGTAATTAGTTTAAGTATATTAAATATAAATCAAATGATTTAGCGATAGTAATTCCAACGTGTTGTAATCATGACAATTTTATCAACATTGAAAAATAACATATTGTTTTAAATATTCCTAGTCAAGACATTTTTAAAAGGGATATCAATGCATCAGTTGAGACTATATTATGTAATGGTCTCTCATGGGTAAGTACAACTCATGGTTGCTGGAGGAACCAAGCGTTTACATATTGAGAGTTATCGGATAACTAAGGAATGACTATATTGAAATCTTTCTATTGGTTACGGTTACTAAGGTCAAACAGAGAATCTCGAAGTGATGATGTTACATAATTCCCTCGACTTAAGAATACCATGGAATGTCAATATGGATACTCCATTTAATCATAGTTAAATTATGATATGACATCCATCGAGTGACTGCAGTTAGGTCTGAGTTGAAACATTAAAAGGAAACACTATTCAATAGAGAACTCATTTCATCAGTCATATAAGGTTAGCATCACGGTCAATTATGGTCAACACGAAGTCAAAGTCTATGACCAGAGCAATATGATTATTAGTAATTATTATTACTAAATCAACGATTCCATATTTGTACTTAAAAACTTAAATATGGACGATGTTGAAATTTTGACCAAAATCAAATTCTGTAAGTCCTAAAATGATATAGTTTTCATGACGAGAATTGGTGTAAACAATCGTTACTACCAGGTACCGCTTATAATTAGTAAAATTGGTTCTTATCAAAAAGATATGTAAGCGATAAATTCAACCAAAATATCACATCACTAGCTTATGTGACGTTTGAGCGTTGATATTTGAATTGTTCGATATTAATCATTGGTTGAATTTATACCTTTGAGTTGCACAATCAAAATGATGAATATTACGAATTAACACACACTTTGTTTAATTTATAATCACTGTAAATGTATTAAATTAATTAATATCCATGAAATATTATTGATAAATTTTGTTTAATCTGTTTAAATTCCATTAGTATTTAATTAATTGCATATATTAAAGTTATAAACATGTGTATCTATATATGATGTCTGTAGGCTAATTAAATTGGATTTCAATAGAATAAATGCAAAATGTATTTTTAAATAAAGTAATATTTGTAAATTATTAATTATAAAAAATTTATTTGATTTGTTTTGAATACTATTAGTATCTCATAAAGTTCGTATATAAAAGTTACAAATGCGCATAGCGATATATGATATTGGCAAAACGTTTAAATTTTATTAAAATGGAACTACTGCTAATGTAATTTTGGAATTGAGGGCCTATGTTGCCCATTATATGGCCAGTTGTTCTTGTAGAAGAGGGTGAGAATTTCATTGAGGTTTAATACAAAACTAAAGGTGAAGTTTTAAAGAAGGAATATGAAAGGTTTTCATCAACCCTTTAAAACAAATCTCCCTTCATTTATTTCATCAATTCATTCTTTCTAGATAAAAAAATTTCACTTCCTCTCCCATCTATAATGACTGAAAATTTAAACGTTATGAAGGAAATAATTCCAATATCAAAAATCAAATAAAAAATAAAATAAAACGTGGCTATCTCTCGATTGTTGTAAGAACCACAAATTGATTCATTGAATCTTAGAATCCTTTCATCACTCAAGATGCTTTGTTTGGTTGCAGCTCAAAGTAACTTTCTATTTTATTTAAATAAAAATTCATCATGTTTATATAGTTAGAATTCTCCAGCTCCTATATCTCCATTTTTATGAATTTTGCAATGTAATTTGAATCACTATTAGTTTCCCTTGAATTAGTTTTACGCTCATCTTGTTAATATGAGTTTACCGTCTATTTGTCCTTCTCTTCAATTGATCATATGTTATTTATGTTAATAAGATTCATCACCCCATTTATTAATTTTTCATATTGTATGTTTAATTGAGATTTTAATCTCATTACCACGATTTTATTTGTGCCTAAGTCATCTAACATTTTTCTTTTTTAAATTAGAGTTTGAGAAAAAAAACTATTATAAAAAACCTTTGATTTATTTACTTAAATTTCATGTTACAATTTTGAGAGTTGAATACACATATTGCAAGTTGTTTTATAATAATTTTGGCCGTTACTTATAAAAGAATAATAATTGATTTAATTTAAAATCTACAGTGGACTTTTCTATAAAATCTTAAAACGTTTGATATCATTCTTAGGATAACAATTGGATCTAAATTTGTTAATTTTGTTAGTTATAGGTATATATACTTTAAATTACAAACTAATTGAATACATAAGTCACATATTTTGAAATTAAAGTTGGATTCAAATATGTATGTGTGTGTGTGTGTGTGTGTGTGTGTGTGTATGAACATACACATATAAACATGTAAACATATATACAAACATGCACACACACACACATATGCGCATGTGTTTTCTTAATTCAAGGTTTACAAAATGTACTCTTATGTAAAATAGTAATTTTGGTTTTAAACTATTTCTTAATTGAAACTAGCTTTAAATTGTTTGTTTTGACTTTTCAACATGTCAAACAATCATAATCAACCTCAATATAAACAAGTGTACAAATATTATATGTATGTATGTATGTATATGTATGTATATATGTATTTGCATGTGTATGTGTGTGTACATATATAGTATATCTTATTTTTTGATACATTATTCTGGACAATAAAGGCATATATAAAGGGGAAATGTGTTCATTGTCATGTAAATCCCAGCACCTAAACACATGCACATTAACTATGTACACTTTATATATGTTGTACTTGCACTTTCTCAATGAGTGTATATGATGCACTCATTACAATATACATTTAAACTTAAACTTCTTTTTAGCAAATTTTAAATAAAACAAGATTTTATTTAAACGTTATTAGGTTGGATCTAATATATCTATAGACTTCATAGGCCCAATAGATCCAAAATATGATTTTTTTTTTTGAAATCTACCTATTTAATCCGCTTTCGATTGGCTCGGTTTCATCAGATCCATCGGGGGTCGAATTTTTCTTTCACCGTCTCATTTTCTTTATATTATACCTTTTATTTGCTCATTTCCTGCTTTGTGTATATCAGATAAACTTCTTGTATCTTCGCAAGATGGAGAACTTCCTCTATATCTATAATCTATAGGATAAGATCCTTCTCCTCGTTAGGTTTCTACATAGAGGAAAAGTAATTCTAAATTTCCATGATACCGGTTTATTGTGTCATTTTCATATTATTATCCATTACAGCCGCTATTTTTTCAATTCTTGTTTCGTCATCAAATGTGGTGGAGATTGTGTAGATCCATCATTATATCCATTGTTCATTCTAGAGGGTTCTTTATCAGTCACATTCTTACACGTATTCCTCCATGATCCTATCTTTTATTAGATCCACTTAAAGATTTTTTCAAATCCTAGAAGCAAATTAAGATTTTTTTTGATATTCAAAAGAAAAAATATATAATTGTTAGGATGCAAAGATATAAGTATGAAAGAGAAGTTTGTGATTGAACTACAATTTTTACAGGTAGCTTCAGGAGTCAATTTCTAAATATAAAAATGACAGCATTTTCGCATGGAAAAAGCTCAAATGTCTAACAGTCCTTTCTTTGTTGAAGAAGATGGTTATTTATAGCTAAATTGTGCATTTGGATTCACCGGATATTATTTCAAACCGTAAGTCAACCTGATTTGAAATAATAGGAAAGGGATCAGATCAAAATGGGACAAAACTTAGTGTCATGATGGATCAGTAACATTTTAGGTCGTGGTCTGGAGCTTGTTCTTTTTCAAAAATGCCTTAGTCTTCGTGCTTTAGAACTTCAAGGAAAAAATGGTGTTTTTGATGGATTAGATCTAATCCCCTCCCATGCCCAAAACTTTTCTTTTTCTTCAACATAACTAAGTGATCCATCATAAAAAATCTTAGTAGAAAATTTGTTCTTTCAATGGATTGGCACCAATGCACCAATGGATCGGATGGCCTATAGAGCTCGACAAATTTCCTATATTTATTCTTTTGACCTTTATAGTCGATCATCTTTAAGTTTAGATTCCATCCCTTCAACATTTCGTAATACGATTTTATTAAAATATCGCTTGTGCAAAATGTCGGATAACACCTAATTTTGACGGGATAGAATATTGAGCGTCTTTACTGATTTTCAACTTTATTTACCATTGATATGCATTTTATCTGGAAGTTGTTGTGACGTCCCCTATTTCGAAACTTGAAACTGAAGGTTAGTGATGTTATTGGACTTTTAGCTAAGCAGCCTTTAGATGAATCCGGATGTAATGGCCCGATATTTTCAACCATTCGCATCCATTATAAGTGTATGGGTAGACACTCATGCCGAAATTGAATTGCTCAAAATACCGCGTTGTAAATAAAAATTTGGCAAATCTCAGAATATACAGTAAATAAAATCACAGATCACAGACACAGAGTAATGATAATGTAGCGGAAGTAAAAGAGGAGATAGTAGTTCATGAAGCTACTATATAAAATATGAGATACATCAGAGTTAAATAAGATACAACAGAAGAGTAACTGGATACATCAGGTACAAATCAGATACATCACTGAACCACTGGATACTGAAACAAAATAGATGGCTAGAGCTTCAAGGAAAGCTCTAACGCCGAAGGTGAATCTTGAATGCTAACTCAATCAATCTGACCCGAGCGTAAAGCAAAACACAAAACCCTCAAGTCAGGACATAAATACTTATAAACTGTAAATCAACTCAAGTGAACAGTAACAAAATGCATCAGTAACTTAAAGCATGCTTGGGACCGCCCATCCTCTAAGGATCCGTTAAACTATTTACTATGTAGTAATATACGCTATATACGGTAGTGTCTAATCAGTAAAGTATAATCATATAGAAAATAGCGTTAAGGGGAAGGTGAACCTTAACGCGATCGGATCTTTAAAACCAAAATCGTAGTGGGCTCGATATAAGGATATGACACGACACGCGAGGCAATGCCAGGGTGGATACACCGTTTGCACTCCCGGACCGGTGGTGACGGCAAGCCAGCAGCTTCCGCCCACCTCGAACAATACCCCTAAATCAAAGTGGCGCCACCGAATCGAATCACAACAGTAATAGAATGGTTTCCGATGGAGCATGCTCGATGAAAGGGTGCGACCCTTTGTGTAGCCCGGTATAGCTCCTGTTTTAGTCATATATGCCAACTCACGGGAGTTGGGTCCACGTAATATATACCTCGAGAACGTCGCCACCATCCTACTTCATTCTGGAATCTCCACCGCGTACACAGTTGTTAAAGTGGTTTTCGGTATTGGCCGGCTATAAGACAATATCCGATCTCGGTCTCTTTAACAACCAATCGTTATTATAACCTGTAGTTATGACTTTTTAAAACAATATTTATACTTCAAAATAAAATATTATTTCAACCCAAATCTTTATCAAAATAAAGATTAAATCATTCCAAAATATCATATCTTTCGGATCTTCTTTTCAAATCATTTTAATATCAAAATATCATATCTTTCAAAACCACATTTCAATCATTTAATATATCAAAATATCATATCCTTTCGAAACCACATTCATTTCAAATCATTATTCATTTTATTCAATTTAAAATATCATTTCAATCCATATTTCAAAACAGTATATATTCCAAAAATCATTTTTAATCATTAAAATGAAGTTATTATGTTTAATAATTAAATTATTATATTTCCAAAATTTTCGACTTCTAAAGTTCATTTATTCACTTAAGTTTATCAACGCAGTGAAAATTCACTTTTCGTGGCATTTAGAAAACGCTACGGAAAAATACATTCAAAGCAGTTCAATTTAACAAAAGACAACATTTTAAAATGTTGTAATAGGGTTTACTTAAATTTCGAATAAACTTAGTTAAATTCAACAATTTATAGCACTTACAAAAATTTCTATAATAGCTTTTAATTCAATTTAGCTTTTTAGTTCATTATCATCAACTTCAGCATTTACAAATGCCGTAATATCATTTACATTGTAATTAATAGCATTTCAAAATGCAGTCAATTAACTTCAAATATTCAATATAATTTCTCAACCAATTATATTTTTATTTAAAACATTTTAACTTATAAAATCATACATTTATCACATTTATAAACATCATTTAATTTTCCTCAAATTCATGATTTTATAAAGTTAAATTTCCATTCAAAAATCAAGATTTAATAATAATTCACTTATTAAATTGCAATGTTGAACTTTTAAAATCCATTACATTAAGTTTCAACTTAACACTTAAGTTCAAATCCTCAAATATAACTTTGTTTTATTTTTATTTACTTAACTAAAAGTTCACTTTTACGTCAATTTCATAAATTTCCATTTTTAGTTATATTTCAAAATTTCAACTTACAATATTCATTCATTTCACATTTCAACTTTATTAAAATCATTAATATGATATAAAAATCACTATAAATTCATTTAAATTCAAATTATCATAAATTTATCATAATTTCATATTCAGTTAAATTTCCAATTATAATTAAATCAAAATTTCCAAAATAACTTACGTTCAAAATTTCTAACTTTTTCATTAATTCATTTCACTTACAATTATTCAGAAAATCAATAATAATTTACAAAAATCCTTTTTTTATTAAATTTAAAATCAAAATATTATAATAATTAAATTTATAAAAATTTTAAAATTTTAGAAAAACATATTTTAACTACGGGCCTGTATATAATTTTCTATGCTAGGTAAAGTGATATGGGTAATATATCATTTCAACCCATAATTTACAAAGAAAATCCGAGTTTTATCATTTCAAACCCACAATCCCAAGTCAAAATGAAAAATTTAAAACCATTCAGGCCTATCATTTCAGCCCATAACATTTTTTTCTAACAGGGAACTTGCAGTGTGATCATATACAGAAATAATATAAACAAGGTCAATATCACAATATACAGTCATATATCAGATGGCAGGTGAAAATTAACAGTTTTAACATGGTAATAATATGGTAATAACATGGCATAGCATATCATATGATCATCATTAACTTGTATAAACAATTTTTTATTACTAAACACTTGTCATCAATTCACTTTTCATAAGTATAAATGTCAGAGTGAGAAAGACTCACTGTTTCAAGCTGAAGACCAAAACAACAAACACAAGAGCGGTTCCAAAAGTATGACAAGCACGATACAGCACGACTTTTGATTTGAATGAATGGAGAGCCTTGATATTTGTCTTGTAAACAATAACCAAAACAAGACAATACACACATAAATATTCAACGCAAAACAATGTTGAAACAATGAAAATACGAAGCAACAAAGGAATAGATTACTTGACCTTGCTTTAACCATTCAAATGCTTGGCCTAGGAGGTTCTTGGGTTCAGCCATGATGATGATATAGCTCAGGTTTGGCACCATAACTCACGGCTAGAAGGAGTATGGAGTGGTAGGGTTATAACATGAAGCATACAATTGGTCAAGGCAACATATATGAAGTTTTTGAGCACAACAAGGCTCGGCCTTGGGTCAAGTGGGGCTTGGCCATACTTGTACAGGTTTGGACAGTAGATGGAGGGGTGTGGGGAGGTCTGGAAAAGGTGGTGGCGGTGGCCTATGGTGGTGGCCAAGGTGGTGGATGAAGATATGAAGTGATAGGGTGGCTATCATGAATATTTCAAGGCTTTATGCATTGTTTTTGTGGAGTTTTGGTTCATGGAGTCTTGTCCATGTCAATTTCAGATCTGGACAGAGGCTAAGATGAAGTGTAGTGGTGGTAGCAAGGTGGTGGTCGTGGCTAGAGGTGGTGGCCATGGTGAAGTATGAAGGTGGTGAAGTAATAGTGGTGGCTAGTGCATTGTTTTGGACATTATTTGCAAATTTTGTGGAGTTTTGTCACCAAGGGAGGTGTGGCCATGGATGGATCTGAAATGAATGCTGGAGATGATGCCAAGGAAGAGTGGTAGGGGATGGTGGAGAGTATGGTGGTGATGGTGGGTGGTAGAGGCCAATCCAGAAAGCATAGAAAACTAGGCAAAATACATAGAAAATGAGAAGAAAAAGGTAGAAAAATGATGTAGCCATTACCAGATTTTTTCTCAAGATGGAGGCCATGATTTTCAGGGTTTTGGAGCTTGAAAATTCGTGAATAATATGAGGGAGTCGGCTGCAAAGGATGAGGAAAGGAATGGCTAAGATAAATTGATGTATTAATTGCAAAAAAAAAACGGATAAAACGTCTTTACGTTTCAGGCTTTTAAGATCTCTTAACTTTCTAAACCTTTTGCATTTCCTTTTCTTTTTAATTTTATAAAAACAAAATAAACTCAGAAATGTTATTTAAAACCGAAACTAAGTAAGAATAAAATAAAATAAATAATTTATTTTAAGTAAAATAGAAAAAGGAAATAAGAAATTGCTTAAAAATAGCAATCCTGACATAAAAATTACAAGAAGATCTCCAATGACTTTGGAAAATTTATTACTTCATAAAAAAAATATTAAAACACAAAATTTGAATTAAAAATGGTTTTAAAACATTTTTAAGGTAAAATAATAATTTAGTTTTTATTAAATAGAAAGTTAAATAAAGAAAAATGCAGTAAATACCAACTAGGCTTTATAAATTGAAATAAATTCAAATAAACTTTAGAAAAATTATTATCATTTTAAAAACACTTAAAAGTCAAAATATACATAATATAACATATTATCACATATTAAAATAAAATATAACAAAGAAGAAGTAATTTATACAATTTAAAATAGTCATTGTTAAATAACCCTATATACGCACAATATTGTAAAGGGTATAACTTTCACAATTTACATCCAAATTCAAACGAAACTAAAAGTGGTGTTCTTAGAATTTTAATTACTTTCATAATAAAATAAAAAATTAAATTTTTTTAAACTTTTAAAATTTTAAGTTGAAAGTCACAGTTTGACTATTTTGACCAAAATCAGCATTTCAGGCAAATATTCAACTTACACAAGTTTGGAATTATAACTCATTTAAAAATCAAGGTTGTATTTAAATAATAAATTTAATCATTTCAAATAAGTAGAATAAGTTTTTAAATCAAAATCTTACATTAAAAATAATTAAAATATACAACAAAATAATTACAAAATACAGGGTTGTTACACTCTCCCCCACTCAAAACTTTTCGTCCCCGAAAAGGAATGAGGTATGGAAGGGCACAGAAAAGATAGAGTGAAATAGGATTAAGATAAGATGACAAGAAGATTGAAGTTATACCTGATAACTGTTGTTATAGGTAAGTTTTACAAGGTGGAGGTGATCTTTCCAAGATCCTCCAGAATCAAGAACACAAACACGAAAAAGGTGGATTCAAAATGATTACCAAAGGTCTATCAAAGGTTATAGAAAGATTTCTAAACAGAAAGATTATAGAAAGATGCCTATACCGGTCTATAGCAAGATAAGGATGATAAGAACAACCAAAAGATAGTTTGAAAAACAAAATAAGGAAATGAATTTGAAAGCATGGAGATTTCAACTTAAACAGAGAATAAATCTTTACACAAGTTAAATAAATCTTAACTATCTCAAATTTCATTATCTTATTATCCAATCATCTAAAATTAACCATTTTTTAAAACCACGGGTTTGAAAGATAATCATTTATTGCACTCACAATGTACTTAATAAATTTTATTCTTCTTTATTCCTAATTAAAATTAAATTTATTCCTCTCAATATATTTATCACTTATGTTAAACATACTTACACTTATTATAACTACTTTCTTTTATTCTTAGTTCTTTTAAAATTAATTTATTGTAAGTTATTCAATTACCCTTTATTATATTTACCTCTGTTAATCATTTTATAACTAATATTTAAGTGTATAACATTTATTATAACTACTCAAATTTTATTTATAAAATCTTTTATATTGTATATTATCCAAATTACATTGTTAACTTCTGAAATTAAGGTAAGTTATATTTGAATGCACTTGTATTATACAAATAAAACTTTCCACTTCAATCATTTCAAGCTTAAATCATTTATTAAAAAATTTTGATTTTCCTTTTTATAATTGAAATTATTTTATAAAAAATAAAATTTTAGGAACTAAATTCTTGATTTCTTCAAACCATTTAGAGATAACTAATAATATATACATAATATGTCAAATCAAATTTCAATCATATATCTACATATATACATATATATTATAAATCAAGTCATATTTCAGATAATTCAAACCAAATTAAATTCCCCAAAACAAAGCTGTAGCAAGACTACAGAACAGTCTCTTAACTTCGAAACTCGAAAATGAACGTCGATGATGTCGCGATCATCACCGAAGTTATTTTCCAGCGACAAAGAGAAGAGCACTATAAAATTCTTTGGAAACAAATTCTATTTGAAAATACTTTAAATAATATAACCTTTTAAAACTTTAAACCAAAGTTCGAAATAATCGGAATTTAAATCCTCAAATTCTTGTTTTAAATTCATTTCAGTTCCCAAATAAATTTATAAACAAATATTTATAGATCTATTTGTAGAACAATAAATGATAAATCAAGTATTATCATTTCAAATTATCAATTTAAATCATTTCATTAAGTTTCATAAAATTACTTATATATCAAAATTTATTTCATTAACCAATTTTTTTTTTAAAATATACTGTGTCCGTTTGTTCTGTCAAAGTGTTTTGGAAATCTTATCGATAGCGTTGATCAGACGTATCGATCAGAAACCCAACTCAACATCAACAACGCAAACAACACAATATATAAAACATTTTAATTTTAAATACTAGTTTACAAATACACTATACATGAATAGATTTTCAAAGAAGGATAGAGATTCAAATTTTTGATTAACACAAATCAAAGGAGATTATGATTTAAAAATAAGTTGGAAACAAGGATGACATGATTAAATAACAGAATAGGAAGATGGATAAACTTATATAAATCACGGGCAACCTTAACCGGGTCAACCGTGACTTAAATAATAAGATCAATGTTGATTTTTCTAGGGTAAATCTACATTCGATCTCAAGAGTTAGAGTTTGAAATAACAAAAGATATTAGCATCTAAACCAAGGATAGATAAGAATCTCTGGTGAATCGATGCTAACTGCAAAGGAGTTTTCCCCCTTTTTCTATTAAATTTGAAATTGGCGTGACCGCCGACTCACTAGAAAGATCATTCGAAGCGGAGTTATGGAATGCTCCAGAGTCAAAAGAAGATGAATAGTGAGGGATACGAATGGGTTTTGGAACTGTAGGGAACGTTCCAAAATTCAAAGGAATTAAGTCAAAAAGGAAGAGATTCAAACTCGAATGAAAGTGATTCTGTAAATACATTCACTCCATATGCTGAGTTTTTTGCCTAGAGCTACCAAAGCTCTGATACCAACTGTAACGGTCCGATATTTTCAACCATTCACATCCATTATAAGTGTATGGGTAGACACTCATGCCGAAATTGAATTTCTCAAAATACCGCGTTGCAAATAAAAATTTGGCAAATCTCAGAATATACAGTAAATAAAATCACAGATCACAGACACAGAGTAATGATAATGCAGCGGAGTAAAAGAGGAGATAGTAGTTCATGAAGCTACTATATAAAATATGAGATACATTAGAGTTAAATAAGATACAACAGAAGAGTAACAGGATACATCAGGTACAAATCAGATACATCACTGAACCACTGGATACTGAAACAAAATAGATGGCTGGATCTTCAAGGAAAGCTCTAACGCCGAAGGTGAATCTTGAATGCTAAATCAATCAATCTGACCCGAGCGTAAAGAAAAACACAAAATGCTCGAGTCAGGACATAAATACTTATAAACTGTAAATAAACTCAAGTTAACAGTAACAAAATGCATCAGTAACTTAAAGGATGCTTGGGACCGCCCATCCTCTAAGGATCCGTTAAACTATTTACTATGTAGTAGTATACGCTATATACGGTAGTGTCTAATCAGTAAAGTATAATCATATAGAAAATAGCGTTAAGGGGATGGTGAACCTTAACGCGGTCGGATCTTTAAAACCAAAATCATAGTGGGCACGATATAAGGATATGACACGGCACGCGAGGCAATGCCAGGGTGGATACACCGTTTGCACTCCCGGACCGGTGGTGACGGCAAGCCAGCAGCTTCCGCCCACCTCGAACAATACCCCTGAATCAAAGTGGCGCCACCGAATCGAATCACAACAGTAATAGAATGGTTTCCGATGGAGCATGCTCGATGAAAGGGTGCGACCCTTTGTGTAGCCCGGTATAGCTCCTGTTTTAGTCATATATGCCAACTCACGGGAGTTGGGTCCACGTAATATATACCACAAGAATGTCGCCACCATCTTACTTCATTCTGGAATCTCCACCGCGTACACAGTTGTTAAAATGGTTTTCGGTATTGGCCGGCTATAAGACAATATCTGATCCCGGTCTCTTTAACAACCAATCGTTATTATAACCTGTAGTTATGACTTTTTAAAACAATATTTATACTTCAAAATAAAATATTATTTCAACCCAAATCTTTATCAAAATAAAGATTAAATCATTCCAAAATATCATATCTTTCGGATCTTCTTTTCAAATCATTTTAATATCAAAATATCATATCTTTCAAAACCACATTTCAATCATTTAATATATCAAAATATCATATCCTTTCGAAACCACATTCATTTCAAATCATTATTCATTTTATTCAATTTAAAATATCATTTCAATCCATATTTCAAAACAGTATATATTCCAAAAATCATTTTTAATCATTAAAATGAAGTTATTATGTTTAATAATTAAATTATTAAATTTAAAAAAAATTCGACTTCCAAAGTTCATTTATTCACTTAAGTTTATCAACGCAGTGAAAATTCACTTTTCGTGGCATTTAGAAAACGCTACGGAAAAATACATTCAAAGCAGTTCAATTTAATAAAAGACAACATTTTAAAATGTTGTAATAGGGTTTACTTAAATTTCGAATAAACTTAGTTAAATTCAACAATTTATAGCACTTACAAAAATTTCTATAATAGCTTTTAATTCAATTTAGCTTTTTAGTTCATTATCATCAACTTCAGCATTTACAAATGCCGTAATATCATTTACATTGTAATTAATAGCATTTCAAAATGCAGTCAATTAACTTCAAATATTCAATATAATTTCTCAACCAATTATATTTTTATTTAAAACATTTTAACTTATAAAATCATACATTTATCACATTTATAAACATCATTTAATTTTCCTCAAATTCATGATTTTATAAAGTTAAATTTCCATTCAAAAATCAAGATTTAATAATAATTCACTTATTAAATTGCAATGTTGAATTTTTAAAATCCATTACATTAAGTTTCAACTTAACACTTAAGTTCAAATCCTCAAATATAACTTTGTTTTATTTTTATTTACTTAACTAAAAGTTCACTTTTACGTCAATTTCATAAATTTCCATTTTTAGTTATATTTCAAAATTTCAACTTACAATATTCATTCATTTCACATTTCAACTTTATTAAAATCATTAATATGATATAAAAATCACTTTAAATTCATTTAAATTCAAATTATCATAAATTTATCATAATTTCATATTCAATTAAATTTCCAATTATAATTAAATCAAAATTTCCAAAATAACTTACGTTCAAAATTTCTAACTTTTTCATTAATTCATTTCACTTACAATTATTCAGAAAATCAATAATAATTTACAAAAATCCTTTTTTTATTAAATTTAAAATCAAAATATTATAATAATTAAATTTATAAAATTTTAGAAAAACATATTTTAACTACGGGCCTGTATATAATTTTCTACGCTAGGTAAACTGATATGGGTAATATATCATTTCAACCCATAATTTACAAAGAAAATCCGGGTTTTATCATTTCAAACCCGCAATCCCAAGTCAAAATGAAAAATTTAAAACCATTCAGGCCTATCATTTCAGCCCATAACATTTTTTTCTAACAGGGAACTTGCAGTGTGATCATATACAGAAATAATATAAACAAGGTCAATATCACAATATACAGTCGTATATCAGATGTCAGGTGAAAATTAACAGTTTTAACATGGTAATAATATGGTAATAACATGGCATAGCATATCATATGATCATCATTAACTTGCATAAACATTTTTTTTATTACTAAACACTTGTCATCAATTCACTTTTCATAAGTATAAATGTCAGAGTGAGAAAGACTCACTGTTTCAAGCTGAAGACTAAAACAACAAACACAAGAGCGGTTCCAAAAGTATGACAAGCACGATATAGCATGACTTTTGATTTGAATGAATGGAGAGCCTTGATATTTTTCTTGTAAACAATAACCAAAACAAGACAATACACACACAAATATTCAACGCAAAATAATGTTGGAACAATGAAAATACGAAGCAACAAAGGAATAGATTACTTGACCTTGCTTTAACCATTCAAATGCTTGGCCTCGGAGGTTCTTGGATTCAGCCATGATGATGATATAGCTCAGGTTTGACACCATAACTCACGGCTAGAAGGAGTATGGAGTGGTAGGGTTATAACATGAAGCATACAATTGGTCAAGGCAACATATATGAAATTTTTGAGCACAACAAGGCTCGGCCTTGGGTCAAGTAGGGCTTGGCCATACTTGTACAGGTTTGGACAGTAGATGGAGGGGTGTGGGGAGGTCTAGAAAAGGTGGCGGCGGCGGCCTATGGTGGTGGCCAAGGTGGCGGATGAAGATATGAAGTGATAGGGTAGCTATCATGAATGTTTCAAGGCTTTATGCATTGTTTTTCTGGAGTTTTGGTTCATGGAGTCTTGGCCATGTCAATTTCAGATCTGGACAGAGGCTAAGATGAAGTGTAGTGGTGGTAGCAAGGTGGTGGTCGTGGCTAGAGGTGGTGGCCATGGTGAAGTATGAAGGTGGTGAAGTAATAGTGGTGGCTAGTGCATTGTTTTGGACATTATTTGCAAATTTTGTGGATTTTTTTCACCAAGGGAGGTGTGGCCATGGATGGATCTGAAATGATGGCTGGAGATGATGCCAAGGAAGAGTGGTAGGGGATGGTGGAGAGTATGGTGGTGATGGTGGGTGGTAGAGGCCAATCCAGAAAGCATAGAAAACTAGGCAAAATACATAGAAAATGAGAAGAAAAAGGTAGAAAAATGATGTAGCCATTACCAGATTTTTTCTGAAGATGGAGGCCATGATTTTTAGGGTTTTGGAGCTTGAAAATTCGTGAATAATATGAGGGAGTTGGCTGCAAAGGATGAGGAAAGGAATGGCTAAGATAAATTGATGTATTAATTGCAAAAAGAAACGGATAAAACGTCTTTACGTTTCAGGCTTTTAAGATCTCTTAACTTTCTAAACCTTTTGCATTTCCTTTTCTTTTTAATTTTATAAAAACAAAATAAACTCAGAAATGTTATTTAAAACCGAAACTAAGTAATAATAAAATAAAATAAATAATTTATTTTAAGTAAAATAGAAAAAGGAAATAAGAAATTGCTTAAAAATAGCAACCCTGACATAAAAATTACAAGAAGATCTCCAATGACTTTGGAAAATTTATTACTTCATAAAAAAAATATTAAAACACAAAATTTGAATTAAAAATGGTTTTAAAACATTTTCAAGGTAAAATAATAATTTAATTTTTATTAAATAGAAAGTTAAATAAAGAAAAATGCAGTAAATACCAACTAGGCTTTATAAATTGAAATAAATTCAAATAAACTTTAGAAAAATTATTATCATTTTAAAAATACTTAAAAGTCAAAATATAAATAATATGACATATTATCACATATTAAAATAAAATATAACAAAGAAGAAGTAATCTATACAATTTAAAATAGTCATTGTTAAATAACCCTATATACGCACAATATTGTAAAGGGTATAACTTTCACAATTTACATCCAAATTCAATGAAACGAAAAGTGGTGTTCTTAGAATTTTATGTACTTTCATAATAAAATAAAAAATTAAATTTTTTAAAATTTTAAAATTTTAAGTTGAAAGTCACAGTTTGACTATTTTGACGAAAATCAGCATTTCAGGCAAATATTCAACTTACACAAGTTTGGAATTATAACTCATTTAAAAATCAAGATTATATTTAAATAATAAATTTAATCATTTCAAATAAGTAAAATAAGTTTTTAAATCAAAATCTTACATTAAAAATAATTAAAATATACAATAAAATAATTACAAAATACAGGGTTGTTACACCGGACATCAAAACGAGAACAAAATGATTTACAGATTTGGGAACATGGTTAGAAGGGAAATAGGAGTGGACTCAATAATTTGGAGAACAAATGGAGTTAAAGGGACCACTCGGTACCAAGCACTACTTTTACCCCCGGTCCACCAAGGCTGTTAAACATGGAATAATATCATATGTTATCATCATGGAGCGCTTTCCTCAAGGCAAAAGAACAACCCAAAGGATTGTCTGGAGGAAAATAGACAAGTTCAAGTGGTATTAGAACCTCTCATAAACACGGAAGTATTCAAGGAAAAGTACTCGAAACATAATGGATCGGAAATAAAAGACCAAGGGAAAGAAGGAGGGGTTGTTTCCCCTTAGAAAATCAGGTCGGCAACGAACACTTCTGCCCAACTAAGTTGATTTTATTACTTAGTAGGCATGATTATCTACTACTACACTTAAGGATCTGAATATGGTCTTGGTATTTCATGGGCCTTCGGTTCTGCTAGATGATTTCCCTATAAATACAGACCCTAAAGGAACCGAAGAAGGACTTTTGGCTTATTATCATCTTTATCTTCTATCTCTCCTTTATTAAATTCACTAAGGAAGATTTATTTGTTGTTCTAGGCTTTTAGGTCAGTAAACCCTTGTTCTAGTGACTCTTAAATCTATAATCAATAAGAGAAACAGTAGACATAAACTAGAGATTGCCAAATCACTTTAAAAATCTTATTGTTCCTATTGTTTTTATATACTTGCTGCTAGATTTCAATATTTCTTTAGGATTTTGGGTGTTGTGCCATTTTTGGTGTTGTGCAATTTTTGGTTTCAACATTTTGGTGCTTTCATAGAGAGTTGAACTTAGGCATAGAAGATCTAGTTTTCTACTTTGGATTGGAATGTCCAAAGGTTAGATTTAGAAGTTTTGCTTTAAGAAGTTTAAAGAATTAGCATAAAGGAATTAATGGCCTCTGAGAGTTTGGAAGATCATTATGAGCCGTGCTAGAGATGAAGAAACTACTCGTCAAATGGAGGTTAGCAACCAACAAGCAGTACAAGGACCATCTTCTCCTTAGGAGATGTTTACTATGTAGGATCGACTTCACCCTAGAGGGGGGTGAATAGGGTGGTACTATTAATTATAAAAATTTATTGCGGAAGTATAAAATAATTTCGACACAGATGATAGACGAATAACAGCAGCACAAATAATAACAGAATAATAAATGAAGACAATAGAACACATAGATTTACCCAGCTTCGACAAACCCTTCTTACGTGCCGCCCCAAGGGTTCTACTAGAGATTAAGTAGTCAGACGCTTATACACGTAAACTTGCAACACCCGCTATCGACTAACCTTAACTCTACGCTCAAAACCCTGCTACAACTCAGCCACTGATTTGCAAATTCTCGAACTACACCACCGTAGTTCGTCCCCTAGTCACAAGACTAGAATTTGCACAAGTTTAAAAGAAAAATACTAATTTTAAAAAAATTATTAAAAAACCCTAATTTTAAAATATAGAAGCCCAAAGTAAATAGCCGGCCCAATCTCAAATAAAAAAATCCCCTTCTTTTCCCTTTTATATTATATCGGCCTGATTTCTTTGTGAATAATGTCTGCTTCCCTTCTTTCTCGTTTGTTTTGAAATTAGGGCTTTTGAAGTTGAAGAAGCCTATTGTTTGTTTGTCAAATTCGATAAGTATTCATTTGATTTGCTTCGGAAATCGACATTTCTTTAGTTCGCACACGACTACTCCTTCTCGATCGAGTTCGGTTTACGGGTATGTTATTCCCTTTGCTTTTCTGGTTCATATGCTTGAACTCGATGGATTCTGAAAGCCGATGATGAATGGGTTTATATAGGATTCGAATTCCTATTTTCTTGTTCGTTTGAATTTGTCATTTAATTTATCTCGGCCACTTGATTATGATTGAATGCTGTTGATGTTTACTGACTTGTTCAATTTGTATATTATTGATTGCTTGGTTATTACGGCTTTGATTTGCTTTGACACTATTTTCCTTGCTCACCACGTCTCTAACTTTGGTTTGAAGCTGTTATATTTGACTTTGTAAAAACTGCTACGTGAATTTATTTTGTTCCAATTATTCCTCTGCAAAAATATTTCCTTTTTGACTTCTTCCTTGTCACTTGCTATTAACTTGATCTTTGTTGAGTTGCTTCTTTATGTAGCTTGTCTGGTTCGTTGTAATTCACTGTCATCTGGATGCATTCATTATATTCATATGTGAACTGTATTGATGTTACTTTTGGTGAGGTGCACCACTTCATATGTGCATGTTGCATGTATTTGAACTCGTGTCTGATTTGTGAGCCGGTTAATGTTGATAATATATATGAGGTCTGGCATACTATGAGTTTGGTTAAGTTGTTGTGGACTTGAAACACTTGTTGCTAGTTGCCATTTTAGTTCGAGGCAGAAATGCTTGCAGGCTAAGAGTCTTTATACATTTGATGTTTGCCGTTCTTGTAGTCAAGTCTGCATTGCTGTCACATGAATTAAACTTTTTCATTACAGTTGGTTTGACCATGCTTCATTGAGTTGCTTTAAGTCTGTGCATTTAATTCTCATTTGCTTAGAGACAGTTTCAATTGCATTGTGTAGGGTTTGGTCATGTTCATTTGGGTTTCACTATGACCTGGTTTGCAGTCTCACTTCCATACTGCTATGTCGTATTGTGTGTCGTTTGTGTCTTTGAGCTTGGGCAGTTTGGTTGTGCCGCACTGAGTTGTAGATCATCACTTTTGCACTGTGTATGTATGATGTGTTATTCATGTTTCCAATTGTGCATTCATACTTGAAGTACTTGTCTTGTTCACATAAATGTATACAAGTGTGCTATGAGGTTGCTCCCGACCATTTTATTGCACTTGTATATTTGGATTTGTTTTTCGGATTGCAGCTGAGTTGAATCCAGCTTAAAGCTCGGTTTTTTACCTTGTGCTCGTATCGTGATTTCACTCGAGTTGAACCCGGCTTTTGATTTGGGTTTGACCTTATGCTCACCTATCCCTGCAATCTTGTCTAGTGTATATTGGTGTGAACGGCCTTGTGGCATGTATAGTAATTCACTGTTCATGCCACATGCTGTTCGTATATGATGAATTCAAAATTAAATGATAACGAACGACCCAAATAACTGAGGCAAATAATATTTTCAAAAAGCATTTTATTTTACACTGCAAAAATATTTCTTTTTCAAATTTACCACGTCAGTGTGTATTTTTGCAGATAGCTCAGATGCTGGATTCAATCTGGAATAGAGTTGAAGATAGATTTTGAGTGAACGAGTGCTATGTAGTAGAGTGTGGATGTAAATGATAATTGTAATGTAATTAAAATTGTATTGTTTGAAAATTATGTATATGGTGAGAGCTCAAATTTTTACTATTCAAGATTGTAATAAATATTTGTTTGAATAAAATATCTGTTTGAATTTAAATTCTGTGTTATTTATTTTATTCAGCAAATATTTATTTAATTATGTAAAAAATAAAGTAGTACATTAACGAATACATTTAAATGAATATATATATATATATATATATTTGTGTGTGTTTATTATCATCAAACAAAAATCATTTACTAGCATATTCAACATACTAGGGTTTGAAAAGATGACGCAAGAGATGAACTAGAAGTTGATGGATAGTCAAAAAACTCTACTAGACAAGATGGATGCCAGAATAGCTCTGTTGACCCAATAGACACAGAGGACCGTAAGGAGCAAAAGGAAGATTTCACCTACTGGATCCGAGGAGGAGAACTCGTCTATTTCTAGTCAGAAAAGGCGATACGGAAACAAAAAAAGGAAAAAGGTTATTGGAGCAACAGAAGGAATTATTGGAGGAAGTCGAATTACTCCTCCTAGAAGGAGTCAACTCAGTACTAACTAGAATCGGGTCGGTACCAAGAAGAATCTTAGAGAATTGAGGGGACAGCAAGCTAAGGCTGTGGACTTATATGACTTGAAAGATGATCTATAGTATGATAGAGATGATTACAAGCTCAATGTTGAAGTTAACGACTCCGGGGTTCAAACAACTATAACAGAACCAACTATATGTCAATGGAAAACCAAAGGAGTGATTCTTCAAAAGACTGGAGAACCCAAGCATTGGCCGTCCAACCGAGATCGTTTAGGCCAAACACTCGATGCTTTCCTTAATAGTTGACCTTTAGAGTTCCATGTTGGCGAGGATTATATAGCACACGTGGTTAACAGTTGGTAGTAGAAAGCAAAGGTAGAAAGAACGTGGATTGAGGTTCTATACCAAGCAAAACTCCGTTTATAGAAAATATTACGAGGGAAGAGTATTTAAAGAAGTTTATGATGCCGACAATGCCACCATATAATAGGAGCACCAAGCCCAAGCAGCACTTATTTAAGTATGAATGACAATGGATGATGCTAAGGCGATGGATGTTGTTCGATTTAGGCGTTTTCCTATTTTCTTAGAAGGTGTTGTGAGTCAGCGGAATATGGATCTTAAGGCTAAATTAACACTAGAGGGGGGAAGGTAAATAGTGTTTAATAGATTATATGAATATTTTTCAAATTCTTTAAGATTCTACTTGGAACGATGTAATTAACAATCACAGAAACAATCATAAAATCAAAGTGCAGATAAAAGTAAATGCGGTGAAAGTAAAAAAGGAAAGAACATATCAGGATTTTATACTGGTTTGGAGTTACCGTACATCCAGACCCGCACAATTTCTTGTACGGATTTCTTTTCAACTAGTGAATGTAAATACGATCTCGATTTCCAGGCTATGAGACACACTCTCCAGAATTCCGACTTTTGGGTAGGTTCACTTGATTTTTGGGATACAAGCATACTCACTAGATTTATGGGCTACTAAGCACATCTAATTGATTTTATGGGCTACAATCACACCTATAAGTATAGCAGTATGATTTGATAATACTTTACAGACTCAAATCTTTGATCTTGATTACAATTGATCCAATAACTCTCGAATATCACTTTGATCTTGGTTTGAGTGAAAGAGATGGGAGAAATCAAAGAGTATATAAAGGAGAATCATACTAGTGATGATTGAATTTGGTTTTGGTTGAATTTTTGCAAAGTTTGGGTATATTTCGATTTATGAAATGAGAGAGCGGAAGGATGAGAGATGAATAAGAAAAATGATGATTGAAAATTCGTTTGGAAGTTTGATATTCATAGAGGAACAACGATCATATCCCTTCCTGAAGATATATGATGAAAAGACACATCTTTTGAAATTTAAATTTTGAAAAGATTGGCTACTATGTCGACATAAATACATAAAGTATATCAACATACTCTTTTTAAAATTTTAAAATACTTTAAAACATTATTTTGAAAACCATTGTTTTGTAAATAGTTGATACTTTGTAAAATCATACAAACATACTTTATACATATTTTAATCATAATAAAATTTTATATAATAATTTAATTTTTTTAATGTATATATATAGTCAATATAATTATAAATTATTAAACTATAAACAAAAATTCAATATATATATATATATATAAAAACTGAAAACACTAAAATAATATCTATTTAAGTATAAGAGATTGAAAATAATTTTTATAAATATTTTGAAAAGATTATTTTGAAATGGGATATTTGGAAAAACAATTTAAAACAAAATTAGAAAAGGAGAGAGAGATCAGGAAAGTGCTATCAAGGTTTTAACGTAAATACTATGACTCAATAACTTATCTAGAATATCTTGAACTCTTCAGTACTCATGAGTCTTCATTCTCCAACTCTTGAAACTCTATATCAGCAGCTTGAATCCACTCTTGATACTATATAGTCTTCTTAATCAACACATGTCTAATATCCTACACTATATATTATATATAACTATATAAACATTAGTATTTTTATTTTATATAATGTCTATAGCCGTTATCGTCAAAACCGATACCTAAGGTACTAGCAGTTGTTGCATCAATATGGTTCACCCGGCTCGTGTTGATATATATATATATATATATATATATATATATATCAATGTTTGATGAGTCGGCTAAGGAATTCATGGAGTAATTTCAACTCCATGCTGCTCGGCCTAAGGATGTGACGTCCTTATCGAGCCTTTCTCATGTACCTAAGGAGTCGCAAAAGGGGTTCTTGAATCAATTTAATATCATGGTTACAGAGGTGAGTAATTCAATGGAAGATTTGGTTGTTTTGGCTCTAGTCCAGGGCGTACATCCAAATATAGACTATGGTAAATGATTGAAGATGAACAACCAATGACCATGGACATTCCAATCGGTTCTTGCATTTAGAAGAAGCAAGTCAGGTAACTGGACATACCAATTGTCCCCATTTAAAGGAAGTAATGCAGATTAATGTGGCAATGAAACAAATTAGAGAAAGTTATGGTAATGTGGTAGTTAACGTCATAAATTTGAATAATCAAAAGAAAAGGAATCAAAGCTCTTATGGTAGGCGAAATGAAAACAAGTATGCCCATGGAAAACAAGACTTGATGAATATACACCCATAAGTAATACGCAAAAGAATATATACCTTGATATGCAAGGAACATACGATATTAAAGACTACCTAGGAAGAAGACGATCGAGGAGGAAAGGCGATCGAGGAGGAAAGGCCCTATGGAATGTACCGTTGTTTCCATGAAACTCATGGACATAACGCGAACGAGTGCCACCATTTAAGGGACGTTATTGAAAAACTAGTAAGGAAGAAAAATCTTCAATAATATATGAGAAAGTCATAGATGGTGGTCGGAATGAAAGGCACCAAGGGATGCTGCCTAAGTGAATCAGCTTAGAACCAACGAAGAGGGGTTCGGGCAAACCGATGGAAGATTAATTATTAGTACTATAACAGAAGGACCTCATCTAGTGGAGAAAAGCTGGAAAGAAATGGAATGTTATGTGAGCTCGTTAAAGCACTTACTATAGGAAAGTTGCTTTGCCATAGAGGGCGAAGTTCCGGCTAAGCAATAAAGTTTGGTGACAGATGATATAGTGTTCAGGAATAAGGATGCTGATGGAGTGGAAGACCAACTTTTGACCACACCCATGGTGATAACGACTATTATTAGACTGGAAATATTATGTCTGGACCTGGTGGAAAGTGGAAGTTCTATGAATATTTTATTCAAGATAACATTTAATCAAATGAAAATCTGCATGAAGGATATAAAGTCCTATAAAACCAAAATCTAAGGATTACATGTGAGGCAAAGCAACAAATTGGGATGATTGATTTATCGATTGAGTTAAGAGATGGAGATTACAAGGTTGTGTGGATCCAAATGTTTGTTATTGTAAACGAGTATTCAACGTCTAACATCTTTTTTAGCCAACCGGCCCTGGCTAATTTTAGAATAGCACTAGCTCCTTGGTGTTTAGGGATAAAGTTCTCGATGGAGAATGGGGTCGGATAAATAACGGGAAACCAAAGCACGGAATGGGAATATGATGTTGCGGGGCTAAGAGAAGTGAAATAATAGGCAAAAGGCAAGAATGTAGAAAGGTCTGCATTCAGAATATAAAGCATATGGTCTAGTTAAAGAACCATAGCAGGTTCGATAAATCTATGGATCCCAAGAAGAAGTTAGAGGAAGTGGGGACGGCATTGGCCGAACTAACGATTGATGTTCCAATTGACATGAATGATTCTTCTTGGATAGGAATTGGTTAATTCCCTTCGAGAGAATTTGGAAATATTTTCTTGGACACGTTCGGATATGTGTAGGATACCACTGGAGGTAGCTTGCCACACATTGAATGTGGATCCAAGGTTTCCACCGGTAAACAAAAAAGACGCAGTCTAGGTCTGAAGCGATCTTGTAAAAGCCCAAAATTTTAACTAATATTTCATTCTTTTAATTATAATACTTTGGGGGTTTATTATATAAAAATCTAAATTTTGAATTTGATTAAAACATTGCCCAAATTTTTAATTAAATGATAAGATCTCTGAAATTTTGACTTTGGATAAGGATTACTTTAATTGGAAATTTGGTTTATTTTGTTGAAATGGTAAATAACTAAATTTTAAGAAAAATCATGTTTTATTTAAGCAATAAAACTTGGAAAAAAATATAGTGTATAAATAAGCTTTATAAAAAGGCACATTTTAATTTGCACATTTACACCCGTTTTGATTAATTTTGTGGTATAAATAGTATGTATTTAATGGATACTCTTTAAACGTATAAATGTAAAAAAACGTTATTTTCATTTTAAATTTGGGCATAAAATGTTGCATCTGTAGTACGCATTTTTAATTTTTACCTTAGATATAAATGGATAAATTAAACAGTAGACGTAAAATTCTAAGTGGTAAATGAATATTATTTCTAGCCATATTTTCTTTGGCTTAAATCACGCAACTTCTCTAGAATTCAAAACTCACGTTCAAAATTATATTGCATCCCATTTTGTTTCAAATAAATTATTGCCTCCTTTATGAACGCCTTCCCTATTTATCTTAATTTTGCGTTTTAAAAAAGGAAAGAAAAGTTTATGAACGCATTCTCTTCTTAATAATTTCAAACGAGTACAAATGCTTGCCAAATAAATTCTTGGCATATCTTATTTTCAATCAACGCAAAATCCTTGCTTGCCTATTGTTTTACCTCAATCACCACAAGTTTCCATCTTTTAAATTATACACGTTCAAAATTTCATGTTTCCATTTCCGTTTTGAAGCAAATTGATTGCTTGCCGTTTTATGTTCTCGTTGATTCACGAAATCTACACTGGTAATGAAAATTTATTACTCACTATAATTAATTGTTCCAAACTTTCCTTACCTTTCGTGTGAAATTGATAGGAAAAATATTCAATAGACTGATTCAAAATCAAAGCAACAGGGTAATTATTTTAAATAAATTCTTGCCTATAGTCCCTCATCTTAATCAACGCATACTTTTAAGTAGAATAAAAAAAAACCTCACGTACCTCTCTCTATAGTCGTTCCAATATCCTTATTTCTTGCATTTAAAAAAAAAAATCCATTTACTTCCTTGCTAATATAAACGCGTACAAATTAATTGCTTCCAAATCTTTCTCCCCTCTAATTGCGCAATTTTGCTGATTTAATTACAAAACCCACATCTCAAAAATTTTCAAAAGTCTACCAAAATCAATTTTATTCTTGCCATTTCATTTTATCAACCAACGCAATCAACTCTTGCTTGCCTTCTTTATTTTTCACCTACCCATTTTTCATTTATTTCCTACGTTTAAACTTACAAATCATCACATTTCTTCTGGTCAGAATATCAATCACGCAATTCTTTTTTCCCTTGATTTAGGTTACATCACCGATTTAATACCAAATCCCTTTATCCTTGCCTAAAGAAAAAAAATCTGCATGCTATGATTCACATTCCCATTTACGCAACCCTTTATATTAATACACTAGCACGTCCAAATTTTTTTCATTACCTAAATTGGATCCATCTCATATTAGCTTCAGCTTCCTCTTCTTCTTTGAGTGAACTTCACATATCAGGTATGGCTGAATATCTTTTCTCCTTCCTCCTTTGTGCTTTCTTCTTCTTTTATTTTCCTGTTTCAGTTACTGCTCCACCACGAAACTCGACCCTCCGCACCACCTTGACCACGCCATGAATTGTGATCTGGGAAGAAATATTGAGTGCGATCTTTGGGTTAGCCTAGACCATTTTCTTTTCTTTTCAATCTCCTTTGTTGCGTTCAGTTTTTTTATAAGGATAATAATATAATATAATATAAAAGGCGTACGCCACCTAAGGTTAGCCCAGCCTAAAAATTTTCAGATAATTCCACTGCTTTGTTTACGCGAGTGTTCAGGGAAGAAGTATTTTCAGACCGTACGCGTTTTTTTTGGTCACCTGTGTTTTAAAATTTAGAAACATTACGTATGAGGATATATGATATATGTAAGAACAGTATAAAGTTGTTTTGATTTGGAGATTTTGACATTTTACTTGTTTCCTAACAGAGAAAAAAAAAAGGAAAAAAGATAAAAAAAGAAAAAGAAAAGAAATAAAAAGAAATAAAAAGAAAAGAAGAAGGAAAAAAGAAAAAAAAAGAAAAAACATATATATATATATAATAAATAGATATAACATGCGCCACCTTTATGTATCACTACCGTGAATTGCATGTTGCCCACATAGGATTTGCCACCTTTTATTAACACGTCATAATATTTTGTAAAAAGGGTAAAAATAAAATAAAATAAATAGAGTATAAATTTATTTTTTAAATTTTGATTTGGAAAAAAAATTAAATGGGCAGGTTGAGCTTTTGTTTTAATGGGTCAAGTCGTGCGGTGGAGTGGTCGAGCAATTTGAGTCAATTTTCACTTTATTTTAGCTCGTTCCATTTTTGTTTTATTTAAAAATTTGCTTTGTCCGTAATTGGAATTCACGTACTCAGTTTTATTTATTTATCTTGTTTCAAGATCAAAATCAGTTTGTCTCATCTTCCAATATTTGATCGTGCTTTCTACGCTGTTTCGATGTGGTTACCGTAGTTTTGAATCTAATCTTCAGCAGCATAGAGGTGAGTATTCTCACCAAACAAACGTACTTATAGATCTATAAATTAATAACAAGTGTAATTGTAGAATGTTTATATTTCTTGCCTGTGATATAAATTTATGATGTTAAAAACCCTGTTATTAATTTGACACATCATCAGTCATATTTTATACTGTTATATTTAAGCTGTTATACTATTTATTTATTTACTGTTTATCACTGCAAGTTCCCTGTAGAATTAAATCGCTACGGGCTGAAATGATAGGCCTGAATGATATCTATTTATTTATTTATTTATTTAGTTATTTATTTAACTTGAGATTGCGGGTTTGAAATGATAGAACCCGGATTTTTCTTTGTAAATTACGGATTGAAATGATATATTATCCGTACCACTTGACTTAGGTAGAAAACATTATACAGACCCGTAGTTATATATATATATATGTATATATATATTTTTCTGGAAAAATTTAAGTAATTTAAATTGCTATATTATTATTTTGATTTGAAATGAATTAAAATGATTTTTAGTGATTTATACAAGTTATATATATATATATATATATATATATATATATAAAGAAATAAATGGATAAGTTGGAATGTGGAATATAAATTTGTTTTGGAAATTGATTTTTGTAAAGGAATGAAATTCAAGTTAAGTAAATAAAGTATAATACATTTGATGTAATTGAATTTAAATGGATAAATAAGGTGTTATTTAATTATTTTTTTATTAAATGGCTAATAAAATAAATACATAAGATAAAATTTTGAATATAACTAAACTTAGGAAAAGTGGAGTTTAGTTTAAGGAAATGGGTAAGTTAAGGAATAAATTGAAAAATAGTTATATTTTGGAATAATAAATCAAATTTAATTATTAAGTAAATTTTGAATGTAAAGGATAGACAATTTGATTTGACTTTAATAAATGAAGCCTTAAGAAGTTGATATTTATTTGTGAAATTTACCTTATATAAATCATAAATTTTGAGAAATTTAAATGACTATTTTAAAAGTGGACATATGATTTTATAAGTTAAATTGGTTAAATTTAAGTTAAATTATTGATAAATTTATATTTAAGTCAAAAATTTAATTTACTTAAATACTGTTGTAAGGGATATTACCGCACTTTGTTAGTGCCGTAGTTGATGCAAATGAACTAAAGGCTAAAATTAATTAAGGCTACTGCAATACTTGGTAAGTGTTGTGGTTGTGAAATTTAAAACTAAACCGGAATAAATAAAAGGGCTACAGTAGCACTTGTTAAGTGTTACCGTTGGCTGAAATGAGATTTTTGAATATTTGATTTGAAAATATAATAACTTCAGTTTTGAAAGTTAAAATGAAGTATTTTGATTTAAATATAAACTATTTTTGAAATTTATAACCACGGGTAATAATAACGATTGGTTGGCAAAGAGACCGGGATCGGATATTGGCATACTCTCTGTCGATACCGAAAACCACTTTGACAACCGTGTACGCGGTGGAGATTCCAGAATGAAGTAGGATGGTGGCGGCGTTTTCTTTAAGATAAATACGTGGACCCAACTCCCGTGAGTTGGCATAAGGTGGCTAAAACAGGAGCGATCGACGGTTTAATTGAGGTAGCACCTTTGATCGGACACATCTCTTCGATATTACACTTGACTTTTGGATTGATTCGGTGGCCACTTTTGATTTCTTTGATTTGGTGGTGCAGTCGAGAGGCTGGCCGTAAAGGCAGAACACAGGTACCAATGTATGTTATGGTGGGCGTTACCCCATTGGCGCAGCCCGTTACATTTGGTATCAGAGCTTTGACTCTAGGAAAAACTTAGCATGTATGGTAAATTTGATTTACAGAATCACTTTCATTCGGGCTTGAATCTCTTTCTTTTGATTCGATTTCCTTTGAATTTTGGACGTTCTCTGCAGTTCCAAAGTTCATTCACGTCCCTCACTATTTATCTTCGTTCGATTCTGGAGTGTCCCATAACTCCACTTCGGGTAATCTTTATAGTGAATTGGCGGTCTCGCTAATATTCTAATAAAGGGGTGAAACTCCTTTACAATTAGCATTGATTCACCAGAGATTTATATTTATCCTCGGTTTAGATGCTAGTATCTTTGGTTATTTCGAAGTCTATCTCTTCAAATCGAATGTAGATTTACCCCAGAAAAATCAACATCGATCTTACCCTTTAAGTCACGGTTGACCCGGTTAAGGTTGCCCGCGATTTATATAAACTTATCCAATTCCTTATTCTATTATTTAATCATCGGATCTTCTGATTCCAACTTATCTTTAAATCAAAATTCTCTTTGATTTGAGTCCATCAAATTTGAATCTCTATCCTTGTTTTGAAAAATTTGTTCCTATATTTAGAAAAAAATCTAATATTATATATATAAGTATAATTTTCAGAATTTTTATAATTAATTTAACTAGTTGTCAAGAGATAATAGTCTTTGATTTTATTTATGGTTTTGTAAACCATGGGTTTTGTCTCATATAAATAATTGAGCTATAAACAATGGTTATAAATTAATTTGGAAACAGAAATGAATTTAAAACTAGAACTTGAGAATTCAATTCCCGATGGTTTCAAACCTTGTGTTTAAAGTTTTAAATGGATATATTATTTAAATTATTTTCGAATAGAAATTTGTTTCCAAAGAATTTTAAAGGTTTAAAAATCAGTGCTCTTCTCTTTGTCACTAGGAAATAATTTCGATGATGACTACAACATCATCGACATTTCATTTTCGAGTTTCGAATTGAAGAGACCATTTTGTAGTCTGGCTACAGTGTTACCTGGAGAATTTAATTGATTTGAATCTCTAAAATATGACTTGATTTATAATATATAGATATATGATTTAAATTTGATTTGACATATTATGTATAGATATTTATTTATCTCTAAATGGTTTGAAGGGAATCAGAAATTTAATTCTTAAATTTTATCTTGAGGAATAATTTCAATTATAAAAAAAAGAAAATCAAATTTTTGAATAAAGGATTCCAACTTGAGATAATTGAATTTGAAAGTTTTATTTGTATAATACTCAATTTCATTTCACCCACCGTTCGTAGCTCGGTTGGTAAGGGAGCTGGGAGATAGGGACTAAAGGGCTGTGTCCGGGCAGGTTCGAATCTCAGCGCCTAACCATCAGTGGGAGTTTCAACTTTAAGCATCCGTGTGCGATGACTAAATAAAAGCGGGGTAGACACACGGCGTGGGGTTTACTTAAGTGACTGTCAATGAATACCATGATCTTAAGGTTCCTCATGTTATCCAAAAAGAATACTCAATTTCATTTCAATATAACTTACCTTGATTTTCAGAAGTTAACAATGTAATTGGATAATATACAATATAAAAAGATTTTATAAATAAAATTTGAGTGGTTATAATAAACGTTATACGCTAAAATTCTAGTTATAAAAAGATTAACAAAGATAATGGAATAATTTACAATATAAAATGCGTTAAAGGAACTAAGAATAAATTTAAGCAGTTGTAATAAGTGTAAACATATTTAATATAGATAATAAAAAAAATTGAGAGAAATAAAATTTAATTATAGTTAGGAATAAAAAAAGATATTAATTTATTGAACACATTTTTGAGTATAACAAATGACTTTCAAACTTATGATTTTAGAAATTTTATTTTAAGATAATTGGAAGATGAAGTAATGAAATTTGAAATAGTAAAATTTAACTTAAGTGAAATTAAATAGATGAAATCAATTATTAATTTAAAATTTAATTTGTATGGTTTAGATTAATGATTCTATTTTGAGTTTCTATTTAGTTATCTTTCAGGTTGTTTCTATTCCCCTACCTTCTTCCTTTTCGAGGACGAAAAGTTCTGAGTCGGGGAGAGTGTAATAGCCTAAAATTTTAACAAATATTTCATTCTTTTAATTATAATACTTTGGGGGTTTATTATATAAAAATCTAAACTTTGAATTTGATTAAAACATCGCCTAAATTTTTAATTAAAGGATAAGATCTCTGAAATTTTGACTTTGGTTAAGGGTTTACTTTAATTGGAAATTTAGTTTACTTTGTTGAAATGGTAAATAACTAAATTTTAAGCAAAATCATGTTTTATTTAAGCAATAAAACTTGGAAAAAAAATATAGTGTATAAATAAGCTTTGTTAGAACCTCAATTGTTGGATTTTAATGACAACAACTATACAATTATGTCAAAGAATCTCTAAGCTAATTTGCAGGTACATGAGCATCAAAAAGAAATAATCAAATACGTTCAAAATAAAATACACAGTACAAAAGAATAAAAGAATGTATATGGAGATACAAGAAGAGATATATACGATAGAGACAAGACAAAGGTGATAAACAAAGTATTAGTAGTCAAATAGTGTCGTGTCTAGAGTTTAAAAATGTTAAAATCTTCTCCAAATGGTATACACACATATACATTCATATTTTAAATGGAAAATCAAGTTTTCAAAAATTGAATGGAGCAGGACTCGAAACCAGGTCACTAGTTTAGAAGGCAAATGCTCTAACCATTTGAGCTATGGTAATTTTTAGTTACACGTCAAATTCAGACGTCTGAACTGACTATTTCAGACGTCTGAATCTGGGCTAAAATAGCCTATTTCTTTTCTGGTTTGCACGTTTCAAATTTCAGAAGTCTGAAATTTATTTTTAGACGGCTGAACTTCTTCAACTGCTATATTTTTGAAAAGACATTTCATTTTCATGAAGAGTTACAACCTTTTACTAAGAGATACATCCATATTCTTTCATGATAACTTTGCATGAATGATTACAACTCTTTATACTCTATATAAACATATTAGAATCATTTGTTTAAAAAACCGAATTGATAAAAAGCTTTCTATCTCTATACTACATTGATTCTAACATTTTGAGCATTCAAATTTGTACATAATCATTCATTTACTTCCATATTCTTCAGATACACACACACACACACATATATATATCAAAAGGAGAAGATTATAGGAAGATTGTACTATCAAGAGACAAATCCGTGTTATCAAGAACACATAGTGTCAAATACTCTTTGTATAAGTTAAAGTCCTGTTCTGCTGTTCAGGCGAGTGAAGTCCTCTTCGGCTGTTGAGGCGAAATCCTGTTCTGCTGCTCAGGTCCCTTGTTCGGCTGTTCAAGGGTTGTTGTAAGCCTGTTCCTCCGGGTTAAGTGAGGATTGTTGTTAGTGAAATTTCAGAAGGAGTCTGGGACTGGACGTAGAATGGGAAGTTCGAACCAGTATAAAAATTCCTGGTGTGCTTGTTTGATTTTTTACTTATTTACATTGCTCTAGTATTTTAGTTTATTTCCGCACTAGTATAGTATAATTCCATATAGCACGATCCGCACCACCACAGTAACTTTCATTTTGTATCAAAGCATAGCGACTTTCATTTGGTATCAGAGCACACCGTCTTTTCATTTGGTATCGGAGCACCACAATTTTCATTTGGTATCAGAGCCTGGTTTTCTAGAGATCGTAACAACATCCTAGAATAAATGGTTACAAAGAGATCTAGTCAAGGCAACAAGAAGAGGAAGAGCAATAAAGAAAAATCAAAGGAGCAAACAAACAAATGCTTCATGGCAAAAGATAATGAGGTTGGTGATCTAACTTTTGATGATATGATAGAAATAAATTTAGAACTTCTAGACACTTTAAAAAGTCTCAAAAGAAAATATAAGGAAGCTCTGGAAAATCAGAAGAAAGCAGAATTTGAAAGAGATATTCTTAAAGACGAGAAGAGAATATTAGAAGAAGAACTTGAGAAAATTCAAGATTCAGACAATTCTCAACTCGCTCTATTAAGTCGAGAAATAGAAGCTCAAAAAGAAAAGAATAATGCTCTAGCTTCTGAAAATCATGAGTTAAAAACAAAAATTAAAATTGTTGAGTTAGATAACACTACTCTCAAAACTAAGCTTGATGACATTACTAAAAATATTTCCAATTTTAATAAAGGGAGTGAAAATTTATCCAGGATTATTGAAAATTCTCAACCTGCTTCAAATAAGAAGGGATTAGGTTATGTTAAGAATTTAAAAGCTCAAAATGATAAAAGCGGTTTAGGCTATAAACAAGTTAAAAGTAAAAATAGTACTAGATATGCATTCATGTATACTAACTTTAGTGCTAGTATTAGTAATCAAGATAGTTTTAAAACTAGTTATAGTCATAATAGTACTTTGTTTAGAAATGATAGAAATTATTCTTCAAGTACTAAGCTAATGACGAATAGTATTAAGATATGGATTCCAGCTAATATGATTGATCATGATAAACAACTTTATATTAGCAACTATTATAAGAATGTAATTTGTAATGAAAATTATATTTATAAAGGTTCAACCACACCCATATGGGTATGGTTTCCAAAGACCTAACCCCCCGGACCCTAACATAGTAAGTGGGTACCGAAAATTATTATTATTTTTTGGAGGTACTCAAAGAAACAAAAGGAAAAGGATAGATTTTGGAATTTTAAAGAATGTTCCATATGTTTAATAGAGTTACGTACTTATAATAAAATATGGACTTCGGTAAATATGGTAAAATTTATTTTTTTTTCCTTCATAATTGATAATGAGTTTATCTCGTTATATACAAGATAATTTATATAATTTTATATATTCCCTCATTCTTTTTGATAATGACAAAGGGGGAGAAATTCATATGCATATTAATAGAGGGAGATATTATACTTAGGGGGAGATGTTATACTTAGGGGGAGCTTTAAACATATTAATATTATTTTTTATATAAAATGAATATTTTTTAAAATTTGTATAGTTGTCATCATCAAAAAGGGGGAGAATATTAGAACCTCAATTGTTGGATTTTAATGACAACAACTATACAATTATGTCAAAGAATCTCTAAGCTAATTTGCAGGTACATGAGCATCAAAAAGAAATAATCAAATACGTTCAAAATAAAGATACACAGTACAAAAGAATAAAATAATGTATATGGAGATACAAGAAGAGATATATACGATAGTGACAAGACAAAGGTGATAAACAAAGTATTAGTAGTCATATAGTGTCGTGTCTAGAGTTTAAAAATGTTAAAATCTTCTCCAAATGGTATACACACATATACATTCATATTTTAAATGGAAAATCAAGTTTTCAAAAATTGAATGGAGCGGGACTCGAACCCAGATCACTAGTTCAGAAGGCAAATGCTCTAACCATTTGAGCTATGATAATTTTTAGTTACACGTCAAATTCAGACGTCTGAACTCACTATTTCAGACGTCTGAATCTGGGCTAAAATAGCCTATTTCTTTTCTGGTTTGCACGTTTCAAATTTCAGAAGTCTAAAATTTATTTTCAGACGGCTGAACTTCTTCAACTGCTATATTTTTGAAAAGACATTTCATTTTCATGAAGAGTTACAACCTTTTACTAAGAGATACATCCATATTCTTTCATGATAACTTTTCATGAATGATTACAACTCTTTATACTCTATATAAACATATTAGAATCATTTGTTTAAAAAACCGAATTGATAAAAAGCTTTCTATCTCTATACTACACTGATTCTAACATTTTGAGCATTCAAATTTCTACATAATCATTCATTTACTTCCATATTCTTCACATACACACACACACACACACACACATATATATATATCAAAAGGGGAAGATTATAGGAAGATTGTACTATCAAGAGACAAATCCGTGTTATCAAGAACACATAGTGTCAAATACTCTTTGTATAAGTTAAAGTCCTGTTCTGCTGTTCAGGCGAGTGAAGTCCTCTTCGGCAGTTGAGGCGAAATCCTGTTCTGCTGCTCAGGTCCCTTGTTCGGCTGTTCAAGGGTTGTTGTAAGCCTGTTTCTTCGGGTTAAGTGAGGATTGTTGTTAGTGAAATTTCAGAAGGAGTCTGGGACTGGACGTAGAATGGGAAGTTCGAACCAGTATAAAAATTCCTGGTGTGCTTGTTTGATTTTTTACTTATTTACATTGCTCTAGTATTTTAGTTTATTTCCGCACTAGTATAGTATAATTCCATATAGCACGATCCGCACCACCACGGTAACTTTCATTTTGTATCAAAGCATAACGACTTTCATTTGGTATCAGAGCACACCGTCTTTTCATTTGGTATCGGAGCACAACGCTTTTCAAGCTTTATAAAAAGGCGCGTTTTAATTTGCATATTTATACCCATTTTGATTGATTTGGTGGTATAAATAGTATGTATTAGTGGATACTCTTTAAACGTATAAATGTAAAAAAAAAACGTTATTTTCATTTTAAATTTAGGCATAAAATGTTGCGTCTGTAGTACGCAGTTTTAATTTTTACCTTAGCTATGAATGGATAAATTAAACAGTAGACGTAAAATTCTAAGTGGTAAATGAATATTATTTCTAGCCATATTTTCTTTGGCTTAAATCACGCAACTTCTCTAGAATTCAAAACTCACAATCAAAATTATATTGCATCCCATTTTGTTTCAAACAAATTCTTGTCTCCTTTATGAACGCCTTCCCTCTTTATCTTATTTTTGCGTTTTCAATAAGGAAAGAAAAGTTTATCAACGCATTCTCTTCTTAATAATTTCAAACGAGTACAAATGCTTGCCAAATAAATTCTTGCAATTTCTTCTTTTCAATCAACGCAAAACCCTTGCTTGCCTATTGTTTTACCTCAATCACCACAAGTTTCCATCTTTTAAATTATACACGTTCAAAATTTCATGTTTTCATTTCCGTTTTGAAGCAAATTGATTGCTTGCCGTTTTATGTTCTCCTTAATTCACGAAATCTACACTGGTAATAAAAATTTATTACTCATGCAATTAATTGTTCCAAACTTTCCTTACCTCTCGTGTGAAATTGATAGGAAAAATATTCAAAAGATTGATTCAAAATCAAAGCAACAGGGTAATTGTTTTAAATAAATTCTTGCCTATAATCCGTCATCTTAATCAACGCATACTTTTAAGTAGAATAAAAAAAACCTCACGTACCTCTCTCTATAGCCATTCCAATATCCTTATTTCTTGCATTTAAAAAAAATCCATTTACTTCCTTACTAATATAAACGCGTACAAATTAATTACTTCCAAATTTTTCTCCCCTCTAAGTGCGCAATTTTGCTGATTTAATTACAAAACCCACATCCCAAAAAATTTCAAAAGACTACTAAAATCAATTTTATTCTTGCCGTTTCTTTTTATCAACCAACACAATCAATTCCTGCTTGCCTCCTTTATTTTTCTCCTACCCATTTTTCATTTATTTCCTATGTTTAAACTTACAAATCATCGCATTTCTTCTGGTCAGAATATCAATCACGCAATTCTTTTTTCCCTTGATTTACGTTACATCACCGATTTAATACCAAATCCCTTTATCCTTGCTTAAAGAAAAAAAAAATCTGCATGCCATGATTCATGTTCCCATTTACGCAACCCTTTATATTAATACACTAGCACGTCCAAATTTTCTCATCACCTAAATTGGATCCATCTCATATTAGCTTCAGCTTTTTCTTCTTAGAGTGAACTTCACATATCAGGTATGGCTGAATGTCTTTTCTCCTTCCTCCTTTTTGCTTTTTTCTTTTTTTATTTCCCTATTTCATTTACTGGTCCACTACGAAACTCGACCCTCCGCACCACCTTGACCAGGCCATGAATTGTGATCTGGGAAGAAATATTGAGTGCGATCTTTGGGTTAGCCCAGACCATTTTTTTCTTTTCAATCTCCTCTGTTGCGTTCAGTTTTTTTTTATAAGGATAATAATATAATATAATATAAAAGGCGTACGCCACCTAAGGTTAGCCCAACCTAAAAATTTTCAAATAATTCCACTGCTTTGTTTACGCGAGTGTTCAAGGAAGAAGTATTTTCTGACCTTATGCGTTTTTTTGGTCACCTGTGTTTTAAAATTTAGAAACATTACGTATGAGGATATATAATATATGTAAGAACGGTATAAAGTTGTTTTGATTTGGAGATTTTGAAATTTTACTTGTTTCCTAAAAGAGAAAAGAAAAAAGAAAAAAAGAAAAAGAAAAGAAAAAGAAAAAAAGAAAAAGAAATACATATATATATAATAAATATTGCATGCGTCACCTTTATGTATCACTACCGTGAATTGCATGTTGCCCACATAGGATTTGCCACCTTTTATTAACACGTCATAATATTTTGTAAAAATGGTTAAAAAAATAAAATAAATAGAGTACAAATTTATTTTTAAAATTTTGATTTGGAAAAAAAATTAAATGGGCAGGCTGAGCTTTTGTTTTAATGGGTCAAGTCGTGCGGTGGAGTGGTCGAACAATTTGAGTCAATTTCATTTTATTTTAGCACATTCCAATTTTGTTTTATGTAAAAAATTGCTTTGTCCGTAATTGGAATTCGCATAGTCAGTTTTAATTATTTATCTTGTTTCAAGATCGAAATCAGTTTGTCTCATCTTCCAATATTTGATCGTGCTTTCTACGCTGTTTCGATGTGGTTATCGTAGTTTTGAATCTAATCTTCAGTAGCATAGAGGTGAGTATTCTCACCAGACAAACGTACTTATAGATCTGTAAATTAATAACAAGTATAATAGAATATTTATATTTCTTGCCTGCGATATAAATTAATGATGTTAAAAACCCTGTTATTAATTTGACACGTCATCAGTCATATTTTATATTGTTATATTTAAGCCGTTATACTATTTATTTATTTACTGTTTATCACAACAAGTTCCCTGTAGAATTAAATAGTTACGGGCTGAAATGATAGGCCTGAACGATATCTATTTATTTATTTATTTAGTTATTTATTTAACTTGGGATTGCGGGTTTGAAATGATAGAACCCGGATTTTTCTTTGTAAATTACGGATTGAAATGATATATTATCCGTACCACTTGACCTAGGTAGAAAACATTATACAGACCTGTGGTTATATATATATATATATATATATATATATATATATCTGGAAAAATTTAAGTAATTTAAATTGGTATATTATTATTTTAATTTGAAACGAATTAAAATGATTTTTAGTGATTTATACAAGCTATATATATATATAAAGAAATAAATAGATAAGTTGGAATGTGGAATATAAATTTGTTTTGGAAATTGATTTTTGTAAAGGAATGAAATTAAAGTTAAGTAAAAAAAGTATAATACATTTGATGTAATTAAATTTAAATGGATAAATAAGGTGTTATTTAATTTTTTTTATTAAATGGCTAATAAAATAAATAAATAAGATAAAAACTTGAATATAACTAAATTTAGGAGAAGTGGAGTTTAGTTTAAGGAAATGGATAAGTTAAGGAATAAATTGAAAAATAGTTATATTTTGGAATAATAAATCTAATTTAACTATTAAATAAATTTTGAATGCAAAGAATAGACAATTTGATTTGACTTTAATAAGTGAAGCCTTAAGAAGTTGATATTTATTTGTGAAATTTACCTTATATAAATCATAAATTTTGAGAAACTTAAATGACTATTTTAAAAGTGGACATATGATTTTATAAGCTAAATTGGTTAAATTTAAGTTAATATTGATAAATTTATATTTAAAAATTTAATTTACTTAAATACCGTTGTAAGGGATATTATCGCACTTTGTAAGTGCCGTAGTTGATGCAAATGAACTAAACGCTAAAATTAATTAAAGGCTACTGCAGTACTTGGTAAGTGATGTGGTTGTGAAATTTAAAACTAAACCCGAATAAATAAAAGGTCTACAGTAGCACTTGTTAAGTGTTGCCGTTGGCTTAAATGAGATTTTTGAATATTTGATTTGAAACTTCAGTTTTGAAAGTTAAAATGAAGTATTTTGATTTAAATATAAACTATTTTTGAAATTTACAACCACGGGTAATAATAACGATTGGTTGGCAAAGAGACCGGGATCGGATATGGGCATACTCTTTGTCGATACCAAAACCACTTTGACAACCGTGTACACGGTGGAGATTCTAGAATGAAGTAGGATGGTGGCGGCGTTTCCTTTAAGGTAAATACGTAGACCCAACTCCCCTGAGTTGGCATAAGGTGGCTAAAACAGGAGCGATCGACGGGTTAATTGAGGTAGCACCTTTGATCGGACACATCCCTTCGATATGATACTTGACTTTTGGATTGATTCGGTAGCCACTTTTGATTTCTTTGATTTGGGGGTGTTGTTCGAGGTGGGCGGTAGTAGCAGCTACGCGTTACCACCGACCCGGAAGCGTAATTGGTACATCTACCATGGCATTGCCTAGTTGTGTCGTGTCACATACCCTAGCGCGCCTTGTACGAGTTTCTATTTGTGTCGTACCTATGGAGTATCCTCTGGTAGCCTCCCGATCAGAAGGTACTATGGTACTATATAGACTATTGGCATTATTTTTTGTTAAGGGGAATATTGGGTCACTCCTTAACGCTATTTAAAAGTAAGTTTATTTTACTATTAGACACTATTATAATAGCGAAATTATTACCACATAGTAAATAGTTTAACGGATCCTTAGAGGATGAGCGGTCCTAAGCATCCTTTAATTTGCCTGCTTTATATTACAGTACACATGAATTAGCTTACACTGTATAAGTATGTATGTCCTGACTCGAGTGTTTATGTTTTATTTTATGCTCGGGTCAGCCTGAGTTTCAGTTCAGACTTTTTTTATGCTGCCGTCAAGTTTCTGTTCAGTTCTTATTAGGCTTTGTAATCAATACAATCTAATATTGAGATTTTCTGTGGACATTTCTAACTATATTTGGTTTAAGACTATGTACTTTATACTTGTTTGAGACTATTGATAGTGGCTTCATGAACCACTAAGTTATTCTTATATTCCACTGCGAGTATTTTGATTCTGTGTCTGTGATTTTTTATTTACTGTATATTCTAAGATTTGCCAAATTTTATTTACAACGCGGTATTTCGAATAATTCAAGTCCGACATATGCGGATGCGAATGGTTGAAAATATCGAGTCGTTACAGATCTGCTATGCTAAAGGAGGAAGTGGATAAGTTGACAGTGAATGGTTTTATCCACGATGCTTTGAACCTGAAATGGGTATCAAACTCCGTGTTGGTCAAAAAGTCAAATGGTAAGTGGCAGACCTATATTGATTATTCTAATTTGAATAAAGCATGCTTGAAGGATAGCTTTCCCTTGCCGAGTAATGACCAACTGGTAAATGGGACAATAGGACATAAGTTGTTGTCATTCATGGGCACATATTCATGATATAACCAAATACCGATGCATATAATACGGAAGCACACCAGCTTTATAGCGCATTTGGGATTGCACTATTACAAGTAATGTCGTCTGGTTTGAAGAATGTTGGAGCTACGTATCAAAGACTGGTAAATTCTGTATTCAGGAATTAAATCGGACAGACGGTAGAAGTATATGAGGATAATATGCTTATGAAGTAATGACTATCACATAACCACTTGGATAATCTTTCAGAGATGTTTAACGCTTTACGAGAGTATGGAATGATGTTAAATTTGTTAAAATGTTCTTTTGGAGTTGTATCGTAAAAATTTCTTGAATTTATCATGAATGCAAGTGGCATAGAGCCTAAACCAGAGTAGATTGATGCCTTAAGAAATGTGAGAGCCCCAACCATAAAAAAGAAATTACATACCTTAAATGCCTCGAATCTATTCATCCTAAGGGAAATGGATAAGTGCATACCATTCTTTGATGCCCTTAAAAATGTAAGAAGAATTTTTAATGGAATCAGGACTATCCGAAGCCTTCGATGAGTTGTTGAGATAGACGGAGACTCCACCATTTCTATCTAAACCGTTAGATGAAGAGGATTCATTTTTTTATTTAGCAGTGTCTGCTCATGCACTAAGCATAGCATCAGTAAGTAAGGGGATAAAATTCAAAGGCCAGTTTACTACATCAATATGTGATTTGTCGGATCTAAAATGAATTGCCCAAGATTAGAGAAACTCGCATATATCTTGTTGATTGCATTGGGAAAACTGTGTCCATACTTTAGGCTTATCCGATAAAGTGCTAAGGGATCATCCCTTGAAGCATGTATTATATAGACCCAAAACTCTGTGGAGGTTGCTAAAGTAAAACATAGAGATGAATCAATATGATATTACCTACCATCCGAGGATAGCAACGAATGAGCAGGCATTGGTGGGTTTCATCGTCGAGATTACCACACGGGATGGTAAAGAGGAAGACAATATAGTCACATTTTCTGATTGGAAGTTGTTTGTAGATGGAGCTTCGAATGAACATACTTCATATGCAAGAGTAGTACTTGTAACTTTGAAAGGGAGGTCAATTTGTTATGTTCTCAAGCTAGAATTTCCCATGACTAACAATGAGATCAAGTACGAGGCATTGATAGTGGGACTAAGGAGAGCAAAGGAGTTGGGATAAGGATGCTGCTTATATTCAGCGATTTAAAAATTAGTGGTTTGTCAAGTGAGGAAGGAATATCAGGCTAAGGGTGCGAGGTTTGCTACTTACCTAATGAAAGCACTGAAGCTATTGGAAGACATATAGCATCATATGATTATGCACATCCCAAGAGAGGAGAACACAAAGGCTAATTCATTGGCTAGTTTTGGGAAAGTGAAGATGATCGTTCTGGTTTTAGTGGAGGTTTTGAAGGCTCCAAGTATCGATCAAATGGATGTCAAGTATATTCTGGAGACCGTGGAGGAAGAGAAAATATGGATGACCCCGATTAAGGAATATTTTCTTATGGGAACTCTTCCATAGATAGGAACGAGCGAAATAAACTTCTTTAGAAAGCACCTCGATTCATGATGCAAGAAGGAGGTTGTATAGAAGAGGATTCTCCACCCCTTTGCATAGGTGTGTATCCAAGGACGAGGCTAGGAAAATACTCGTGGAAATCCACGAGGACAGTTGTGGTGACCACACCAGGGGGCATACTTCGAAAAAAAAGGCACTTTGCTATGGATATTTCTAGCCAACAATAAATCGAGATGCGGTTGGTTACACCAAACGATGTAACCATTGTTAGAGATTGGCAAAGATACCAAGAACGCTATCTACAGAGCTTGCACAAATGGTTAGCCCATGGCCATTTGTGGTTTGGGAAATTGATATTATCGGGGTGCTACCGATGGTCAAAGGAGGAGCTAGGTATGCAATAGTTGCAGTGGATTACTTTAAGAAATAGGCTGAAGCAGAACCGCTTGCCACAATCATAATGGAAAAACGTCAAATTCATGATAAAGAGCATCATTTGCAGGTTCAAGGTACCTCAGAAGATCATAACGGACAATGGGACTCCGTTCTAAAGTACCAAGTTCAAGGGTTTCTACAACCAGTATGGGAACTTGAATAGCTTTTCAGTGGTAGCACACCTATAGGTGAACATACAAGTGGAGGTGGTGAATAAAATCATTAAGTTCACATTGCAATATGGTTAACAAAGGCTAAAGGCAACAGGTTCGATGAGCTTCCACTGGCATTGTGGGCATATAAAACAACTCACAAGTCTGTGACTAGGCAAATGCCATTCTCTTTTTGACCCATGGATCAAAGGAGATGATCCCGATATAATTGAAAGTCCCTTCTTATCGTATAAGGTTTTATGATACAAAGGTAAATGAAGGACTCTTTCTTGAATCCCTCAATTTGGTTGATGAGAAAAGGAAGAGGCGGTATTGAGAGTAGCTGCTTACCAAAAAGGGGTAGCATGAACTTTAACACCAGGGTTTGTAACGTACTTTTGACGTAAGGCATCTAGTTTTGAAGCAAGCTCTCCCAAGTACAGGGGCCCTTGATCAAAATTTGGAACGTCCTTACACGATTGTGCAAAAGCTCAGAGATAGAACGTTCAAGCTGGCTATTATGAATGGAATCCTGATTCCATGGGCATGGAACATCGACTTGCTAGGGCACTATTATATTTTGTGTTATTTAATTTATTTTTGCAAATAAGACACCCAAGGATTATGGGTGCAGTGTATAAGATAGGACTTTCCATAATTTTCATATATAAATATTATTAGCTTCTTGAACTGTGTTCCTGTAAGAAAATTTTATATTGAGCGATTAGTAGTATGGTCAGGAATAAACTCCCCTAGCCTAGGATTAGGGTTAGAGAGTGTGATCTCATAGGTTGATTGGATGATTCAACCCTGTATGTTGAGGTACTCAGAGAAAGTACTAACTCCTTTCATCTAGGATTAGGACCAGGGAAGGAATTCACAAGGGTCGATCTGATAATTCAACCCTATTATTCAAAAAACTCCAATATGGCAATAACTCCATTGACCTAGGATTAAAACAAAGGAACATAATTTCAGGGGTCGTTCAGATAATTCGATGTAAAGGCACCAACTCTATTGGTCTAGGATTAGGACCAAGGAGACTAAACATAGGGGTCGATTGGATAATTCAACTCCGACCTTCAGGTATTTGTCATTGCCCAAAGATAGGCAACATCAAGAAGGAAAGGTCACATAAGGGTCGATCTAATAATTCAACCCCAAGGTACCAACCCCATTGGTCCTAGGTTAGGACCAAGAAGATTAGAACTTGGGATCGATCAAATAATTCAATCACAGCCTTTAGGTTTTGGTCGTTGCATGGAGGTAGGCAACAACACAAAGGAATTATTGGAACCGAACGATCAAAATGCCAGCTTTTGGAGACAAAAGCCGGTGCATGGATAAAATTCTACTTACCATGCTTGCAATCTGGCAGGATACACTAGGTTGAGGTTTGGCATGGATGGTCAGTTGTTACTCTCAGCCAACAACTGGTGCTAGGTGAGACTAGAAGCGAATGCCTGGAGATAGGCATCCAAAAGCATAGGTTAATGGAGACTTGAACTAATGTATGGTCAACACCTTCGTGACCGCGCTTGTGGCCTAATAGGACAAGCTTGATCTAGGATAAGCGAGGACAGTCATTGGAGGTTGAAAACAGGTACTTTTGGTTTCCTCCAGTTTAGGATCAGGGCCACGAAAGTATAATTAGGTTAGGGGAAATCGGATAATTTGCCCCATATGGTTAGAACTCCAATCATGCCTGGTTACCAACAAGACTAGAGACATTTGGAATTCGACATTCGAATCATTATTCCTCATAAATAAGGAATAGAATAGAAATTCAATTATTAATAAATCATAGGCCGTTGAAGGAAATACGACTTAATGAATAACCATAGAATTTGTTAAAAACTATAGTTTAGTTTTTCCAAACCGAACACTTCGGTGGCTCTGAACAAGGCTACCTAATGGATTATAATTAAAGGAATAATGAGAATTTTACTTATATGCACAGAGTTGTTATAAATAAAAGGGTTCCATGGAAATAAACATGTATAATGTAGGTAAATTGCGACAGAGGCAGTCATATTATATATGCAGGCAGTTGTGTATAAGAAGGTATATAATATAAAGGCATAGAAAATTAAAATGGAAAAAAGATTAAAGGACAAAAGTGATCTTTTATTACTTAAACTTTTATAGATAGATGATCATGGGAGCTAGTCCTATATAAACACAACATGTTTGCAACAAAAGGAAAGACAAAGGTACAACAAAAAGAGCCGTCTCGCCCACCAGTCCCAGGAATATTCTATTTTTTCTTCCCTCTCTTGCTGCCCTTGCTACTGGAACTACCAGGTTACTTCTTTTGCTTTCAATTGTCCTTGTTTTTCCTCTCTTTGGGGAATATTGCCCTCGAACTGGGTAGTTTATCCTTCGGTTGTAGCATGGGTATTAGAGGACTTAATCTTATGGGGCTTCAGCTTGATAGAAGGAAGTTTAGCAGACAAGCTTGTTTGGGCAAAGATAGAGGATTTTTCAGTTCTAAGCTCAGTCTTGATCTTGACCTTGAAAAGGTTAATCTTTAATCTCTCCACCTTGGTAATTTGGTCGGTTGGGTCTGTGGCACTTATTATAACAATGTCTTCCTTTAAGGACAAGGAAACATCCTTTACGTTCTCGTGAGCTGTTATTTTCTCGAAATTAGTTCCTGGGCCAGAACTAGTAGAAATGACAGGAGTGATAATTCCCGTAGAGACGGAGGTCAAAGCGGTGAAGATCGTCGTAGGATCCATGCCTTAAGTGGCCGACAATGAAGAAGGAAGATGCATATGACCTACAAGTTGGTAGACAGAATGGTAAAGGTTAAAAATGGATTTAGCCAAGAAGTGAAGTTTCTCAAAAATCAGTGAAACAAGGGATATACCTTCACTCAGATCTTATTGCAAAGCAGGAGATTGGAAATTTCACCTTCTTTAGATGAATGCGGGATTGGTTGATGGATGAGGAGAGTAATATAGTGTCTAATAGAAGTAGACCCTACTGACATTAAGATGCTTTAGGTGGCTACAAAGCCAACCTCTTTGGTTATTGGAATATCTGTTAAAAGCTTCTGGGATTTCGGAGTTGATGATTCTGCTAGACCCACTGCAATTAGGCCAGTGGAAGCTTCGACAGCAGCAACAGCTGTAGTAGAGTCTTCTTCAATGAGGATGTTCTTTCCCTCTTTAAGTATCATTACATCATCTATGTCAAGGTGCTTAGCCATCAATTCTTCTTCGTTTTGTCCTTCGCCAGCTGCTTTCTAATAGCACAAAACTTCCTCCTAGGCATCATCAAGAATTACGACATATATACACCCCAAACATTTCAGATCCTTGAACCGAATCATATCGATGAATAATTACTAGAGAGTATCATTCAATTCGTCCCTCTCCTTTTCCTTTTGCTCCTGAGGTCATTCAGTTCTTGCAAGACAAAGGAATAGTCGACCTTCATATCCAATTTTTTAATCTTTACAAATAGCAGCTTTTCTGCAAGTTTTTGATTTCGACATGAAGCCTCTAAATCTTGACACCCTGTCCTTCTATACTTTTGTCTTTGGCATGGCTAGATTCTTTCTCTGCATTAAGGGCTGGGATCTTTTCAATTACCGTGTCTTGAAAGTGGCACTCTCTTGAAGTGTAGTTTTCAACTGGTTCTTCGTCACAATTTTGGCATTGGTGTGTGGCTTTCTCATCTCCTCCATCAGTCTGTTGGCTTTAGCCTTGGATTCCACAGTATTATCTCTCTTTTCCTTTAACTTCTCCAAGTATCATTTATATCCCTTGATGAGGCCATCATAAGTCTTTTTCTTGGATTTGAAGGATTAGATGTTCATATGATTAATACGATTGACCTTGGAGAGGGCGTAGCCGAGCTTCTTCCATTCATAGCCCTGGTCGATGTGCATTTGAATATGCTGGACTTCTCGGTCAGCTTCTTCCTTTAGACTGTTTTGGATATCATGCATAAACATAACACCATGCAAGAAGAGGCCTAGAAAAGTGTCCTATATGGGAATGATGGAGGGGGGATAGAAGTTGGAGGACAACGACTCACTTAGAACGAGGGAGAACGACAATAGTTAAAGAGAAAGAAGTTGAAGTTTGCTCATGAGTAGGAATTTTAGTACCAAAATGAGGTAGAGGAGCACCAAAAGAGGAGTTGTGATGATTGTTCGAATCCTTATACCACTTACTTTGGTCAGAAGGTAGTTCTCTTCGGCTTGCCTTTTCCTCCTTTCTTTCTTGGCTTAACAGTTTTTATCTGTCTCTCTTTTTTCTCCTTTTGTTATAATCTCTCCTCTTTTGTGGTTTGATGGTTCCAATAGTTAGGACAATGAATATATGGGTCAGAAGTCCGCCTTCTCGATTCTCTAATGCCATATTTGAGCATGTTGTATTTATCTCTTGTTATGGCGCTTGTAATGAGAATAAAGATTATATAAGTTTTGGAATTTTGGAATGTAAATGAATGTAGGGATGTGTGATTTTTGATCCAAGAGTAATGTAGAGTGCTATTGATCCCCTAAGTATACTACTGACTGTGTTCAGAAGCAAATAAAGATGAGAGCCTCTCCATCTTCAACTAGGATTTCCCCGGGCGAAAAGCTAAAGCCTGGAGAACCATCCTTACGGAAATTGCTAATGGAAATATCAAAATCACTTAAGGAAGTTGAAGGAGTCTCCTCGGCTACTAATGGCATGTTTGTTTTTGTAGCCTTTCCAAAGATTTGACTACACTTTTTAGATGACGAGAGGCAGGAAACACGGTGCCTCTAAGGGACGTCTTGCCAAATGATTCAACTCCCTCTAGACTAGCATCGTAATCACTGTCACCTCCTTCGGTATTCTCTTCTTCCTCCTCCTTCTCCTCTACCCTCATTTCTTCTTTCTTCACCTTCGCTTTCCTCTAGAATCGGTTGCATCCTAGAACCTTTATCCTCTCCTCTTAAAATTTCTCCGACGGTGGGCTCTTTTGCTGCCATGTCAAAAGGCTCATTAATGTGTACCATATTCGACGGGCCTTCAACCTCAATTCGAAGATTATCGCCAAATTTTCGAGCGAGGGTAAAGGATGGGGTAGGCATTCTAGAGCTACTGGGAGGAGTTGTCACAGGAATAGTGGAGCGATTAGAAAGTAGTAAACTGCACTGATAAAGGTCTTCATTAGTTAGAAGGTGCTTAGTAGTGAGGTGTAGGAAGCTGACTTCTTTCAAAGTTTCTAAGTGGCGACGTGTTCTTTACTAGTGTCTCTAGCAAGAATATCTACGAAGATGTAGATAATAAATCAAACATTTGGACGGAAAGAATCCAAGTACGACAAAAACAGAGAGGAAAGGATCTTACTTGCAGAAAGCCAAGGCCAGTTGAAGCCATACGAACCCTGAATAAAGAAATACTCATTCTGAAATATGAGTGTTATTATAGAGCCTCTTTATGATTTTAGATCGACACCGAGCTTCAATTGGCATAACACCCACAATGCAAATTGTGATAAACTAACCCTTGGTAAAATCACAACTAAGCATAGCTTAATTGGCAATGACAAGAGTGTCATCAAGAACAAGTTTATCATTCGATGTTAAATGAAAGGTAAAGTCATTAAAGATGGATTTATAATGCCACTGAGCCTTTGATGTTAAATATTCGAAAGTCCGGCCATTTTTTGGAATATGATATTTAAAATCCCTTATGGTCGCTTGGAATAAAAAATTTGAGAGTCCTTGAGATCATCTGGAATATGCATTCAAGAATCCATGTGGCTTTTTTAAATAAAATATGCAAAGGATCATCCCATATATTCAAAGGAGATAGGGAAGATATGTAGCAAATTCATGTGATAGTCCATTAAGCATGTTGATAGGCTAGGTGATCGGTCCTTATATTCAAAGTCTAATGTTCATATGTGATAGGCAAAATAGTAATTATGCTAATTTCTTTTTTAGTCTGAAGCTTATCGGAGATAATCACGTTGAGCTTTTGGACTAGGGAGTTTTATTATATGCATGTCCATGTCAAGAATTTTCAAGATGCATTGTCACATTACTAGGAAAATGAAGTTATGATCGATGTTATCCATAGGAAAAATAGGCTATGCTTATCATCGTTCAAAGTCTAATAGGCTATATTCGACATTGTCCATATTTCTTATCATATAATTATGAGATTTACAATCAATTGATAATATTATCCAATTTGATATTGGGTGACAATGCTTTAATTTTAGAAGGGAGAGAATAAAAATGATTTCCCCTTCTCCATAACCCCTAGGTTCATATTTATAGCAGTGGGCATGACACGACTTTGACAAGCTTCAGCAATAGCTTCGGCAATTCTCAATGTTGGTATGCATTGGTTTTTGTTCAATGACGACAATAATTGAACTTCGATGCCACTTTCGTAGCGATGGTCTTCAACATTGATGATTTTATGCGTTAAGGCACCCTTGATTGGTTATCGATGGCATTAGCTGGAAGTGGAATAAACATTTAGCATCGATGTACAATGACATTGATATGGAGCGGTGTTGAGGATGAGCGGTGTTGTCATATGGAAGTAATTCACGACATCAATATAAAATGTTATTGATTTCAAGCAGCATTGAAGTCATGTGGTATCACTAAGGAGTAATTGTCAAATGTACCGGTTTACTCGCTCTATCTTCATATATAGATGATGGCCATAATAGGGCTCGACATCAATGAGACGCGACATAGGTGATGTCCACATTACATTGATGACTTACGATTTCAAAGTTTGACATCCTCGCTTCTTTGGAGAAATGCGGCGTTGGTTTCATGCGGTGTAGAAAACACTTAGTATTCATGGCTTCATTGACATCATGTGTCATCAAGGGATGTAACATATATGAAAGATGGTATGTTATGTCTCTTCAGGAGCAATACCAGTAGTTGTATGAGGAACCAAAGCTAGGAATGAGACAACATTGGAGATGTGTGACATCGCTTACCTACGACGTCGATTGACAGCGATACTTACTTCAAGTAGTATTGACTTTACTGATATTTGGTAATGCTTTAGGAAGCGACAATGAAAGTGGTGGAATAGGATAGAGGCGACATCAGAAAGGAATAACATCGACTGTACACATTAAGGATCATATGCAGTATGGCTTCTTCTGTTTATATCCTTTAGAAAATACATGGATAACATCTGCCCCTGTATGGAAGAAGCTTTCTACACTTTAGTGTAAAACCAAGAATTTCATTGCTTTCTCAATATCTTCTAAGATTTCCTTTCCCACCTCATTTTCCTATAAAAGATGAAGTGAATGATAACTTTCGTTATTAACTCTACACTCAACTTGGAGCAATCACCTTCTGGAATTGATTGAGTTATAATAGGCATATATTATCTATCTGTATGAGGTAATATTATAATTTATTTATAAGAGATCAATAAATAACAATAAACTTTCAAATGGAGGCCCAGTGGATTATTTGGCAATATCATAGGAGGGAGCATCAGAAATTTTCTTAGCCATATTATGAAGAAAAGATCAAAAAACCCATTCAGCAGTAATAATAGGAGTTCGGCAACTTGGAAGATGAGAAATCCATATGATAATAATAGAAAACCAGAAAATTCATATAATAATGATAGAAGATCAGAAGATCTATCTGATCATAATAAAAGATTAAAAATATCTATTTGATGATAATAAGAGACCAGAGAATTCATTTGACAATAAAAGACCCGAAATCCTATCCGGCAATGATAATAGAAGACCGAAAATCTAATTTGGTAATAATAGAAGACCAGAAATCCCATCTGATAGAAGACCAAAAATCCATCTGGCAATAATAGAAGACCAAAAATCCATCTAAAATAATATAAGATTGGAAATCCTTATCTAGCGACAATAAAAGAAGACCAGTAATCCGTATGATCATAATAGAAGGCATGATATCCATCTTGCAATAATAGAAGACCAGAAATCCATCTGGCAATAATAGAAGACTAGAAATCCTATTTGATAATAGAAGAAGTCCATAGATCCATTTGGAAAATAATAGAAGATCAAAAATCCATCTGCTTAACAAAAGAAGACCAAAAATCCATCTGGAAATAATAGAAGATCGAAAATCCATCTGACTAATAAAAGAAGATCAGAAATCCATCTAATAAAAGAACGCTAGAAATCTATCTGGCAATAATAGAAGACCAAAAAATCCATCTGACATTTGAAAATTGCTTTAGCTTTGGAGCATAAATGACTCATAGTTAATAGATCTTCCTCTGGAAGATTGATTATTTTGTTTCGGAGCACAAATGGCTTGTTTTTGATATATCTTCCTCTAAAATATTGTTTTTGATCTTATCTTTAGGACTAGTTTTTGAATTTGATTGGCACTATCTTAGCTAATGATCTCAACTTGGATCGAATCGTTTCTCACCATCTTAGGTGATGATTTGGGTTTTGTTGTCTAGTGTGTTTGCTTAGCTATATCAAGCAGAACCATAGACTTATCCGACCTCCCTTTAGGAGATGCTTTAGTGAGGCCTTTGATGATGGCACTAAAGGCTTAGTATGGTATGTTTGGTTAGCTTCATCAAGAAGTACCATGGGCTTACCCAATATTCCTCTAGGAGGCGCTTTAGTAAGGTCTTAGATGAAGATACTAAAGGTTGGTCCGAGGATCTTGATAGCAATCTTAAGTAAAACCAGAGACTTACCCAATCTCCCTCTAAGAGACGCTTCAGTGAGGTCTTTGATGATGGCACTGAAGGCTTATTCTGATGCTTTAGGTTGCTATCTTAAGAAAAATCGGAGATTTACCCGACCTCCCTCTAAGAGGCTTTTTAGGGTGGCCTTTGATGATAGCACCGAAGGCTTTTTTGTTTGTTTGAGGGGAGTTTTTCTCTTGGCCTAATAGGCATTCTTGCTTTGACTTCTTTATTCATCCATTGTTGGGAAATATGGTCGCAAATGTTTAGCATTCCATGTTCTTATTATCACATTGCCATCGGGTCGGCATAACCTATATGTTCGAGGTGGGATTACCTTGGGTATGATTAGGGGTTATTCCCAATTTAGCCTAGGTGGTCCATCCGTTGGTTTTTAGTATTTTCCATTACATTTCGAAGCACCAAATCCCCTTTTTGGAATAATCTCACCTTTACATTTGAGTTGTAATACTTGGATATCCATCGTTGGTATTCAGCTATTCGCGTGGCTGCTTCACTTTTAATTTATTAATTAGATCCGAGGATTCTTTTCTTAATTCTTGATTTGAATCAAACATGTGCAATTCTTTAATGAGCGGGTCCTCTACCTCAACTGGAAGCATTGCTTCACAACCATATGTTAATGGATACGGAGTATGTCCTATTGCTATTTTAGTAGAATTTCTATTAGCCCATAATACCTGAGGCAGCTCTTCTATCCAGTTTCCTTTTTCTTTGTACAGTCGTTTCTTGAGAATAGTTTTGATGGTTTTATTGGCTATCCCAACGGCTCTGTTATCTTTGGGGTGAGTTATATATGAAAAGCTTTTTATGATTCCATTTCTGTTGCAAAATCAAGTTAATTCTTCATTTTTAAATTTAGTCTCATTATCTGATATTATCTTTTGTGGGATTCCGAATTTGGTGATGATATTTTTGATTACAGACATGAGTACTTTTCCAGATGTAATATTTGATTGGAGTTTCTCTTCTACCCATTTAGTTAATAATCAATAGCTACTATAATGTATTTGGCTCCTCCTTTAGATACAAAAAGTGGTTCCATTAAGTCAATTCCTCATATGTTGAAAGGCAATGGGCTTGAGATTAAAGTTAACTGACCTTGCCGTAAATGTAGGATTTCAAAGAACTTTTGGCACTTGTTGCATGTTTTCACATAGTCAATGGCGTGATTGGTCATTTGAGGCTATTAAAAGCCTTGTCTCATTGCCTTCGTAGCTAGATTTATTCTATTAGAATGATCCCTACAAAATCCTTCATGGGCTTCTTTCAATAGTTTTAGTCCACTTTATGGATTGACACATCATAGGTAGGAAAGAGAATATTCCTTCTTATAAAGCAATCCATCTGCTATAAGAAAAGTCAAAGCCTAGTGTTTAATCCTTCTTGCCTTCTTTTTGTTAGTCGGTAGTATTATATTTACAAGTTATTCGACAATAGGGGTGATCCAACTATTTTTATAGTGATCAATCGTCTCTAAGTAGGAAATATCTCTTGTGGGATCTTATCTTTATCATCTCTTTCCTCCTCTCTATATGCCTGAGCTTGAGATCTATTCAATACCGTCAATTATTTCCTTGATTTGGAAATCTTTTCTTCTATGCAAGTATTTAAATGATAGCCTACTGGAACAATCTGAGCTTCCAGCGCTCCTCGCGAGCCAGCTAGTTTGGCTAAAGAATCGACTTGGGAGTTCTTCTGTCTTGATACTTTGTGTATTGAGAAATCCTCAAACTGATTCGCATTTTTAACACCTTCTTTAAATATAAGACTACCTTGGCATCATTTGTCTGGTATGATCATTTCAACTGATTTACCATTAGTTAGGAATAGCTAAAAATTTCAATTCTGGGAATTTTTAGTTGTATGGCTAAAGTGAGCCCTGCCACCATTGATTTGTACTCCTCCATATTATTTGCAGCCAAAAATCCCAATTTCATTGCATAATGTAAGCGATGTCCATCAGGGGTGATAATGACATATCCTGCCCCCAACACCTTGTTCATTTGAAGCTCCATCCATAAATAACTACCATTTAGGTTTTAAATCCTTTTGTTTCTAATTGCTCTTTGATGAAGCTCATACACTTGTTAACAAAATCAACTAAAAGTTGACCTTTGATCGCTACTCGAGGTAAGAATTCAATGTCATGTAGACTAAAATCCATCCCTCGTTTTACCAATCTTCTTGAGGCTACTGCTTTGCTGAAACTTGATTAAGTGGGAAACTGGTCAAAACCTTGATTGGATGTGCTTGAAAGTCGGCTTTTAGTTTTTATGCTGTGAGTATTAAGTGGTATGTTAGCTTCTCTATGGTTGGATATCTGGTCTCTGCGTCTGTTAGTCTTTTGCTTACATAATATATTAGGAATCGAATCCTTATCTCTTCTTTTGTCTATACCATGCTAATTACATGTTCAGAAATTGCCATGTAAAGATAAAGGCTTTCACCTTCCACGGGACCAGATAAGATTACTGGTTTATCAAGATGGTATGTCAACTCTTTGAAATCTTTTTGATATTCCTCTCTCCATTCAAAGTTCTTCTTTTTCTTAATCATACCGGAGAATGGAATGCATTTATCGGTGGCCCTTGAGATGAACCTGTTCAATGTTGCCACTCTTCCATTTAGGCTTATTGCATCTTTACTAATTCTGGGCTCTACCATTTCCTTAATAGCCTGAATCTGGTCAAGGTTAGCTTCAATTCCTCAGGTAATGTATCCGAGGAACTTCCCAGTCTGAATTCCAAAAGAGCACTTCCGTGGGTTGAGTTTCATTTGATACTTTCACAATATCCCAAATATTTCCTCAAGATCTTTCAAATGGCTGCACCCTTCATGAGACTTGATTAGCATATCATCCACGTATACTTCTATATCTTGGCCAATCTACTCTTTAAACATCCTGTTTACCAATCTCTATTATGTAGCACCAGCATTCTTTAACCCAAAGGGCACCACTTTATAACAATAGGTCCCCCAATCCATTATAAAAATAGTGTTCTTTTCCTTTGCCTTGAATATGGGAATTTGATTATAGCCAAAATATGCATCCATGAAAGATAAAAAGCTTATTCCCACTGGTTGCATCAACCTACTGGTCTATTCTTGGAAGGAGGCAGAAGTCTTTTGGGTATGCCTTGTTTATATCAGTATAGTCAACAAAAGTTCTCCATTTATCGTTAGATTTCTTGAGTAGCACTGGATTGGCTAGCCACTTAGGATAAAGGACCTCTCCGATGAAGCCATTCTCAGGCAATTACTTGAGCTCCTCTTTCAAAGCATTGGTCCAGACTTTATAAAATTGCCTCTTTTCCTGTTGGATAGGCGTTATGCTAGAATCGATATTCAAAGCGTGAAACAAGACAACTAAATTTATCCTAACAATATATGAATAAGTCCATGCAGATACGTCTTTGCTAGATTGTAGGAATTGAATTGGTTCTACTTTAACTTTTCTTTCCAACTCCTTTCCAACTTTAATTGTCTTTGATGGATCAACTGGATCCAAGCATATCTCTTTGAGATCTTCTTTGGGTTTCGTTCGTTGTTGCTCGCCTCTACAATCTAATTTAGTGATTATTTCATCACCTTCTATTTCATCCTCTATCTAGTTTATTTCCTTCCTCTTCGTTTTCATTTTAGAGAAATTGAATTTATTTAATACATGCTTACTTTTCTCATTAAGCTTCATTTGTGCTTTAAATAATTGGTGTGAAGGACCCTCATCCAAAGGCATATTAATATCATTTTCAGCTAACTCATTTTTCTTCAAGTCATAGTAAGAAAGATTACCTCACCTATGTTGCTCATGAGTTGCAAAATATAGTTCACGAAAGCTAAATTGTTCTCCCTTTATTATTCTCCATCCATTCTTGCTTAAGAACTTCACCATCAAGTATTTTGGCGAAACAAAAGAATCAACTTTGTCTAAAGATGACCTCCTAAAAAGGTATTGTAATAGGATGGTTGATCCATGGTGACAAAGAGAGACTCAAACATCCTGGAATATTGCGGAATCCCCATCTGCACTAAAAGCTTTACCTGCCCGATGGGAGTTGATCCTTTATTGTTAAACCCAAAACTGGGTCCAAATATTGGCTCTAGCTTCTCCTCCAGAATTCCTATTTGATCAAAAGCATGTTTAAAGATCACACTGACCGCACATCCCGTATCCACCAAAATTTTAGAAACCACAAAGAGTCCAATTTAGGTAGTAATCATGAGTGGATCTTCTTGTGGATGACGAATTCCTCTCAACTCTTATGTAGCGATAGTTAGACTGTGCATCTGAATTTGGTACCTGGGATTCTTGAGCGGCGGTTCTTCTTGAATGGAGAAATCACCCTCCTCTGCTTCTCAAACATAGTGGTTCCTAGCTTCTTTACTACTCCAAGCTAGTTGTGGTCCTTCATGGATCACATTAATTCTATTAAGGGGTGGTATGAATCCTAGCTTATCATCATTTTTCATTAACTTAGCAGCATTGTTTTAGAGTTTTTGGTGGGGGTCTTCAGAATTAGCTACTCTTTGGCCATCTTTAATGAACTCCTTTAAGCATCTAAAGCGAATCATACGTTGAATTATGCCCATCAAAACATAACATTCATCAGTTTTATGCACATCCGGCTCATGATAAGCGTAATAGTCTTCCCCTCTCCTTGGTTCTGGATTGGTCTTAGCTTTGTATGAGACCGGGATATCGTTGTTTTCCTTTGCTATAGCGTATATTTAAGATAACAGTTTATTCAGGGAAATGTGACTAGTTTCAGGGACTTCCTCCCACCTTGGTTTCTTATGGTTGTGGTTATAGCTTGTTTTTTCGGACTCCTTTTTGGCTTGAGCTTTCTTTTGAGCATGAAATATTTCATCCATACGAATGAATTTGTTATCTGGAAGTGGAAGTCTTGCAATTCTTTACATCCATGTATATAGAGCTCCTCTAAAATGGTGTTTGCTCAATCAGTCCTGAGTGTACTGCCACCAACTTGTACGTATTTGATATCCATTTTACCTTTAGTGCCTCTGTATTGAATCTCCTTAGATAATTGCCTAATAGTTCCCTCGGTATTTTCTTGATATTATCTAGTATAGTGTAGTAGATAGTAGGGTCATTAAAAAAACAAAACTATGTTGAGAATTCATAAGAGAATTGCTTCCAAGATTAGATGGTTTTCTCATGGTATTACGTATACTACTTAGCTGCGGCACCTTGGAAAGTAGTAGGGAAAAGTTTGCAACGCACAACTCTAAAAGCATTGTATAGGTCCATTTGACTTCCTAAGGCCATCAAGTGATCATATAGGTCAGTGGTTCCATTGTATCTCAAGGACAGAATTTTGACGTGGAACGGGATCCTTGTGGACATGATCTCTTTTATGAAGGGAGCTTCTCGGTGGTTATTGTTAACCCTATCATCGAAAGTTTGTTTCCATTTAAGATTAAGTAAATCCTTTGCCATTTTCTCAGCCATTTCTCTTAGGCAAGCTTCATCACAATGATAATTGCTTCTAACGGGTTTGTATCACTTGGAGGTTAAACTTCCAGATTGCTCCTTGGATTTTGCTTCCGTCTCCCTTGGTAATCTACCCTACCTATGTTATCTACCAAAGACCTTGGAGAAAGCTCGATTTCTTCAGCTTTCTGGTGATTTTTCCTCTTCTATGGAATTATAACCAACTTTAATTTCTTTTGTTTTTAAGAAAAGAGAAACCTAAGCCTCTTTTCTGAGACTCTACCTCATCTCCTCCCGTTAGCTTGGTAGTTCTTGAAAAATTTTAAGCAAGAATTCCTTCCAAAAGTTCTTTCGTCATTGATACCTATTGTTCTACATTTTTAAACTTAGCTTCATTGTTAGTAAGTTTTGCTAATTCCGATAGCTATCCTGGCTCTACATTTCCCAAGTTAAAGTTGGGAACTACATTATCTCCCGTGTTGCTGTTTGTATGACTTCTTTATTTGAGGCATTAAGCCGTCTTGATCTCATTTTCCCCTGAAGTAAAATTTTTTCATTAGCTTAAGAAAATAATTAAATAGAAAAGGAGGATTGATCCCTTCGTTCAGCACCAAAATATTAAATCAAAAAATTGACATAACACCCGTGATGCTAATTATGATAAAGTAACCCTTGATAACATCACAACAAAGCATGGAATATTTGGAAAAGACCAAAGAGTGCCATCAAGAATAAGTTTATCATTCAAGGTTAAATGCTAGGTGAAGTCACTAAAGATGGATGTATAATTCCACTGAACCTTTGATGTTAATGTTTGAAAATTCGGCTATTTTATGGGAATATGATATTCGAGATCCCTGAAGGTCGCTTGGAATGAAATATCTAGAGTCCTTAAGATCACTTCGAATATACATTTGAGAATCTAGGTGGTCTTTTGAAATAAAACACTCAATGGCTCAAGGCATATATTCAAAAGAGATAGGGAAAACAAGTAGAAAATTCATGCAATAGTCCATTAAGCATGTTATTAAGCTAGGTAATTGGTCTTTTTATTCAAAATCCAATAATCATATGTGATAAGCAAAATAGTAATTATGCATATAATTTCTGGTTTAGTCTGAAGTCCTTCAGATAATCACATTGAACTTTTGGACTAAGGAGCTTTATTATATGCATGTCCATGTAAATATCATTCAATGTGCATGGTCACTTAATAGGCAAATGAGGTTATGTCCGTGGTTACCCATAGGCAAATTATGTTATGCTTATCATCGTTCATAGTCTAATAGGCTATATTTGACATTGTTCATATTCCTTATTATAGAATTATGAGATTTACAATCAATTGATAATTTCACTCAATTTGATTAAGGGTGACAGTGCTTTAATTTTAGAAGGGAGAGAAGAAAAAATGATCTCCCCTTCTCCATAACCCATAGGTCCATATTTATAGGGATGGGCACCGCATGACTTTAACATGCTTCGGCAATAGCTTTGGTAACTTCAGTGTTGCTATGCATCGACTTTTTTTGATGACAACAATAATAGAACTTCGATGTCGCCTTAGTAGCAATGGTCTTCGGCATCGATGATCTTATGCCTTAAGGCACTCTTGATTGGTTAATAATGGCATCAGTTGCAAGTGGCATTAACATTTAGCATCAACGAAGAGCAGCGTTATATAGAGCAGCATTGAGGATGAGCAGCGCTATCTTATGGAAGTATCAATGATTCACGGCATCACTATATAACATTATCGATTTCAGGCGACATCGATATCGTATAGTATCACTAAGGAGCAATGTCAATGAGCAGGGTTACTCACTCTATCTTCATAAGTAGATAATAGCTATAACGGGGCTCGGCATCAGTGAGACGCGACATAAGTAATGTCGACATTACACTGATGGCATACCGTTGCGAGCATGTTCGACATCATCACGTCTTTGGAGAAATGCGGCATGGATTTCATGCATTATAGACAATACTTGGTATTCCTAGCTTCATTGATGTCATGTGTCATCGAGGGATGCAACATGTATGATAGGAAATATGTTGTGTCTCTTTAGGAGCAATAACGGAAGTTGTATGAGGAAACAAAGTAATATCAGGAATGAGACATCATTGGAGATATGCGGCATTGTTTATCGACGACGTTTATTGACAACAATACCGAATCAAAGCAATATGAATTCATCTTTACTGATATGTGGCCATGCTTTGGGAAGGAATAAGGAAGAATGAAAGTATGGGATAGAGGTGATGTCAAAGCGGAACATTATCGACTGTACACGTTAGTGATTAGATGCGGCATGGCTTCTTCTGTTTATACCTTTAAGAAAATATATGGATAACACGGATAACCGATAACAGAGCCGCTGTCTAGAACAATATGGAAGATTGCCTTTTACATGAACATGGAAAGTGTAGGAATTGGAAATGTTATGCAATGTAATCACTCGATAGGACCGTTCTTTTGAGAAGAACCATCCTATTAGCATTGAATGGCGATAGTTGATCGATCAGGAATAGATCGAAGAAAATCGAAGGACTTTGCGATGCAAGAACTTGAGTGGTGGAATTTAATCGACTCTCCCAAGCACATCAGGTCGGCTTCGAGCACAACCTCGGGAGAGTTTAAGAGTTTCCTCGACTAATGCTTATCGATCAAGCAGTACCATCTGACATCACTAATCATGGCATTTCAAAGATCATCACCTATTATGAAACACTTCAACAAATCGGGGAGGCAACACATCTTGTTGTAGTAGAACTTGTCATAAGGAAGTCAACGATGAGATGTTTGAACGGATGAAGGTAGTCGGTGGCAATGTTTCAAGATTGACGACAGTGTTATTGTGTTGGCGACTTCTTTAAGTCGAGGGTAGCGATTGGGAAAGATCACCGGCAAGCGGTTTGAGGTAGCAAGAATGTAGTTGTAAGAATTCGGCATCAATTTAATGGCTCAAAGGAATCGGGCATGAGAAGAAGAATGAAAAGGTAAAGAAATTTTCCTATTTGTCAGGTACATATAGCACTTAGGGTTAAGGAAAACCACTCGGTACCGATAAGAACTACCCGGTACCAACCTAGAATTTTCGACCAAAAATTAAGGAAAAACAAGGGAAAAAAGGGTATGTTTAGCTAAGGCATTGAACGATCTCTAGAGTGCATATTTTGCCCTTAGCACAGAGAATGGAATTTCAACTATATAAAGCAGTTGAATGAATATCCATGGAATGGAGGCAGTGATTTAAAGAAACTGTTGGATAGCTGACGGATATAAATGAATAACAATAAATGGTTGTCTCAGTCCAGAGCATGCTTTGTTTCCAACGAAAACATACTTCATGGGGCAAATGTTACCTAGCTTTTTAACCAAGCAGCCTTTAGATGAATCCAGACGTCAGGAAGAAAAATGATTCTGGGCTTGGGAATATGCTTAGAAAGGTAACAATAATGGACTCAAGAATTTGGTATACAAACAAGTTATAGGGACCACTCGGTACTAAGCACTTCTACCCGGTACCGAGCACTACTTTTGCCTCCCGTGATCTCCTAAGGCTCATGAACATGGAATAATGACATATACGATGGTTATTGAGTGCTTTTCTTACGGAATAAATGAACAACCCTAAGGATTGTCTGAAGGAAAATAAAAAAGTTAAGTGGTATCAGAACCTCTAAGAAATATCTTCAAGGAAAAGTGCTCGGAACACAATGGATCGAGATAAAAGACTAAGGGAAAGGAGGGGAGGTTTACCTTAGAAAATCGATTCGGTATCGGTCACTTCTGGTCGGTACTTATTTGATTTTCTTGCTTAGTGGGCCCACTTATCTACTCCTACACTTTAGGATCTGAATCCGGAGTTGCTATTTTGGAGGCCTTCAGTTCTACTAGATGATTTTCCTATAAGTACAGATCCTACAACAATTGGAGAAGGACTTTTGGCTTATTATCTTCTTCATCTTCTATCTCTCCTCCATAAAAGTCACTAAGGAAGCCACTGTTTGCTGTTCAAAGCTTTTAGATTAGTAAAACCCATGTACTAGTAACCCTCGAATTATAATCCATAAAAGCTACAATGCATGTAGATAAGAGATTGGCGAACCACTTTAAAAACCTTATTGTTTGTACTATTTTTCATATACTTTCTCCTTGATCTCAATATTTCTATAGGATTTTCGATTGTTGAGCATTTTTGGTGTCAATAGTTGATACTGCACTAATCATCAAAACTATTTTCAAGCGACAAAATGGCATCGGTTCTTTTTTTCAACAAAATTAATTAGACAGAATAACTAGATTAAGTTTCATTAAATATTTTTTCTTTACATAATTTTTCTTGAAATGCACCACAATGCGAAAATACGACAAAACTTAGATAATGCAGACATCTTCGACATATGAAGATGTTGATGTGTTCACCTAACCAATTAATATTCCTTGATTTACATGTTCCCTTTTATATCAACTTTGTAGTTCCCTTCAAATATACATGCCTAATGCAATGACCTTATCCTAATCAAATGAGAAACCATGAGTTTATGATGAAAACAAAACAAACGCATGGTTCAAACCTAATGCCAGCTACGAGTAATAATACACCCTAAAACACATGATGTAGTGAGATCACGTCACCAAGCGGAATGGGTTTTCCCTTCACTAGTCATCAACAAAAAATACATCATATCATGTAATATCAAAAGAATCATATTGTAAATAAAATCATTTAAGCTCCATTTCATTCATAAGTATACCCTATATTTCCATCCTATTATGAAAAATATCATATAATGATTCCTATTCACAGCTATAACATATGCTTATCATCACATCATTATGAACCATGTCATATTGCTATCACCCACAATAATTGCTACCTATGCTCTTATTTAGATGCCAATTTACGAATTATATTTAACTACAGTTAATCATCACCACATAAGGTAAATCTATAACTAATTTATCACTTACAACATCACATAAATATATCTCATACAGCATTACCCATGAATGACCAATCTTTCACCTAAGGAGCTAAACTGACCAAGGGAAACCCGATCCTCCTGGGAGACTACGTGTAACAACCAAATATATCCTATCAAGCATCCTTACAAAGCATCAGTTGCCACCCCAAGACCCAAAAAACTTTCATTTCATATTATTGCTTTATTCATTTTATTTAGTAAGTACATAAATATTGATTTTATTTTACTTACATTAGAGTTATTTTTCACAGTTTAACTAACTTAAGTAGACCTCCCTTAGTATTGGTACTCTACCATATGCATACTGAATTAAACTTCTCTAAGTCTTTGCACTCTGCCAATAAATATCTCTATGAGTGGGCATATTTAGAATCTTGGGGTTCTTTGCATTTCTTCACTTATCATTTATGTACCGTACATATTCAATAGACCTCACTTATTAGTCAAAATATTTCAATTCTGTAGATGCTCATCAACTAAACGTTATTTCTTATCATTTTCTAACTTCTCTTAAGCTTTAGCGATTTCATTCTTTACATAATTTATTACCATTTTTAGCTTATCAACATAACATTTAATAGCTACATCTTTTTAAAGATAACGTTATAAAATTCTTAGCATAATGGCATTTGGCTTCCAAAATGTTATCAAAAGTACACTCATATTACTATGAAAGTACGAGTTAGGTGTTAATTTCCCTCTATGAAATTATGGGACAAGTCGTTGACTAGAATATAGATTTTTCTTTACAAAAGTACAAGGGAGACTGTTAAAGAAAACATATGTTTTCTTTTCGAAAATAAGGGATATTTTGTTAATGAAAACATGGATTTTCCTTTACAAAAATATGAGATAAGCCATTAACGAAAGCATGGTTTTCCTCAATGAAAATATGAGCTATATGCTTATGATAGCATTTAACTTTTTGTAATGAAACTATGAGTTATGTGGGTACGAAAACATGAAACTCGCTTTAACTAAAGTACAAGATACATGTACAAAATATGAACATTCTTTATCGAAATATGAGCTATTCCTTAAATGAAAGCATGGAAAATTTATATTATGAAAATTTAGGCAACATAGCCCAAAGAAAGTATGAACGGAACATGGCTGAAATAAATGAATAAAAGTAAGGTTCATACTGAAATCACAATGAAAATTTCGTAATTAAGTTGAAACTGTTTTAGTACTTGATAACGCAATATATTTTTGTCTAAATCTGCTACTTGTCTAATTTACATTTGTTCTTTATTTCGATTTACTAATTTATCTTGTTTAATTCAGAAATTTATTTTATTTCATAGCTACTTAACTTTTCCAACATTTCTTTTAAATTACCCTTCCTTTAGTAATTCTTATTAGATTCAAAATATAGAAGAAAAATCTGTAAAAAATTACCAAAAATCCATTTCAATATATTTTATCTCACACAAAAATTTCAGAATAAAATAATTAATTTTCATATCTAAATTTAATTAACCAAAACTAAACCCATTTTTACCTAGGAAAATTCATACTAGCTTATAAAAATATAGGAAAATTCGTGAATTCAGAAACCATTATAAAATTACATTTTAGTCTCATATCCAAATTTTCGTATGATTTGATCTCATTGGTTCGGATTATGATCAAAAGAGATTCTGGCTTTTATACTAAAAAAATACTAATTCATATATAATTTCCAAACCATACTCATGAATTCGTCATAATAAATAAATGAATAAAACATAGATCCAAGTCATTTTGAATGAGTTTAAAAATTAAAGCTGATGTTGCTCACAAAATTGTAGATATTTGGCTAGTTTCCTTTCTTGGAATGTTTGGCTTTCGTCTTGATGTTATTTTACTTTAACTTCCTTTTCCTTAAGAAAAATGGCTTTTTCTTCTCTTTGTTTCTAGATTATATGCTTTGCTATGTGAGTAATGAATGAAGGAGGATATTCTTATTTTCACTTTAGAGAAATACTTCTTTCAAATTTACATTATTTCTCTTAATTCAGCTTAACCAATCATTTAAGCATTTAGCTACACTTGATTAACCAAATTCTCTTTGAGTAATTTTCTTATTAACTTCCTTTAGTTGTTATTTAATTATTCTCATTATTCATTAGGCTTATATAGTGAAATCCAACATTAGAAGTGTTATGGTCTCCCATTCTTATAGTTGAAATTCGAAAAGGGAATAGAAATGACCATCGTCATCAATACAAATGCATACGTAAGTATAAGTAATGCACTAGCAACCTATTAATGTAAGGTCTTCAATATATAATGTACATATAAATATAAGTATTACACCAGTAATCTACTAATGTAAAGTCATCTATCTTCAATTATAATGCATTGCTAGTATCAATATATGTTCTAAATAATTTAGGATATATATATATTATTCTCCACCTACCAAGTACAATCATCACTTCATTGGATGTGAGCAATTCTGATAACTTTGTTCCTTAACTTTTTGTATCTCGACCTACTAATACTTTCGTTCATCAAACATATATCAAATCCAGCTCTATAGAAATGTCGCCCCATCAATTCCACTACTGCATTTTAGTCATGCATACATCAATGTGAAAAACATTATATACGCCCGCTAAACTACTAGGTAACTCAACTTTATAAGCGAGTTTACTATCTACTCCTTCATAGGAAATGAACCTACATATATAACGGCCAACTTCCCTACCTTTCCAAGGGGAATAGCTACACACATTGTGAGATCTTTATGAACATATGATCTCCTTCTTCAAAATCTAGCTCCTTGTGCCACTTATGGCACATCTCTTTTGCCTGGACAATGCAATTTACATTTTGGTGTGAATTAACTTCATCTTCTATGTAAAATCTCTTATTTAGTTAAGTCCTAAGACAAATCTATCTCCCGTGTTAATTCAATAAATATGTTACTTGCATGATCTCCCATAAAGTGCCTCAACAGGTGTTATACCATTACTCGACCGACAATTGTTATTATAGTAAAACTCTATTATATGCAAATAGTCTTATCAATACCCTCCAAAATCTACGACACGTGCCCTAAGAAAATCCTCCAAAACTCAGTTTACTAGTTATATTTAACCATTTGGCTGTGGGTGGTAAGCTATACTCAAGTTCAACCCTATTCCCAATGTACAATGTAAAATCTTCCATAACTCGCTAGTAAACAACTGATCTTATCACTAATAAAATTACTTAGAACCCCATGCAGTCTCTCTACATTCTTCACATATAGCTTTGGTAAGTAGTGGTCGTTCTTATATACTTCATAGGAATAAAGTTGGCTCCCTTAGTCAATTTATCAACCATTACCATATACTAAAGTTTCTTATTCTCAACTGTGGCAACCCGTCAATATAAATCCATAGAAATTGAATTCCTTATCCAAGTCAATACTTCGAAAGTTAGAAGTAATTTTCTTAGCTTTCGTGCTCATCTTTTACGCTGATGTGCAAAATACATCTCCACACAAACCGATATCACCCTTCATCCCTTCCTAAAAGAACACACGCTTATATTACAATTTATCTTGGTTAACATGGGATAAATCATAAACTTAGATTGATGGCTCTCCTCTAAGGCATTCTTTTAAAGGTATCACATATTTGGTACAGGAGGTCATACTTTCAAAACCATCCTTCGAGCCAATCTCAAATCCCTTTAGATCATGTATGTCCATACCCATCTAAAATTACCTAATACTTCTGGCTAATAATGGGACATCTTATTGCCTTTATAGAAATTCTATCCAGAAGTGCTAGAAACCTTCAAAATTTCTAATGCACTAGGATCCCAACTTGATCCTACATTTTGCCTAAAATGTACACCATAAGAACCTAACACCTCTAAAGTCTTTTGTAATCAAGGCTAACTCTCAATTCAATTGCTTCTACTCAAAGCATCGGTTATCTTATTCCCTATTCATGAAGTACACTCGAACTCATATGCAACGAAGAACTCTAACCATCTTTGTTCCCTCATACTCAACTCCCTTTGAGCAAACAAATACTAAAGAGAGTTAAGATTTATACAGCTTGGACACTTCTCCCAATAAGTAATCTCTTCAAATATTTAATGCAATGATCACTGCTATTAATCCTTAGTCGTGATTAGACAGCGGACTTCATGCGGTCTAAACCTATGAGATGCATAAGCTATCGCGGGTCCCTTATACATCAACACACACCACTCCTAGTACAGTTCCACAAGCATCAATATAAACTACCAAATCCTAATTTCTTTAAGGTGTGACCAAAATTGGAGATTTTATCAATAACCTCTTCAACTCCTAAATGACCCTTTAAATTTATCGGTCCATGCAAACTTCTCCTTCATGTTATGTTTTCTTAATCTCTCCAACGCCATTTTAAGATGAACTACATCATTTCGCTAATTTTTAGAGTATATCAAAATAATTAATCAATGAAGATGGACTAAAATCTACCCTAATTAACAATTCATGAAAGGTGCATTTTATATGATCCATAAAGAATGCGGGAACATTGGTCAATCTAAAGGGTATAGTTACCACTCACAAGAATCATATCTAGTTCTAATCATGTTTAAAGGCATACAATCCTCTGATACCTTTAGTTGGTGGAATAAGTTTACCAAATCTTGCTATGAGAATACTTTAGCTTCATTTGGCTTCTTTATAAATACCACGGATATTCCTCATGACGAACTACTCCTTCTTGTAAAACTTTTATGCTCAAGTTCCACTAGTTGCACCCTAAGTTCCTACATCTCCTTAGATGACATTCTACCAGGTGGTCTACTAATAGATTGTGCCCCAGTACTAAATTTATTCTAAATTCAATTGCTCTTTTCTCCAGTAATCCCATTATTAGCTCGATAACATCTATAAATTCTTTAACTAACATCATCATCTTCTCAATACCAACTTCCTTGGTCTCCAGCATAAACAAGGAAACTCTAGTCTTCAACTTTAACACATCCAGGCTACCATAATCCTCTCACCTTGGTTTGGATGTTGTAAGGCAATAACTTTATCAATACAATAAATTCTAGCATGATTATGTACCAGCCAGTCCATCTCTAAATATTTCCATAACCTGCGAAATCAATAACATATAAATTAGAAGAAAATGGATGTCCAACAAAAACGAACTCTACATCAGTGCACCATGATTCAAAAGTGGCATACCTACCAATAAAATTAATTACAAGAAAACACATGACTTGATATGTAACATCTAACTCTAGTCTATCAATCAAATCTTTTGGAACAAAAAATAAGTTGTGATATTAACGAATAAAGATTTAATTGAAAACTAGAAATAAAAATCGTATCTTCAAGCACTAAAACCTTTCTTTTTTCCTTAGCAGATTGTCTAGTTGATAGCCTTTCCAAAGCATGGGCCTTCTTCGTCTCTCAAATCAGGACAACCCTTACTCTCATGCATAGTACACTTAGTTGAATAATGACCCTTTTGCCCATGGAATTTGCATGTCATCTCAGCCTCAGTCACCTTCCAAGTTCCTCCCTTAGAAACCTTTCCTCTAGTATGGGTTGAAACTCTTTTGCCCACTATTGGGTCAAGTATTCGCCTTTCTCTCCTCTTTATATAGTTGATCATAACTCCATTCCATCTCCAAAACGAACCAAAATCGATCAAATAAATGTGTCACTACTTTGTGGTTTGGCCTTGTAACAACCTGGGATTTTAGAAACTTCGTGTTTAAATATAAATTATTTAAATAATTGAATCTTGGATTAAATGTTATTAAAGTGAAATAATAAAATTGTTAACCCCCTTTTAAATTATAAATAATGATGGTAAACTTATTTTGGAAAAATGTTTGCAAAAATAAATACTTTAAAGAAATATCATTAATGTGATCGAAAATATCCACTAACAATTTTTTTGCATACACTTATTTGCATAACAAATCATTAAAATGAAATCAAAACATTTTACCTTCTACGACCAGCCTTACTTCCCCTGTAGACTGATAGTTCACATCTAATCCTTTTGCTCTTTTGGATTTCCCGCTAGCTGTTATTGGTTCTCCAATCGCTGGTATTAATGCTTGTGATGTTCAGGTATTACCTTCTGCTATTGCTTCCCTCTTAAATGCTGCTGCTTCAACTAATTCTAACCAATGGTCTAAGATAGCGGTGCCTGTGTTTGGGCCTAAAGCAGGTGATGATGTTGGTTTTTTAGGTGATGAAGGAGTATGCAATTCTGATTATGGTGCTTTAGAAGGTATGGCATATGTTGCAGTTATTCATGTTGTGGAAAACCCTAATAATGCACTGTTCACACCAAGTGTTTTTGATTGATGTTGGTACCAGGAGTTGATGATATCTAGTTCCATATGGTTCATGTTTATGTTCGGACATGGTTCTTTGTGTTTACCTTATGGTATACTTTATTTGGAGATATACAGTGCTCGTAAGGTGTTTTTGATCCTTGTGCATAAAGATTGGAGTTTGGCTTGACAAAAAGGACCTCCATAGAAAATCGATTATGCAAACGTTCCCTATCGGTTTTGATTGTACTCTCTAATATACCATTGAATAGTATTAATATAACCATTCCGGCTATGTTATATATTTATATTCTACACCTTAGACATTATCTATTATATTACCTTATGTACTTATTAGATGGTGGTTCTTTTGAAGGGATAACCATTATGGCATTCCATGTTGTCTCAAAAGTACTTTTATATGTTGATAACATATTTCTTGAGTTTCTTATATCAGACTTAGTTCTGATGCATGATTTTTGTTTTCCCTAAATTCTTCGTGTTCAGTCTCTAGTAGTCTTAGAAAGACAGGTTTTTGTTGATATTCTTTGGAGCTCAAGAATGAAAGTTGGATGTTTCACCTACTACGGTATTCTTATTTCCGTTGCATTAATATATTGTACACATTAACATTTATAATGACAATTTGTTATAACTGTCCAGGCTGATGAAAATATTTAGAATTTTAACTCTGAAATGTTGTGTTATCTTAGAGTGACAGTTTTACTGTCCTCTGGTATTATATATCATCATTCCACTGTAAGATTCTGATATTGTGTTCTCTTATTTCTTGTTATATTTTCTTTTATCCTATCCTAACTATTTATCTTTACGGCACTTTAGTGCTCGGCATGTGAATCCCGTGAATGTATCAATGTCAAAATTCGTAGGTCAAAAAGGCAGGTCGTTACATCTAGTATCAGAGTTGAAGGTTAGGCGAGAACCTTGGCTTTTGTGGTGTATGACCCATTAAGAGATAGAGTAACAGAATGCCCTAGCATGAGTTGAGTGTATTATGCATATAAGAGCATATTTGTATTTGTTATAAACCTATTCGTTAAAGGTAATTACAAAAGTGAATTAAAGATCATATATAAGGTAACTTATATAAGTGTGAATTATTAAATTGTATTTCAATTAATATAGGGATTAATAATGTTCATTCGTTACCCCTTATTAATTTTTTAGCCATGCTCGACCAATTTTTGAACTTTGCTCTCTTTTTTAGAATGATTTGACATGCTCTACTAGTTTATAAGCATTATTATCATTTGTAGATATATTGAAATGAACACCTTGTGAATTAAGTTTTACAGTTTGACTATGAGGCGTTCGGTGATACAGTTGGGTTAAATTTTTAGTAAGATATGTTTATTTTACTCTAAAGGAAATATATTTTTCCAATTAAAAATTTACGAAAGAATCTATATAAGAAAATGATTATATATTAATATGGTTTATAAAATATGGTTCATAAATGAAGATGAATTAAACTGAGAATTTGAGAGCTTAAATCTCGGTGTCTTTGAAAATGTTTTTCAAGATTTTGGAAAAATAATAGTAGTATCATTAGAAAGTAAATATTTGGAAAATTGGATTATGAAATTGAGATCATGATACTTAGTAATATTTACGATGTATTCGATATCATTTCGAAATGATTTTGGTTAAGTCCGAAAGGCATGATTTGGATGTACTAAACTCATTTCTGTCGCTTGAAAATAATTCTACTAATGATTGTAGCATCATCAGTGTTCATTTTTGGATTTCTAAGAGGGGGAATGCTACAGAGTTGTTTTGGCAAACTTACTGAATTATTTTCCGTTTTGTTTAATACTTATGGTGATGGCTACAACATCATCGACATCATCAGTTCCATGCAACAGTGCCCCACTAATTTTTCTCTCTTTTCTATTTTTCTAATAAAAAAATTCATGCCTTTGTGAATTATTTTATTCAGCCTTCGTGGGATGCCACTTTTATTTTCCCAATCTTCCATGTATTCTAAGTGATAGCCTTCGTATGCTTTTATTATTATGCCTTCATATGCTATGTCTTCATGAGCTTTTGTAGCAGCTAAGCAACACATTATAAAATTACTGAAACCCAATTTCTTGCCCCCATTTAGTATTTTCTCTTTACCTAACCCAAATTTGTGTTGAGTTCTCATTGGAAAACGTCATATTTTTTAGTTCTCCTTTTGGAATGGCTAACCATTCCATTAATTAGTTAATTAATTTATGCTCTCTTAATTCATTAGTGCTTTCCTTCACTAAATAATTCATATGAAAAAGAAAATTAATAGGAGAAATCCTAAAAATTCACCAAAAATCTTTTTTATAGTACTCTACCTCATATTAAAATTTCAATTCAAATTTTTAATTTTATTTTTAATAACTAGTTAACCTAAATTAACCATTCTTTCCAATTTAGAAAATTCATAAAATATTCATATTATTTCCCAAAATAACAAAATTAATAGCCATCTTCATTTCATCACTAAGCATATCATATCAAATTTGTGTGGCATTTGGATGCGATAAGAACATGTTTTACTCTAAAACATGAACTAATTCACTTTAGTTAAATTTTAAACCATAATTTGAATAATGTTCATACATCCAAATATTTTTAGCATTATCAAAACATTCATACAAAAGTTAAATCCGAACTCAATAGGTTAGGATAAGTTTTTAGAGAAAGATTTTACTCACGGGTATTAAGAAAACTTATTTTAATTTTTTTTCCCTTAAATTTAAGATCTTTAATCTTCTAGCTTTGAAATGCTCTTCTTCTTCTTTGGAAAATGCTGGCCCTCACTTTTAAGAGCTCTAAATTAAAGAGCCTTAATTAACTTTTTAAAGTGACGCTCACTTAATATATTAAATTTTACTTTGAGCAATTCTTCCAATTAAATCACTTTAATAATTTAATTAATAATGTTTTTATATTATTAATTTAAATTAAATTAATTTTCCATATTATGGACCCTCGAAAATATGGGTGCTACGGTTATCCTCTTCTTATAAAAATTCATCATCGAAATTCCGATAAGGAAAACAAAATTTATACTAACACCTTGAAAGTGAAAAGTCATCATTATATAAGTACACACAAGTATTAAAGGTTACAATAGTACCCTACTAATGTAAACTATCAATCTTTAAGTACTAGTGCAACTACAAACACATAACCATATCATATATGAATATACTAGTACCATATCAGTCCTTATAACAGAAAAAAACACATTGTTATCAACATGAATGTTCATGTCTAAAACAACTTGGGATATATATTCCTAATCTTCTAGGTACAATTATCCTAATCATCACACCATTAGATGCGAACAAGTTTAATAAAAAACTTCATCGGCTCCTCCATATCATGAACTGCTATTCATTTCGGTCATATCACTTATGTAAATCTGGTTTGACAAACAAATCCTCTATCACCCTTGGTCCTGCTACCAAATCTAGGTCCTACATATATTTCCTTAAATGCGATATATGAAACAAATTAAGCACACCCACCAAACTGCTTGGCAAGTCGACTCTATAGGAGAGTTTACTGATCCTCTTAGTCATTGGAAATGGTCATATGTATCTAGATGCCAATTTACCTTCTTTCCCAAAGCGTTTAACTCCTCAAATCAGAGAAACCTTCATAAACAGGTAATTTCCTATTGCAAACTCGAGCTCTTTTCTTCGCTTATCGACATAATTCGTCAGCTTCGATTGCACTACCTTCATTCTTATGCAAATCAACTCTACCTTCTTAGCGGCATCTCTTACCAAATCGGGTCCTAACACACGCCTATCTACCATGTCCGACCAACAAACAGTGCTTCAAATGATGCCATCCTGATACTCGAGTGGTAACTTTTATCATAGGAAAAATCTACCAATTGCAATTGATCTTCCCAAGATCCTCCAAAATCCAAGACATGTGCTCTCACCAAATCCTTGAGTACACTTTTCACCCTCTCGGTATGACAACTGGTATGTGGAATGTAAAGCATGCTCAAGTTCAATTCCATACCCAATGCACTATGCAGACTTCTCTAGGATTCACTGGTAAATAATAAGTCTTTATCACTAATGATGCTACTTGATATTCATGCAATCTCATTACATTCTTCTAATATAGCTTCGCTAGCTAGCTGCCTCCCATTTAAACTTCATGGGAATAACGTGGGTACTCTTAGTCAATGTATCGACTATCACATAAATTCTATCATTTGCCATCCTCGACCTAGCTGTCCGCCAATAAAATCCATAGATATAGAATCCCACTTCCAAGTTAGTACTTCGAAAGGTTGAAGTAAACCACTTGGCTTTTGGTGTATAGCTTTCACTTACTAACAGATGAAACATCTCTTCATACATTCATCTATATCTCTCTTCATCCCTTCCAAAAGAAGACTCTCTTTATAACATGATCATCTTCATACCACCGTAATGAGTAGTGAACTTTGACCGATGAATTTCTTCTAAGACTTCCTTTCGAAGTTCTTCTATATCTAGAACACAACGTCTTCCTTTCTTGTTAAGCCATCCCTTCTAGTCTATCTCGAATCCATATAGATCCTCAACATCCACACCCATCACCAATCGCCTAATCTTTTAGCAATCAATGGATCTTCTCTTTTCCTTGTAGCGATTCTTTCTACATGTGTTGGATGTACTTTTGGACTTGCTAACATGCTCGAATATTTACTTGGTCTAGTATTCTATCTAAAATGTACACCGCAAGAATCCAATGTCTTCAACGCCTTGCATTCTTCAATCATGGACAATACTCAATTCTGATGCTTCCTACTCATAGCATCAACAACCTTATTCCTTTTTGTTGGCTATATTCTATTTTGAAATCATATTCCGCCAAGAACTCCTGTCATCTCTGCTGCCTCCTATTCAACTCCTTTTGAGAGAATAGATACTTAAGTATTTAAAGTCCATACACAACTCTAACCATTCTTCCAACAAGTAATAGCTCCAAATCTTTAGTGCGAAACCACCGCTTACAACTCTAAATCATGTGTCGGATATAACTCTAACCATTCTTCCAACAGGTAATAGCTCCAAATCTTTAATACAAACCACCGCTTACAACTCTAAATCATGGGATGGATATCTAATCTCATATGGTCTCAACTATCTTGACGCATAAGCGATCATCCATCCTCTTTACATTAAGGTTACTCCCAAGCTTGTTCCGTAATTGTCAGTAAACAAATCTACGTCTTGGTTCTCTTCAGGCACTATCAAGATAGGAGCATTCGACAATAACTTCTTCAACTCTTGAAATGACCCTTCATACTTATAAGTCCATACAAACTTCTCGTTCGTCATAGTCAAATTAATCATAGGACTTGCTATATGCAAGAAATCTTTAATGAATCTGTGGTTATAGCCAGGCAATCCAAGAATCTTCTCATCTCTGTGACCATCTATGGCCTCCTCCAACCGTCAATAATTTCTATCTTCGATCGATCCACATCTAATCCCTTCTCTGAAATAACATGCTCCAGAACTTCACTTCTCATTTCCTAAAGTAGCATTTCGATAATTTCACCTTCAACTTATGTTGTCTCGGCGCCTCCAACACCAATCTTAGATGAACTTCTCGATCTTCTTCATCCTTAGAGTATTACAAAATATCATCGATGAAGACCAACACAAATCTATCCACTTGATTGTGAAAGATCTGGCTTATAAGATCAATGAAGAACGTAGGGGCCTTGGTCACTCCAAACGGAATTAGTAACTTATCATATGAACCATACATTGTTTTGGACGTGGTTAATGGAATACTATCTTTCACTATTCTACGTTGATGGAAACCCTTAACTAAGTCTAGCTATTGGAACACCTAAGCTCCACTCAACTGATCAAATAAGTCATATATCCTAGGAAAACAGATTTTTTACCGTCAACTCATTCACTTTCTGAAATCTATACTCATATAAAAAGATCCATCCACTTTCTTTACAAATACCGAGGAAGCTCCCCATAGTGAACTACTCAGCTTAATGAAAATTTTATCCTCAAGTTTCATTAGCTGCTTCTTCCATTATTCCATCTCCTTGGACGACATTTTGTAACTAGTCTGCTAACATGTTGTGCCTCTAGCATTAAATCTATTCGAAATTCAATTTCCCTTCTCATTAGCAACTCCAATTCAAGTTTGGAAACATCTACAAATTCTCAAACTACTCACACTCCACTAATCTTTATCTTCTTGATCATCCATAGCACATAACATTAGGTTTGACTTCTCCCCCATTACATCTAAGGCTATCATGATTCTCTCTGCACCTCTAGGATTCTATAAAGCAATATTCCTTCCATACATTGGATTCTAGTGTCATTTTGCACTAACCAATCCATACCCAAAATCACCTCGTATCCTACAATGTCAATCACATATGGGTCCCAAACAAACAAATGTCTACACAAGTCAAATTCAAGGTTAGTCCACCTTAACTCAAGGGTGGCATACCCTCCAATCGAATTAACCGAACGAAAGGACGTAATCTAATAGGTAGTTTCTAGTTCTAATTTGTTAACCAAATCCCTAAAAATATGTTTATATATCTTCAACCAATTCAACACTTCTAAGGAAGCCTCCTTCCCTATGAACTCCTTTCCTATATGGCTCTTAAAGTTTTTGTTCATCTTAGAAAAAAAATTGCTCCTCTTGCTACCTCTTGTCTTGTCTCAACAGCTCCAACTAACTGTTTCCTCATCTTCTTCATCATAAATTGACAGAATAAAGCATTCACATTCATTCCTTCTTCAGCAGGGACAGACACTTGAATACCAGCTTAAGTGTGAACTTTCGAGTTCTCCTTCCTTCCCTGGCCATTAGTTTACGCACTATCATCTTCTTTACTGGTATTTGCTCTTACACTTATTATGTTCAAACATCGACAACGTAGATCCATTCTTGCCTTCCGCATAAGCAAGGTTCGTAGGAAATAGAAATAAGAGTGTGAGATCAATAATAGAGGGGTAGATATATCCTACTATATATCTATATTAAAATACAAGTATGTTATATTAATATAGTATGCCCTGAAGTTCTATAGGATCTTTATAAATAATGCAACTTATATATAAACTTGTGTGTGAGTGCATATAATTAACTATGTTAATAGAGAACAATATTGGAATATAAGATAAATAATAATAACGATCACACCAAATATTTTATACTGGTTAATGCTCATGTCCTACGTCCAGTCCCGAAGCTCCCCTTTGGTATTTCTTTTAACCAACTAACCATCGCTTCGTCCGAAGGAATAGGCTAATATAAAAGTATGTCTCTGACAATCTTATGTTCCAAATAACATGTTTTTTGACTGATAGTTCAAATCTTCCTATGATCTCTTTGAGTATGTTAATGTGAACGGTTTTGAGTTGTAGAAAGTGGTTTAACCAAAATTATATTTTGGTTATAATAAATTGAGAGTATGTAAGCAATGTATACACAAGAGAGTGATATGAAATCAAGATAGAATAGATTTAATTAATCCAATTTAGTTAATATCTAAAAATCGATCATGGCAGTATTTATATATTCAAACGGATGTAAATGAAGAGTTGTTACTATTAGATAAGGTTTATTCATTTTAATGGCTGCAACCTTTCGATGAAGAGGTAATTTATTTTTGTTTAACAGAAGTGTTTATTTAAAAATATGTAGTTTTTTAAATGACATACGTCTGTGGCTTCATATTTTATTTTTCCAATATTTCCACAGGCGTCTGTGGTTTTACCTTAGACGTCTGTAGTTAGTAAATGCGGTTTTCTACTGTATTGTGAAGTATTTTAATTTGTGTAAGAACATATGTGCATATATACTTAAGGAGACCTTAGTAACACTTTATCTAAGACTTTTTTATAGCAGTATAACCTTACTAACTATAATACGTTCTTCATTTGTCTTCGAGTCCTAGTTTCTTCGAGCATGATGTCTTCCTGTAGCATATACCTGTAATCTAAATGATTGTATAGTTGTTGGCATTGAAACATAAACTGGAGGTTTTAACATTCTTCCCCTTTTTAATGATGATAATTATACAATCAAAATGAAAGAATTATTATACTTATTTATTCAAAAAGGAAGTTTTGTCTCCCTCTATGTATATGCATAAATTTATTCCATTTTTTCATTATCAAAATAGAAGGAATGAAATAAGATATAAACATAAATATTAAAGAGACATTTCATAGCACGTTATAGATAAGATTATGAATAATTAAAAACTAAATAAGTAAGTTCAAATAGAAACAACGACTAATGTAGCAAATGGTAAGTAGTTAAATAGACAAGCATAAGCATAAATGATGGAAAAATAATAAAAAATAACTAAAAATTCTGATTGTACTGATTGGAAGAGTAAGATAGGCCTCTATAATTTTCAAAGTATTCCCAATGAACTAAAGGATCCTGTTCGTATGTGCCTAGCCACTGTGTTTGGTCTTTGTACTCCTTTTCTTCTTGAATAGAGAATCCCTGAAATGCCATGTATGATTGACGTTGAAATTGTGGAGTATCAGATACACCCATATCATCACTGTCTTCTTCTTCCTCCTCGGGTTGCTCTTGCATAATAGTTTTTCCTCTATTGCCTCTGTCGCGAGAAGTTCCTTAGGGAGAAGCTTAAGAGCGATAAACTGGTGTAAATACTCGAGAGGGTGGTGTAAGTGAAGGCCTGGATGATGAATGAGAAGACGATCTTCCATGGACTTTTCTCATAACCATCCCTAAAGTGGAAACAACTTTGTCCAAAGTTCTTTCCATTTTAGTCATCCTTGTCGAAAAAGAACATTCCAATCCAGTCATCTTTTTATTCAAAGCCCGCTGGTTGGCCGTGATTAGCTTTTGATTTTTAAGCGATAAATCATGAAGAGATTCATTTTGCACTAGTTCAATGCGAGCTTCTTGTATTTCAAAATTCGAATAATATTCGGTAGCGGGACTGGAGGATGTAGGTTGTTGTGAAGGATGAGGTGAGTAAGCCTGCTAAGGAGTGGTAGTAGAAGGAGTACCATGATGCTCTTGTTGTTGCTGTTGTAAGGACCACTGTTCAAATGAGATTATTGGTGGTGGTCGTTGGGGAAGGCGCAATAGATAAAAGCCGTATACCGCTTTCTTTAACGAGGATTTCTTTAAAATGAGGGATATAGGAGGGTACCCCAAAAGCATTTAAGGGATGCATAACTTTTGGAGCATAGATAATAGTGCATCAATGATGAGACCAAAAGCTTTTAATTTCATTATGAATGAATTTATCCCAATTTATTTTTATTCCATCGAAAATAGCATAAAGAGCTTTTTGATCGTTGTCGTAGATCTGTTCATGATTACCAAAACATGGGATTATCATATTTATTATCATACGATTTAATAATCTAGCTTTTAGATGTAAGTGGATGCTTTTCCATTGAGGCATCCTATCTTCCCAAATAAGATGAGTTATTTCATCTCGTAGCAAGTTTCTATAGTCGGGAATTTCTTCCAAATCGATCCCGAACGAAGAACAATTAAGTATACGTCAAATGGTGTTGACGCTAATTTTTAAAACACGCCTGTAAACACTTGCCCATTACTGATCATCATCATTCTAAGGAGTCCATATATCACTGATACATAGATTGGAGTAGAAAAGAAACATAGCTAATTGGTCGATTCGACCTCATTTTCATCAAAATTGATTAAATCTCGAGATTTGGAGGTGAGAGTAAGTTCTTAAATGCTATATTCACCAAAGTTGCATAATCTGTAGAAAGACCTAGAATGAAGCTTCTTTTGCTTTAGCTCGTTAACTCGCATGTTGGCAACCATACTATTGCGAAGTCATTCTTGAATGAGAGCATCAGTAACTAAGGGATTGTAAGAAGAGGATGATTGACCTTTCTTGGAACATTTGTTAGTTGGAGTTTTTGGTTTGGAAGCCATTAGTGAGAAAATAGAGATTGGATGGAGGCTAGGGTTTTAGAATTAGGAAGGAATTTGGAGGTAGAAGGTAAAATTGGGAAAAACTTATATATATATATACATATACATATACATATACATATACATATACATATACATATACATATAACTGCTGAAGATAGGGTTTCAGAGTAGCGAGAGACATCTGTGGGTGTGGTATAGACTTTCAGTTAGAAATAAAAAATGTTATGACAGGAGTCTGTAAGGCTTTCATAAACGTCTATGGCTTCAAAAAAAATAAACAAAGAGTTATAATAGACGTTTGTGGTTACAGGAAAATGTTTTTCCGTAACTTTTGACAGACGTCTGTATTATGTATTTTTCTGAAAGTATGCTTAAAATTTAATGTTAATCATTTTTTACGGAAATACTAAGAGAATTAAAACAATATTCATATCAAAAAATTACAAAAGAAACTTATTTTGACAAAATGCTTACCATAAATTTATTTTTCTCAAAGAGGTCAGAGTTTTTAATTTGTTATATATCCCATGAATTCAATTAGTGGCTTTAGTAGAGGCCAACTTGGACGAGCTGTAGTGTCAATCCAAACTTGGTCTGATGGTCCTGGTTTGCATAGATTTCTTGAAGTAATGTTATATATTTTTATAGGAGTTTCTTTTAATTGTAGAGAATTTTTATGTATACAATTTTTTGCTGGGGAATGACCATAAATTGCTAGAATACATTTTTCAAGAAAATTTAGATGAGATCCTTGACATCATTGCTCGTAATACATTTCACATTGAACTCCCATCATTTCTTGTTGATAGTGATATATTTCATCGACTTTGTTGGTGAGAGATGTTGATTGCACATCAGTTGACCGTTTGGCTTTCTTTTCCGTAGGGGAAAGCCAGTTCCATACGTAAGTGATGCAACAATTTCAAAAGAGGCTAAGCAAATTGATGGAGGTGTGGATTTAGTTGGTGAAACGTAAGTGCTATCTGATTAGGGTGATTTATAGTCGATAGTTGAATAGGTGGAGTCATGGTCGGAAGACATTTTCTGGGTAATATTTGTTTTAATAAACTATTTGTATTTAGGAGGAAAATAAGTTGATTTATAAGAAAAAGTTTTTACTGTACTTAAGAAGTTTGACAGAGGAATATAAGTTTAATCATATTACTTTTGACGGAAAGCAGTTAAGTTTTATGTGGTTTATATTAACCTAAGTGTATAAATTTTATCCTATGTAGTTTTATATGAGCTTTTCTTCCAAAAAAAAATTAAGCGTACAAAAAAAATCCTACAAATTTAGTCAACCAATTCATTGTAAGAACATATTCCAAGATCTCATCTTAATTTAATAAAAGTTAGTTCACTTAATGCTTTAGCAAAAAATATTAGCTATTTAATATTCAGTATTTACAAATTCTAGTAATATAATTCCTTTTTTCCACATTATCTCGTAGAAAATGGTGATAAATATCAATATGTTTTGTTTGAAAATGGTTAATAGGATTTTTTTTTATAAATTTATGGCACTTCTATTATCACAATATATAGGAGATTTTGATATGATTTTACATAAGTCTTGAAGAGTTTGTTGCATATAGATTACTTGTGCACATGCTAAAGCCACTGAGAGATATTCGATTTCACATATTGAGAGCGAAACACAGTTTTGCTTTTTACTAAACCATGAACTAAAGACTAACCAATAGAATGACATGTGCCACTTGTGCTTTTTCTATCTATTTTACAACTGCCAAAATCGACATCACTATATGGCACGAGTTCGAACGAGCTTCCTTTTGGGTATAATAATATGTAATCTCTAGTATTTTAAATGTCTTAAGATTCATTTTACCGCTCGATGATGTGATTCTTTTGGCTGTGCTTGAAACTGAGCACATAAACATACACTCATCATAATATCTAATCTAGTAGCTGTTAAGTATTATAGAGATCCTATCATACTTCGATATAATTTTTGGTCGAAATCTTTTCCATTTTCATACTTATCTAAATGTAAAGTAGTACTCATTGGAGTTGATTTACTTGATATATTTTCCATTCCAAAACGTTTTACGAAATCTTATATATTTTTCTTCATTTATAAAAATTCCATTTTCTAATTGTCTTATTTGTAATCCTAAGAAGTAGTTTAATTCTCCTATATGTGATAGTTCAAATTCATCTTTCATTATTTTAGAAAATTCAGTGCATAATTTTAGTCAGTTGATCCAAATATACTGTCGTCAACACATATTTGTATAGCTAAAATATTATTATTTTCTTGTTTTATGAATAAAGTGGAATCAATTTACCAATTTGAAAATCGAAATTTTGTAAACGAGTTTTTAATCTTTCACACCAAGCACGAATTGCTTAGTTTAATCCATATAAGGCCTTTTTAAGTTTTAACACATGATCGGGATATTTTTCGTGAACAAATAAAGGACGTTGTTCAACATACGCTTTTTCTTTTATAAATCCATTTAGAAATGCACTTTTTTATGTCCATTTGAGAATGCTTAAAGTTACGATGACATGCAAAGACTAGTAATGTTCGTATTGCTTCGAGACATGCTACATGAGTGAATGTTTCATCATAATCAATTCTTTCTTCTTGATTACATCCTTGAGCTACTAACCTTGCTTTATTTCGAACAATATTTCCTTTTTCATCTGCCTTATTTTTAAAAATCCATTTTGTTCCTATTGCGGTTTGATCGTTTGGTCTCGGTACAAGTTCCCAAGCATCATTTCTTTCAAACTGATTAAGTTCTTCTTGCATTCCAATAATCCAAAAATCAACTTTTGATGCTTATTTATAATTTCTGGTTCAAAATTTGATATAATGGAACATGGTTCATTTGATTTAACAATTTTATGGTTGATACTATTGTATTTAATTCCCTAATAATATTATTAATAGGATGGTCTCCTAATATTCTAGGTGATGATGTTACCATATTATGATTATTCTTATTGACATTATCATTATTTTCATGTATAGGTATATGAGTTTCTTTTGTAATTTCTTCATCATCGTCATTTTTATTACCTTTATAGTTTTCATCAAATGAGATATTGTTATCCCGCCTTTTGGTCAAGGCCGGGATATCAACAAATAGGCTAAAAAGGATGGAAACTAGTATGAGAGATCAATTAAAGACAAGGCTATGATCGATACCATCAAAATTTGACCGAGATCCAATCAAGACGGGATCGATTGGAAATGGTGAACAAGGCTAGGAAAGGCTACATTTCAGATTGTAGGACAATCGGACCTCACATGCTCAAGATATGATCGATGCAACTCAGGCAATGTTCTAATTCATATCCATCCAGGAAGTCTTGTTCATACCGATCGGACGCATGTCTGGTTCGTATCCATCAAAAGAGCGCTAATTCATATCCATCAACTGAAAGGCCGTGTTCATATCCATCAAGCATACCCCACTTCATATCGGTCCAAGCTCATCCTTCTTTGCATCCATCGTCACCAACTAGTTCGTATCCATGGGAGATTATCACTTCGTATCAATCGATCGTTCCATGCACTTCGTATCGATCAATCCATTCATGTATTTTGTATCGATCGGCCATTGATCGATACAAAGAACACATTTCGGATCAATACGAATGTCATCCCTTTTTGATGGATACGAAAAGGCTAGAGACCATCAATACGAAGCAAGTATCCTTGGATCGATGCAAAGCATGGGACGCATCAGGTCGATACGAATAAGGTGCAAATAAAGGGAAGGCTCGTTCGTACGGCATGGAAAGTGGATCTCACCAAAACAAACACACCACTTTACACCGATCGATACGAAAGTGATGGATACGAACATATCGATACGAACGATTCGGCCTTCATAAAAAAAGACAATTGCGTCGATCATATCTCACAATCTACAAGTCCAAATGCTATCAAATTTTCACAAAAGCTTACGTACAACCTATAGAATGTTCTTGCTAAACTTCGTCTTGATTGAATCAAATCTTGATCGATACGAAATTCCTTCATATCGATCATGGACCGAGTGCAGATGACATGTGATTGATCGTGTGGGCCCACCCACGTGAGAGAAGGAGTTTTCCATGATCTGAGCGAGGTATTTGCATCCTACGCCTATAAATAGCATCCCAGAGTCTACAGAAAAGGGACCTTTTGAGCTCTCCTACGTCCAGACTCCGCCAAAACCATTTTGTACTCAAAGATCACTGTTGTACTCGAAATCCACCATTGCAATCCGCTGTAACTAGCGTACAAAGACTAAAAAATCGCCAATTTCATAGTGGACGTAGGCTAAACGGCGAACCACTCTAAATTTGTATGTTTCTGTGTGATTCTGTTTAAATTTTGAGTGTTCTTCACATTTATTTTCTCCACATATTTGTTACCTGAGATCTGTGATTGTAAACGGGTGCTTTCATCTACAATGGGGGTTTGTGACCATTTTTGGCGCAAACAGACATGAAGACTTTCTTCTATAATATTTATTCGTTTTTTAAAGATTCTATATGCTTACTTCGATCTGAATAGCCAACATAAATTCCTTTACGGCTTTAGAAACAAATTTTCTTGGATAATCTATAGTGTCTAATATTAAGCATTTTGACCCAAATACATGAAAATATGATACTTTTTTGTTTCTTGTTAAAAATATTTCATAGCATGTGTTTTCAGTCATTGGTCCAAGTATTCCATGATTTAATATATAACAAGCAGTGACAACGACTTCGGTCCAAAAATTCTTTGGTAAGTTACTACTATTTAGTAGAGTTCATGCACATTCTTGTAAAGTTCGATTTTTTCTTTCTATAATATCATTTTGTTGTGGTGTTTGAAGAAACTAAAAATAATGACTTATTCCCTTTTTGTTACAAAATTGTAAACAGTTCATTTTCGAATTCACATCCGTGATCAGTTCGTATACTTTTAATTTTTAAATTCATTAAAAAAATATTCGTTTAGCAAAAATTTTGAAAATTTCAAAAGTATCATTTTTATGCTTTAAAAATAGTGTCCAAGTATACATTGAAAAAATTATCAATAATAACAAAAACGCATTTATTATGATTTATTATATGTACTTGAGTTAGTCCAAATAAATCTGGATGGAGTAATTCGGGAGGTTATTCAATGGAAAATTCCTTTTTAGATTTAAAGAAGCTTTTCTTTAATTTATCAAATTTACAAGCGTCACCCGGGTTTTTAACCTTATAGTTAATTTTAGGTAATCCTCTAACTAATTCATTTTAGCTAGTTTGTTGATATTCTTAAAATTTATATGAAAAAAAGGTTTATGCCATAACCATGGATCATCATGATTCGTGGCTAAGCATAATTTTGTATTGTTTTTTACATTCATGTTTAAAACATATATGTTTCGATTTCTATATCCTTCAAAAGTTAAATTTTTAATTTTGATAAAAAATATTGCATTTATTTTCCTCTATATCAATTTTAAATCATTTACCACATATTTGACTTATACTTAATAAATTATGTTTCAAATTTTTTACCAATAAAACATTAGTAATTATAGGAGAGTTAGAATTGCTGTATTGATAACTTCTCCAATGTCGACGATAAATCTTTTTGAGTTATCTCTGAATGTTACAGTGCCACCATCGATATATGTTATATTTGATAACATACTAGCATCTCAAGTCATGTGCTTAGAACAACCGCTATCGAGTATCATTTCTCTTTATTCTTTATTTTAATTTTGGATACCTGCAGAATAAGAAAATTTTTATTGGTACCCACCTTCTTTTATTAGGGTACTACGTGTTAGTGAAGGAAGGAAACCATATCCACGAGGATTTAATTCCTTTAGTAAATGTAATTTTTGTTATATACAACTTCTTTTTAAATATTCATCAATATATTTTTGTCTAGTTAGTTTATTATTTGTTTTTGGAATCCATATTTTGACCATATTTGTATATGAATTCTTAAACTTAGTTTCTATTTTTGGCTTTTTGAATTTTGTGTATAATGTGCTATATTTCTTTGATTTTTTATTTTTTTGTAAAACCTTTTCCATTTTGGTTTTCAAATGGTTTAGATATGTTATCAAATTTTCTAAATTTTGTTTTCCTTTGTTGAATTTTGTCACATTATATGTTATTTTTATCTAATTTACTTTTAAGATCGCAAATATCAATATTTTTAGAATCTAAATTTGCTTGTAATTCTAGTTTTTCTTTTCCCAACTTAAGTTTTTCTAACATATAATTTTCTAAATAATTTAATATTTTGTCATTTTGAGATAATAATGTTGCATAAGATAATTTTTTCATCTTTTAACACTAAAAGGAATACAGTGGTTTCCGACGGCTTCGAGCGGTCAGTGGCTGTCGGGAGCTGTCGAAAATGCCATCGGTATACAAAACGGCGCTTTCGTCTTTTTTCGATGGAAATATGACTTTTTTCGATGGCTTCCAAAGGCTGCTTTAATGACAATTTCGACGGCCTTTCCGATGGTTATGATGTCCACATGGCTTGAAAATTCAGTGGAAAACCGCATGGAGCCGTCGCTGATTTTTGGCCAAATCGTTGGGGCGGCCGTTGGAAGTCTGGGTGATTTTTTTTATATTAGAGCAGCCATTCGATTTCCAAACAGCATATCAATATCAATATATCATAACACATCAAAATCAATATGTATCAGACATATAAGCTAAAATCAATATCAATATCAATAATAAGGTAAAACTCAAACATTACTATCTCAATCTCAAACTCAAACATTACCATCAATACAAAATAAACCAACCATCATCAATCTCACACACCCAACAACAATATGTACATCGAACATCAATGTACAACATATACAATGTCTAAAATGCCAACCAAACACATCAGTCCAACAGATCAGCATCACAAATCAACATCAAACACCATATGTCCATAAATCAACCTCACCGTCTCTCATTGTATATATACATAAGTTCTAAAAAAAACACTGCAAAACGTACCTCATGACTCGTCGTCGGTTCTGAAAGCACCAGACTAAGGGAATGCTCCATGATGCTTCATGTACTTGGCCAAACGCTAGTTCAGTTGCTACATTTATGTTGTTCGAAGGCGGTTCTACTTCTGCAGCTGTGTGATCTACTGTCGAATCTCATTAATCTCAGCTTTGTCTAGAGCCTTTTGATAAGCCTTTTGTGAGGCCCAAGCTACAAAACAAGTCGAAATATGTTTAAGTTATTTACGTAACTTTATAAAAATTAAGCAATTTTTATGACTTAGTTGATTTTTATAAATTACTGCTTGATTGTCGTAACCATAGCGCTTATTTCGCTGTGTTAGGTCCATAACAGAGTCGAAGATAGTGTCCTCCTTATCAGTAGTCAATTACTCCCATCCCGATTGCTCGAGCATCTGTGCACGTGATTGCATAAATCTTTCCTACAACCCAAAATTAAATATAATTAAATATTACATGATTTTATTATAGTATTTTATAATTAATTATTAAATTGATTATTATTAATAACTTATAACTTAAAATATACTTACATATGTGGCGTATGCTTTATCATCCTCATGCTTGGCACACGTCACCGATCCCTCGTCATTGGTCTGCCTGACGTCATGGGTATTTGCAAATACGTCCATATATGAGACAGAAACCCCATGCGCTCTTTCCCGTAATAATTGGTGTATATTATCGTTGTTTATACAAATTTATATAAAAATTGTAATAACTGTTCGTAATTGCAATTAATTAATTTATCGGGTCCTCGCGATGATGCTGAAATGATTTTGAGCCACCACGGTGTGTGATTGGATTTTTCTGCCTGTTCGCCGAGTTCCTTTTTGACTCCGCCTGCAAATTAAAGGTTAAGATTATATTTTACATGTATAAATTATGTATTCTCTATTGAACAAATTAAGGTGATATCTGATAGACTTACCCTGATTTCATCACTTCTCCACCATGTGATCCAAGCATACCATACGCTGGCACCCATCCAGCTTGGCTTCTTCCTAGATTTTCTGATGGTAGACATTGTATCCTGATAATTCTTTGCTACCTTAGAGTTCCAATGCAATGGCAAAGAGAAACATCCTCTTCTTGTAGGTCTACCGCCCCTGTATATTAAAAAAAAAATAAGTTATACATTTATACTTAGTCAGCAAATTGTAAAGTGATTATATATAATGATATATAAATTTACACTTAGCAGAAAGTCCTGCCAAATGCTTTCCCATACGTGCTATGGGATCCTACTCCATTTGGACTAGCACGAGTCATACGGCTCAAGTATGCCTACTCAGAAATGCGGGAACTATATTCGAAGGTTCAAGCTCAAAACCCTTGCAATAAATATGATACGAACAAATCATGACTAATACATCATATAAAATATTTGTAATGCTGAAGTAAATTTATTACTTACGATCCATCTGCCTTTGGTAGCAATCTGACCACCGTACGCAGCACCTCCTGCGAAAGGTCACTGCTATCACCTCCATGGTGGACGGTCCCTCTTTGAGATGAAGAAGGGAGAGCCGGACTATGAAGAACTCTGATGCCTGAAGAAAGACATCTATAATACCTATCATATACATATTATTTTATTATGGAAGATCATATCATTAAATTATGAGTAAACATATCAAGATTTAACATCAATAATAGCATATAACATACAAAAAAATATAACATCAATACTCCCATATATTATCTTTTTCCAACATGTATACTAGTAAATTAATCCTCGTCGTTTTCTGATTCATGCGTAATCTTGTACTCTATATTGTTTCCCTCTGTGGTCTCAAATGCTTCTACTAATACATTTGATTCATCATTTAGAGTCCAAAATCGGTTGATCATCTGTTATTGTAATTTGCCATTTTCCTCGATATCCGCTTGATACACTTGTTCGTCTGGAATATTCTTTCCATCAAACATAAATCTTGCCTTCATTTTAAAAACTGTCGACCAATCTAGTTTATCCCATTTTACAGATGGAGAAGGAGCATAATAACTTTAAGCTTGTTTTGCTAGTATCAACGGATCGTACTTATGATAACGTGATGTATGCTTTATTTCAATAATATTACATTTTTGCTGCATGTTGATTCCAGAACCTGGAACATTACTGAACCAGTTGCATCTAAACAAATAAGCTTCTTCCTCTGATCGGGCAAAATATGTTAATTGCAAAACCTTATTTAACAAGCCATAAAAATCATTTATGTGATCATTTGGATCATCATTACCTTTAATATATACACCGGTATTGTTAGTTAATTTTTTTTAGCTCCATATTCTTTTGTGTTGTTTAAATTTTTAGGTTATTATTTTACACTTTGATGGTTGGTCATCCTAATTCCCATTACAAACATGATAGTAATTATATTTCATAAATCATTTCATTTTAAATGATTCAACAAAATTTCAGCAGCACTTCCCCTTTGTTCTCTGTACCATTCACATATGCGTGTACACGGGGAACAAAAAGAAAGTGTTGTCGAAATTTTTTGAACCGTTTAAAATAAAATGATTTGCAGAATATAAATGCATACGGATATAAATGTTCGTTCTGTGATAAAACGAAAATCCATATAACAATCGTATAAAATACTTGTCAGACTGGGCCAAAAACCATCTAAGGGATTTATAAAAAGTAAAGCGTATTATACAACAATTTTTACAATGATTTATTTGCATTCTAAGAAACGCATATACTAAATCGTCGTTTTCGTCATCTTACAAACTCATACACTAAATCTTAAGCATTGACTATGATTAATCCAAACCAGCCTAATGTGCGTATGCATTGATTAGTGAATACATATACACCAATTAATGCACGTATACACTAAACAAATTATTTTTCTCAACATTTAAATTACAAAAAATTGTAATAACAACCTAATTAGCATTCAATAGGGTATAACAAATAATCAATAGTGTATTGTAAACAACTATAACAATAAATTAACCTCAATTTACCAAATTAAAATTAAATAGAATTTATAAATTAAACCTTCTTGAAGAGCAATAGCTAATGGAAAGACTTGAAAATTGAAGAGGAAGGTAGTCTTGGAGGTGTGGAGGCTTGCTGACAGTGTTGAGGAGGCGAAGGAGGTGGTGGAGGTGAGATTTGGTTAGGAAATTTAGGTGTTAAATAATGAAAAAGAAGCGTCGGCCTGGGGCTGAAGTATTCGTGACTTTTCGACGACTTTCGACGACCGCCAATGAGTATTTTACAACTACTTCCGATGATTGGGATGGCTAGTTTATTTTATTTTCATTAATGCCCTGGTAATTACTAGCCATCGGAAAAAGATGATGAGAAGCCAGCGGCCATCGGAAATGGACATCGCAATAAATATTGTTTCTAATAGTGTAATAATCTGATTTGTAGTTCTATCTAATTAACTTTCCTACATATTCTTTATTTAATTTTTTTATTCTCTATATTTATCATGTAATTAAATGCTTATTTCCATTATTTCATCATAAGTAAGTTCAAGACGTACCTCATCAGTGTTAGCCATAAAACACACATTCATTTGTTCCGAGTTGCTTTCACTATCATTATGTGAAGAAGAAGAAAACAAATCCGAATCATCTCATGTTACTTGAAAATTCTTTTCTTTTTCTTGAATTTCTTGAATTTGCTTTTCTTTTTATCATTGTTGAGCTGTGGACAATCCTTCTTTATATGGCCAAAATTTTCACATTCATAGCATTTAATCGATGTTTGATTTGAGGAGTTTGGTTTGCCCCCATTTTGAAATTTGCTCATCTTCTTGAACTTCTTGAATTTATTGTAGTTCTTGGCAATAAAAATAATTTCCTCTTCATCTAAGTCTGAATATACGTTACTTGCTTGGAATGCTATGTCTTTCTTCTCATGATTTTGATCATTTCTAGCCTGCAAGTTAGCTTCATATGACATCAAATTTCCTATTAGCTCTTCGACGTTATGTTAAGAAAGATCATTAGCTTCTTCAATGGATAAAAATTTCATTTCCTATTCATTTGTCAAAGAGTTTAAAATTCACGTGACTAAATCAAAATTTGTAATTTTCACTGCAAGTGCCATGAGATCGTGTTGAATGGTTTGAAATCTTGCATACATATCAATAATTGATTCAATTATTCTCATTCTAAAAGATGAAAATTGGTTTTTTTAAATCAAATTTTTAGTTTGCTTGAGTTTATTTGTGCTTTTGTGTGTGACTTGTGAAGTGCATCGTATAACGCATGAAATCCTCTAAAGCATGACCTGACAACTCATTTTTGTCAAGTGAGAAAAACAATACATTCATAACTTTGGTAATGTTAAATGCCTCTACTTTTTATGCATCAGTCCATGTGCTAATATCAGTGTCAGGTGCTTCATATTTGTTTTGGGTTGCTAGCCATATTTCTAAGTCATTTGCTTCCATAAAAATTTATATATGTGTTGACCAATAAACATAACTAGAACCAGTAAATAGTGGAGGACTTGCAGTTGATTGACTTTTTGAAATGTGCTTGCCATTTTATTGATTTTTCAATTACGTGTTACCATAGATTGAAATGGCCTTGCTCTGATACCAATTGAAAGTCTATAGGATCTTTATAAATAATGCAACTTATATATAATAGTGTGAGTCTATACTATTATTTATGTTAAGTAAAGAACAATATTTAAATATAACATAAATAATAAAAATGATCACACCAGATATTTTGTACTGGTTTGGACCTTCCATCTTACATCTAGTCCCAAAGCTCCCCTTCAGTATTTCTTTTAACCAACTAACCATCGCTTCGCCCGAAGGAATGGGCTAATGCGAAATTATACTTTTAACAATCTTATAGTCCAAATAACACAGTTTTTGACTGATAGTATAAATTTTTCTATGATCTCCTTTGAGTATGTGAATGTGAATGCTTTGAGTTGCAGGGAGTGGGTTAACCTAAATTATATTTTGGTTATAATAGATTGAGAGTATGTAAGCAATGTATGCATAAGAGAGTGATAAGAAATCAAGAGAGAATAGATATAATTAATTCAAGTCGGTTAATCTCTAAATCTCAATCATGGTAGCATTTATATATTCAAAAGGATACAGATAAGAGTTGTTACTATTAGATAAGGTCTATTCATTTTGATGGCTGCAACCTTTCGATGAAGAGGTGATTTCTTTTTTGTTCAACAGAAGTGTCCATTCAGAAATATACAGTTTTTCAAAAGACAGACATCTATGGTAAATCCTCGGATGTCTATGGCTTCATCATTTTATTTTCCAAAGTATTTCCTCAGACATCTATGGTTAGTAAATGCAGTTTTCTACTATATTGTGAAGTTTTTTAATTTTGTATGATCATGTGTGCATATCTACTCAAGTAGACCTTAACAACATTTTATCTAAGACTCTTTTATAGTAGTATAACCTTACTAACTATGGTATGCTCTTCGTTTGTCTTCAAGTTTTAATATCTTCAAGTCTCAATACCTTTGAGCATGATGTCTTCTTGTAGTACATACCTGTAATCTTGATAAAATGTGTGCGTGTGTATATGATTGTATAGCTATTTTCATTGAAACATAAAATGGAGGTTCTAATATACCCTTCCCTAAGGTATTTGTTTTCTGATTATAAGTTTCCAATTAGCTCCATTTTAATTAAGTGTTTCTCTAATCTAAGCTTGGATACCAAGTTGTAACATCCCCTACCCAAAGACTTGAAAATGGACGCCGATGATGCTGTTGTCGTCACCGAAATCATTTTCTGGCAACAAAATGAGTATAGTATTTTTTTCACAGCATAATTAAACAGAGAAACTAAATATTTTTTCCATTATATTAGTTTGGGTTACGTAATTCATTACAGTAGCTTAATCCAAATCATTCGCACATAGGGGTAAATATATAATAAGAAAATCAGAGTAGTGAGTGCCCGACATATGAAGATGCCAGCACCGCACCTAGCCAATTTACAATTCTGGTTTTACACGAAAGAATTTTTAAATACTCTTATTTAAATAACAAGCCTTATGCTTTGCGTTTGAAATCTTTATTTGTCTTTTCAAAGGAGGTGCCTATCTAAGCCAAAAACCTCTGCCTACTCGAAAGAGTACCCTTGAGTTTATGAGAAATAATAAAAACATAGATCAGATAATAAGTCGGGTACAAGAAAAACCTTTATCCTAAGCACCATAGTTATACCACGTTGCTAATGCGGAATGGGTATTCCCCTCACTTTATCATCATAAATATATATATATATATATATAATGGAAAATAGTATATATCACAGAGGCAACTATATGCATGTATTCAGCCAATAAGTGTACCCTACACTTGATCCCAATTGTGAATCACGTCACACACAACCCCACCCCCACCCCCAAACCCCAATTCAAGTTAAATATACTATATACTTATCTGCCAAATATGAGCCAAGTCATATTATCATTCATCGTTCATTCATCTATCACCTAATCTATTGTTTTAGGATTTCTTCATTAAATTGCCATTAACTTGTTTTAGTGATCACCTCCCTAGGACTTCCTATTACTAATTTAATCTTTTGCTTGAACAACCTCACCTAGTGAAAACATCAACCCATTTATCCATGGGAGCCACACTGACTAGAGTCCCTGGGACTTTCACAAGAGGTTGAATGTAGCACTCTGAATACATTCTATTAAGCATCTCTACCGGATATCAATATCCCCTCTTAGTCCCTAAATCGCTATCATTCACATTGCCAATTTATTGATAACACTCTTTGGATGTTTTGGCACTATACCATGGCACATTGTCTTAACTCCTCTATATAGTTTTATAAATATTTCTAGGTGGACCCTTACCATGGATTATTACCATATACCATTAGACTTTAGACCATTAGTCAAGGCACTCTGCTATCCAACAACTACATGAGTTGGTATACGTTTATGATCATGGTTCAATCCTTTTTCTTTTATTCATTAGTTATGTGCCCTACACCATCTTTAGATAAAACATTTTTATCCTTTATTTAATGATATCCTATCGTTTATTAGCTTCTCTAAGCTTTCTTCATTTTAAAAATAAGTTAACGCAATTTTAACATATAAAATCTCTCTTCTATTTCATTCCTTTGAAATAGTTCAATAACACTTTGAAATTGTTTTTCAAAGCACCATAAGTATCCGTATTTCACTTAGAAAACTATAGCTTCTCAACATATTACAAGTTGCATTTACTTGTCGTGTATCGACTATCCCATAACTACCATGTTTAATGAAAAATATTATCCATGGTTGCATGCAATTCCCATGCTAAAATGTACCATTATCATGTTTTAATTCAAGTCATCTTGATTCATCTATCTGGAGCCATCGCGTGTAATATAATTTCAGTACTTGCTTTTGTGTGTGGTAGTTTTTCCATTGTGTACAGTAAGCTATTTTATTTGTTTCCATTGACATATCAATTCCCATAATATTTTTTTAATTCAACTTATTTTGCATTCAGCTTGGGTTTCATGTGTTATCAGAGAGGAGTCGATGTGTCTAGTTTTCTTTCAATACTTACATTGCTTTAAGGCCACGTGGGTTGAAAAGTTCTTGAGTTATCTCTATAGACTTCGCGTGATACACTTCATTTTACTTTATCATATGAAATCGAATTTGATGCCATTGCGCTGCTTCATTTCGCGAATCTAGATTTCATTCGTTATTATATTATTATTTTATGAACGTGCCTTTGTGGTCTTCGTGATAAAAATTCTTTCCAATTAGAGCATTCCCAACCAAAAGTACCGGTTGGGAAGCAATCAACCCCCAATAGGGGGTCATTTGAGCACTTCTGGTTGCTTTGGCAACCTAGGGGGTTACTTCTTAGCCAGCCAAAATAAAGCCGGCTAAGGCCACATATTGGCAACGGTCTACATAAGACCGTTGCCACTTAGCCGGCTATATAATTGGTGGCTAAGTCCAAACTGTCATATGGTTGATCGTTGCGACTTAACCGGCTATAATATAACCGGCTAAGTCCCAACAGTCATGTAGATGACCGTTGCCTTTCCCTCTCCATACCATCTATACAACTTATCAATTTTAAAATTTTATTTACACCATTTCAATTATATTTCTTATCTCATCAACACATTTTCTTCAAACAATCTCAGTAATGTCGAAAAATTTAAAAGGAAAATTTCAAAAATCTTCATCTCCTAGATTACTATCACAACTAAGATCAGATAATCAGAATCCGACTCAATTTAATCAAAATACATATAATTCTCAACGCAATCAACAAGCTCCAAATTCATATCAGCTATAGCAAAATCAAAATTTCTTTCATTCTCAACAAGATTCGAACCATTACCAAAATTCTCAAAAAGCAAATTATTCGCAGAATAGTTCGTTTCAACAAAACAATAACTATGATCAAAATTACGTATCTCCCCATAGCCAACAATGGTCTGTATTGCCTTATCGTTCACAAAATTTATCAAGGAATCTCAATAATCAATTTGGAGACAACAGATTTAAAAATCAAAAAAGGAATTCGATGACAATGAAGTAGCTGAAGAAGAAGATGTTTATAGGAATTCTAATTTGTCTTTTGCTCAAACTTGGGGAAATCAAACAATGAGAATCAACATTATTGATTCTACAAATGCGGAACCAAAAACCATAACTGAATTGGCATTATGTTGGGTTGAATGTTCTAGAGATAATAAAAAAGGTACGAGTCAAAGTGAAACTTCCTTTTTGGAATTCTATACGCAATATGTTCAACCTTCAAAGTCCAAGTAGTCTTCACGAACAGTTGATTCTTTAAAGCAGCCTTGGAAAAGAATAAATGCCACTTGTCAATATTGGAAAAAAATAATGGTCGGCCTACATTCAAGACAACAAAGTGGGGAAAATGACATGAATCTGGCAATGATTTTAAATTTGTAGTTCAAATTATCAAGTTTTATGTTTTATTCTTCCTGTAGTACTCATCATCTTTAGCTCAATCAAGCAAATGCAGTGTACATGTCAAAACATAATAATCAACCGTTTAACTTGCATCATTGCTATGACATACTTTCAAAATAGGAAAAATGGAGTTGAGTGCGATAATAACATTTAGTAATGTGCTTTCTTCCTAGAAATACGAACGATGAATTTAGCCCTGGTAGTTCTAATCCGCATGAAAACACCCCCTTCATAACTAATACAAGTGGTAGGCTGCTGGGAAGGTTCAGGGGTAAGAAAAAAAACCGCCTTCGATTACAACGCATATTATGAACATATTGGAGAGCATATGGTGGCTGCTGAAGATGTAAACAAATTATACTTTGAAATAAAAGAAAAAAGAGACTTGAAAGTGCAATGATAAAATAACGACATCACGATGAAAAATAAAAGTTAAGAAATGACGAGCTAGAATTAAGAAAACAAAAATTAGCTCGACAACAAAGAGTCGGTGATATTGCTCTTTTAACTTGCAACTTGAGGAGTACAATAGACGTCAAGGGGGCTTGTAGGAAACTAGTTTCCCATAATATATCTTAGCATTGCATCAATTATTTGATCTTGTAAGTATTGGTTGTGTTGTCTTTGTTAGTGTTGTTGTTAATGTGGTTGTCGCTGTATTAGTTGGAGTTATTGGTAATGCTGTTGTTGTCAATTTTGTTATTATTGCTATTGTTATAGTTCAAGCTCATCTTGACTTGGCATTTTCATTGTTGTTATTACTATTAGCACGTTAACAACAACTTAGTAAAGTAGATATAACAAATTTAAACACAATCATTATTACAAAATGTCAACAACTTATTGCCATAGATAAGTGAAACACAAGCACCATCTAAACGTCACTTCTACTAATGATTTCTTATATGTTCTCAGTAGTGTTCCACTAGTTCTTCTCTTAGATCAAGATGAGCATGTGGATCTTAAATGTCTTTTATTCTTTGTAAGTATTCAGCAAAAGTATTTGGGTCCTTAAAAGCTTTTTTTTGAAATGCTACAGCAATGTCTCGATAGTTTCTCAGTTGAAGCTCATACCCACCACGTTCTTCTTCGACAACCATATTATGTAAAATTATACCACAGTATGTGATACCAGATAATACCGTCGGATCGTGGTAGTATACCTCTTTACTTAATATATGTGAAACCTACCTTGAAGCACTCCAAATGTTCATTCGACGTCTTTCCTTAAGCTATCTTGTTGTTTGGTGAACCCGGCTTCTTTTACATTATTTAGTCTTTTGTAAGCTTGCACAAATGTTTTCCATTTTGGATAGATTCCATCTACAAGATAATAACACATGGAATGATCTTTGTCTCTTATTTTGTAATTACATGGAAGTGATATATCATTACATAAGTCATTAAATAAATATGACTGTCGTAGAATGTTAATATCATTCAGTATACCCGGTGCTCCAAAAAAAGCATGCCATATATACAAATCGAACGAACCAATAGCTTCCAAGACCAGAGTTTCCTTTTTCCAATGTCCTATGTATTGGCCCTACAATGCAACTGGACAGTTTTACCACTTCCAATGTATACAATCTAAGCTACCTAATATACCTAGAAATCCATGTTGAGATCACATTGCTAGCAATCTGTCAATGTCTTGAAGGGTAAGGGATGGAAGATATTCTTCACCAAACATAAAAACAACAGTTTTGCGAAATTCTTTCATACATAATATTGTCGTTGAGTCTCTAATCTGCACTTTTTCATCAACGAATCACCGAAAGTTTCATATAATATCATGCAAAGTGCAGCTGTAACCTTTTGCAGTGGAGAAATACCAAGTTCGTTGATTCCATTTCTTCTGTGGGTGAAAAAAATGTTTGTTTTGGTTAATTTTTTGAGAACCCGATTAAAGATATTCTTTGACATATGGAATATTCATCTAAAATCCACATCCCCATGCATGGGTTTTGCTGTAAAAATAATTCTTGATCAATTGATTATGACCGCCAGCATAGTCACGTCCATAACGCAAGTCTTTTCTTCCAACAACGCTACCTCCTTGGGATGAAGTAGAGCTTTCAGCAATTTCATGGGCTATCAAATCCCCCATTTCAGTAGCAAATATTTTTTGTTAAGTAATAAAATATTCAATAAAATCGTCAGAAGATGAAGAAGATAAGAAGCACTAAAAACTTTTTAAAGTACTCGTTAAAAATATATAGAAGAAGGTGGTGATTAGTTTAGAAGTTTGAATGAGTATGTTATTCGACATCCTTACTTCTATATAGGCTATTGATGTTTAATTGATAATGGAATGTCACGGGATCCAGTCGTATGGACTACAGACTGGAATTAAAGCTAATGGACCTACAGGTCATATTGATTAAAGCCGAGTGATGTGGATTAAAGCTGATGGATGTCAGAAGGACAGGGCTTGTCTACAATAGAATTAAAGCTAGTGGACCCACAAGTCATATTGATCAAAGTCGAGTGAATTGGATTAAAGCTGATGGATATCAGGAGGTCGGGTCTAGTCTGAAACAGAATTATAGTTAGTGGACCCGTTGATCATATTGATTGAAGCTGAGTGATGTGGATTAAAGCTAGTGGATGTTATAGGTCGGGTCTTGTCTGAAACAGAATTAATGCTATTGGACCTGCTATTCATATTGGTTAAAGCTGATTGATGTTTTTTAAAGCTGATGGATGTCAAGAGGTTAGTCTTGTCTGAAACAGAATTAAAGCTACTGGACCTACTGGTCATATTGATTAAAGCTGATGGATGTCAGGAGGTCGGGTCTTATCTAAAACGAAACTAAAGCTACTAGACCTACTGGTCATATTGGTTAGAGCTGATGGATGTCAGGAGGTCAGCTCAATGTAGACATAATCTATTGCTTTACATGGATTAAGGCCGATGGATGTGGAGTGAGAACAACAACAATGTTAGGTGAAATCGGCACTGTATCCACGTTGCACTGCTTTACACGAGCAATGCATTATGCTATATAAATATCATTTTGCTTGTCATGCTTCTCTACATTATTATCGTACCAGTAGTATATAAAAATGGTCGATTACAATCATATTTCTTTTGCCCTCCTCATACTCATACGAAGTTCCATTACAACACAATAGCCCAACAAATACATCCTCCCCTTAACCACCAACCGAGTGATATATTGAAATGGAGGAAAGACACAATGCTGATGTAAAAGAGCATGATATGGAAGTGCAAGAGTGCATGCAGCTGGAAAATGGTAGACGTCAAAGAGAAGATTGACGTAGCCTTAACAGAATAAGAGAAAGAAGGAATGAAATACAACACCAAGTACCTTGCACAGATCAAGAGGTTAATTCTTGGACGATCTACTGTAACTGTGGGGTCTCTGTTCTGTATGCTATTGTAAGTAATGGAACCAACATCAGTCGGCGGCACTACAGATGTCGTAATTCTCCTGATGCTTGTGGACTTTGGCAATGGATTGACGATCCTCTTCCTCATCATGTAGTTGTGTATGCTAACAAATTTGAGAACCAAATTCAGATGCTTCAAAGGACGTTAGGTTCAATTAACTTATCAAGTGGTCGAAGATAGTTTTTTAATTATCGTTTGTCTTGTTCATTTTCCCTAACGTTGTCGTGTTTTACTGTTTATTGTCTTTTTTGTGTTCTATGAAGTTGTCCGCGTATATTATTTGTTGTCTTCATAAATTAAATCTTGCTGTTAATGTTTTCCAGGGGCTAAATGTTGTTATTATGTTCAGTGTGTAGTACATTTTGAATACAATAGACTTTACTTGAATTTGAAAATACACATAACTTACAGATAGTGCAAAGAACTAACTGAAGGTAATTAACTTAACAAACCTACTTAACTAACACAAACGTCATTCAAATTGTCTAATGTATCCAACCCAGAGATTATATGCAGCATGTCCAACAAAATCAACATGATGCACCTATAAGCAACATGAATCAAACGTAGCTCGTGTTAACTAAAACAGATCTTCTTCCTTTACTGTTTTTATAATAATTCTATATCTTCGACAAGCTCTAGTAAATGTGACAAATGCGCTTCGAGTTTCCAAAATCCATCAAATTAGTCTACAATCAAGATGGCTGTAAAAGTCTCGTTTAAAGTTACCTAAAAATCTTGCTCCAACTCCTCTTTCATGTGTCTACGGTCAGTTTCTATGTACGATTTGATTGGTATAAATAATCATCGGGAGTCCAGCTTTCAGTTTCCATTGAAGATTATTGATGATGTTGAGAATAATAGAAGATGTTGTGAATTTTCAATACAAAATTTGGTTTAAATAAAATTTCATGATCCATGTCTCATAAATCAGGTGCCTTCTAATCAACCATGTGGCAAGCATCCACAAACGTGGACATAAACAAACACAAGTATGTTTGTTCCTTCACATAGTGATGTTCACATTGTCAAACAAAATAGGAAATCCAAAGTTTTGATACAATTATGCAAATACCACTAGTAAGTACGCATATGGATAATACACTGATACAAACAATGATAGTAAATACAAAATAATGACAATACACTTAAACAAACACTGCTAGTACATACAAACCAATGAAAATACACTGATACAAACTCTGTTAAGAAATACAAAACAACGATAATACACTGACACACACATTGATAGGACATACAAATATAATAGTACATACAACTACTATGGCTCATCAAACTGGTATGCATCATCAAAAAGATGGAATGCATCACCATCATTGTCATCGTCAGCATCGTTGTCATCGTCTACTCTGTGTGTAGGATGATATCGGTGCTCATCGGTTGTAGTAAGCTCGTTAATATGAGCAGTCATTTCACCAATGCTCCATCAATGCTCAACGTACATGACCTGGTGGAGTCCCATTTGCATCTAAACAGATTATCATATGAAAATATAGCTGGATCTGGATACTGTGAAATCTCAAGCTGAGAATATCGACATCTACTCCCGACGTTGTCGTTATACCGACCGTCTAACCATAATATCCTATTTAGGATGGCTATAGAGCATGATATACCCAAGTAATCTGTGTAAGGTCCTATAAAACAGGTGGAAAACAGCACTTCGTATGCCTGAAGGCCCTACCAAATCAACGGATGTAGTATGAACAAAAGTAGTTGTATGTGCTGGGGTGTAAAACCGATGCCAAAAAGATGCATAATCTAAATTCATGATGATGAAGTAATTAGCGGACCATCACTCCCATGCATACTCCTATAAAGCAGCGCTTTCATACACCTTCAGAAAAGTTGTATCCGGATGTAGATCGTTAGGAACAAACTCACCATCTAACATCTAACGTTTGTCTCCTATAATCACCGAGGAACCAATAGCATCCTAAACTCGATGGGGATGATAGCAATGGAAAACGTCTAGCAGATAGGAATGCAGCGTACACTACGATAAGGTCGATCATAAAAGGTGAACATTATAAGGATGCCAAACAACACTCTCTCATGTGGTCCATAATTCGATCTGATTTTGGACCACAGCAAATATATGACGTGCATCCCTTCCTTACACCATTCTGCAGTTCTCTTGGGCCCCTGCTCTAACTCGAGGAATGAAAAGGGTTAATGTGGAGTCCAATGTTGGATAAGTCATAATGTGAAAGTTCTCATAGTACCAGTACTATAAAAGCTCCCAAAAACCTATAATGGACGTTAATTTATCCCTAACGACGCGGTGATGATCTAAAGAGCGATACAAATATGCTACTATCAGAGTCTCACAATCATATGCGATTGGACTATCAAATGACAACTCCGCTATAGCTGAAAATGTTTGATGCATTTGTAAAGAATAAGTTCCCCATCATGTATAGAATAAAAAATTGATCAATCTTCATATGGTTCTCTGTGTTACCACCATGTATCAATTCATTGATTGCTTGTCTAATGTAAGAGCATCTAATTTGAAATCCGGATGACAGTCCATCATATAAGTGAAAATGTGGAAATACACTAGATAAATAGTGGAAGTACTGGTACACTCATCATATGGTAAGGTCACCCCCTCCCAATGCCTAAACTGATAAGCATAGTAAAGTTTAATTGGGTAAAACCCAACCCTCCAAAACTAAAGTGGAATGTATAAGTGGTCTTCCACGAACAGACGGCTAAAGCATCATATAACTGAACATCCAAATTTAAAAGATTATCGATACCTATTAAACAATTTACGGTCATTGAAAGCGCTAAAAATTATTAAATAAATAAACAATAATTATGTAAATACGTACTCAAAAAATTCCCATATCCTATATCATGAAGAAAAGCATGATTAATGTTGTCGGAATAATCAAATTGTATCATTCTATAAAAGCGGATTACACTAACTCAAGAGCCACTAGTACGCTTACAACGAGCTTGATTTAAAACATGTTGCATATTCAATTTTTATTGTACTACTTTAAGTAATAAAATAATTCGAAGGTAGATCACTTACAGAATTTTCAATACACGTGCTGACATGTAATTTATCATCTGGGAGTATATGGAAATTTACCAAATCCTTGTCAGGTCCAAAATTTTGGTTGATGCGGGGATCTAGAACCGTATTTGTTGTAGTTCTACCTGCATGCCTACGCCTACCACTGTGCTTCATCGATCTCTAGTACCCGTCATCGGTACATCTGCGCTTCCTTCGACAAGGACATTTTCTACAGCCGTTGGAACATTTTCACCGCTGCGGCTGCCGCTTCTTCGTATTATCGTTAAAGCTCTTCTTATTTTTATAATTTTCTGTAATTTGTTTTTACTGATGGAGATAAGCGGTGGTTGGGAAGAAGAGAAGAAGAGGAGGAGAGAAGAGGATGGTGGAACGAAATGGGGTAACCGACTTATTTATAACCGGTTATTCCTTATACACTCAACGGGATACATTTTAGCCGGCTAAGTGTACGTTGTGGATTGCAATCCGCGGTGCACGTGGATTGCAATCCAATGGCTATGGAATTCAATAATTGAAGATTGAGTAAAATATTTAATCTTGAGTTTTGAGCTTGTTAAAAATATTTTAAAAGCTTGCAAAACTTATATTGGTAGTACTGAAGACAGTAAAAGTGATAAAATTGAATTTGGAAGTGTTTTGTTCAGTTTTGAAAATATATCGTTTAAATTGATATTTAAAAATAGCCTTCCAAGGCATAGTCTCGAATTTCGACGAAATCAGTTCCACTGGATCCATAATAATATATTATTGTCGGATTTCAAATTTCGTAGCGTTTGGAGTTGTCATGTGATCATACGGTATATAAACGCACTGAAATCTATATTGAAAATTCAGTATTATAACTGGGTCCAAAAAGCTATCTTCTCCATACGATCGAATTAGGACTCGAAACCTTCTCCATTGCGTTCGAAATAAGGGTATAACATTAAGAACGCCTAGCGGCACGCCTCGATAGGAGGTCAAGATTTTGAGTTGCAATTATCGATACAATATGAATTTGAATTTGTATATACACACACACACATATATATATATACATACACTAGTCAACCATCAGCCCACTTTCTTTCACATCAGCCTTTTCTCCCTGTTCAAATCACTATGCCCTAGCCTATGCTTACACGCGACAACCTTCCCTCTCAATCAGTTCGAAGTCTTGCTTTAAATAATAGTAAAAGAAAAGAAAAACCGTATGACCGAAGATGCTTCCTCTTTTAAAAAGGGGGTTATCACTTCCTCCCTATACTTCGAAGCAGAAGACAAGCCCTTGTCTTCGTTCTGCTGAATCGAGATCTGCCTCCCCTTTTAAAAATCAAATATGAAATTCATCTCAAAATCAAAATCAGAAGAAAAAAAAGAAGAAACCGAACTTTTATTCATCCAGTCCGAAGTTGATCCTCCCTCCAGCTTAGATCACGAATCAAATTCAACTTTTAAAAAAAGTAAATGAGGGGAATGAATCACGTCGGGCTTGAGACTGAAGGGAGGTCGACATTGGAAGCGGCACGGTAGGAGGTGGCGCGTGTGAGCGCGTTGGATGGAGGTAGAGCAAATCGTGATCGATCGTGGGGTGCTGTGTTGGGGGGACGGATCGAAGAATTTCTGGGAGTTAGCGATGGTGGTTGGTGATTGTATCACGCGAATAGGCATTTGTTTTGGGTGGCAGCTCAATGAAGTTTTAATGGCCTCTGGCATGGCCTTGCAGCAATGATTCTGGAGGAGAAGAGGGCCGATGTAGCATCGTCAGGGAGCTCTCGCGACGCGGTACTTTTCGTAGGTGGGGTGTCAACGACGATCAGTAAGGTATTTGCTTCTTCTTCCTTCGATTTAAACATGAATAAGTACATATATATGTATACACGGATTTGGGGAAATTGTATATACGTTTATATGCAGAGAAAAAAAAATTGACAGTAAACGGAAAGGATACATAATAATACCCTTTACTTGTTTATTTAAAATTAATTATCAAGGTGATTATTTGTTAAATAAAATTTGGTGGTTAACTAAAAGGTAATAATTATACATAGTTTGAACAGTAAATATTTATGGTAATAAGATGTTTACATGGAAAATTTTAAATGTATGAAAGTTACACAAATTAGATTTTGTGAAATCTATATAGATGATTTTATACTTAATATATACACATATTTTTCACTTTCTAGTCTAAATTTTAAAATAAAAATATTTTGGAGATTAATTTGGTTAATTAACCTATTTAGTTATTTTAGATACTAAAAATAATTTATTTATAAGGAAGAAGGAAGATTAGTTTAAATTAAATAATTAGTTAATTAAATTAAGATGGAAATTAATTGTTCGATTAGTTTAAATATTTATAAAATCATATAATGTTATGCAAGGTGTTTGTGACGCCCCACCCTGAGACCCACATTAGTAAAGAGAATTAACGAGTAATTCCGTCTACTAATGCAGATAATAGGGCTGGTTAAGGACGACCGAATAGTAATGCATTAGCTAAAGATTAAGTACGTCGATTTTTACCATTTTTTTTCGTGTGTCTCAAGTGATCGACATACTCAATGTTTAACTAATACGATACTACACGGCTACAGGATCTATTCAGAAACAAAATGCAATAAATATAACAATCACATCACAGAACTGCAGCCACAGATATATATATACTAATATAAGCCAAACATCAAATGTAATACAAACTGAAAAAAATTTGACCGCAATCCGATGCAGGATGAACAAGATATGGGCAACAAGGTTGCACCACTTTCAGCAAGACAACAAACACTAAGAACAAAATTCTATGCATAAACCAACATTATAGCCTCAGATTTTATTTTCATTTTTGATAGATAACCAATTCAGTTTGCATAAGCTTTTAACTTACCTTTGGCAGCGAAAAGAGGAGATTATGAAGCAAAAATTGGAGCAAAGATGAGGTCTTTAACAAGTTAGCGGAGCTCTAGCACCTGCAGAACCTAGGAAAAGAGGCATGCAAAGAAGAAAAATTACAAAACAAGAAATACAGTAAACAAATATGAATTTCTCCTCAAATTCCAGATAGCGAAGGATGGAGATTACCTTCTTGTTGAATTAGACCCAAAATTCTATTGATTTAGCAAAGAATTTGTTAATTAGGGCTAGGGTTTGAGAAGACAGCCATTTTTTTTTTAAGTTTCAGAAATTTTGAGGAGAAGAAGAACGTACGTACTTCTTTCCTGGCTAAGTTTCTCTAGTGGATATTGGGTTTGGGCTTAACCCTAATAGCCCATATTAATTTTACTTGACCAAAAATTTGTTTAAGTTTATTTACACTTATACAATGTTTAAATCTTCATAACTTCTACATTTTCAATCCGTTTTTAATGATTTTGGATGCGTTGAATTCGTTATGTCATCTAGTTTTTAATAAAATTATCAAAACATAAGTTTCAACAATTTTGTTATTAAATTTCCATTTATTACTCAATTTGACCAATTTTCCCATAATTGCAAAAATAAATAGCAAATTTAATACAATTGATTGAATAAAAAGATGTTATGCACCCAAAACAAAACAAATACATATTTAGACATTATTAGATTATTTCTCACATTTTTAATCATATTTATCATGATTAATTATTTTATTACTCATTCTCACACACACACACACATATATATATATATATATATATTTAATTAAATAAAATGACAATATTGGCAACAAACACAATATTGTTTAAATTATTCAATTTAATGAAATGTTGCCACTAACTACATTCAAATTCATGAAATAAAATAAATACTTTATTTCACATACATGTTCATCATGTTTAGGCACATTCACAATTATCTCTTCTTTTACTTTTATTATTAAACATTAAAAGGTGATTATTGGTATACATCACCCACATCCTCACATCCTTTTATTAACCATAATAAATACTAACAATTGATATTTATCCACCCAAATTCTCAAATAAGTAGTTAAATTTATTTTTCACCATCTTAAATTTATTTCAACCATTAAAAATTGAAATAAATGTCATTTTATTACATTCACCCAAAAGTTATTCATACAATATTGTTTATTTCAATTAAACCACATTTCACATCATTTTCTCCTTATCAATTTATTTTCTCCATTATTAAATTATAATTCTCATTATAATTTAATAATTATGGTAATCTCCAAACCAGGGTTGTTACAGTCTTAAATTGGGAAAAAATGGTCAAGATGAAAATGGGTTGCAAACAAAGTCAAAGGTGAGTTAATCTCACTCATATGAGTTTAATTTAAATTTAAATGGTTAAATTTAAATAATTGGTTGAATGATTGAGTTGATTTGATGTGTTATATTATATATAGTAGTATATAGTATATATTGGAGTGATTGATTCCCGCATTATCTAGCGGATGAGACCCTATGCGCCGCATAATAGCAGATGATATTATATAACCCATATACCATGATATTCCACCTTGAAGTGGAATTGGTATTGTGCTAACATCTGTGGATGCAGGGAAACAGGTTGGAGGGATCCAACTGGATTCCTCAAAAATTATTTAGATTGTTTAATATTCTGTGTTATGAATATTTGATATTCTGTGATGAATTATATTGATAATTGGAATATTGAATGCTATGGTTTATTTGAATATATATTTCGGTATACTGAGTTATCAAAATATATAGAATTAGATTTTTGAAAAGAAAATAAAAGAGGGGAATTTTTAAGTTAAATAATTATAGAGAATTGAATAAATTAAAGAATGAACTGGAAAAGAATAAAAGGTGATTTTAAAATTCTAATAAATAAATTCTAAGTATGGGAAAGGGGATTTGAATAAAAAGGGAAAATAATGAATTTTAAAACTTAAGTGATGTTATTTAAAGGAATGAAAGAATTTACTTTAAAATTCAAGGTTTAAAATTTATTTAAAAGAATAAAGAAAAAATTTGGAAAATCTGAAATTGGTATGTTTCAGTTAAAAGATTTAAAATCAAAACGAAGAAACAAAATCTGAAGTTAATGGATTTTGAAAAAAAATGAGTAAGTAAAGTAATTTATTTCATAATGGAGTAAATTGGAAATCAATTTGGAAATTGATATAAGTGTTTGAAATTTGAAATTTGAAGGAGAATGTGACTATGAAATTTATAAACTGGGTTTATAAAAGTGAAGCAATATATCAGTGGATATTTGAAAGAATAAATTTACGGTGAGAAATTATTAAAGAAATGGGTAAATTTGTTTAAAAATAAATAGTGGTTTATTTTTGAAAGATGAGAAAGAGAAGCGTATTTCCCAGGATAGCCAAGTACATTTCGAAGCAAATTTTAAGTATAAATAAAAGTTTTAAAGTTGATTTAAAGGTATGTTTTAGAAAATTTATTATTTTTAAATGTTTAAATTTTAAGGTAAGTATTTTCCAAATTTATTTTAGTAGAAATTATTTAAAGGTGACTTGGTATTATGTTTTAAAAGGATAAAAATTTAGTTTTATATTTTATAAAGCGACTTTATTTTAAATATTCTTGAAGTATATATTTTTGAATAAGTATTAAAATAGTTTTAACTTAAATGATTTAAATTGTTTTTTATAATAAAAAGTTTTTAAATTATTTTAAAAATCTAAAGCTTGTACTTGGTGCTTTCGGTGGGAATAAATATTTTGAAATTTATTCCATGAGAAGAGTGTGGTTTGGAAACTGTTTTCAAAAGGGTTGAAAATGGAAATATATCTTGCGAAGATATTTTTAGGTTAACAAATAATTTGGTGAAATATTTATAGTTGATGGTTGTTTGTGAATTTTATTTGATAGTTAAATAACTGGCTATCAATATTGGCCAATGTGCTGATCGTTTCGAAGAGACCGGGATCGGGATTTATTTCCTGAAAACCACTTCGATCCGGTTTGTACGCTTTCGTAAGGAAGACGAGTTTGGATTCGAAGATGGAGCAGTGAAGTGCAAGGGCTAGTCGCTACTAATCCTGAGGTGGTTTCAAAATGGATGTAGTAGGAGTAGTGCCTTCGGTTCCGTTCGAACCCGGGACGGACTTGTATGGATGAATGCTTTCAGAACATCGTCGGTGGGAGATGAGTATTCTAAGAGATATGTTTTAAAAAGGTGACGCTTAGCCTCGAGCCTCATCAATCGAGAATGACTGAAAATCAGGGTTATGCAGCAAGGCTAGGTGGGTAGCGCCCATTAGGGTGAGGTCATCCATGTCTAGATGTCCCTTTTTTTGCTTAGTGGTGCGGTTGCTGATCCCAACCGTGGGGTGTTCTTACTCGGGATTATCCAGTAAGGGGTAGTCCCGGTCTTGTGTTGTAAGGGATTGGGAGTAATCCTCGGTACGGTGATCTCGGCCACGTACTGTGACAGGTGGTACCCCAGTGCCTAGTCATTAGTTGGAAATCCATTCTCCCTGCGCGCCTTTTATGATTTTTGTTTGTATTACTCACGATTGTGGCTAGTAGTTGGAATTTAATAAATGCAACAATTTCGGCTATTCTAATAAGTATTTGCAAATAGACCGTATTATAATATTAGAGGATTTTAATAAAAAGTGTTTTGGCTATCGTAAGGTAAAAACCCGACATGTTTATTTGTGGCGTAGTCTTAAGAGATGCTTTTGTTTTCAAAGGATTTTGGAATTTTAATAATCAATTTGAGTGTGGTTTTCTCACGCTGGTATTCTAGACTGACTCGGGTGTTATTTAACTATAGTGCTCGGGTCAGACCGAGTATTATAGAATACAGGAAAGGATGCGGGTGGAGGTCAGGAGATGTGCTGGATGGCGATACGTACTTCCATATTTGTGTTAAATACTCCGCTATGTATTCAGATTGTGAGGATAGGTTATGGTTATTGTCCAATGGTGTGTTATGTATACTCTGATATTGTACTCTGATGATGTAATGTATAAACATATATATTTGTTTTTGTGTGAAGATCATTTATTATCTATTATATTTTATTCCGCTGCGATGGTTAGATTCTGATGTTGTTTCCTATTTTCTTCTTCTACCTCTTCTTCATTAACCCAAATGGTTTGATTTTTCGGGCACCGGAAAATCGGGTCGTCACACACTTTGAGATGAATGTCCTGCCATCCTTCTTCATCCCTTGCCGATAGTACGTCTACTTCATATCTTAATACATTTTATTACCGTCAAATGTATGATCAATCTAGAATGATGGCCCTCTCGTCGAACCTCATCTCTTAATCCATCAACATTAGTAATAAGCAGTCTCCCATCCTTACGGAGCCAACCGTTTTGGTTGGATCCACATTACTTCATCTCCTCGGACTTTACTCCTTCCTATATTTTCTCCACAATCTCCACTAGTCTAGCTTCTCGCCTCTAAATAGTACTGATCCACTCAATCAAGATAGGCCTGATGGTCAAACTCACCGACATCTATGGCTCAAACTCACAATGAGATCTAAAATCATAACCAGCAATATACTCCAACTGCTTCCAGTATAGGAACATCTCTCCTAAACTAGCATATCTACTACTTAATACATCTGTGACTGCATTTCCTTTACCAGGTGTATAGGAAATGTCAAAGTCATAGAAGGCTAAGAATTCCAACCATCGCTGCTGGCAAAGGTTGAGATCCTTCTGGGAGAACAAGTACTTCAATGGATTTGTGATCTTCTAACAACTTAATAGATAATACCTCCATATCTTTAAAGCAAACACTATCATTACAAAATCCAAATCATGAGTTGGATAATTCTTCTCATGAATTTTCATTTGTCGACTAGCGCAGGCGATAAAAATTTCCCTCTGCTTCAACCCTGCACCTAGTCAAGTACCATAGGTATCTATGTATATTATCAAATCCTCTTTCCACTCGAAATGGTCAATAATAGCGCACTCGTCAACCTTTCTTTCATACTTATAAACGTGTGCTCGCACTTTGCATCCCAAATAAAGGTCTAATTTTTCTTCGTTGGATTGATCAACGGTGCTGCTAACTTGAGAAATTCATGATAAAACGTCTGTAATATCTCACCAATCCTAGAAAACTCACATTCATAGCATTCTTGGGTTGGTTACAATCCTAAACCACTACTACCTCGGTAAGATCTACTATATCCCCTGCTCGAAAATGACACGAAAATGACAGGACCCAAGAATCTCACCTCCCTCCTTCAGAAATGGTACTTCGAAAACTTCACTTTCGACCTATGCTTCCTCAAGACTTCAAGCGCAATCATCAAGTGTGTCTTTTGTTCCTCATTTGTCCTAGAATAGAAAAAAATATTATCTACAAACACAAGCATGAATAGTTCATCTTAAAGACTCGGTTCATGCGAACAACAAAGTACGCCACAACATTGGTTAGCCCAAATGACATAACCAAACAATCATTGAAACTAGACAGCATACAAAACGCAGTGATCGGCATACTCTCTTTTGCTACTCTCAGCTGGAAATTCCACTGCCAAATCGAATTGAGAGAACACCCTCACACCATGGAGTTGATCGAAAAAGCCATCAATACGCAGGAGTGGACACTTGCTCTTCTTGGTCACTTTGTTCAGCTTATTGTGGTCAACACATAATCTCGTAGAGCCATCCACCTTAGTCGTGAATAAAATGGGTGTACCTTACTTAAACATACTCTTACAAATGAACCCTCATCCTAATAGATAATTCACTTACATCGTCAAATCTTTTTTCTCTTTAGGTTCCATAGGCCTCAAAGGCATAACTACAGGTCTTACACCCTTCACTATGTCTACATGTAACTTAATCTCTTGGTGTGGTGGTAATCCGATCACCTCCTAAAACACATCCAGAACTCTCTCATGATAGGCATATATGGCAACTCAACCTATGGAACCTCAAGCGAATATAGAAAGCTAACCATAGCCCAATCCTCCGTTAGGCAACCAGTTACTGCCATCCACCCCTCTATAGCACCAATCGTCACTAATAGCTTCCCACAATCCAACAGAATTTTGCACACTTTCTTATCCAGTTTATGCCCAGTATAATCATGAACCAAGAAAAACAAAAAAGGCAATATCAAATAAAAGAGCATCCATGACTCGGCAAGACCAAACCATGATAAACCATACATAGGCCAATGGAGCCTCCAGTAGGGTTTGTCACTATCGAAGGTCGGCCAAGTACTTTGATTTTCAATCCCAATCTATCTACTAGGTCAATAGATATAACAGAATGTGAAGTCTCGATAACAAACAAAACACGTATGGGAACATCATAAATGGAAAGTATGCCTTGAATAAAAACGTCATTCCCTTTATCTTTTGCTGAGGGAGCACTCGATGAAGTCAGAACAAGGTCCAAAGTATGCGCCTTCGCCACATGCTTCTACTTTATTGATTCCAAACAATTTCTTTGCATATGCTATACCTTATTATAGTTGAAACACTTCTTACGCTTAAATTTACAATTCAAACTTAGGTGACCTCCCTCACCATAGTTAAAATAAGTAGGTTCCCTTATGTCCTTCTTCTTAACATATTTATTTTGGAATTGTTTTCTCATCTTATTCCATGTCTTCTTGCCTCCACTGCCTTATTGTGGTTTTGGCTCTTCCTTAACCAGAACAGGTGATTTGGACTTGGGTATAAACTCTCCAGGAAAACAGCTTTCTCAACGAGTCTCTTAAATGTCTCATTGATATGACTCACCAACTTCTTCCCCAAATATTCGTCCAAACCCATAATAAATTTCATAATCTTCATCAATGGGGTGTCGATAAAATACATCCACTACTTCGAAAAAGCGTCAAACTTAGCAATATATCTCATTCATCTCATCCAAGATCTCCCTTGAGATCTCAATTTCAAACTTCTGTAAGATAAGATTTAGCCAAACGAGACACTAAATTTTGTTTATAAATTATTTGACACTCATCTTGTCCAAAATTAAGATGAAATCTCAATGAAAGATCTCATATAAAGTTATGTTTTTCATCTACATTTTTTTTACTTCTTAATTGAGTCCATAAGCAATTACACTCTAATGATTTTTTACTTACCATCTAATTCTTCTTTTTACCATTAAACGAATGAGCGAAAAAACCTTATTAATTATTTTTTAACTTTTGATATTCAGATGAGCAGGGAATCGTTCAGTTAATACCAAACCAGTCGTGTTATCACTCTGATCTAAAACGTAAAATTAATATTATCATTTTGTATTAATTATGTATGTTAAAAACTTATATTTGTGTATAACAATTATCACAATAATATTAAAAATATTAAATTAAGAGTTATGTTGCTCCAAGATAGTCCCGAGATTGATTTTAAAATTTGAGATGTTAATCTGAGACGTATAACCGAGATACACTCGTTCACTCGAGATCTCGTCGATGCGAGAAAATGTGTGTAAAATTTTCGAGATGAAATCTGATAAAAATCCGAGATTTAAAACCATGGCTGGAATAAACTTCCCCTTGAATCGAGTTTTGAACGAACCTAGGTAAACTGATCCTCGGAGTAGCAATTCTAATGACATTCTACCAGTTCATAACTCTCCTTTGAAACTTTCGAGAAGCCAACCTCCTCTTCAATGCTCATTCAATTCAAGGCCATCAAAAATCCTTTTGTAGATGTCCAACCAATCTTGCACCTCAGTCGATTTCTCTCGTTGGAATAGTTTGCCACCAAGACTGGTAAAGTCCCTATTCGGCTTAGCAAAATCAAATTTGGATGTCTGCACTTGAGAACCACTACCTAAAATAACATTTAGTGAGCCACCGCTAGGGTATTTTGTAGCATGTTCACTATCATTGCATTGAAAATCATCTACAAGTAAGAGTTACCAACCCCAGAATCTGCTCCTTCTTCGACTACAGAGATGGAGTTCCTTATAATGTGTCTTATATGCTGACTCGTTCCTAATTTGTAACAAGAATGATTTGTCTCTCATAAAAGAAAACTACATCAATTGTACTCATATGTGCATGCAACTTATATATTACATATACGACTATATAGATTTGAAGATCAAAACATATAATAAGTACACACTCCCTGGTATATTTATACTCTTGATTTAGTCTAAGGTCATAACTCAATTCCAATTTATACTGCACCACGGTATCAACTCAGGTTAATCACATAACCTAGAGTTTTGGTACTAAATATGACGACTGCACTATACCACTGGCATTTAATATAATTAAGTTATGCACTACTGATGTGCTTGGCTGATGTAGAACAATTGGCAAAGGTTATAATGAAAATAAAACATCATTGAACTAGTTGTATATATCACAATACATGAAATAAAATAAAATATACATCATAGATATAAAAGAGAAGGGACGGTAACAACTAAGTGGACCAAATATCATAGCACAGATCCACAGAGATATATAACATAGTTATATAGTTTATACAAATGAAATAAACTAAAATAAACTACTCATAATTTTAAAGCAAAGACTTTCTAGGCTACGAAGTGTTAAACAGCAGAATGAGTAATAAAATATCCACATAGAAAATGAGAGAATTACATCCTGCTCATCCTCTACACTATCAATGCATACAAACAGACTTGTTATATAGTCTACGTGCTTAAGAGTATCTGAAATGATAAGAAGCAAAGTATAAAACCTCAAGTTAGACAATAGTATTGTGTGAGCGATAATTAAATCTCAAAATTCTATATAAGTCGATATAGTAAGGAATAAAGGTATACGAATTATACTTGAACTATACCCGCATCCAGAGATTTGGCACATAACATCTACAGTATGCTACTCTACTATAATCATAAATGTATTGCATCCTCGGTATAGTATCGAGTGTCTAGGTATCCACGTCCTAAATACTTACACAAGTGACATGTCAAAGTGATAGACTATAAGGAAATAAAAAAAACATAGCATCCATCAAACAATCCTTACTATAACTCAAGTTCTTTGGTTATATGATAACCTATACGACCATCCTAATGCCAGAGACCAGTGGAAAAGTCTCGGTTCCTTAATGCTTGAAATCTATACCTCTCAATAAGCCAGGAAAACTAAATTGCACATTCTAATAGTCAAGGATATATGAATAACGTTCTAGATCCATAGGTATACTTCCTAATACATAATGAGTGCCCTCATCTACCCCTGCTTTACGAGCACATTGGAACACTCAGAGTATCAAGGATCCCTTTGTATACATCTGTGAACCTGTCCTTGTTTTATTCATTCCATCTTCATTGTATAACTCTCTCTATCCTACCTATTTATATTTCCACAGTAGATCATGTCCTACCTCCACTTTGCAAGCTCACATCCTAGAACCTATCTCATTATATCTTCCCACAATAGAGCACGTTCTTGGTCTACTTCACAAGTTCCATCCTAGAACTTGTCCTTATAAGCTACAATCAAAACTCCTGTCCTAGTGCCATCCTCATCGAAACATTTTTAGACCTCCATATCAGCAATAGAATCAACATCTCTAGTCCCAAAGTAATCATATCGAAGCACTCCAATATAGCTTTGTTTCTTAATTAGCTGTCTTCATCGTGCTATCATATCTCCATCGAACAAACACCTCCGGCACAACCAATAGGACTCTGCTCCCCTCTCCTAGATATTTGAATCCAATTCGAAACAAATTTTCAAATCGGTACCGAGATGATTATTAGAGTCCTTTTTCTTCTTTGGTTCTCACTTAAACTCCACTTCCCAAACCTATGACCCTATGTTAAGATCCAAGTCCACCTTTTCCTCTATTCAGGTCGGTACTGACCTAAATAGTTAACCAAACATTTGGCCTTCGACTTCCCAAACTTCACTCCATCTCTATCTCAAAGCCAAGCCCGAAGCAACCCCTGCCTTCTCCTAAAGCACCATCCTAAATTGAACTTTTTTGGCCCTTGCTCATACTAAATATAAGTTGAAACTACCGTGGGATCTCCCTACGTCTTTCTTGAGGTCCCTTGGTCCTTAGCCCAAAGCTCGCCATGAAGTAAAATTCCACCAAACAATAATTCCCATCAACACTCTAGGTAGATGCCGACCTAAAGTTCTCCCACAAGAACTTATCTGATCAATCTGCAACCTGAAGTGCAGCATTACCCCTAACTCAGAGCCTCTTCTCCAAGTTCCATCCAAATTTGAGCAAATTTGATTTTGTTTTGCCCGTTTCATCATCAAATGCCTAAATATCCAAGAAACACTTAATAAATAAGATAAAATTTCATCCAAACATTCAAAGGCATTCATAAACATTCATACATAACAACCAAACACATTCAACACTTAAAATTTATCCTAGATTTAGCATTTACACAAAAATGACTATATGATAAAAAAAAGGTTATTAAATCACCAAAAATTCATTTTTAATCTTTTCAATTCATCCATAAACATATTTAAAGGTGTAATTAAAGTTATAAATTATTTAATCATGTTTACTATATCAAAACACCAAATTTAACAATATAGAAGGAGAGATCAATAATCAATCACTTAATACCCAAGTTACCATTTTAATCCAAATCTAAAAATGGATAGCAAGGAGAACAAATTCAAATTAGTCAACAATGATAATCAGCATTCCCTCTATGTTAACTGCCCTTCTAATGATGGGTTAGCTAAGATTAGTAAGAAAAATGGATGATTTTTGAAGAGATAAGGTTAATGGAAGCTTAGAACTATTTTGAGGAAGATGGAAATAACTTGGAATGGTCCTATTAGATCCCTTTAGACTCTATTCCCATAATGGGTTAGTGGTCTTAAGTGTAGTTAGGCTAATTACGCATTAAACCTGGCCAACAACTGCCAAACTTAAAATAGCCACAACTTTCAAACGGTAAGTCTGTTTTGCACATGTTACAACTTTACGGAATAGGAGACCATCGTCATGAAGCAATGAAAGTGATATAAGACTCAACCTCGAATCCTATCAAAAGTTATAGTTTATACAAGATTTTCAGAATTAAAATGGTCATATAGAAATTTGATAAATGAATCAAGCTGTCATCATGGGATGACCATAAAGAGGCATTGTGCATTAATGAATTAAGCTATCGTGAAGCAAATCAGTTCATTAGGCCAAGAGAGGATGTGCCATATGTCATTTTTATTGCGTGCCACATCAGCAGATCACAACCATCTATTTTCACTATGGCATCACATTTCAAGGATCCCATGATTAAACTCTAGCTAAATTACTATGTACCCCCACCTAAAAAGGGGCCAGTCTTATAGATCTCCTTCTTCATTTTTTCATTGTTCTTTCAAAAATGTAAAGTGAGCTCAAATTTTCGAATTCATGGTCGTTGAACTAAGAACTTTATAAGTAAGGACTTATATTTTAAATGGTTGCTCTATACCATAAACATACGACTTTTAATTTTGTACAAGCATCAGAGACTATGGAATACACAATGACATACTTCACTTTACTTGGTTCAATATCATGAAATATATAAAATCCGACTTTTTCCTTAACATTACATAGTTCTTTCATTGAGTGATGAGCACAAGGGTGTATCTTTTCTTAAGCTTTCCTATACACATGAATTTTAAAGTTAAAACAATCCCACTTGGATTTCCATTATAATAATTAGATCTTAACAATTATCCAATGAGCCACGTTCAAACCACTTATCCTATACGCAAATCAATAGATGGTTTGGAAGAGAACAAGAGTCAAACTTGAGAAGGCTAACACTTAGACTTTCGAGGTAAAAAAAAGGGTGACTCAATATAGTCCAGCTATTTGAACCAAAAATGGCACAAACACCCAAAGTTTATGTAGAGAATAAAAGTGAAGAATTAAACAAAAATTGAGCAGAAAAAAGTAAATATGAACACTAGGGGTTTATAGTGGTTCAGCAAATCAAGGTCTACATCCACTTTAATACTTTGATGTTGATTTTTTGACTTGAAGTTAGAAGGTCTTAGGATCGGTACAATTCCAGCACTTAGATTTTCCAAATTATAAGAATATAGCTTAAAATAGAATCAAAGCCTAAAAGATCCTAAAAAATGAGCCTTACCCACCCACTTTTACAAGTAAGGGACCTAATACAAGGAATGACTGCCTAGTCCCCAGAATTGAAACATTATGGAAGAAAAGTCCCTTTCGAAAAAAGTTATGAAAATTAGGTCCCTATTTTCAGTTTTAGCTAATTTATACTACTTTTGCCCCTAATTTCGATGTTGGGCCGATTTTATAGGAGGGGATATTTTGATAAAAAATAACAAAATAGGGACCTAGTTTACATGGGCCTATGAGTAGGGATTTTTTGTGCATGAGCTTTGAGAATAGGGACGTTTGGTCAGAAACCCAGACCTAATATCTTGCATAAACATGTACAAGACGTTATCTATGATTTTGACCAATTTTCCCATGGAAGTAGATGCCAACTCATCAACAAGTAACAGTTGGTACCAAACCATAGGTAGGGGTCAGTTCCCTAAGATGGCTCAAGTCTTCATCTTCGCTCATCTTGCAGTTAGCTTCATGATTCTATAGTTTTTTACACCAATATTAGCTTGTTTTCAAGTCCAAATGATGGAGTTACGATATAGTAAAGTCAAAATTTCAATTTTTCGTGGATAACAACAGAGAATTGCATTGACTCAACAAACCAACATTGAAATTAGGCTCGAGACTTCTTGCAAAAGGCATAAGCAGAAGATGGGGTCCACCCGAGGTGGAGGCAAGACTCGGTACAGACCCATAGGGTGGAGTCAGTACCGACCCCCAATGTTGGTCAATTGGTAGTTGGCTTTGGTTGCTTCGGCCTTCACTTTGCGATTATTTCTGTGCTTGGTTTCTAGACTCCTGGGATATCTCTTTGGGATTCTTGCCTCGGTAACTCCAAGTTTGGTCCATCTAGTTCGTCCGAACATTGCCTGGTCAAACGGCTGGATAAAAATTTCCCCTGAAGTATATCTCGTTTCCAATGTAATGTGCTTTGAGTCGAGACAAGTTTTAGTTGCTAAGGTGGATTCCATGCTATGTTTTGAATGGTCATTATCCTTTTTGGGAACCGATTCTAAGAAAAGTTATGTCCAAGCAATCTGTCATGATGCTCGACCAATGTCTAGTATTATAAAATTGGAATATGACTCTCATATGTTATTCCATGTTTGACGATTCCATCCATGGAATATTTAGGTTTGAATTTGATTTCCTTTTGATTTTGATTTTTGAACATTGAACATATATGTACACACCATATGCACACTCCTGAGTTGGTAGGATTTTGCATGCCATGCTTGTCCATCACTTGTAGCTGCATAGGCATACACACACATCTATTTGTTTTCGTTTTTCATTATTTTTTCATAAATTGGGACTCATTATAGATACCTGATTTGGGAGTCGGTACCGACTCTCGACTTGGACAATTTCCAAGTTCTAGTTACTAAAACTTTGGGTCGATGGGTATATAACCCGTCCATTCAACTTCACTTCCTCACTTATTCACTTTATCGCTACCGATCCCCAAGCTCTAAGATCCTACCATTAAAACATTCGACCCTCTAATCAAGTTTCTCCTTTACTTAAGCCTTAGACTGTTGTCATCCACTATTTCTCATGCATGACGTGCACACTCCACTGTGACCTTATGTCGCCCTCGAAAGCTTAAATTGCACCTACAACGACCTATAGCCTAAGCATAACTATGTGACTAGGCCTAATCCAAGGCCTTAAATCGATTTACATAGGTAGGTGAGGCATGTATGAGTGATGGTAACTTGGACATGGATGATGACAAACACTGTTGGTCATGATACTTGAATCGGAGGAGATGGAGGAGGACGATGAAAAGTCTTTGGGTTGCGGGGGTCGGTGAGACTCCGGCACTTAAGCAAAATTTTCCTATTCCAGGTTTATAATAAAACGTCTCCATGTATTGTCGGGACGGTAACGATGCTTGTGGGGGTCGGTGAGCTATGAATTCCTCCTCATTTCAAAGTATTTCAAAAACATATATAATAACATAATGCTTGTCGGGACAGTAACGATGAAGGTCGCGTTGAGCGACATCTAGAATTTAAGAATTGAACTGCTAAACTAAACAATTAAATTATGTCAAAAATTTGAACTACATGACACCGCACTAGAATGCACTTTAGCACTAGGAATACGGTTCATAATTAATCTTCTAAGGTTGTTCATCTATCAAGTTTTTTTTATAGAAATGGACCAAAAACTTTCCAAACGTCTATCTGAGCAGACCATAGGTACATTAACTTAGATATGTATCGAATCTAATGCAGAGTCAGCCTTAGCTATAATCCACATACAAAAAACTCCAATTCAGAAAGAAAAGCAACAAGAGATCTCACCAGTTGAACAAAAAAAATCTAGAGAATCCTAAAGTCTAGCAACGAGCTCTAAAAATCAAGTTGCGCCGGTATGTGTTCCAGACGTAAACCCTACACCTGACACTCTCGAAGATGCAGCAATATTAAATGATCCTTTGATTCCGTCACTCCTAAAATCAATGAAGGGTCTCTTTAGGGAATACGCAACAAGCATAGAATTCCATTCGTTGACGTCTTAGTCCCTTCTCGCGATCAAAGAGGTCACAGTCCCCCGGAGGGTTCTATTGCCTATAATAGATACATGTGCTTGGCAGGCTATGTCCCACCGTTCAATCAATTCATCCGTCAAGTTTTGAATTTTATGGGGACTGTTCCAACATAGCTATACCCAAATAGCTACGCATTTCTCCTTGGCACATATATGGTCTTCATTGTACACTTACATTGAGTACCCAAGGACATGGCACTTTCAAAACCTTGCTTTACTATCCAGATGTTCCAACGAGACCCAATAACATGGCACTTTCAGATGCCGTCAACACTCTTGTGGTAGTTTCAGCGACAGACAGAGATATCAAAACTCTCATGTTAGATAAATTCTTACTTTAGAAGGGGGTTATAGTACTAGCATCATCCCAATAGCTTCTAGTGATGACGACGGGGATGATGATGATGATAATAACCCGCTCGAAGGAGGTGGGGATGATCTAGATTTGCCTCCAGCCCCAAGTCCTGGGGACGGAGTCGAAGAAAACATTGAACAAGTACCAAAAGATTCCGAGGAACTGAGAATCGTGAAAATCTCCATGGCATAAGAGCCTGCTCCGAAGAAGAGGTGAATCATGAAAATCTCCAAGGCGTAAACTTCTACCCAGCCCACACTGGTTATAGATAGAGAGAGAACTCCAACTTTTCCTTTGACAGGCACATTTTCTGGTTTAGGGCCAATTCCTGTCGGTTTTGGTTCTTTTGATGTCGGTAATATTAGTATTGAGGGTATCGAGTCCTCTATTCACATTGATAAGGATTTCATCCTTACCAGTATGCGAGAGGTTACTCCCATGAGTAAAGCTCCGTCTCATGGTCTATCATGTGGACACTAGGACACTCATGCGCACGTGCACTTCCTACACTCACACTTGACTCGTGCCCTCACTTGTTGGATCTAACTTGTTCTTATTTTCCTTACAGGACCCATGGAAAAAAGAAAGTACATTTATCGATCTTTGGAGGAGAAAGCATCCCAGGCATAAAGGCCTCAGTCGAGCTCGTACCATCAGGGAAGCGGTCGTGATTATGAGTCAGCATATTACTCTAGCTGAGATAGGGATGACCGTGACAGAAGCAATTATGATAGACATCGCTGATCACATGACCTGCTTCCAAATGTCACCCTAGGTCGAGATCACCTCCTCTAAGAGGTCTAGATAGGCAACCCGATCGTCATGATGACATCCCATCTGGCGATGCATCCTGTGCCCCTCCTTCGGTTTAGATCCATGTACATCCTTTGATGCCATCTCACTCTAGCCGTCTTTTCGACCATAAGCATCAGAAAAGTAGTTTTGAAACTTTGCATCATAGGCCAAGCAAAGAAACTGCTACATTCTAACCTATTTCTTCTAGGGAATGGCTTGTAGCTAACGCCTGAATAGGAGAACTAAAAGAAGAATTTCTAAACATTTTCTTTGATGGCCTCATGTTTATGCCCAATCTAAAAAGGATCCCAGATGACATACAAAAGATGACCATTGGTTGTGTGATCGACATTCACAATCAGTATATTGAATGGTCGAAGTTAGCTAAGAAAATTTCCAAAGTCTCCAAGGACAGGTGGCTAGAGATCGACATTAGAGACTCATCGAAGCTGATAACAGGAGAATCATTGCTAAGCTTGATTATAAGGTCGAGAGATTGAGAACATCCTAAGTTGAAGCTGAGAAGAAGGTTGAAGTGGCCACTAAGGCACTCAAAGAGGATCAGATTAAGCATCAAGATAATCTGGAGTAGGGTTTCCACGAAGCCATGCTCTGATAATGGAGAGGAATACCACAAATAGAAATGCGGCTGAGCTGAAAACCAAATTGGAGCTTGAAATAAAAGAAAACGGATGAAACACTCCAACAAGCTCAGACTTATTATGAAGAGCTAATCCACTCCAAGTTGATGCACTAATCAAAAGAGAAGTTGAGGCCATGGAACAGTGGGCACAAGAGCACATGATGGAGAAGTTTGAACCACTGCTAAACTTGTATAATGCCGACTACTTGAATTCCATAATCTAGAGTAGTTCAAAGACGATTATCCAAGAATTCTCATCTTGCCTAGGTATGAATCGTTGAAGAAGAATAACCTTTGCTTGAAGGTGGCAAGGTGGATCTTGCCTCAACAACTCATAATGACTTAGGCGAAGGCTCCGGATCAATGCCACATGGTGCTACTACCAACTAAATGCCTGGGGCCCAAGCTGCTCCAACACCTGGGTATGATCCTGAGAGACCAGAGATCCACATGCCTACCATCCTCTCTTCGATTCTTGAGAGGAACTCCAATGGCACTCTAGTCCATGCAGAACTCCAACGCAAAGAAGGTATCTCGTTGACTTCTCCTATATTCCAGAAAGTTGATGTGTTATCAACTAACATAGCTAATCTTTCTCTCTTTGTTTCTTAAGCCTCAGGTCAGCCCCACATTACTTCGCTGCCCGACAAGGACTCTCAACTAGGACTGCAAGAGATTGTAACAGATCAGTTACCATTACCACCTCAACAATGATTCCAACCGTCTTAATTGACGATACTCTCGGCTTTAATGAGCAGATGATCGATGCTTTGTTAGATGAAGGAGATGGTGGACTTAGGAAACTCAGATTGATGAAGATGTCGTTATTACTGGGGTCTTAAGGTCTCTATCAGGTCCCTCCATCCATGAGCTTAAGCTAGAACTTGAAAATGGACATTCTCCTCGCTATAGGTAGGTCAAGCAAGAGAAATTTGAATTTATTCTTCCTCTCTATCCATTGCCTTGCTCGGTCATACTATTTTCTCTCCGGTACATATTCCTTCACCTAGTAGCGCCCAAAGCATGCTTGTCGAATCATCGTAGAGCACTCCATCCAAAGGAAAAGGAAGTGGAGGAAGAGGAGGGAAAAGACAAGGTAAAAGCTTGAGCGATGTTTCGGTTGGCCCTAATAAGAAACAAAGGAGAATGAAACCGAACAAGTAAGCATCGATTTGCTTGGTGTTTATAGATTTGCTCTTTAACAATAATTGCAGACTATTTTGGTTTTTGGCCGGCTTTGTGTAGGTTCGGCCCTCGATTTTGCATTTTATATTTAGGTATAAACAATAATTGTACTTAGCTTTCCAAGTCTCATTTTACATGTTAATAACAAAGACTTCTTGTTTTGTCAAATCTTTATGTGGATTGGTCTTAGCACTTCAGAAATATGCTTTCCATTCAATGCACTTGCAATCTATTTCTTTAAGTTATTATCGTTGGATCGAATCCTTTATCCCATTTTGTAATATACCAGCCTATCATTGTTCTTACGAATGCAAAATAATTATTGAAGTTCCAAACTCTAGACATAAGTTGGAGTTCACCACTTAGAATTGTGGTTTGGGTGTCCTTTTTCTAGTATCGTGATATTCAATTGCACCGATCTCCAAGCACTAAGCTGAATTAACTTATCGTAGTTCGCACATCCTCTTATAGGAATACACTTCTAATCATGGTTAACTCCTAGCGTCAATTCGAAATTCAAAGGCAAGATTCCACCTTACACCAAGCAAGGACCTTTGGCTTTGCCTGCTCCGGGAAAAGTGTCAAGCGTCAAACAGTCTTGTCATGTCCTCTTTAGTTTATACTCCCACCCCCAATTCAAGGACAAGAGTTACTTGATGGACAGCCGGTTCATGTCCATTTCTATTTATGCTCCTAACCCAATCCGAGGACAAGTGTTAGTTAGTATCTACCTCTGGATACTGAGAAGAACTTCGAGGGTTTGATCATGAACTGAAGAAGTTTTGGTTAGCACCTAACTCCAAGTACTTGCACATTCACATTAATTATATGCAGATTATTTGAGTCGGTCAAGTCATGACTCTTAAGTAATGGAAAGATAGATTTTCGGGCAGGAAAAGCCATTTTATTTCATAAAAGATAGAAAATGATAGAATTTGTCTTATTACACGGTTCTAATATTTACAAGCTTGTCTCTAAGTGAAATACCGTCATGGGTGCTCGTTATTCCATGCCTTCGGGAGTGAAATCTCATCCATAATCGCCAACTCGAACCTACCATCTCCAAGCTTTCCTCTATTGCAACGTATCTTCCTAACTTAGGCCTAAATTCTTTGGACCAAGGAAGATTCGCTTAAGAACTAAGTCATTGATTTCAAAGGTTCAACTCCTGACTTTGGTAATATTGAGACTTGATGTCTGCATGCAACTACTCTCAATTCAGCTTCAATCCGCTTCTCATCGATTATATTGACTCCACAAGAAGCTATTCGTTTGTTTGTAGATCGTAATGCGTCACTCAATGAGAAGGTACTTCCAGTTCAGCCAAAATCATAGCCTCTAATCCATATGCCAAAGCGAATGGAGATTGACTAGTTGTTGACTTGTGGGTGGTTCGATAAGACCAAAGTGTTAACGCCAATCACTTCTTAAGAATGGACTTGATATTTTTGTTCACAACTTCGACCTGTCCATTTCCCTGAGGGTGTGCTATCACTGTAAATCTCTTCTCTATATGATGTTGGAGGCAGAAATCCCTAAAATCCATGCTGTCGAATTGGATCTCATTATGGGTAATGATTGCCTATGGAATTCCGAAGCGATAGATGGCATACTTCGCACCATCTGAAGATATTGGCAAGACATCGATGATATCGACTGCGTCTCGATTGACGGTTGGCCAGAAATATCTATATTGAAGAATCTTCTTTGCTAAGGTTATCCCTCCTGTGTGGTCACCACAAGCCCCTTCATGAACTTCTCTTAGGACTCGTTTGGCCTCATTGTAAGCAACACACCAAAGCATGGAGATGAAAAAACCCTTCTTGTACACTAATCCTTCTTGCATTATGTATCTTGAAGCTTGACAAAGTACTTTTTGTTGTTCAAATAACTTCAAATCGGAGTCATCTATGACTCCCTTTTGGGTTCAGTATTCGAGACCCAATCAACAACCATTTATTCGATGCTTGGATTTGAAAGTACTTTCACTGGAACCAAGCTCATGAGCTGCGCATCTCCAAAACTAGCTAGCTTAGCCAATTAATCTGCTTTTTCATTCTGGTCTCTGAAAATATGTGTTATTATATAGTATTCAAAGTCATTGAGCAGATCAAAAACCCAGTTTTGGATAAGGAGCTAACCTTGCTTCCTTTGCAAGATACTCTTTCCTAACCCGACACACCACTAGTTGAGAGTTGCAGAAAATATGCTATGTCATTATTCTTAGTTCCTTAGCTATTTTGAGTATTGCAATCAGAGCACCGTATTCAACTTCGTTGTTCATTGTTGAAAAATCTAGTTTTAGGGCATAACTGATCGGCGTTCTTCAAGAGTGACATGTAAGGCTCTAGCACCGGAACACCGATCATTAGATGCACCATCTGTGTATATCCTCCATCCAACTTCTTTTTCTCCACTTCTCTTCAGAGGGTCATCTCATGCAATGAATTCAGTTATTAAATCCGCTAGGTCCTATCCTTAGATTGCCCTCCAAAGGTGATAAGCGATATCATATTAACTTAGTTCAATGTTCCATTTCCATAGCCTTATAGAAGTTTCAGGTCGTTGCAAGACTTTTCGCAAAGTCTGGTTGGTAAGAACATTGATCGAATGAGCTTAGAAATAGGGATAGTTTTTTGAAATAATCAACGGGTAGTAAGCGAGCTTTTCCAGTTTTGGATAATTTATTTCCACTCCTGTCAACTTCTTGCGGATATAGTAGACTGGTCATTGGATGTGGGATTCATCATGTACATGCGGTGCTCAAGGAATACACCGACACCGCCAAGTATAAGAACAAATCCTTATCATCCACCGGTTTTGGGAGAATGAGAGGTCTCTCCAAATGATTCATCGAAGCTTAGAATGTGTCCTTGCAGTCTTACTTCCACTCAAAAAAAAATTCCCTTTCTTGATCACTTTGAAGAAGGGGATGCACTTGTTAGTGGCTCTGGAGATGAACCGACTTAGGGCAATGACCTTCCCATTTAATCTTTGGACCTCCTTGATTATCTTTGGGACTTTGATCTCTCTCAAAGCCTTGATCTTTTCTGGATTGGTCGCAATCCTACGGGAGTTGACAATGAAGCCCAAGATCTTTCCTAATGCAATGCCCAAAGAGCATTTCAAAGGATTGAGTTTCATTTGTATTATCAAAGGACACCAAACATTTTTTTTACCAGATCATCCACGTGGTCTCTCGAATGTCGTGACTTCATAAGCATGTCGTCCATGTAAAATTCCATCGATTGTCTAGTTTGGTCTCTAAACATCTGATTTTTAGGTCTTTGGTAAGTTGATCATGTATTCTTTAATCCAAAGGCATGATCGGGTAGCAATAAAGTCTAAGGTCGGTAATGAAGCTTGTATGATCCTAATCCGGTACATGCAGCGGGATTTGATTGTATCTAGAATATGCATTCATAAGTGAAAGTCGCTCGTGTCCAACAGTTGAGTCTACTAACTAGTCTATCCTCAAAAGTGGGAAGCTATCCTTCGAGAATGTCTTATTTAAGTTTGAAAAGGTGATGCATGTCCTCCACTTCCCGTTCGCTTTTTTCACCAAGACAGGATTTGATACCCAATATGGGTATAAGGAATCACGAATGAAGCCAATGTTCTTTAGCTTATCCACCTCTTCTTTGTGTGTAGTGGATCTCTCCAAACCTAAGCTGTGGCGTTTCTATTTTACGAGAACACATTTGGGATTAATGTTTAATGCATAGCTCGCTATCTCGGGTGAGATCCCACACATATCCGAGTGTATCCAGGTAAACACTTCCAGGTTTTCCAAGAGAAATCCAACCAACTCCTTCATTACATTAGCACCGAATCGAGATCTAACCTTTAGGACTTTGCTCGAATCACCCTTGCAAATTGGAATAGTGATTTCCAACTAGGCAGGAGCTGTTCGACCGCCTTCTTGCCCTTTTCATTGGTCCATATCACCGTGGAACTATCTATTCTGCCCCAGCCAAAGCTCAAGCAGTAGTTTCTATGCATCCAAAGCCTTTGTCCAGAGGGCCACCTTTACACTCTTTCCTTTCTCCTTTCACCTTACCTTCTTCAGGTCGACGATGTAGCTTCATGGCCAGCCACCTAATCTTCGTGTATAACTCCCACACCATTGTCTATAGGGAACTACATAGTTAAACACCAGGGAGCGATGGCCACTACAAATTCAGCTAGGGTCGATTGGCCCAAAAATGTGTTATAAGCAGAATATATATCCAACACCCAAAAAGGCATAACCCGCACTCGCTAGCGGTCGTCCTCACCAGGTACCACTAGCAGTTTAACAATCCTATGGCTTTAGTAGACATCCGATTGAACCCTCAAATCTTTTTCCTCCAACATTATTTGATCATAACCTTTCTTAAATAAGATATTGAGTGAACTTCTGCAGACAATAAGCACCTTCTGTATAACAACAGGACCAATCATTGTTGAAATCCTGAGTTGGTCGATCATCGGAGCTTCCCTCTGTCAGCATCTCTATTCCAAAAAAAAATACTGTTTGTCATGGTTCGAGATTGTTTTGCTGGAGCTCCATCCTAAAAAGCATAGCAATTTTCATTCTCGACGTGCTTTATATCTGCAATGTATCTATCCATTTCCGCAAAGCTTTTATCGACCGGATGCAACCCACTAATGATTATGTTAATCACCAACCATTTTTCTAGCTGCTTAAATGCATCAGCACTAGGCTCAGCTTGCCTTCATTAGAAGATGACCCAGGGGCATTAGAGTTTCTTTGTCTGCCATCCTACGAGGCTTTCTCATACTACTTGTCTTCTTGCGAATCAACTCCTCAATCATATCCTATAAGCATCTGCAATCATTAGCATTTTGACCGTGAGTTTCATGAAATATACAGAACTTGCCTGACTTTCTCTCCTTCTTAGTCGACTCTCTTGGAGATGTCTTTCTATACTACTTAGTGTTTTGAGTTGCCGAACAAGTATTCTCTATCGAGTTGTTCAGCTTAGTATAGCTATCGTATTTAAGAGTCCTAATATGATTCTTGCTATCTGGCTTCTTCTTCTTAGCCCCATCATCATTTTGTTTTTAGTTATTGTTATGATTACTAACATTCACATCCACACTTTTGGAGCTTCCTCCAGATTGCTTTACAGCAAAGTTGCTTTGTATCACTTCACTCGAATTTCCAGCACCAGTCCTTCGTGGATGTTTCTTCGCTTCCTTCAAGCGTAAGTGTTCATTATCCTTCCTTTAGAAATCATCCATCGTTGATGTGGGCTTCCTTTCCAACCATTTCTCAAACTCCGTATCAGGAAGAATCCCCCTAATCAATGCCATTAGCACAATTTCATCCTTAGGATCTATAATTTCTGCCATAGCTGTGTGGAATCAACTCATGAAATCCTTCAACAACTCTCCCTCAGCTTGAAAGATGTTTGAAAAAGACGTCATATGCTTTGGATGTGTAGTATGCAGATGGAATTGTTCTACAAACTTCTTTGACAACTTAGCGAAAGATGATAAGGACTTCGATGGGAGTTGAGGGAACCACATCATAGCTACTCCTTATAAGAAAATTGGAAAACAACAACATTTCATGGCATCAAAAGCTCTGGTTAAATCCATGTACCATTCATATCTCATCATGTGCTATCTAGGGTCCATAATTCCTCCATACAACGGCATAGTTGGCATTATGAATCTCTGAAGGTATCTTCCACGTAGAATATTCTCAGTAAACAGATTTCGGTTGGGATATGTACCCCATTCGTTGTTACTCCTGAAATGATTCTAGCTATCAAGTCTCGTGACCATATCATCCAAGTAGTTAAGGTCAACAGGTTCGAATGAACGGTGATAATTGGGATCCACTTTGAGCGTTTGGCCTGAACTCTCTCGATTTCGCTCTAGATACCTAGGTTCTCCGCCTCCAAGAGATCCATTCGTCTGGCAACCCCCTATTTGATTTGCGCAAGCAATATCATTAGTAGTAGTGCGATTCTCTAGATTCTAACCATCAACAGTGCATCCTAAAGCCAAGTCCATGCCACCTTCAAGAGGATGGGCTCTAGGCCCACAATTGGAGGGTTCAGTACCAAACCCTAACCTTGTATCGGTATCAATCCTCAAACTCGAGTTTGGGCTTTGTCCTCTTCCTTGGTATGAACTTACAGTAACAATCTAAGTCTTCTTCTGCTTCTTATTCCTCAACCTCTACTCAAATGATGAGGATCTTTTTGATGAAGATTTAGAATACCTTCTACTCCTTCCATGGCTATTTTGAGTTAGTTCATTCAACAGCCTCAAGCTTTATTGCATTGTTTGATTCATCTCCTGTTGACTAGCTTAGAATATGTCTTCCATCTACTTTGTCATCATATCCATCTCCATTCTAGTCACGACATCGGTTGGAGTTTGGATCTCCATTTGAGTATGTTAGACAACTCCATCCCTCTACCGAGGAGTCTAATCCTCATCTTCAGTAGTAGCTTTGGTGTTGGTAGAACGGCCTCTTCTTGATGAGGTCATGGAAAAAAGCTTCTAGTAGACCTTTTTAAATATGAATTGTAGAGTTAAAAGGTTGAGAAATTGGATTTATCTCTTGGTTAGGGGAAATCCAATAGTAAATGATGGATCCAAATTGCCTGAGTTCAATTCTCAATAAAATCACCAAATGTTTACACCAAAAATGACACAAATACACAATAGTTTATGTAGAGAATAATGAAGAATTAAATGAAAAATGAGTGATAAACAAGTGAATAATGAACACATGTGGTTTATAGTCGTTCAGCAAAGCAAGGCTTATGTCCACTTTAATACTTTATTACTGGTTTTTGACTTGGAGGCAGAAGTTCTTAGGAATTGGTACAACTCGAGCACTTAGAATTTCAGAATTACAAGAATACATCTTAAAATAGAACTAAAGCCCAAAAGATCCTGAAAAATGAGCCATACCCTCCTACTTATAGAGGTTGGGGGACTAATATCTCGCATAAAATATCTCTAAGCCGTTATCCATGATTTAGACCAATTCTCCCAAGAAAGTAAATGCAAACTCATTAGAAAGTAGGGGTCGGTACCAAACTATAAGTAGGGGTGGGTACCAATCCTTAAGGTGGCCATATTAGTTATCTTCAAGTCTTCCTCTTGGTTCGTCTTATGGTTAGCTTCATGATTCTATAGTCTGTGCTTGGTTTCTGAATGCCTAGGCTATCTCTCTAGTCTTCTTGCTTCGGTTACTCTAAGTTTGATCCGTCCAATTTTTCCAAACATTGTTTGGTCAAAAAGCTAGATAACACCCACCAAATGGAGCCTAAATCCCTTTCATAAGTAAGAGCGCCAATCTATTCCTTGGCCAATAGACTATGATTGGAAAGGTCAAACCCAAGGTATAGGAATAACACATGACTAAGAAAAGAGCCATTTTCATAAGCCAAACGAAGTATCCAATCAAAAGCACAAGGAACTATTTTTGAAACTAAATTGTACTGTGATTTTGAAGAATTTGCTCGAAAACGGAAAGGTCTTGTTGGTTTGACCTTCAAAAGAGTGGATTTTTAATTCAAGAAATAGAAATCTAAAGAGGACTTAAGGGTTCATAATGTCTAGAAAAAGTATAGTGGTGAATAAGAAAATCCTATAGCAAGAGGGCTAAAAGGCAAAATTGTCACCTCTCTTCTCATCTCTTAAGAGAAAATGTATTTTTATACTAAGAAAAGGTTAAACTGTTGGGTCCCTAAGAAACTTCAAGAAAGGAAGAGAGACATGAGGGAGGAGCATATTTCCACTATCATAAATCTAACAAGCATTGTACTAATGATTGTCGAGCTTTGTTAGGGATCATCGAATATTATGAATGGAAAGGAGAACTATAGGAGTTTTTGAGTCTCAATGTTCAAGAAATTAGAGCAAAAGTGAGTAAAGTCATGTATTAAAAGATAGCAATAATAGAAATTTATTTTTAAATAAAAGATGGTTTTAACGAAGTGTAAAAGCCTTCGATCCCCTCACAAAGCCTAGCTAAAGCATCCGTTAAAGAGTGATGGTCAATTAAGTTATTGGTCCCACCACCAGGCTTGGCAAAAGTACCCATCTAAGGGAGATGGACGAAAATGGTTTGGTCATGCCACAAGGTCTGGCTGGAGCATCCATCCAAAGAGTGATAGTCAATAAATCCTTTGGTCCCACCACAAGGCCTATCCAAAGCTCCCATCTAAATAGTGATGGTCAATCAAGCCTTTGGTCCCATAGTCGGGCCTGACCAAAGCATCCATCCAAGGGAGATGGACGAAAAGCCTTCGATCCTGCTGCTAGGCTGACTAGAGCATCCATCCAAAGAGTGATGGTCAGTGAAGCCTTTGGTTCCATATTCGAGCATAGCCAAAGCACCTATCCAAAGGAGATGGATGAAAAGCCTTCATTCCAGCTGCATGGCCTGGTTGGAGTACCCATCCAAAGAGTGATGATCAATTATACCTTTGTTCCCGTCATCATGCTAGGCCAAAGCACCCATCTAAATAAGATGGACGAAAAACCTTTGATTAAGTCGCAACCTGGCCAAAGCACCCTTCTATAGAGTGATGGTCAACTAAGCCTTTGGTCCCATTGTCAGGCCTGGCCAAAGTACCCATTTAAGGAAGATGGAGGAAAAGCCTTTGGTCCCACTACAAGGCCTGGTCGAAGCATCCATTCAAAAAGTGATGGTCAATTAAACTCTTGGTCCCCTTATTGGGACTGGCCAAAGCACCCATCCAAGACAAATGGATGAAAAACCTTTAGGCTAGGCACCCATCTAAAGGTGGTGATCAGAGCAAGCCTTTGAGTTCACAAAAAGGAGACTGGTTCAATAATCAACCATCCAAAATCGATCAAAGTATTTATAAAACACATAAACCATAACAGTTGGCAAAATGAAGTAATTCAAAGCAGTATTCTATACGATGGTTAGAGTATATTATCAGGTATGAGAAAATTTATTTAATAAAACAACTATATTATGCGTTACTTTACAATGACATTAAGCAATTTCACGTAATAATATTATGCAAAATATCGTGATGTTTTACATTACACAATGATGTTACATAGTAACTTTCTTTCTACAACAAAATGGTTTCTTCCAAACTCATGGCCCTAGAGGATGAGTTAGGATGATGTTGATAAACTAGCTCTTTTCCTTTTCCAACAACATCTAAAGAACAAAGATATTGCTCACTAGTCTAGCCCATAACCTTATATAAAATTGAAGGCCCTCTAATCTTCTTTAAGGCATCCTAACACTCATACCAAAAAATGTGTTGATATTGTTAATAGCTAGACACAACTGCCTTACTCAATCTATAACTTCTTTCCAAGCCTAAAAATGTGAAGTCAATCTTCAATTCAAAAGCCACAATAACATTGTTAAATAATCAACAAGAAATTTAAGCTGTGAAGCCCTAGTAAAATAAAAATGAATTAATTCGAGCTCTTTTACCCCCATTCAACAAAATTTCTAATGCAGTAGGAGGATTAACAATATGCTGGATAGCTACAGGAAGATATTTCTTCAATTCCTTCTTTTTGTGACGAATGACATTGAAGGAATCAATGGAGTCGATCTAAACTAATAGTGCTTTCTCATAAATTTTGTTAGCACCTTTTAATTGGGTGACTTTATGGGATAACTTGCTTTTATCTTCTTTAAGTGCTTTAATCGTTGGTGAAAGTTTGTTACATCGGTGCTCCAGAGTCTTGACCTCAAAACCAAGTTCTAAGAAAGTTTCAATAAACTTCTTGTTTAAGTAGTCCTTTATTTTATTATTACACTCCAACTTGAAGGATCTATTTAATCTTGCAAGTTCACTACACTCAAATTTTGATGACAAGTCGAATACACTACTACCGTGTGTTGAACATTTGGTGGAGAAGTGGAAGTGCTATATAGTGATGCCTTCCTAAGAGATATGGTTGGAGTAGGAGTAGGTAGTCCTTATTCGCCCTAAGTTAATATAAGTTCATATGACTGACATCCATTCTTGTATTTCATCTTGTCAATTTCCGAATAAATAACATGTCGGTTCAACTGAGCAATTTTTGCATTGTAATCTAGTTCTTGTTAGGATTGGAGCATGAATTGGGTCAATTCTTCAGTCTCACAATTTTAGCATCCTTTGATGACACTTTCTTTTTAAGATCCTCAGCCATCTCTTGATAAGTCTTTAAAATGGATCTCACGTAGGGAAACATTTTATACCATTTGTTAGCCTTCACATCATTGATAGATTTTGAGCCAATGAGAGAATAGGAAGATCGATCTTGTAAGCCTGCCATTACCCTAGCTTTAATGTTCGTGAGGTGTTGATTAAGATTAGCATCATCTAAAGATTAAGGCAATTCTTCACCCTAATTAGAGAATGAACAGTAACGATCTTTCAGTAAAAGAAAATAAATAAATACGATAAGTTGCAAAAGTTTAAACAATAAAAAAGAAACAACAAGAACCATCACAATCATGATAATGATAGCCATAAGAATTACATCACAACTAGTTCCTTGGCTTAGAAAGGGCTTCTTGAATCTCCTAAAAGGAGGTAGGCGAAATGGAAAATGTGGTAATAAAAGCTGCCTTAATGCTTGAAGGGGTTAACTGAGGGGAACCGTGGTAGTCCCATTCTTTAGGAGGAGGGCTGATTCCGTTGTACAATAATGAGGTATAGTCGTTTCGAATGTGATGAAGGAATTGGTCTTTATGGATCCCTATAAAAGAGAAGTCTAAATTTAAGAATTGTGTATACACATGATGGAGATTCTAGAGGAAGTAGTATTTCAACAGGCAGTACTTGTTAATCAAGGAATAACTTCCTTTAAATGTCCATTTTAATATGGCCAATTTACTTAAATTATTTCTTAATATGGGAGATGATGAATAAACAAGAATAAATTTAGAAGTGTGCACATTAATGATGAGTATATTAAAATACAAAGTCCATAAAATCATAATAGTTTCAGCTTGAAAACAAAAGATAATTAGTTTACAACATTACAATGATTTATAAAGAACAAGACTCTTTGTATTACTCGGTAACAAATCTGTCCCTATCAAATTTAACCTTATCGGGAGGTAGAGTATCAATAGTTAAAGGAGCGGTAGGAACCTTGGGCAAATTCCAGTTCTCTTTCGGGCGAGGGTCGGATCCATGTAAATCCAAGTACCTGTTATGAAGGCGTCTAATTAATCCCCTACAACTGCCACTAAGAAAATAAAAGTTAATCATGTGAACGAGCATATAGAAGATATAAACACTCCATCAGTTTGGCTTTATCCTTATTCAACGTCTAAAAAGCATGGTCGATTCTTCATTTCCCTTGCAAATGTTAGCCTGGTGAAAATGTTATTTTCAAAGCAGAGGCGCAACCTTCTTATTCTTGAAATCCTCAAGATACTAGAGACATTTTAGGATTCTCGTATATCTCTCATTTGATTCACTTAAATCCTTAAACTTTATCCTTCTCAGTTGAAGCTTAAAATTTCCTCTTCCATTTTGTTTAAATAATCTCTAGGTAATTTCTACTTTCCCTTCTACGCTGATAATTAATGTATATTAAAATACTACCGACTATACGTACATACTTACACACGTACACAAATATATAAACGAATGAAAAATAAACTAATATAAGATACCCATTGAAGAGTCGTTGTAACATTTGCCGTAAAGGATCAAAAGAAGACTAGCCTAACCTTCTTCATTCAGCATGCACTAGCTAGTCGGGAAGAGGTGCTAAAGAAGGATCTTTGTTAAGTTCTTTGTTAGCCTCAGAAGAGGAAGGATCGGGAGTATGACATTAACCTATGAAGGTTTTGGGTCTGCCTTAGCTTGAACCATCGTTTCCATCCCCTTTTAGTTAGTTAACTTAGATAGAGCCACCAGTACCACCATCTCCATCATTATTACCATTATCATCATTTTTCATCATTGTCATCATCTCTATCATCAACCTCATCGTTCTCTGATTTTTCACCATCGTTATCTGAAGGAATATAATCGAGAGTCAAAGACTTGGCAGGATCAATAATAACTTCATCCTCGAATTTAGGACAATCTCCAGGAATGCAATCTAGGAGAATTTTCCTTCTGTAATCTATTTCTGCAATGTTGACTGAAGGAAAGTTCAACTTGGTCATTGGTAATCATCATCCTTATAAATGGTAAACATAAGTACCTCATCATACCGCTCCTTCCATTGTGGAAGAGTATCACTTATAAAAGAAGAAACCTTAGTTTCTGTAACATGCAAATAGGACTTTAGCTTGCAAATAGTAAGATCTTTCTTGTCCAAGCTTTCTCTAAAGTAGAACTTGAGCCGAGGTCATTTGGAGCTCAAAAACCTCCTTTTGGACTTGAGAAAGCTTATCCTCTACGGTTTTCACCTGCTTCTCCAAATTGTGAGATCTTTTCTTTTCAGACTCCTTCTTGGAAGAAAGTAATTCGTGGTTTGATTGGAGATCATGGAGCTAAGTTTCGAGAGCCGTCACCTTCAGGGACAATGAGTAGTTCATTTCTTATAGGGAAGACATGCTTTGGGAAGAAAGCAGGCATGACTTTTGATACGTAGATAAGTATTTCCCAATTTGAAAATAATCATGTCGTAAGATTAATAAAAAGAGGGAAAGCATTCAGTATACATATTTAAAGTGAAAAATAAAAGAAGAATCCATATCTGAACGAGATGTTGTAGGAGGCAAATCCAAGCTTCCTTAGAAAGAGAAGAAGAAGCTTTTGAAGGCCTTGGTGATGTAAAAAAAAGGTGAGCAAAGGATGCTTGTTATCCATTCTATGAAATCATTTGTTACAGGAAAACCATGCCCCGGTATAAGGTGGAAGTGGAATACCTTAAGAAAAAGGGTAATTATGCCTCAACGCTTATTGTAAGGAGGCCTAGACTTATGGAGAGAAGGACAAAAAATGTCAATGGTAGGACCTTGGGCCGGAGGAGTGGTCACCGTGATGATGAAAACAGAAGTAGGAACTATAGGCAGGGATGTAGTAACCTTAGCTTCTTTAGGATTTTTAAAGGGTCCTTAAAGGAAACAAGCCCAAAGTCGGTACCTTTTCATTTATTTCACCTAGCCAATGCCAAAGTATCTTCTATAATGGAAACAATAGATAGTGAAGGAGCTTTTGAGGCTGCTCAACATCTTTAGAAGGAGTATGCAAACCAGAAGAACCTTTGCTAGATGATAAAGTACCCATGCTAACCAGATGTACTTCGAGAAGATCTGTTATTTGAATAAGGAATCTTAGAGCAATTCATTTTATATAAAGAGAGGAAGAAGCAAGAGATAAAACAAGGGGAATATCCAGGACTGAAATGACAGAGTGATTTATCAGAGAGTTCATGGAGAAACATCAAGTTTGATGAGATGATGGTTGGTGGGCCATTTTTCTTTTCCATCAATGGACCAAAGTCGCGATGAGAAGTTCAAATCTGAGAGTACTTTCTCAATTTTTATTCAGTAAGGAATCCCAATCGATTCTTGGAAAAATCAAAGGCGTCACCAAAGTGGCTAACTTTAGCCAAAATCTTAACGTCTATACTCCTTGAGCCAAAAGCTAACAATCGCCATTAAAAAAACTAAATAGAAATCAGTAAGGCTAATATAAATAATGATAAAACAAATATAATCAAAGACAAAGTAATTTACAAGGAATAGAAAACCTTCTGGAAATATCTGGAGAATAACATTTGACAAAGAAATATTGACAACTCCGGTTTGATGAAATAAAAAAATTACTCCATTACCCATAAAACTAAGATGGTAAATAGAACCTTTAGGTTGATGCTTCATCTTCTGATGGGTAACCAAAGAGCATAGGGTAGATGAAGATAGATCTTCCACTTAATTTCCTTAAATAAAATGAACATAGAATTGTTATAGTTATAGGAGTTGGGATTCAGTCAGATAGGGGCAATCTTAAGGTAGGACGAGATAGTGGATATGATTGGGTTGAAAGGTAAGTGGTAGGATTGATAGATATGAAGAGGAGCACAGGAAAAAAACCTTTTGAGGAGAGTTCATTCTGTCATCTAGGCCTAGGGCCCTAGCTTCAATCCTGACATGCCAAAATAATGCAAAACATAATCGACATCCTCTTGTGTCACAAAATAGGATTGATGAGAGGTATAGATCTTCTCCTCTAAAGAATATTTAACATTGCGAGGTTAGGGAGACTTAGTCATTCCTTCATCATTTCCTTTTTACCTCCTACCATGGTACCTACGATGATTAAATTATGAATAGAAATTTTAAAGAAATGATCGAAAAGTCATATAATAAGGTAGTATGAATATATAAACACTCTAAGTCAAGTTTAGCTCACGTACATGTTAAGCATGCATGAATATAGCCTTTACGTTTATGTTGGTGAATCAACATATACATATATACTAAACTTTCTCCATTACAAAAACCATATATGGGCCAATAATATTTATTAAACCATTATAAGGTTAACATTAAAGTATAATGTCTGAATTTAATTTTTGGCAAATTTAAATAAGTGGACAATTCTCGAGTGATAAGGTACCATATGCTATAATAGTATACAAAGCTGATATTCTTTTGAATTTAGAGACATAGTATGATAGATAACAATGAATCGAAAAAAAGATCTTTTGTATGTTAAGTTTAAGAATGACTTTCGCATGTAAAATCTAAAACAAGAGCTTTTGTATGTTATTTTCATAGGTAAATATAAAACAGAGCTTTCAAGTGTTAAGTTTACGCATGACTTTCGAATGTAAAATTAAGAACAAGACTTTCATGTGTGATTTTCATAGGTAAAATGTAAAAAAAGAGCTTTCATGTATTGAGTTTAAGTATAACTTTCGCATGTAAAGTCTAAAACCAGAGCTTTTTGTGTAAAACTTAAGCTATATTTCATGTATAAAATTTGAGGTATAACTCTTGTGTATTGAGCATACGTGTGATAACTTGTCACATAACAGTAGTCGAATTAATCAAAAATGAATACATAAGCAATAAGACCTGAAAAACAAAAACAAAAATTACAACTTAAGTCAATATATTCGGATAAAAATAGGGATTTTGAAAAGGAAAAGGAAGAAATTCGCCAACACCAAAATTAATAGCTAAACCTGTTAACAGGGTTTTTAACCATCAAAATTCAATAGGAGTTGGAACATTTAGATTAAGCCCAAATGACTTGAAACATGGACAAAGCACTTAAAGAGCAAGAGGTCGGCCTCCAAGAAAATTCACTGTAAAATAAGTAATCTATTCAGATCGGCACCGATCCGATCCAATCGAGTTGGTACCGATCCGAATTGTTGAATCATGGGATCTTCAAAACTTTTGCATCGCGGCCCTATGCCTCTACTAAGCTCATATATCAAGTTTGGTAACATTCCAAGCAACTAGTTCAAGAAATAAAGACGCATTTGATCCATTCAAATGTTTATCCGCTTTTGGACTAAAGCAACTTAAAATGGACCTACAGAACTCATACTGACTCCAACAGACTTGAAATTTGAAGGGAACAATTAGAAGACAAAAAAGAAGCCTCAAACCAAAAATCAACTCAATTGGCCAAGCCAATTTGGATCGGATCCGACCCAACTAATTTAGGCCCCACCATTTGAGATCCATTGTATGGGTCCCAAACACCCTCTGGAAGGTACCTGTAAGGTTTCGTCTGATTTCGATAAGTATCGAGCTAGTTACGGATGGATCTGCTCCAAATTGAGCTAATTTGATATATCAGGTCTGGCCCATCTAGGATAGGCCCCACCTCATGAGATCCAATTTGGAGGCTCTCCTACTATATACATTGCATGTACGAAGTTTCGTGTCATTTGGTTAAATATTGAGTGAATTATGATTGGATCTCTAGAAGAGATTCAAAAATAAGCTAAGGGTTTGGATCACTATCTATACGACTCAATTGGATCATCGCTGATCCAAATATTTAGTTAGGATCCTCATGAGATCTAATTTGGAGGCTCTCGTACTCATGTACATTGTATGTATGAAGTTTTGTGTCATTTGGTTAAGTATTGAGTAAGTAATAGATGGATCTCCTACAAATAGATGGATTGGATGATCCTTGAAGACGGATGATCGAACGAACTCCAAATGACTTGATATTCGAACAAGGCACTAAATTATAGGATAGAAAGATAATCAAACTGAGTAGACTCAAAAATTCACCAAGTATTCGAATAGGTATCGATCCGACCCCATCAGTTAGGTACTGATCCAAATATTTAGCTCAGAACACCACCAAACTTTTTAGGCTCCTTCTGCATGACGAATACAGAATCCTGGCGAAGCGGCCCTCGCTCAAGTGCTCTCCAAATCCTATAAATACCATCTCATCTGCAATAGAAAAAGGATCCGCTCTAACCTCTGTTGAAACTCTGCCATTGTTTCTTCACTCTTCTTTTCCCTCATAACAGCCTTTAAAGGGAAATTAAGATCCTTCCGGTTGTCTCTAGCAATGGTGGTTTGATCTTACTCCTTTGTAATCCAAACTCCTTTGTAACAATAGTTGATCAATAAAAGCTACAAAGTGGGCGTAGGCTTCGTTAACAGCCGAACCACTATAAATATCTCTTGTCTTTTTACTTTTTCTACGATTTACGATTATTTTTTCTATTTTATTTGCCTTAATAAATAGTGCTGGTGCTTTCACGCTAAATTCAGGGGGTTGATACATTTTTTGGGTTAACAAAACCCTAATAAACTTCGAAACCAAAAGTAGTTAAATTAAATCAAATTATAGTGGAAAAATAATAGAGCGTAGATTAACAACAAATAAAGTTGCTTATTGATTGAAAATCTAGAAGGAATTAAGATTCACAATAAGGATATATTGATTCTTCTTAAGAAAGATTGGTAAATGGGAAAAGAGGGAGGAAACATGCTATTTATAGTAGGAAAGAAGATGATAATAAGCATTAGATCATGCACAATAAGAATGGATGACTAAGATGAATAAACTAAGGAATACGAAGAGTCATTTTATACTGAAGTACAAAGAAACATTGTAAACTCGGGGAGGCGGGTGTTATACTCCAACTATAGTAGCCGTCGTAGTTAACAAAGTGGGAAAGTTTCATGAAGTATGTATATAAGCTATCATGAGATAACAACAATAATGTAACAACCTGCATGCCAGTGGGCCAAAATATTTGTTAAATTGAAAACTCAGGTCCACCAAAGTACAAATCATTGATTTAGCATCCTGCAAATAAACAAATAAATACATATCAGTGCATTAATGATATAAATCATAAAGGAATAGTAAAGTATAATAAAAACATATAGTTATTGACCAACATTGACACTTCAATCTCTAGCGCCCCTGTCAGTGCTAAGCATGCATTAGGAAATCTGTCCTTTCAGTGTTCCTGCCTTGCACCAGTACCAGTCCTTCTAAAGATATCATGTGGTTTTAACGATGAGGGGTCAGAACAATGTCCTGGTGACTGATGAATTATACATTTTACATATAACACTAGTTGTTTCGATTGTCTTTCATTACAAGTTATGTCTTTCCATTTTACTTAGTCCCCGGGACTCCATGTATGCTTACAATACGCCCCATCTACCTAGAGTAAACCATAACTACATATGTATATATATAAATACCATAGTCCTACTTTGGACCAAGATACTATTTCCGTTGGTATCCATAACCTGATACCCCATCAGCATCCTTCGCCAACGCAATATCATGTCCTCCTCGTCATGCGTATAAATGAACCCATAGTGCCTAATAACAATGTCATTATAACATAGCTGTATTCTATCATGCTTTTAGATTTACTACTTGTTTACTTATTATTATGGACTCGGCTCTAAGAACAATAGAGGACTTGACTCTTTGGACTACCCCATTAATTTTTGAAAGATCTCATTTTTGGGTTAATTAGCCTCGCTACTAACAAGCAAAGTAGCAAACAACTGTGGCAGTGCATGACCTAATGTCACCTACCCTAGTAGGAGGTGCAGCCCATTAGGTGTAACCATGTCTTTCCCGTTAACCACACTGGACCAATGATACACTCAACCTATGTACAACACCTACTCCTGATTTGGTGTCAACACATACTGACATAGCGTCGAGCCACTCACCATCCTATTTAGATTGCCTAATGCAATGTAGGCATCACCCCTAAATTATTGAAGCAGACTCTACTAAGGATATTCCTTCACCAATACACAAGCGTATATAACTCTATGGGTCCTATAGTTGGATATGTCACACATCAGTATAATGTATGCACAACTGGTGGTTGCCCCTTGCGGTGGGGATGTCTAATGACTATGTCATCTTATCCATTTAAGTTACATACTTATATAATTCACACCCATCATAAACGCATACTTGAGGCAACGTATCTATATGTGTGTGTGTGTTCATTCATTATATATATATAGACACACACACACACACACACAGATATATATATATATATTCATTCTTGTTTAATTAGTGTGCTTCTACTATTTACTGTTAATAGTATTTCCCTATTTCTTTATGTGTTTACATCTTATTTATTTTAAGGTCATTTACCACTTTCTTTTAAAATATTTAAATACCTTTTCTCATTTACTTTAACATTTCCCCCCTATTTTACTTTCTATTTTTATTCCTTTTTAACTTTTAATTCCTTGCCTTTTTTAGAGGATTATCTATATCCTTTTTATTTTTAAATTATGATTTTTCTACCTTTTCATTTTTTAATTCACTTTCATATACTTATATTGCGCATATTGTTTTCCTAGACCATTTTTATCGCATTTATAATTCTTTTTGTTTATCCTTAAGGATTTCTATATTTTAATGCATTGGAATTACATATCTTCCAAATGGAATGGTTAACATTGTAAATTTCTATATCTTATAAAAAGGGAATTTGTGCCACGTTTAAAACTACAAGGAATTATCTTTTTCATGGTTATCGAAATAAACAAAAGAAAATACGGTAAATATCCCCATTTTATACATCTTTTTTTTAGTTTTATTCCTCGTTATTTAAACCGCTACACTCTTATTTATAAATCTGCATATTGCAACATGTTATATAATTCAGTAAATCAAAATACTACTCAAATCCCTACATTTTACTATTATAACTCAATTTTCATTTTTATTTGTATAAATCATATTAAATTCAGAAATCTAGAATTATCACATATTCTATAAATTTCGAGGACTACTAATAACCATTATTTTTCAAATTCACATATAGCCAATATACAATACAAGCATTAACAACAAAATATGTAGGCAGGGTTTATAATTTTATTTCATGTATAAAATTTTAGTCTACAACTCCATTTACATTTTAGTCATACATGAATAATTTACAACGATATAAATCCAATACCATATAAAAATATATAATTTTCCAGTCACACTTTTAGCTTTCCAAATCTTTAGACCTTATCCCTGTTATTCCAGTTTGACTCCATTTTCTTCCTATTTGGATATATACACCGCAAGCATACACAAATTTATCAGATAATTAGATTAGAAAGAGATATGGATTTGATTTATAGTTTAGATCTGTATTTAAAATTTACCTTTGTTTTGGCGATTTGGTTTGACCTTATTCTCTTCCTCAATCATGTTCTACAATTCTCCAACTATATGTACGCATAACTTATAACTATTTCTAAGAATTTAGGATTTGGATGAGAAGAGAAAATGGCATAGCTCCGGCGTTGCTTTGAAAATATGATTTTAGAGGGTCTAGATCTATATTTATAGGGGTTCAAATCAATGCCAACCATTTGATTAAAGTATATTGAATCTGGGAACATTGTCGAACTAACAGGACGAAAGGTTGACCACCCCATGCCTTAGGTCGACCGCTACCGGTTGATCATCGTGCATCTAAGGTCGACTTATTATGTGTTGTCGCTGTGACTAAATTGGCATGCTTAGATTTGTTTAGTTTTATTCCTTTAAATGACTGATATAATTTCTTTCTATTATCATTTCTCTTAACGTCTAGGCAACGTTAACTGTCCGTTAAATTTAGCTGATGGTAATTAACATTAGTTAATTATTATTATTATTAGTACCTTAATTACATATATAATTATTTCTAATTCAAAAACTTCAAACGTTAACAATTTTTCCGTTTGAACTCCGATCATAAAACATTATATATGAAAATTGATCAAAAAATCGCCATGAACTCAATGGTATAAGTTTCATAACCAAATTCTAAAATTTTTAAAAAAATCTATTTTTTGGCGTTACTAATTACTAATTAATTCCTTTTAATTAATTATCATTAAAATTACAAGGTGTTATATTCTCTCCACTTGGAAGAATTTCGTCCCTGAAATTCCTCAAAAATTAAACGTAACATAATGTACAACCATTCTAAACTAACCAACCAATTAGTCTACAACCAATTTTGCAACTAATAGTGTATAAGTGCACAGTGTGCCACAACATATATCACATGCATATTAAGAAATTCTAAATCGGTGCCTCCTCTATGAATGCACCTTTTAAAACAATTTTGAAAATATGATGCAAACAACCTAAATATATTTTAGTTCTATATGTATGCGAATCTTGAAAATCAAAAACTTTGTTTTTATATCCAAATTTTCTGACACTTCTATGAATAGAAGTATAGTTTAACCTATTTCGCATCCAATCCCTACCATCCAAAATCCTAGCATACCATTGCTAACATCCAAATTTTAGAAAAACCAGTTTTTAAACTTACATTCTTATACCAGAAAATGGTTTGGATGGAAAATTCCATGTTCTCATTCTTCTTTTATGTACCTTTTTCTTCACTATACCTTGGAACTTCTCTTTTGCCCCCAATACTTTTTTCCAACTTTTCCAAGTACAAACTGAATAAGTAAATTTTATTTTGAATCTTTAAAATGCTAAAGCATAATTATTTTAAAACTAATTTTTTCATTTATCGATAAGGTATGGAGAAAGTGACTTCATAGTTATACACTTTTTCCCTTATCTCTAATTGCAACATCTCCTATTTTGAGGTCTGGACCTAAGCGCTACAAATGCTGCAGTCATCTATAGTATTAACTTCTAGTGATAAAATACGGTAACGTAGTTGTATTTTCTATATATAAGTATACGCTTTATCTGTATTCTCCATCTCTCTTAGGATATTCTTCTATATCTTACAAAAACTCAAATGCAAATTTTAAGAAAGTAAGATATGGATACTAGGAATCCAGGTCGGGGAAACACAACCAATGGAAATGCCAGACTAAATACTAGAAGGAAACCAGGTCAGGCAAATGCTGCTAGTGTGGGTGCTGGAGTGCCGCAAGTTGATATGGGGCTATTTATCGGTTCTTCATCAACATGATGAAAGCTAGAGCTACTGTGGGATTAGTTAGATGAAATGGTGGAGAAGGAAATCGGGAAGCTTCGGTTATCAATAACTATGCAGTGTTGAGTAAGGACTACGCTAGGCTTGGAGGGAAGCTGTTTATCGAATGAGGATGCAATCGAAGTGGAGAATTGGTTGCTTCATTGTGAAAGGATTTATGCTAATCTAGGACTCAACGATGAGAAGAAAAGGAGATTGGAATCCATACAGTTGCAAGGAGCGACACTGTACTGGTGGAACAGTATTACTATAGGAGTAGCTGAAGAGGCTATGACTAGGGTGGAATTAAGAAGGAGTTTTGAGAAAAGATTCATGTCAGAGATCGCCAAGTTAACTCTAGTCAGAAAGTTTTTTGAGTTGGTGCAGGGAGACATGACAGTGCTTGAGTATGCTATCAGATTTGAGGAATTATCGAGAAATGAATATGCTACGATTGATGTAGTTGTCAAAAGGAATGAGAAGTTCATTCGCGGATTGAGACCCGAGCTTACTAAAGCAACTTTACCACATATTAAGGATTCGTGCGATGTAGTTCTTAAAATAGCTTTGAGGAATGAGGAGATGCTCGATTTATTTAATGGTAACAAAGCAGTGGAAACTCAAGGCGGGCAGAACCAAAAGAGAAAGTTTTTCCATAAGAAAGGATCCCACAAGAGTGGAGCAGCCTAGAAAGGAAAGGCAGAATTTATCTGCTACAAGTGTGATAAAAAGGATAGTTCGGTAATGAATGTCGCTCAGAAGATGGTTAGAAAGTAATCGAGAAGAAGAATATAAAATGCTTCAATTGTGATTAGATTGGACATTATAAGAACGAATGCAAGGAACCGCCCAAGGATGGAAAGGGCAAAGTGTTTGCATTGGAAACCGCTACTTCAAGACCAACGGTAGGGGAGAAAGAAAAATCTATGTTGGGAGGTACGCTTTTGATTCATGGTATGTCAGTTAGAAGTCTATTTGATGCTGGTGCATCATATTCTTTTATATTTAATTATTTGGTAGATTGACCTAGAACCCTCATACCTAGTGCTATGTATTTACATGTGTGTATTAGTTAATACTTAGACTAACAAAGCATGTGTAAATTTAGTTACAAGGGCCATTTAATATATCAGTTGATCTAATTAATAAGAGTCGAAAATGAAAGGTTTCTTTCTCTAAATTCATTTATACATGTTTTATTTACACACATGCACACTTCTTATACGTTGCACTTACGCAATATACAGTGTTAGTATATTTGGATTTATTCATATTTCATGTTATGTTCAAATTGATCATAAATGGTATTGAGTGAATCATTCAATTTAACTAAAAAGAGGGAAATAAAAGGTACCCTTTCCATATAAAGTAAAATAAGATCACCATTAATTGCATAAGTTTATAGAATAAAATGAAATATTTTCTTCTCTAAATTAACCCTTAATATGTCTGTTTCACATATAGGTGTATTTGATACACTCATACATTTAAATTTATATTAAATGCAATCATCTTTTAAACTATTTAAATAAAATAAGAATTTTATTTAAAACACATTTTAGATTGAACCTAAAATATGTTTGGAATTCATAAGCCCAATAGATCCAAAATAGGATTTTTATTTTTTTAATTTATCCTATAACTCTGTTGTGAGCTGGCCCAGTTTCAACAGTGGGGTCACCCTAATCGATTAGGATGTTGACTGTCAGCTCTACTGGTGCTACCTTACCATCCTCTAGCTCTTTTTTTTGGTTTATGGATTTGTGAATTTACCATGATGCTTGAGCCAGGGCTTAAGTGGTGGTTGTTACGCATCAATGTTTTTGATGTAAATAGTCTTTTCCGCACCCTTTCACTTCTTATGTCACTTCGCTTCTCTTAATTCGATGATGTAATATTCACGGCAAGTACTTTGATCATCTGAAATAGTCCTACCCCATTCTTGGTGGGAAACTTCATTAATAAGCACCATGGGTGAGGGCTACCCTGAAATTGGCAAGGGCTAGTAGGTCCATGAAAGTATGTAAGCTGCGTACGTGTTAATTACCACAAATCTCTACACCCGCACCATCTTGCAGTCTACTTCACCCAGCTCAACTGACGGATCAATAAAACCTACAAACTCCTTAGTCTCTGTGATAAATCCCAAAATATAAGACTTACATAGCTTTAGATCCTTCCTACTAATCTCATATGGTCAAAAGTTGCTCATGTATCTCACATACAGCTACAATTTCTTTTTTCTGATCAAATCTTCAACTATATCCCTCTAATGTCGGTATTTGTTGGTATTGTGCCCACGTATCTCCTAAAAATGAAAATACTTCTCTGAGCACCTTTCTTCTTCAACTGCCTCCCTCGGATTTGGCCTTCTATAAAACTTAGTCCTTGTGTAACAAGGTGGATTTTCTTAACATAGTCGTTTAACGGAGTGTAGACTCCAAGTCTCATATATCTCGGATGCTTCTTGGTGTTTGGTTTCTTCCCGCCAGCATCTTGGTTCATTCTCTTCGGATTGTTGTTCCCAAGATTAATAGCCACATTCTCGGCACTCTCACTAATTTTCTTAGTTATAAAGTTGCTTTGTACTACATCATTCAATATCCTACCACCAACCGATCCAATGGCCAAGTTTGCTTCTTCAAAACATAGGAACAAGAACGCTTCATGATAAAACTCCTCCTTAATAGACAGCTACTTCCTTTTTAGCCGTCTACCAAATTACAGTCGAGGTGAATGCCCTAAACCAAAGCCATCAAAATAATATCTTATTTCAGATTATTAACTTCGACTACAACATTGCTGAATCGTTTTAGAATTCCTTTTTGGTTTCTTCGGAACTTTAATGAATGTTTGACAATGACATCACATCCTCGGATCAAGCTATATGGAGCCTAGACTGCTCCATGAACTTTCATGCTAATTGTTCAAAGGAAGATATTAACCTCATTGCGAGCTAAGTGAACCACACCATGCTATCGATTCTAGAAATGTAGGGAAGCACCTACATCTTACTGCATCAGTAGCTCTGGCACTAACTATATCCATTCATATTTCAAAAGGCGTTGTCTCAGGCATGTCATTCCATTATTAGATGGCATCTTTGGCATAAATAATCTCTTTGGATAGTTTTCCTACAATATATCATCAATGAATAGGGTCTAACTAGGTGATGAACTCCAATCGTCCGTACTTCTCTGTCGATTCTCATTCAATAGCCTTCTCACCATATCAGCTATGTATTCTGGACAAGTCTGGGCGATTAGATGGTGATCGCTAGGAACAGCTATAACATCCTCCACTTTGAGGCTCGAAACTAAGTGCTGCATATGCTGCAGTCATCCATGGTATTAATTTTCAGTGACAAAATGTGGCTAGGTTAGTAATATCAATAATCAGAAGCATATGAATATGAAAAAAAAAATACAATTTAATGGAAAACTTTCATATTTCATTTCACAAGTAATATTCCATATTCATTACATTATCCCATTCATAATTCCGTGTTTAGAGAAAATATAACTATTACAAAATACTCTAAGAGCAACATATAAAGATGCCCCTTGGTTGATCTAAGTTTAATAATCGACAATTATACAACTTTGTCATTACATCCACACAAACAAAAATTAATAACACAACGGATTAGATAAGAGCTCCTAAATAGTTAGATTGCCTTCTACATGTCTCCAGAAGCTTATTCGTTTTACTGAAAACCTAAAATTTCTTAATCCCGACCTAATCAAATGAGTACTCGAGAGTTTAAGAAGAAAAATGGAATAGAATAAATCGGTTGAAGCGTAATGATCATACGTCTGTAATGCATTATATGTCCCATAATAGGTCCTATTCTTCTACCCTTTCCTGGGAGTCGATGACTATTCATAGCTATTGCCTTGACACCAAATAAGAGCTCGACCTAATGCTTTATTTTTGTCCTAGTTGATCTTGATTCGACATTAGAAGTATATTGATTATTCCCCAATAACCGAATACTTTTTTCTGAAAACACTGCATATTTGATTCCATCCTTAACTCCATTTTCTTCCCTTTGAGTTCCAGTATCGATAAGAATTCTAGTTCTTACTGTTCATATGTTACAAAAACTTAGGGTCATACAAATAGTCTGGTGTGAATAATAATCTACCATCTCGAACTAAAAATTGATATCTCATGAGACCACTCCGCTAAGTAGAATGGATTTTCCTCTCACTGGTATCGAATCAAAACACATTAACCATATACTGTGATCTGCATTTACAACGGTTAGAACATAGAACATAGGTATTTGCATTCATGAAAAATATATGTTGGACTACCCATTCCAATTTATTAGACTATCCCTCTTAATTTTCATCTAACTATCTATCTTACTTACAATTAACTATCCGTCTTATATTTATATGGACTACCCATCTCACATATAATTATCCAGATTACCAATCCCCTACTATATGGACCACCCATCCCGCATGGTTTCAGTATCAAAGTTATGTGGACTATCCATCTCATATATAAACATTTTTATGGATTACCTATTCCCTCCCACATGGGCTGCTCGTCACATATGATTTATTTATTTAAAATGATGTGGACTGTCCATTACATATCCTATAGTTTTCCTAAAATGACTGTGAACCCTTCAATAACCATATAGAGACTATTCATCTCTGGCATGATGTGGACTATCTATCACTCATCCCATAGTTTTCCTAAGATAACTATGAACCCGTCACTTATAAATTTATTTCATGTTTAACCCAATTTTCAACCCATGTCTGTTGGTTTCCCTAATAGGTTGTATGTCTCTTAACTTATAACATGTCGAAATGGTGTGCATTGGTATCCCAGTGATTAAAGTTGAATTCATGAAACAACTGACAAATCAATAACATACATTGGTATCCCCAATTAATATGAAATAAAGATCTATGACTCGCCGCAATTTATATAGACAATTTGTGGCATTCATGGCAAACTATACAATGTCGAACCTCTATCCAAGGTTAAAAAATAAAATCTTAGATTTTTATAAATCGTATGGATAACTACCGAAATCATAAGGTTATCGACCTTCTTAACTTTGGCTATCTCACCCTTTAAAATATAGTTAAATTTTCATAAAACCAAGCATTTCCGGCATATAAAATAGAGGGAGGCGGCATCAATAGTGCACATTAAGGCGAACCTCTATCCAAGGTTAAATGACAAAATTTATATTCTTTTAAGTATAAAACCTTTTGTCGATAATGAGGTTGTCGATATGCGTACGATAAAGGTTATCCACCTTTCAAAGCAAAAAAAATTTATCATAAAAACAAGGCAATACGACCTATAAAACTCAGTGGCGGTATAGATGAAATGTGCACCAATACCACTTGGCAAGGTCGTTGAAAACAAAGGATTATAGGATGCCGACGCTAATGAATGACGGCATTATTACTTTAAGTCAAATAAGTTACTTAGGCGCTGTTAAAGTAATAGGGAAAGCATGGTACTTCTGCTACTATGCCGCAAAACATATAACTTCGACATTGATGAGTTATGCCATCAACGATTCCCACAACCTTAAAATGCGATATTTCTATAACGATGATGCCGCACGCATGGCCCAACGCATCCCATACTTATAATATAAGTATCTTGTGTATTATTCCACGTCGATGCCACTTTTCATTACTGAAGTCGAACAGCATGGGAATGCTGCATATCAGTGGTATAGTTGTAGTTATCATAAAAACTCTTTCCTTTCCTTTTTAAAGTAAATTCTTTTTACCTTCTCCTTATCCTTTTCAAAATATGATTAGTCTACACAAAAATTTACATTTTTTTTTACATTTCCTGAAATAAAATTTACTTTTCCGAAATATTGATCAACTTAATTAATTAATATCCTTAATAAATTATTAAATTAAAATTTCCCTTTTAACATAATAAATCAATAGTAATTCATAAACACTTGGGAAAAATCTTCGAAAATCATAGAAATTCAAAATTGTCATATTCTTTACTATATACAAATTTCAGGACCAAAAATATTATTTAATTATTTTTAATAATTAAACCCGAAATAAACACAATTCCATCTCAGGAAATTTATAAAATATTTATTTTAACTTGAAATAATGAAATTGAATCCCCATCTCCAAAATACCATTTTACACAACATGTCAGAAAATCAAGGCAATTGGATATTAAAAAATTTGATTTTTCCTTAAAACCCATTCAAATAATTTCATAAAATTCCACAAATCATTATTCTATCAAAACAACGACTATAGATCCATAACTTAGCAAAAACTATCAAAAAAATCATATACTGCCCATAGCTGAATTCAAAAACAAGAAATAGAGATGGTCTACTTATTATTCAACTTAGATATGATGTTGAAGTTGAGTTTTAATCAAGATTTTAATTCCCTTAGTTTCCCCTTTGATTTGGCTTAGTTTTCATCTTATGGTTTCCTTAGTATTGGTCAACCTCTTGCCTTAGGTTTTAGATTGTTTTCGTGTTATAAAATGAGAATGAATGAGAAGGTGAGGATTTTAGAGAAAAAAGGTCGATCTATTCCTAATATACCCTTCTCAATTCTTCCTTAGATTAAGTTTAAACAATCTTACCTAGCTGACTGATGATAGCACGACCTTATAAATTTTCAAATCTCATCTTCGTGTCCAACTACATTATTCTATTTAATCTTTCCAAGTAAATTTCCTAAATAATGTTAAACTAAAATGAGGGGTGTTACTAGCTTTCCTTCTTAAAGAATTTTGTCCTTAAAATTCAATGAGGGCTACATAACAAGCATATCAAACATGCAAACAATGCTAGTATATCCTTCTAGCTACTATGTCTACATATAACAAATATAGGACATACCATCATAACAACTCAAAATAAGAATACTTAATCTTCTCCTCTATCCCCAAGTACGGCCTTTCTCGTTGTCGCTCCATTGTACTTTCACTAATTTGATTGTCTTGTTTTTACTTTTCTCATCTCCAGCCATAACACGAACTTCTTGTCTCACGAATGTCAAATCTGATTCCACTATAAATCTTCCAATGCAGTCGAAGTAATAGTAGTCTTTGGATAACGCACACACTTCCTAAGACGAGAAACGTGAAAAAAATTATGCACTCCTACAAACTACTCGATAAACCTACTCGATACACGAGTTTCCCGATCCTCTCTATAGTAGGGAATGGTGCAACATATCTCAGTGCCAGTTTCCTAGACTTTTCAAATTGTACCACGCCCTTCGTCGGTGATGCCTTAATGAAAACATGGTCTCTAATTGAGAAATCTAAACCTTTATGCCTCTTATTTGCGTAAATTTTCTGCCTAGATTGTACTTCTCTCATACTTGCTCGAATTAACACGATCTTTTTTGTGGTTTCTCTCGTCGTATCCAAACCAAGGACCAATCTATCTTCAGTTTCTTGCCAACATGCTAGTGATTTGCACTACCTTCCATAAAAGCTTTGAAAGGTGTCATTCCTATACTAGTCCGATAACTATTATTATAGGAAAACTCAACTAAGTGCAAATGGTCTTCGTACGACCCACCAAAATACAATACACACGCTCTCAACAAATCTTCAAGTACCTTATTGACTCTTTCTATTTGTCCATCCTTTAGTGGGTGATAAGGGATACGCATCTTAAGCTTAGTACCTAATACCTCTTATAGACTCTTTTAGAATTCACTACGGAACAAAGCATTTATGTCACTTACTATACTATAAGGAATCCTATGCAGTCTAACAATATTCTTCATAAGCAACTTAGCCAATACAGGCGCCATCCTGGTTGACTTAAAGGGAACAAAATGCGCACTCTTGGTCAGTCTATCTACTATGACCCAAATACTTTCATTTTCTTTACTCTGCCTTGGGAACCCATCAATAAAATCCATGGACATCGAATCTCATTTCCAAACCGAGATATCTAAGAGTGGAAGTAACCCACTCGGCTTCTGATGTTCGTTTTCGCTTGCTGGTAATTCGAATACTGCTTTACCTTTAAGCCTATATCCCTTTTCATACATTCGCAAAAGAAACTTCTCTTTATATCCTGATACATCTTAGTTCCTCCTGGATGAATTGTAAACTTTGATCGATGACATTTTCTAAGAACATCACTCCTTAGGTCTCCAACAATTGGGACACAGAAATGACTTCCTTCCTTAGGTCTCCAACAATTGGAACACATAAGTATCCCTTCTTCCTTAACCATCCTCTTTGGTTAAGGCCAAAATCTTCCAAATCATCAATCTCAGTTCCACTTTCCAATCTTCTAATTCTTTTGGCTAACAATGGATTTTCTCTCTGTTTAGAAGCAATCCTTTCGATCAATACTAATCTAACTTCCAAGCAAGACAACATGGCAGTACTTTGACTAGAACTAGCAGTCGATCTTAACTGCATACTGCAATTAGTCAATGCCTCTAGAGCCTTTCATTCTGCCAACAGAGCTAACACCACATTCTGATGTTTTCTGCTAAGTGCATTTGCCACTTTGTTTCTTTTCCTGGCATATACTTAACACCAAAATCATAAGCTGCTAAAAATTCCAGCCACCGCTGCAATCTCATATTCAAATCTTTCTAAGAGAATAAATACCTCAAAGACTTATGATCTGTATACAACTCAAATCTTTCTTCTAAGAGATATCATCTTCACACTTTTAGTGCGAAAATCACCGATGCCAACTCCAAATTATAAGTCAAATATCTAACATCATGAGGTCTGAGCTGTCGACAAGCATAAGAAATTACTTTACCCTTGCATCAACAGCTCCCAATCTTGTTCCACATGCAGCTGTATAAAACTCTAACTCCTGATTACCATCTTGCACAACTAACATTGATGCATTGGCCAACAAATGCTTTAACTTAAGGAATTCTTACTCACGTTTATTAGACCAAACAAACTTATTTCGATCGTTCACTCGGATGTCTTTCAATCATTTACAGCTTCGATCTTAGTCGGATCCACTGACGGCCCTTTCTTTGAAACTACACGACTAAGAAACTTCACTTCTTTCTTCCAAAAGTGACTTTGAAAACTTTTATTTTAGTCGATGCTACCTCAATGTATCAGGCATTATTTAAGATGAATCTCATGATCTATTTCATACTTAGAATACATCGAAATTTCGTCAATGAACACAACATGAACCTGTCCAAGTGCTCTCGAAAAATTTGGTTCATCGAGTCCACAAAGAAAGCAGGACTATTAGTCAATCCAGATAGCATCACTGCCCATTCAAATGAACCGTATCTCGTTCAAAACGCCATCAAAGGAATACTATGCTCCACCACCCTCCATTGATGGGACCCTGCCACCAAATTCAACTGAGAAAATACTTTAGCTCCACTTAATTGATTGAACAAATAATTGATTCTCAGCAAAGGATATCTATTCTTTATCATCTTCTTATTCAACTTATGATGATTAATACATAACCTCAACGACCCATCTGATTTGTTCATGAACACCACGACCGCTTCCTAAGGCGAACTACTTGGTCTAATAAAACTCTTTCCTTCTAAATCCACTAGTTGCACCTTTGACTCTTTCATCTCAGTAGGTATCATCCCTCTAATGGGTCTACTTATGCGTTAAGCTCCAAGCACAAGATCTATTCGAAACTTAGTAGCTCGTTTTGCCGGTAGTCTTGTAATAGGTTCAAAAACACCTATAAATTCTTTTACAACATAAACCAATTTAATTCGTCTTCCACTTCTTCGTTATCCAATAAAGCCCAAGCTTCTGAACTCGAATTCTCAACTGAGTATATGATTCGGTCACTACTATTAGGGTGTATCAATGATATTTTCCAATCCTGACAAAGTATCCTTGCATCATATTTGCTCATCCATTCCATATCCAAATTAATCCCAAAACCTATAAAATCAAACACAAACAAATAGCAAGTAAAAGTATAACTTAGCAACTCAAGCTTTAGATAGTCACATCTCATCCTAAGAGTTGCATAACCTCCTATTAGATTAGCCACCCTTAAGGAAGTAACAAGATATGATGGTTCTAAATTTAACTTATCCAAAAAACACCGTGAGATAAATGAATGTGATGCTCCAATATCAAACAGTATTCTAACTGTATGCTATGAATCAAAACCATATCTTCCAACACTATCTTTCCTTTCTCAACAACAGTCAGTCTCGATACAGACAACTCCAAAGCAAACACCTTTCCCTTTCCTGCCTTGGCCGCTTTTGGACATTTTTTCCTATAATGCCCCACTTGGTCGCAGTTAAAGCACTTCACATTTTGCCTTCCCACAACCGTCTTTCCCTCACCAGATCGACACTCATTAGCATAGTGCCTCTTCTTTTCACACTTATCACAAATGATATTTTCTCCTTTTTGGCAGCTCCACCCTTCTGAAGTCCCTTCTTCTTAAAGAATTTCTTCTTCTTACTTCGGGAACCTTGAGTCTTTGCTGACTTCTCCTTCCCGAAGGTTGAAAGAATTTTCTCGTTCCTGATTTCCATTTCCACCTCTACATTCAATGGATCCCTAAGATGTGGCATAATCGCCCTAGTAATTTCCAACCTCAACTCCCAGATGAACTTCTCATTCCACTTGATCGCGGTGTCGATGGTAGCATATCTATACCTAGATTGCTCATTAAACCTAGCAAAGTATTCCAACACTGACACTTTCCTTTCCTCTAATTCCATGAACTTCCTCAGTAGGATGGACATGGCTACCTTAGATAAAAATCTTTCCTCGAATCTTTTTCGGAATTCAGCCCAAGTCAATTCCTCTTCTAGTACACGTACGATCACCCCATTCCACCAAAGTGAAGCAGCTCCTTGTAACCGTCTTAAATTCAACCTCCATTTCTGCTCGTCATTCAAACCCAAATCAACAAAAATTCTTTCATAATGCAACAACCAATTCTTCATTTCAATAGCATCTTTAATTTCGAGAAAAAGCTTTCCACCAAGACTAGTACAATCTCGCTTCAGCTTAGCATAGTCATTACCAACTAGTGCCATTGGATTAACTCCTCTTGCCATAACATCATTTCCTCCAACAAGCTAGCAGCAGCTCCGGCGTGCATCATGTTGACAAAGAATTTATACATAGTCCGCATATCTACTACTGGGGTTCCAGCCCCTACATTAGCATTTGCATTTTGGTTAGCATTTTCCTGTCGACCTTGGTACCTTCTAGTATTGGGTCGAGCATTTCCATTAGTTGTAGTGCTTCGTCCATAAAGATTCACTCTTCCGTTACCTACTTTCATATCTATATTTCTCGTAATCTACATACAAGACTTAGTAAGATACAGAAGAACAGTCTAAGAGAGGGAGGAGAATACATATTTATATATAGCAAATACAAGTATGTTATTATAGCGTTGTCCCATACCCCAATCTTATTCCTTGATTCATTGGGATTATTTTTTCCAAAAATCTTTTAAATTTTACATAAACCTATGCTCTGATACTAAATTGTAACATCCCCCACTTTCATGCCCGAAAATAAGTGCTACAGATGCTGCAGTCAACCATAGTTTTAATTTTCCATGCCAAAATACGGCTAAGTTAGTCATATCATTAAAAGCACATAAATATAAAAAAATTCTAAGCATAATTTAATGGCAAACTATATATTTAATTTCACAAATAATATTCCATATTCATTACATAATCTCATTCGCAGTCCCACATTTATAGAACATATATTATTACAAAACACTCCATGAGCAACATATGAAGATGCCCCCTTGGTTGATCTGAGTTTAATAACTTGCAATCATAATACTTTGCCATTTCATCCATATATAAAAAATCAATAATACGGAAGATCGAATAAGAGCTCCTAAATAGCAAGATTAACTCCTGCACGTCTACGAAAGCCCATTCATCTTAGTGAAAACCTAAAATCCCTTACTCCCGACCTACTTAAATGAGTACCCAACAGTCGAATGGGAAAAACAAAAAATTTAGGTCATACATACCAATTGATTATGAATAACAACCTACCATCTCAAACCAAAAGTAGATATCTAGTGCGACCACGCCGCTAAGCAAAATGAGTTTTCCCCTCATTGGTATCTTAATTAAAACACATTAATCATATACTGTGTTCCTACATTCACAATGATCAGAACATAGAAAATAAGAGTTTGTAGCCACACAACATATATTGGACTACCCAATTCAATTTCTCAGACTATCCGTCTAAATTCTCATCTGACTATCTATCTTAATTACAATTGACTATCCATTTTATATTTGTGTGGACTACCCCTCTCACATATAATTATTTGGATTACCCATCCCCTATCATATGGTTTACCTATCACACATGATTTCATTATCAAAGTTATGTGGACTATCCATCTCATATATAAACATTTTTATGAATTATCTATCCCTTCCCATACGGATAGCCCAACACATATGATTTCATTTATTTAAAATGGTATGGACTATCCATCACACATCCCATAGTTTCCCTAGGATGACTATGAACCCTTCAATAACCATATGGAGACTATCCATCTCGGCATATTGTGGACTATCCATCACACATCTCATAGTCTTCCTAGAATGACTATGAACCAATCACTTGTCAATTTAATTCATATTTAACCCAAATGTTCAACTATGTCTGTTGATGTCCCAAATAAGGTTGTATACCCCTTAACTTATAACATGTCAAAATGGTGTTTATTGGTATCCCTAATGATTAATGTAAAATTCATGAACAATTGGAAAATCAAATAATATACATTGCTACCCTAATAAATGTCAAAATAAAGACCTATGCCACACTATATAATATTGAACCTCTATCCAAGGTCAGAAAACAAAATCTTAGATTTTCATAAATCTTATGGCTAACTGCCGAAACCATAAGGTTATCGACCTTCTTAACATAAGATATCTTGCCCTTTAAAACATAGTCTAACTTTTCACAAAACCAATCATTTTTGGTATATAAAATGGTGAGAGGCGGCGTCAATACCACACATACCCTATGACAAACCTTTATCTAAGCTTAAAAGACAAAACTTATATTCTTTGGAGTGTAAAACCTTATGTCGATAACGAGGTTGTCGATAAACGTATGATATAGGCTATCCACCTTTCAAAGAAAAATTATTGTTATCATAAAACATGGCAATATGGCCTATAAAGCCTTAGCGACGGTATAGAAGAAACGTGGCACCATTACTGCCTGGCAAGGTCATCGAAACAAAGGATTATAGGATGTCGATGTTGATGAACAATGATATTACTACTTTAAGTCATGAAAATTACTTACAACATTGTTCAAGCAATAGGAAAAGCATGCTTGGCTATTATATCGCAAAACCTATAACATCGACATTGATGACTTACACCATAAATGATTCCTACAACCCCGAGATGTGATATTCCCATAACAACGACGCCGCATGCATGGCCCAACGCATCCCATATTTATCGTTTAAGACCCCATGCGTTATTCCACGTCGATGCCGCTTTTCATTACTGATGCCTTACAACATGGGAATGTCACGTACCAGTGGCATAGTTAAGTTATCATTAAAACAATTTTCTTCCCTTTTAATGTAAATTCTTTTCACCTACACCCAATTCTTGTCAAAACATGATTGGTCTACACAAAATTTTACATTCTCTTTTTATATTTTCTGAAATAAAATTTACTTTCCCAAAACATTCATCAATTTGATTAGTTAATATCCTTAATTAATTATTAATTTAATAATGCCTTTTTAGCATAATAAATACGCAGTAATTCATAAATACTTGGGAAAAATAACATAAATTCAAAATCATCATATTCTTTACCATATAAAAATTTTAGAGCCAAAAAAATTATTTAATTATTTTTAATAATTAATCCCGAAATAAACATAATTTCCACCTTAAAAAATTCATAAAATATTTATTTTAACTTTAAAAGTTATGAAATTAAAAAACCATCTCACCATTTTACACAACGTATCAGAAAATCAAAGCAACTGGAGCTTAAAAACTTACTTTTTTTCCATTAAGACCCATTCAAATAATTTCATAAATATCCATAAATCATTATTCTATCCAAACAATGATTATATATCCATAACTTGGCAAAAACTATCAAAACAATTTGTATACTTCCCATAGCTAAATTCAAGAACAAGAAACAAAGATGATTTACTTATTATTCACGTTAGATTTGATGTTGGAGTTACAAAGCCTTTATGTAACATCCCCTATCTTGAGGCCCAAAGCTAAGCGCTATAGATGCTGCAATCATCTATAGTATTAACTTCTGATAACAAAATATAGTAATGTAATGGTATATATAATATCGGAAGCACTTAAATATGAAATAAAATCATCACAGATTAAAAACAACTTTTCTGCATACATTTCAAAACAATATTTCATATTCAAATTACATTATCCTATAACGATTCCCAGGTTTTGATCAAATATAATTATTACACATACGCCAAGAGAGACATACGAAGATGCCCCCTTGGATGATCAGAGTACTGATAGACAACCCATCATAATACAACATAGCGGAATTTTAAAAAAATAACTTTAATAAATAACTAGCATTGCCTCCTACACACCTTTGAAAGCTTTTCGTCCAGCTACTA